>OY728160.1:1012872572-1014122572 GCA_963277665.1 Viscum album
TTTATCCACAAACAATACCACAAATTGATCCATGTAATTATTGAAGATTCTTTTCATCAAGACAGCAAAAATTCTTGGTGACTTCATCAACCCAATCAAACTTATGATGAAATATTAATATCATACCTTGTAATAAAAGCAATCCTTGGTATATTAAATGTATAATCTATCAACTAATGATACACCGATACCAAATAAATCGTTTATAATACACAATATATTATTTTATAGTCATATTGATAAATGATATGTGGTAGTAGATACTGATTATTCACAATCATTTGGTTCATATAATAGTAATCGACACAAAAATGAAAACATCATTCAGCCATCATTGAAAACAACATTATTAAACCCCAAGGAGACATACTGAGGTGGTTGAACTATTTTACTTAAAAATCCTCCAACTAATTCATGAACTCATGATGCTTTGTCAGTGCCATTATGTATGGTGTAACAGAAACTATAACAACAACAGGAATGAGCTCAATTTATATGTAAAAATAACTATTAGGTAGAATACTTGAGAATTATTCCTATAACACATCCAAAAAGTGGTCAACTATAGGAGGAAATACATCATTCATTACACCTCGTTCATTCTTAAATATAATTGCAATATGGGTTGTGAGATCTCCCATTTTCTGAGTAATTGTCCTAGATCATCCTATATAGATATCCCATTCTCCAATGATTTAATAGTTTTCTCCCTTTGGAAATGTTAAAGTCACCAAAATCCGGCAACAATAAATTTTGTCTCATTATGTGACTATCTATTTTATAATAAAAATAAGTTCAAATCCAAACAAGTTGAAAATACTCAATTTAAAATGATACTCCACTGCTTCAATAAACATCTATCACAAAATCAGATGTCTCTAGATTTTACTTATAATGGTGTGTCTATAGTCATTATCCCATTCAAAACATCCACCACTGGGATAAAATTTTCATCATCTTTTGAAAATATAAATGAATGATAGGAACCAATATAAGATATTGAAATAGATATTTTATATAATAACAAATAGTAACTCTTATTTTAAGTGGTACATCCTTGTTATCCACATGTGTAGGAAGAATAAATTGTAACTATTCTAGACAACTTCCCTTGATGTATTCTGAGTCCCCTGTGTTTCACAACCCTGTTAATATATGTTCTATTTCCCTATAAGACCAACATCCACTACCCATGCCTACTTGGCATGTAGAAATCCTTCTACCAAACAAATATGGTTCACAAAACCCCTTTCCAGAACTCTGGATCTATCCATCTCAGCTGTATCTAACAATATGTCATTGGATCCAAAAAAACCTCTATATATGTATGAACATTATGTAGCCTTTTTAATCAATTGGTGGTCCAAGAAAATGTATTGGGATATGTCTTGACATACCACACTGGTGAAAAAATATCTCTGTTATGATCCTGAGTAACTGATCTCCCAAAGATGCCACTTTTCCTCCATCTTATCTATATGAAGTTCTTGTTAGAATGCATCCTTATTTCAAATTTTGTTCCTCTAGAGTATGTAGATGAATCAACATGTCTCACACTATAAGTCTCTTTCAGGTTCCACTTATTAATGAGTGATTCATAAACTTTTTTTAAATACTTCTTTTTCCTGAATATATAAACACGGGGCATAATTTCACACTTAAGTCCATCCTGAAACCTCCTCTCCATAATCACCATGTATTAGTACAATGCTGGAGTAAAACACTACAAATTTTTGCACTGTCTATCATAGTATTTAACCTAAATATTCCCCTATGACATCATCATGAACTCAATTTCCTAATCTCATCTCAATGTGAGTGGAGAATTGTGCATTAAGAACAAATCTTTTTGTTCATTCCATTACATAGTATCCAGCTATCCATCCAGAGTCTAGATGATCCACCATCACTTTTGCTACCCATATAACATATAGGTCGTCAATGTGACTCTCTTATAAGTAGGATTCTCATTGTGGTCTTGTATTTTTTGGATAGAATCAATAAAAACCACATCTACATCACTTCTAACCATTCCAGAAAATGTTGAAGGGTGATTCAACTAGAACACCCCTACAAACCTAACATAATTTTCTGAACTCTCCCATGGTCTATTTCCATTAATTACATGAAGAGAGCGATGTTCTCTTTGAGCGTCTCCCCTAATTCATCATCGAGTGAAATTAGTGCCTATGTTTCCACACTTATTGAAGAATCTCAAGTCAAATCCCTCTTTCATCCTCACAAATGGAACCATCAAGGACGCTTGCAACATTAATCCAGAACACATGTCTGATTACTCAGAACTCATCTTTATCACATTTACATATGAGGAAAATTAAAACATTTAAATGAATGATTTTCTTCCAACCACTCTACATGGTCAAACAAATTTACTATCAATACCTATAACATTTATACATAGAGGACATGGTTAACAAGGTTAAAAACATGCTCAATGTTATTTTTTTCACATTAGAAACCATTTTTCACATTTTTCACCAATTTTGATTTCATAATTTCATGTTATGCACAATTTTCCAACTAATTTTAAAAGAAAATAAAAAATTTAAAGGTCGAAAAACATACCCATAACCTATTTCCCATTGAATTCTTAATATGATTCATTTCACAGAAATCATGGGTGCTTAGAATGATTCATAATAACTCAAATCTTATTCCTTGCTAGATGATGAGTCATATATCAACAATATCAAAAAAAAACTCACATCAAAAAACAAGTGTGTCGCCAATGATGTAATAATATTCAGTGTTAATATAAACCAACAATAACAATAATCCCACCCTAGGTAATTGGGTTTTCACCAATTCATGGGTTTGAAAAACACGTGGACGAGAACATAACCAAGGCCATGCATTTAAAAGGATCTTGTATACCATCCCTAGATATTAATAAAATTGAAAATAAAATAAATGTGGGATTTGATAACAAAATGTAACATACTAGCCTATATTCCACTCACGAATTTCCGGAGTTAGTTATTCAGATGACCTTAAGAAGTAATCCCTATATTTCATAGGATACCGACTAGATGCAGGTGTCCAATGGTGATCATAGGGTGATAATAATTTGTTTAATCATAGTAGTAGAGTTGGGTAAAATAAGAAACAATCACATAGTAAAACATAAACATAAAATAAATAGTACCAATATCACATGATGACTAAAAATGAAGTTACTATATCAAAAATGAATTGTATAGCACATCATTCTATTGTGAATGGAAATTTAATAAATGAAAACACAATAATAAATATACAGGAAACTCCCTTGTGGGTCTGAAACCACAACTACTTCCATCAACCATGGTATTCCCAATATATCCAAAAATCACTAGGCCTTTCCACTTATCCTCTTCTAACAAAAAATATATTCTGGTACCAATCTTGCAGCCCGAGTATGGTGTGAGTGCGACTTGGTAGGACACCACCAATGGTTTCTAAAAAAAATTCAATTAAAAAAAATCATATTCATGGTCTCATTTTGAGGTATTATTCCTATTTATTTTTGGCCTACCATTTCCAATGGGTATCCATTATTTTCACAGTGAAAAGGGGGATATTTTGCGTGGGTAGTGTGTAATTAGAATTACGCACATAGATTGTAGTAACCATGTACCCTGGCCTTGGTAATAGTGCAATAGATGGCTGTGTGAGGTCACATCTACCACACAGTATCACACCATTAGTGAGACTATGCACCCTACCCCTGGTACCAATGAGGTGTGTTCCAGTTTGAGGGAAAATATATCTAATTTCCATCAAATTTTTAGAAAAACTATAATGGGTAATTGTTCAATATGTTCTACAGGGATAGTGAAGACTACATGGTAACTATGAAGTTTGTCAAATCGTGAAGAATAACTTAGCTGCTTCACAAGGTATTTAGAATTTATTTTTTTAGGTTTTCATTCCCCCAAATTTAGACCGTAAACCCACATTTTTCATTCCCACTTTGAATTCGTCACCCTTTTTGAACCTACCTCTTCTTCATCCTCCCTTGGAACTCTTTTTTTGTCTCGCATTTTGAGTGATTACTCTCCGATTATACATTTAAGTGGCTTCCATAATAGATTTCTTTTCTATTATAGAGTGTATTCCCCCCTTATTTTTTTCTATTCTATTCTGTTTTGGGGATGATTTTAAGGTGATATCATGATTATTATTGTTTAATAATGAGGAATTGTGCTTGATCATTCTTCTTGACATTTTGGTTAAATAGAGGTTAAATATTCACATAGGATTCTAGTAGCTTCTACCACCAAGGTAGGAGATTCTATGTTTATAAATTAGTTTATAAATTTAGCATATTTTATAGAATATTTTTACACATTCTATTATTTATATTTTTGGTGAGAGAATAATTTTTCCTATGATCTGATATGAATTTAGAGTAAAATGGGGATTCTATATACAATTCAGTGTATTTCTTATGAAATAACTTATTTTATTACTTTATTATTATTTTAGTCCTGAAATAATGTAATGAAATTATTCAAGTGATTCGAATCATGTTTTGAATGTTTTTCTTTGTGAATTGGTTTCTAAAAGAAGGACATTTCATGTGGAATTGATTTCTTATTGTGTCTGTTCTGTTTTTTATCTTGAAAAATGTGGATGTCATGTGTTTGTGACATGTGGAAAATAAATAATCCCAACATGTAAACATAGTTAACTTTGTGGGTTGACTAGGAATATTGTGTTAGATGATTTCAATGTGGCTAATCCCAAATTTTTTATCATGATTGATTCTACAAAACTAACTAAACATTGTGATTCTTAGAGACCACTAGGACTATGGTGTTTTACCTCTTACTTACCCATTAAATTGATAGTTGTTATTGTGGTTTCTATACCATCCATATCCAAGACACAATGTATTTAAAGTCCCACTTATAGTTAGTTCCTAGAGGGTTCTCCCATTACTAGTCCAATAGAGTTATTTCCCACATACCATTAGAATATGGAATACTTCGTGGTTATTTCAAATTTAATCATGGATTTCATTAAAATTGTTTTCTATAAAATTGTATTTATAATTTATTTAAAAATAAATTAATCTTTAATTATATTCTAATGATTATAATTTTGAATCTATTATTTGTTGTAATCTATTTGGCATTTGGATCACACCCTACATTAACATTTTGGTGTAAGAATAAATTGTTATGTTTGACATAGGTAATGAAAAGGCAATTCGAGATAGTGGTTCAGGTTTTGAGAGGTATACTTCTTAAAGGTTCGTGGTGTTGGATTGAAGGGGATTATATTCTCTTCATGTGGTTGTTTTTGGACATAGCATTTTTTCCCATTTTTTAGTATTCAATCTTGTTTTTTAAATTGTAACTCAAAAAAGGAAAATTATATATTCCTTGTTTGGTTTTTAATTTTTAGATTTGATTTATATATTTTCAGCTGTTTTATTATTGAAAAATCATGTAATATATTCTGATGTTTTATAATGATACTCGGGAAGTTATTGTCAACCTTTTGAGATTATGAATGCTCTTTGTGCCATTCCATGAACTATTTTGGGACCCGGTAAGGATAGAGACCCATCTTTGTTTGTGAAAAAATGTTAACATATCCAGATAAGTATTTTTGGTAATGTTATTTCAAATGAATCTGGATAGGATGCAGCTAGGGTAGTTGATGTTTGAATCCATATTTTTTAGTTTAGTGTATGTCCAACACAACTAGTTATAGACCTAGAGTCTCCATAGGAAGTGGTAATTTTTTTGACTTATCCTAAAATTTGGACATGTAGTTTTCATACAGTACAATAAAATTTGATGGGGTGGTGTAGTTTGGTTTTTAAATTTTCATGATGACTTTGGATTTTTTATATTTTTTGTTATTTATTATCAATATTCAACATTGTTTTATTGATTGTTTTTCTTGAAATTTTTTCTTTTTGTAGAAACATGCCTTCGCAGATATTTCCCCTGAAACCATGTCAATATGTTGGGGATAGTCCCCCACAATTATTGATCAATGATTTGTGGAAATTGAGGTAAGGAATTTTCAGACTATGATACAGGGAGTGATTCCCCATCCTGCTCAAATTAGGGAATCATGACATAGTCATAAGACAGATAGAGATCATGATTTCCTTAATAAAATCCATTTTCGTTCAATGGTAGTACAACCCTTCAGAAATTGGAAGAGTGGCTTGAGATGAAAGACAACATGTTTGAATTCCATGACACTCTTATCGATGTAGTGGAAATTTTTCTTCATTTATTCTAGATGTCCTTGCCGAAGGTCATGGTACTAACTAATCAAAATGGGAAATTATGAGTAGATTAGATTGACAAACATTAAGGCTATATTTAATGATCATTATTTCCAAGAAGAATTGGCCTATACTAGATCCCGAGAGTTTATAGATCATATTTGAGGGGACTAATCGGTAATGTAGTATTCCATACACTTTTCTGAGATAGTTAGGATTGCAACTAAAATATATTCCCATGAGAAGGTGAATGATATGCTATTAGAAATGGGTTTGAGATAACAAATATATTCTCAGGTCTTTCCCTTCATGCTAAGGACCAATGTTGAAGTAGTTTATTGAGAGTTTATGGTGGAGAATGACTACATGCTCATTTTTTGATTGTCTTGGGCTTTGCGAGTGATGCACAATGGCAGTTCATCATCTAATAAATGTATGTTATATGATTAAGGGAATAATGGATGCTATAGTTTAAGAAAAACAACAATGCAGTCTTCACATGTGGATTCTGAGGGAGTGTCACTTGTGTGGCACTAATGAGGGAGGTATGGGGAATAATTATCCTATATATAAATTTCCCTCCCAACCATTATCATCGATGTAGAGATATAGAGAAATTTTATAATTTCTTCAAGGTGATTCACCCATAGTAGAGGTGGGTGGGATTTGTATCTTCTAGAGAAACTCAAATTCAGTTGGAGGCATCAAGGATAGTGGGATATCTTCTCGATGGTCATGGTTGTAGAACCTGATCTTCTTATGTTCTATGTCATTTCAAGGAGTATACACAAGTTAGTGTTATTTTTAATTCAAAATTAGATACCACACATCTTCATGTTGTCGATCAAGCACTATAGGGATTTGATATAAGGCCCTCTACTGTTATATGTAACATTATAATGGAATATTCTATAGAGAATGTTTTTTTTCACATTCTTCTATTTAATTTATCTCTTCGCTTTTTGTGAACATATTAATCATTAGATTTGATATTATATTTTTTAATGTAGTTGGAAATTTTGTTTAGTATGAAGAAGGTGTAGGGTCTCAGTGGCCTATCATGTTCACTCTACGTGTCATGGGTCGTGATGAATGGGATTTACTAGTCATGAATATATTCTTTATTTATGTAAACGTTTTCACGGATTGGATAGTTCAACTCCATTTTCATATTGGTAAATATGAGCAGTCAGTACGTTATAGGGAACCTAAATGAAGTACTCAAGGTTTTATTGGAGTGTGGGATCCTCGGTCGAGTCATGTTTGAACTCCACTCCCAGATCTAGGTAATCAAGTTTCTATGTTATTGTCACTTGTGTTGGATGATGATATTCATTTTCATATGTGTGAATTACTTCTTGTACTGGATGAGTTCCTATAGGTATTTATAGATTTCATTTTAGGATTACCCTAGAGATTGATGTGGAGTTCTCAATTTTTTTTTCACAGTGAACACAACATATATATCATCCATCATAACGTATTTCCCCCATAGAGTTGAGTGAATATAAGATAAAATTGAATGATTTTGAATCATAGGTTTCATTCACCGTATCATATCTCCTTGGGCCACCCCTACTATATTTTCAAAACTGGTCGATGGATCTATTAGGTTTTGTATCAATTACCAGGTGCCGAACAATGAATCTTTTGAGAACAAGTACAGGTTTCCCCTAATTGATTTTTTAATTGATATTTTGAATGGGGAAACATGGTTCTATATTACAGAAATTCATTTTGGTTACAAACAAGTCAGGCTGAAACATGAAGATATCTCGAAGATTGATTTTTGAAGTAGTTACAACAACTTCGGGTACATGGTAATGCCTTTCAGATTGAAAAATTATCCAGCAGTCCTCAAGGATCAAAGGAATATAGTTTTTCAATAGTGTCTTGAATCATATTTTGTGGTATTTATGTACGACATCCTAGTTTTCTTTAGATTCATGGATGAGCATGGACATCATTTCTTCAATCATGATCAGCACTCAATGGGAGCATCATCTCTATGAAAATATTCCAATAGTTTAAGGATTTGGGTTGTTATGTTTCTAAAACATGTAATCTCTAAACAAGGTGTTCTAATAGACCATGATAAGATCAGTGCAGTTATGTTGTCGGAGTTCCCAAATAATTTGTTTGAGATTCGGAGTTTCTTGGCATGGATAGTGATTACAAGTGGTTTGTTCGGGACTTCTTTCGAGTTTCACATTACATGAAAATAATCACTCTGAAGGTGTAACATCCCAGGTAAATAAAGAACATGATATTTTCTATATTTATTAATATATTTGAATTAAATATTAATTTTACTTTAATGGGGATGTTATATTGTATGGTATACCCGATATGCAACAATAGGATTATTTGAAATCTGACGTTGAACACTAATAATATCATATTATTATTTTAAGTGGTAGTTAAGGCTTTTCCATTGGATTGGCGGGAATGAATAAAACTAACTATAATACGAATATATATGATTTTTAAATGTTTTTACAATTATATAATAAATATTAGAGGCTTAAAATTTGAATGAATCTAATTTTATGTATAATTTTCTTAAAAGGATGATTTACCGCATTTTGAAGGTGAACCCTTTTTAAATATAGTTTATATCACTCTTATATGTTATATTTGAAAAAATAAAATTCCTATTTAGAATGATGAAATCAAAATTTACATTGGATTAAATTTTGGTATTTTTCTGATAAAATTCAAATTTTAATTAATAATGAAAAATACTGAATTTTAATTCAAATATTCCTTTTTATCTAATATATTATGTAGATATATTATGTTTTTATTTTTTTAAATTTTAATTACAATATATTTTTACCATCTAATATAATTTTGGTCATTGTTAGTAATTTCATTTTGATATTGGACATAATCAAGTCTAAATCTGTTGATAGTTATTTTTTTAAAAAACACGCTATATGTTTTAACAATGGAAATTAATTTTATATTAATTTCGGCCACTTATGTGTTTTATGTTTTGTAAAAATGGATTCCATATTTGGAATCAGTAGGTCCACATTGTGTAAATAGGTATCATTTATTTTTAGACATTTTAAATATTTATTTCAGTAAATATTTTATTTACCATGATTAAAGTTTAAATATAATAAATAAGGGTAAAATATAAAATTACATTAATATTAAATTACTCTAATGTGTGTCCTAATCCAATTGGATGATAAATATCCAACCATGGGGTTCCTTTTGTTGAATTTTTGACCCCATGGAGCCACATGGGAGTCATAATGACACCTTATATTAATTAATTCAAAATAAAGAAAAAAAATGATATAAACAAATATCTTTTAGTAAATAAATTATTACATGGGGTTAAATAAGTTATATTTTAGACTATAAATATTCATTTTAACACTAAAAATAGTTCCTACGTCAAGGTATTTTTTTATAATTTTTGGAAATCAAGTAAATTAAATTATTTATGACACAATAATGATGAAATATTTGCCTCATTAGTAAATTATTTAAATAAATAAGATTATAAATATTAAAACAACATCCAAAACATGTCCAATTTTTAATGGATTATTTTATTTACACCATGGGTAATATTAAAATTTATATTAATGAATATTTGACCTTTTTATACTGAAGATAAGTTTATAATTAAATAACTGTTTCAAACATTCCTAAAGAGCCCCTCCTATCCCTTATAAAAAGCCCTCACTTCTAACTCATTCCTCACACTTCTCAAGCCATTGGCTCGACTAACGTCATCTCAAATAAGATCCCAAGTCCCCTATCTTCAACCTAGAAGCCTTAACTTAGGAATAAATTACCTCAGGAAACCCATTTGGTTCAAACCAAGTGGAGTTACTCAAATTAAAGGTAACGCCACCTCTTAAGTTCATTTGTTTTTTTACTTCTCCACACCCATAAACTATTTTTATTCCTTTCTTTTATAACAAAAAAAGTATCCTAAATATACTAGGATTTTGTTATGAGAATAATTCTAACTGAACTTACACACACGTCCATCTAATAGATGAAGAACATACAGTTCCTGTGGCTGGAAAACAAATGCCTCATGAAGCGATGATTGTTCGATTATCTCCTACCGCCTCTCATGGTGGCCATTATGATGGAATTGTATTTATATATGATATATATTATTTTTATGTTTTAATCATTATTCTATATTTTCACTTTATAGAATACCTTTATAGTTTCCATTATGTGTAAACAAGATAATTTCATTGAGGAAGTGCGGACTACAGCCCCCTAAAGGAGATATGATTCGTTCTTGACATACATGGAACGCATAAAGATTGAGTTAATGAAATTATTTAAAATATATATCATATGAAATTTTAATGTAATTATAATATACCTATGTATCATTATGTATTCTTTCCATTAAATATTAAATGGAAATGAAAGTAGCGTTCATGCCTATGTACGACTTACCGTCCCCATGAACAGTGCATTTCATTTATTATCTCTAAATATTGTGTACTATTATAAATAAATATATATATATATATATTTACAGTAGATATATATGATACATATTCTCTCTAAATCATTAATATCATTCTGGAGATAATAGAGTTTTGACCATATGGACAAATTTTTATTATAACAAGTTCATTATTAACTCAAATTCCGAACATCAACAAAATTTTCAATATGAACTCAAATAATTAAATAACTATTATTTCTTGGTAATAAGTGATATAAAATTAATAATAAACATTAATATGGTTATTAATAATGTATAAATTAACTTATGTTTATTATTTTGTAAAAACAAGGAACATACATGTCATGTTGGACACAAGGTAAGTGATTTCTTATCTCACCTTTAATTCCCTTAGATTTCCATTGTTTGCCAAATATTTATTTCCTGTGGTGTACTGTGTACTACCATATGATATATATTATCATGATTATATTTATATTCATGGTATTATTTGATTAATTTAGTGGTTTTTAACTTTTCTAATATTACTCTATTGATTACAACATGGTAAGGGTTTTTCACCTCACTTTTTATTCCCATGAGAGTCATGCTATATTAGCCACTATTTCCTTTTTTTTCGTGGATGTATTACAATTGATTGTATTATTTGTGTAATATAATTTAATTTAATGGTATTTACATATTCATTGTGTGATCTTTCTTTCATGGGGATCATGTTTTGTAAGTTACCAAATTGGTAAGGGAAGCTTTCACCCTCCTCTTTTTAAGAGACTTCTGTTTGTTATGTCATTTAATTTACATCTTATTATGTTGGGATAAGAACTTATATATCCTTATTGATGTAAATTTTATGTCCAAGTCATGAGATATCCTTTTCTCTCTAATCAAAATATTTTTTGTGATTTAATGTGAAGTCGTTAGGCTGTCGAATTTCTGTAATGAAACTTCTAAACCCAAAATTCAATTTTTGGGTTATACATATACTTCTTGATTATGTCATGCTATGAATATGTGTGAATAACACCTGATAGTTTTACACTTAATATCCACATATAGTGGGTGTATTTATATTTTTCACACATAATTTGGTAATTGATTTATCCTTAATCTAAGGATACTGACATTATAATGGATTTCATCTCAATTTAAATTTCCATTGAGACTTCATTGTTGATATGCTCCAATTCACTCTTATATGGTGTATATACTATCATTTGTAATATTATATCATGAATACCTTTATTTTCACGATATTATTCTCTTCTAACTAAATGTTATTCCTCAATTATTTGTATTCTGGGAGCTCTCATTTGGTTAAAATCTCTTTAACTAAAATATAGTTTTAAATGTTTTAAAGGTTAATTCTTCTAAATCTTTCACATTAATGTCCATGTTTTCAAAATGGTATTAAGGATTTATTCATGTGGAAATGAATGTTTTGAAATTGAAATTTATTTAAAAAGCTTCAAATTGGTTTGGGACACATTGATTCAAAATTCTCTTTATTTAATATTTTAAATGGTTTTGAAAATCGTTTGATAAAAGAATTGATTTTTTAAATATTTTTAAATGATATATTGGGATTTAAATGTTATCATTGCATTATATTTTTTCTATTTTATTAATATGTTTTGGATATTGGGCATTTTTTAGGTATATGGGTTGTTCTGTGATAAACCTTGGGCGGTTGAGCCTGAGATAGCTCTCCAACACATTGGGTTACATGACGGAGGTAAACATTAATGTTTCTCCTAAGAGATTTAGGAAATATAAATTGATGGGTATTCCAAATGTGACTCCCTCTATAGCTGTGATAGCTACAATGTAAGTATGTTATTTATTATGTATGTTACCTTTATGATTTATGATTGTTATTTGTTGTTCATTAATCTTATGATTAATGAGTTATGTTATGATTGAAAATTATGGTTTCATGGTTTGGTATTTTTGGATTGGATAATTTTTTCATTCCTTATTTTATATCCCTTACTAGGATTTTTATGATCATCCCATGTTTTTGAAATGTTTTCCACAAGACATAAATATTATTAAGGGTCAAGGGTGGGATCAATGAAAATTCAAGCAGTCTAAAACATGAAACTAGACATGACACTTCTTTTAGTGAGTTTTTTATGAAAAAATGGATGCTGAGTAGAATTTTATACATATAATATTCATGTTGTTACGTAAATGATATGACATAATTATCTAAAACTATAAACTCAAAAAGATCCTCAATGTGAATTTTCCATTTAATTAAAGATTGTGTAATGTTTAAGGCCTGGTCCTTATAGTTGTTATCAAAGGTCAGTTTATACAACTTTAGGGATTAGGTGTTTTTTTAAACACATGGTTAGTCCCTATGTCTATTATTTCAGTAAAATCCCGAGATTATAACTTCTTACAGATCAAGGAATGTTTGTTATATATGGAAGGAGGAGGATCTCGAATGACATTCTAATCTCTTCCTGATAAATTGCTTGCAATAAATATTACAAAGTCATGTTTAGATGAATGTGAAACTTTTTCTAACATACAACTCACTTGCCAGATATTTTTTGAGATATCAAACACCTCCAGTATACCCCAATATCATCAAGGATCATTGGTTGTATTTAATAAAATCTTATTTTCATAATATTTTCGTATTTTCAAGAAAAGTAAAAAATTTCAAGGAATTTTCAAATATTTTACCTTATTACATGATTATGAAGCATGTTATGATTTTGGGAAAGTTGTTGAACAAGGAGACCCTTGCACAACCTATTTATATTTGATTTAAATATATAGTCTCTCAGCGCATACTTAATATAGTTTGAAAGGACCTATAATTGATAGCTTCAACTCAAACTCAGTTCGACTATTTTATAAAAATAATGTTTTATCAGATGCTTTTCAATTATATGTCATGAATTATTATTTTCCCAAAGTATTTTTCTATGAACATCCATATGTACAAAGTTACACAAGGTGTATTATGATGAAGGAAGAAAATGATTGTGAATGATCTTAAAATCATTGTTTCAATGCATGGATCTTCTACCTACGTGAACAAGATAATGATGAAACCAAGTGGACACCATGATTAAGGTATGATGTTCTTTATTCTAGGGATCGTTTCATTTAATTATATATTAGTGATATTAAAAAAAGAAAACATATATAAGACATCGAGAATTAATATCTGGAGATCATAATGATTTGTGATGAAAATGAGAGGTATAAAAAACCAGTGAGGTTAAAACATGTTAGGGTAATTTTTGAGTTTTATAAAATGGACAACCCATAGGATAGGTGAAAACCCTTCGCGTCCCTCAAGGTCGTAGGAATCGAACACACAACCAAAGGGCGACAAGGGCGCATCTCTTACCACTGGCCTACGTGATGAGCCTGTTTAGTATAGCTAATTCTTTTCAGTAAAATTGATTTATGGGTCAAGAATAAGTTGATTTTGGGAAGTTACATTTTAAAAAATGGATATCCATAGTATAGGTAAATGATTTGGTGATTATGTGATAAAGGTTATTTTAGAATACGTTCTATATTTTGAGGAACCATTATACCTATGGAAAGTGGAATACTATGGGATATAAATTGTGGGGTAATATTTGCAATATTATTTTTTGAAGAATTTATGATTTATTTTTGAAATATGGATATCTAGGTTTTATATGGAAATGATTAACCTATCATAGAGAATATGTTATTTTGATAATTAGGCATTAGTATGAGTCATTAAGAGTAGCCTATTTTTGGGGTTAAATGTTAATATTTACTGGGAAATACTATGTGATTATATTCTTATATTTTTTGGGTTTCAATCTTAGTTTGGATTATTTTGAAACTTTTTAATGACAATTGTGTATTGAATGGTCATTCTTGAACTTTGGTACTTTTTTTTCATATTTTGAATATTAAAATTAGTATTTCTTTTTATATAGGATTATCCTTTTTGGGGATTATAGGATCTCATACTAACCATTTTGGTTTTAGTTGATGTCTAATGAAAATGGAAATATATATTTCTTCTTTTGTGGATGATGTTATTCTATAGAAGTTGATTCATGTTCTTTTAATGTGACCTTATCTTTTTGAATAATCTCTATTTTGAGAAAAGATTAGTTTTTGGTAGAAACTGATTAAATTATGAAACATTACATGAAGGTAAATATATTTAATTATGTTCTTATTATATGTAGTAAATGAATTCTTCAAAATTTTGAAATGGAATGTCAATAAAAAACATTGTTGGTTTATGTTTTCTAGTGGGAAATCAAAGTCCATTTAACACATCATAAGTTTGCGATTTTCTGGTGGTTAACATTCTCTTAATCATGATTTCTATATCTCTCCATCCAAACATGATCGTTTGTTCTCTCTTCCATATCCATGTTTTCATACATGGAATCTGAGTATGGGTTATCTCGGGTGACCTTTATACTTCTCTTTCATTATTTTAATGTGATAGTTTTACTGACACTTTTCTAAAGTGGTACTTTTAATAATGTTTCCAAACGTAGTTTTAAAAATTACGGGGATGCAATTACCAAAAGGGTGGAAGGATGTAACATTCTAGGTAAATAAATAACATGAAATTTTCCATATTTATTGATATTTTTGAATTAAATATTTATATCACTTTAATGGGGACACTATATTTGATGGCGTACCTGATACACGACAATGGGTTTCTTAGAAATCTTACTTTGCACACTAATAATATAATATTATTATTTTAAGTGGTAGTTAATTCCTTGCCATTGGATTGGTGGGAATGAATAGAACTAACTAAAGTATGATTATATATGATTCTTAAATGTTTTTAAAATTATCCAATAAATTTTAGAGGCTTAAAATGTGAATGAATATAATTTGAGGCATAATTTTCATTAAAAGGTATATTTACCGCCTTTTAACGGCGAACCCTCTTTAAATCAAGCTTCTGTCACTCTTATATGTTTTATTTGAAAAAATAAAATTCTTCTTTATAATTAGGACATCAAAATTTACATTGCATAATATTTTTTATTTTTATGATAAAATTCATTTTTTAATTAATAGTATAAATCACCGTATTTTAATTCAAATCTGCCTTTTAATCGAATTTATTTATATAGTTATATAATATTTTTAATTTATTTTACAGTTTAATTAGAATATATATTTTTACCATTTAATCTAATGTTGGTCATTGGATTTAATTTCATTTTTTAATTGGACAGAAACAAGTGTTAATCTTTTGATAGTTAATATTTCTTAAAAACACGCTATTTATTTTAACAGCGGGAATTAATTATAAATTCATTTCTTTCACTTCTGTGTTTTGAATTTAGAAAAATTAATTCCATATATGGAATCAGTAGGTCCAAATTATTTAAATAGGTAACTTTTTTTAGACATTTTAAATATTTACATTTTTAAATATTTTATTTACCATGATTAAAGGGTAAATATAATAAATAAGGGTAAAATATAATATTATAATAATATTAAATTATCCTAACATGTTTCCTAATAATATTGGATGATACATATCTGACCATGGGAATCCTTGGGTCTAAATGGAAAACCCGTGGTGCTACATGGGTGTAATAATGACCCTTTATATTAATTAATTTAAAATAAAGTCAAAAATGACATAAACAAATATCTTTTCGTAAATAAATTTTAACATGTGGTTTTGTATGTTATCATTTCCACTATAAATAATATTTGTAAAGATAAAAAGATTTCCTACATCATGGACATGTTTTATAATTTTCGGATATCATATCATTTAAATAATTTATGACACAATAATGATGCAATATTTACCACATTAATAAATGATATAAATAAATAAAATTATAAATATTAAAACATTGTCCAAAACCTATACAATTATTATTGGATTATTTTATTTTGATAATTATTCATCTTAGAATTTATATTAACATATATTTGACCTTATGAAACCAAATATTTGGTTATAATAAAATAATTGTTTCAAACATTACTAATGTGGCCCTCATCTCCCTTATAAAAAGCCCTTACTTATAACTCATTCCTCACACTTCTCAATCCAGTGGCTCATCCAAAATCTACTCCAATAATATCCCAATATCGCTCTCTTAATTCAAGAAGCCCTACCTTAGACATAAATTATAAGGCCCCGGCCTTAAACCTTACTTAATATTGAATTAAACGAATAATTCACGTTGAGGATCTTTTCAGGTTTAGAGTTTTAGAGAATTAGAACATAACTATTACATCTCAAAGGATTACAAAGTAGTCACTTCTACTAAGTTTCCATAATAAAAAAAACTCTTAAAAAGAAACGTGTATAGTTCCATGTTTTATATAGGATGACATTCCCTTGATCCCATCCTTGACCTTATTCCACATTAAGTCCTGTTAAAACATTTCAAAAAAAACTTGGGGTGAGCATAAAAAGCTCAGTAAGGGATACAGAAAGAATGAAAACTGTTAGTTTTTCAAACATCAAGTAAACCATATATACACTATCAAAGTAATACCATCACCTTCATGAAGTAGTAAAAACTCTGCACTGAATAAAGTATCATTACTTACCTTTTTGTAACCAAAGGATTACCATAAAACCCATAAAAAGAACACATAACATATATAAAGGTAACTTGGGACATAAACATACTTAAGTGGAATAACCATACGGTCTACTTCCACACATATCACTTAATGGAATAGCCATACGGCCAATTTCCATACATACCTAATGGAATATCCATACGGCCGACTTCCATACCCAATGCATTGGAGGTTATAACGTAAACACCCGTCCTGGTATTCACTGCACCACCCGTCATATGGTTTATAACGTAACCACCCGTTAAAATGTCCATGTACCAATATAAAATCATAAAACATAATACCAATATAACGGAATGATAAAATTTCCACATTTCAATCACAATATATCATAAATATATTGACATAATAGAATCCTTTTTCAAAACCATTTTCAATACCAAAATACATAAAAGAGTATATGGTATTTATTTTATTCTAAAAACATTACGGCATGTTGAGAAAGCCAAAGACCAAATAATACTCGCGGCGGTGGAAAAGGTCGTTGTCGCCGCGTACGTTAAAAGTAACATTCCTTTTTGTCGTTTGTAAAATGCTTCGTAGAAAAAGATTCCTTTTGTATAAAAGTAAAATTCAAAGGGGTTTATACACCGTATAAAAGAAGGTTGTGTATAAAACTAAATATGCCTCAATGAAAGGAGATTGAGACGAAGTCCCTTACCTCGGGTCCTACTTGACTCGATCGTTCTTTAACATCCTGAATAATAAACTTGAGTTAATTTCTACTTGATTAAGAACCTTTTTTGAGTTCATTATTCCTTTTATATCACTTATTTCCATGTTATAAACATTATGTAACCATTTATGTTAATAATGTTTGTTTTGTCGATATTTGGTTCTTAAGTCGAAAGTAAACTTCTTACAATTACATGTTGTTCGTGTGGTCAAAGGTTCTTTATATCCAGAATGAAATTCCCGATTTGGATATAATATGTATCATATATATCTATCATATACATGTATTTATAATATTACATAATCATTTAGAGGTAAGAAATGAAATGCACCGTTCATGGAGACGGTAAGTCGTACGTACGCATGAACGATACTTTCATTTCTTTGTCATATTAATGGAATTAAAAATAAATGAGAGGTATGTATATTTTAATTCCAGAATTATATTCATCATTTAGATATATCATTAATTATATATATCCATTATATACATGTAATTTTAATAGTACATTACATTTGGGGATAAGAAATGAAATGCACCGTTCATGGAGACGGTAAGCCGTACGTACGCATGAATGCTAATTTCATTTCTATCTCATACTTTAATGGAAATAAATAATAATGATATAGAGGTATAATATAATTCCAGTATAACATTATATATAATAACTTTAAATCCATCCTTTACACGCCCCACATATGGCATTAACGAATCACATCACTTTGAGGGGGCGGTAGTCCGCACTTCCTTAAATGAAGATATCGTGTTTACCCATAATGGAAACCATAAAGGTATGCCCAAAATGAAAAATAAAGAAGCTTAAAAAAATAAACATATTATATATCATATATAAAAATAGTGACATCATAATGGCCACCTTTGAAGGTGTTAAATGAGTATTGAACAATCATCGTTTCAGGAGGCAGAATTTCGCCATCCACGGAAACCGTATGTTCTTTAACCATTTGATCTAGTTGTGTGAGAGTGTAGCTCGAATAAATCTTATAACAACATCCTAGTATATTTAAGATACTGTTTTTGTTACAAAATAAGTAAATAAAAAGAGTTTAGAGGGTTGGAGAAGCAAAATAAAACAAATGAACAAGAGAGAATGAATTACCTTTAAAAGTGTAACTCCTTTTGATTTGAGCCTAAAGGCTTCCTTTGAAAGGATTATGCCCAAAGGTAATCCTCTAGGATGAGGAGAGGGATGTGGAGGGAGTAAAAGGGCAGGGTTTGGCTGAGCCAAAGGCTTGAGGATTGTGTGAAATGAGTAAGAGGTGGGGGCCTTTTATAAGAGGAGAGGAGGGACACTTTTGGAAAGTAAAGAAATATAACTTTATTTGAAAATTTGTTTCGGTTTTAAAAGGTCCCACATTGATATAATTCGTGGATAAACTGATCAGGGTTCTAAATAAACTCATCCAATAGGTTTTGGACATGTTTAGTTCATATATTTAACATTATCTTTCCATTTTATTTAAATCGTCAAATAATGATGTCATCACTGCATCATTATTATGTCATAAATAATTAAATTTATTTAATGTCTAAAAATTATAAAAAAAACTACTATGATGTAGTAAATCTTTTTATCTTTCCAATTACTATTTATAATAAAAAATCTGATCTTTATAACCCCATGTAAAAATTGTTTTCGTAAAACATATTATGTTTGTGTCATTTTTACTTTTACATTAAATAAAAAGTTATTTATGTCATTTCCCAACCAAAGTGTCTCCATGGGGTCCCAAAGTTGACCCATGGATTGTCTTGGTCGGCCATGACACAACAAATGAGGGTAGGACATGTGTCAAACTCATCTTATTTTATTAAAGCATTATTTTTTCCTTAAACTACACTAATTACAACTAATCACGATTAAGAACGTAATAAGTTACTATTCACCAAAAAATTATTATAATCTCATTGAACCACATTTTACTGCTTAATGACAACCATTTATGTAGGATTTTTGAAATTCAAAACACAATGATGGAAAAATTTCATTTAAACGGAAAATCAGTCTTTATAAGTACCACTTAGTGGTTTCACTATTCATCAAAAATTGAACTTTTTCAGAAAATTACCAAAAATTCACCCTAAGCTATATTTGATATTACGAATTCAAAAATGAATTCTATTTTACAAAATTCAAATCATATAAGTCACATTAATTAATTTAATAATTAATTCCCGCTGCCAGAGCAAATAGCGTGTTTTTACAAAATAATAAGTTTCAAAAGATTGACACCAGTTTAAGTCTAATTTCAAAGTGAAATTGATTCCAATGACCACTATTGGATTTAATGGTAAAAATATTTTCTAATTTCACTTTAAAACCAATTAAAAAGATAATCTAATCAAATAAATAAATTAGATTAAAAAGTGGTTTTGAATTAAAATACAACATTTTACACTGTCCATTAAAAAATGGACTTTATCAGAAAGGTACCAAAAATTTACACAAAGTAAATTTTGATGTCCCGATTCTAAAGAAGAGTTATATTTGGTCCAATAGAATTTATAAGATCGATCAAAACTATATTTAATGACGGTTCTCCATCAAAAGGTGATAATTGGACCTTTCGTGAAAATTAGGGTATAAATGCCTAAAATTGAACTCTTTCCGTATTTTAAGCCTTTATCTTTTATTGGGTAAATGTAAGAAACATTTACAAACATATATAATCATATTTTGGTTATTTCTATCCATTCCCTCCAGTACAACAGCTACTCGTTAACTAACATTTAAAATAATATTATTTTATTACTTGTGTGCAGCGTAAGTTTTCAAAGAAACTCATCGTTGCATACCGAGTACGCTATCGAACGTAGAAACACCTTTTAATTTAAATTAATTTTTAATTCGTAAATATTAATAAATATGAAAATTATTTATTCTTTATTTACCTGGGATGTTACATCCTTCCCCCCCCCCTTTTGGGAAATGCATCCTCGCAATTTTATTCACTTATCAAAATAAGTGGGGGTATTTATCCGTCATAGCATTTTCAGATTCCCACGTTGCCTCTTCAATCACATGATTTTTCCACAAAACCTTTACCTGATGAATCACCTTATTCCATAACACCTGCTCCCTGTGGTCAAGAATCTGGACTGGTTGTTCTTCATAAGATAGGTTCTCTTCCAGCTGAACTACCTCTAGACTCAAAACATGAGATAGATCTGGCATATACTTCCTCAACATTGAAACATGAAAAACATTGTGTACCTAAGATAAACTCGGAGGTAAAGCCACTCTGTAAGCAACTGATCCAACATTATCCAGAATTTCATATGGTCCAATAAACCTTGGACTCAGCTTTCCTTTATTACCAAATCTCATCACACTTTTCCAAGGAGAAACCTTGAGAAAAACATGATCACCTACCTCGAAAGATAGATCCTTCCTCCAGTTATCCTCATAACTCTTCTGCCTACTCTGAGCTGTTCTCATGTGCTTCTGAATCAACTGAACTTTTTCTGCCATCTCTTCTACCAATTCTGGTCCCATCAGCTTCCTTTCACCCACTTCATCCCAAAATGCCGGAGTTCGACACCGCTTCCCATATAATGCTTCAAATGGTGCCATCCGTATACTGGAATGAAAACTGATATTATAAGAAAACTCAACCAAAGAAAGATGTTGGTCCCAACTTCCCTGATAATCCATAGAACAATCTCGTAGCAAATCCTCCAAGGTCTAAATTGTTCGTTCTGACTACCCATCTGATTGAGGATGAAAAGCTATACTAAAATTTAATTCTGTACCCAACGACTTCTGAAGGCCTTTCCAAAAGTTAGATGTGAACCTGGGATCACGATCAAATACAATGGAGAGAGGAACTCCATGTAACCTGACTATCTCTTTAAGATACAAACGGGAAAGTTGATCTAGGGAAAAAGTATCTCGTATAGCAAGGAAATGAGGATATTTGGTCATGCGATCAACAATAACCCAGATTTCATTATTACCTCGAGATGTCTTCGGTAATCCCACAACAAAGTCCAAGGATATATTTTCCCATTTCCACTCTGGCACTGGTAAAGGTTAAAGCATCCATTTCGGTAACTGCCGCTCTGCTTTAACCTGTTGACATGTCAAACACTTCACAGTAAAATCAGCAATATCTCTTTTCATTCCATCCCACCAGTAATACTCCCGCAGATCTCTGTACATCTTAGTACTGCCAGGATGAACTGAAAACGGGGAACTATGAGCCTCACATAACAACTCATTCATCAACTGTGAATCACAAGGCACACATAACCTCTTCCCAAACCTCAAAACACAAACACAAACTTATCCAAGAACTCATGGTTAATTTTCTTCATAAGGTCCATGAATACAGAAGGAGCATTGGTTAACCCAAAAGGCATAACTACAAATTCATAATGGCCATATCTAGTATGGAACACAGTCTTCGGATCGTCTGCTTCTTTTACTTTCAACTGATGGTACCCCGACCTCAAGTCAATCTTAGAAAAATACTGAGCTCCCTGGAGCTGATACCACTTCATTCAATGGCCCAACATCTACTGAAGTTGTTGCAAGGGATTTAACCACCCCTTTCTGCTTGTAGTCTGGCTGCATTCCCCCAGTTGAGTTCTTCGTTGGACACTCGTTTGCATAATGTCCCATTTCATTACACTTAAAACATCTTACCGTTGGCTTTTCATTTCCTGCTTGATCATCTTCCTTACAGTTACGAGCAATATGACCAGACTTACCACACAAAAAGCACTTACCAGACATGGATAAACATTCTCCAGGATGCATTTTACCACACTTCTCACAGGATGGATATTTGGTTTTCTTACCTCCTTGCTTCTTTGATGAATTCTTCCCCTTTGCCTGCCAACTAGACCTCTTATTCTGTTGTTTGTCATAGAACACCTGATCATCGAAAAACACCATTTCCACCTTCTCCGCACATCGATCAAGTTTTTCATAACTTTTGAACTCACGAGAAGCTAAATCCCTTCGATACTTTGGCTTTAACCGTGAGTAAAAATGGTTTATTTTACTATCAAGATCTCGTATGAAGTTCGGAGCATACCTTTCCAATCGAGTGAACTTTGCTTCATAAGCAGCCACTGAATCATCATCCTGCCTCAATTCTAGGAACTGTTTTTCCATCCTAAGACGAACCACCTTAGGAAAATATATCTCAAGAAAAATACCTTTGAATTCATCCCAGTGAAGATCCTCAATCTCATCACCATCCCTTATATTTTTCACCATCGACCACCACTGATCAGCTTCACCTTCAAAACGGTAAACAACAAGACTAGCCTTTTGATGTTCTGAACACCCCATGACATCAAAAATCTTCTCCAGTGCTTTAATCCACCCTTCAGCTTGCACAGGGTCAGATGATCCTCTGAATGATGGGGGATGTTGCCTCATGGAATGTTCCACCACTGACATGTTCCTCTGCGGTTGATCTGGCTGATCTCGTGCATGGATACCACCACCATTTATATCCTGAGTCAACTGTGCCATCACTGCAACAAACTGTTCAGTTCCGATTCCGACCATCTCAGGTTGCTGATTTGGAAGGTTATCTTCCTCCTGATGTCGTCCCAACATAGCAGCTTTGTTTCCTCTGTGGAAAACCATTCTGAACACAGAAATATCTTAGGCGAAGCAACATGGTAATCCGTAAATTCTATATCATTTCAATCATATTATAATTTAACACTTTTCTAACTCCTAAAGTTGTCTAAACTGACCTTTGATACCAACTATAAGGCCTCGGCCTTAAACCTTAATTAATATTGAATTAAACGAATAATTCAAGTTGAGTATCTTTTCAGGATTAGAGTTTTAGAGAATTAGAACATAACTATTATATCTCAAAAGATTACAAAGTAGTCACTTTTACTAAGTTTCCATAATAAAAAAAACTCTTAAAAAGAAATGTGTCTAGTTCCATGTTTTATATAGGATGAAATTCCCTTGATCCCATCCTTGACCTTATTCCACATTAAGTCCTGTTAAAACATTTCAAGAAAAAACTTGGGGTGAGCATAAAACGCTCAGTAAGGGATACAGAAAGAATGAAAATTGTTAGTTTTTCAAACATCAAATAAACCATATATACACTATCAAAGTAATACCTTCACCTTCATGAAGTAGTAAAAACTCTTCACTGAATAAAGTATCATTATTTACCTTTTTGTAACAAAAGGATTACCATAAAAACCATAAAAAGAACACATAACATATATAATGGTAACTTAGGACATAAACATACTTTAGTGGAATAACCATACGGTCGACTTCCACAATTATCACTTAATGGAATAGCCATACGGACAATTTCCATACATACGTAATGGAATAGCCATACAGATGACTTCCATACCCAATGCATTGGAGGTTATAACGTAAACACCCGTCCTGGTATTCATGGAACCACCCGTCATATGGTTTATAATGTAACCACCCGATAAAATGTCCAAGTACCAATATAAAATCATAAAACATAAAACCAATATAAAGGAATGATAACATTTCCACATTTCAATCACAATATAACATAAATATATTGACATAATAGAATTCTTTTTGAAAACCATTTTCAATACCAAAATACATAAAAGCGTATATGGTATTTATTTTATTTTAAAAACATTACGACTTGTTGAGAAAGCCAAAGACCAAATAATACTCGCGGCGACGGAAAAGGTCGTTGTCACCGCGTACATTAAAAGAAACATTCCTTTTTTTCGTTTGTAAAACACTTCGTAGAAAAAGATTTCTTTTGTATAAAAGTAAAAGTCAAAGGGGTTTATACACCGTATAAAAGAAAGTTGTGCATAAAACCAAATATGCCTCAATGAAAGGAGATTTAGACGAAGTCCCTTACCTCGGGTCCGACTTGACTCGATCGTTCTTTAACGTCCTGAATAATAAACTTGAGTTAATTTATACTTGATTAAGAACCTTTTTAGAGTTAATTATACCTTTTATATCTCATATTTCCATTTTATAAACATTATGTAACCATTTAAGTTAATAATGTTTGTTTTGTCGATATTTGGTTCTTAAGTCGAAAGTGAACTTCTTACAATTACATGTTGTTCGTGTGGTCAAAGGTTTTTTATATCCAGAATGAAATTCCCAATTTGGATATAATATGTATCATTTATATCTAGCATATACATGTATTTATTATGTTACATAATCATTTAGAGGTAAGAAATGAAATGCACCATTCATGGAGATGGTAAGCCGTACGTACGCATGAACGCTACTTTCATTTCTTTGTCATATTAATGGAATTAAAAATAAATGAGAGGTATGTATATTTTAATTCCAGAATTATATTCATCATTTAGATATATCATTAATTATATATATCCATTATATACATGTACTTTTAATAGTACATTACATTTGGGGATAAGAAATGAAATGCACCGTTCATGGAGACGGTAAGCCGTACGTACGCATGAACGCTACTTTCATTTCTATCTCATAATTTAATGGAAAGAAATAATAATGATATAGAGGTATATTATAATTCCAGTATAAAATTATATATAATAACTTTAAATCCATCCTTTACACATCCCACATATGGCATTAACGAATCACATCACTTTGAGGTGGCGGTAGTCTGCACTTCCTTAAATGAAGATATCGTGTTTACCCATAATGGAAACCATAAAGATATGCCCAAAATGAAAAATACCGAAGCTTAAAGAAACAATAACCATATTATATATCATATATAAAAATAGTGACATCATAATGGCCACCTTTGAAGGTGATAAATGAGTATTGAACAATCATCGTTTCGGGAGGCAGAATTTCACCATCCACGGAAACCGTATGTTCTTTAACCATTTGATGTAGTTGTGTGAGAGTGTAGCTAGAATAAATCTTATAACAACATCCTAGTATATATAAGATACTGGTGTTGTTACAAAAGAAGTAAATAAAAATAGTTTATAGGGTTGGAGAAGCAAAATAAAACAAATAAACAAGAGAGAATGAATTGCCTTTAAAAGTGTAACTCCTTTTGATTTGAGCCTAAAGGATTCCTTTGAAAGGATTCTTCCCAAAGGGAATCCTCTAAGATGAGGAGAGGGATGTGTAGAGAGTAAATGGGAAGGGGTTGGCCGAGCCAAAGGCTTGAGGAGTGTGTGAAATGAGGTAGAGGTGGGGGCCTTTTATAAGAGGAGAGGAGGGGCACTTTTGGAAAGTAAAGAAATATTACTTTATTTGAAAATTTGTTTCGGTTTTAAAAGGTCCCACATTGATATAATTCATGTATAAGGTGATAAGGGTTCGAAATCCACTCATACAATAGGTTTTGGACATGTGTAGTTCATAGATTTTACATTATCTTTCCATTTTATTTAAATCGCCAAATAATGATGTCATCGCTACATCATTATTATGTCATAAATCATTTAATTTATTTAATGTCTAAAAATTATAAAATAAAAACTATGCTGTAGGAAATGTTTTTAGCTTTCCAATTACTATTTATAATCAAAAATATGATCTTTATAACCCCATGTAAAAATTGTTTTCGTAAAACATATTATGTTTGTGTCATTTTTACTTTTACATTAAATAAAAAGTTATTTATGTCATTTCCCAACCAAAGTGTCTCCATGGGGTCCCCAAGTTGACCCATGGCTTGTCTTGGTCGGCCATGACACAACCAATGAGGGTAGGACATGTGTCAAGCTCATCTTATTTTATTAAAGCATTATTTTTACCTTAAACTACACTAATTACCACTAATCGCGATTAGGAACTTAATAAGTTACTATTCACCAAAAAATTATTATAATCTCATTGAACCACATATTTATTTCTTAATGACAACCATGTATGTCTGATTTTTGAAATTCAAAACACAATGATGGCAAAATTTCATTTAAACGGAAAATCAGTCTTTATAAGTACCACTTAGTGGTTTCACTATTCATCAAAAATTGATGTTTTTCAGAAAATTACCAAAAATCCACCCTAAGCTATATTTGATATTAAGAATTCAAAAATGAAGTCTATTTTACAAAATTAAAATAATATAAGTCACATTAATTAATTTAATATTTAATTCCCGCTGCCAGAGCAAATAGCGTGTTTTTACAAAACAATAAGTATCAAAAGATTGACACCAGTTTAAGTCTAATTTCAAATTGAAATTGATTCCAACGACCACTATTGGATTTAATGGTAAAAATATTTTCTAATTTCACTTTAAAAACAATTCAAAATATAATCTAATCATATAAATAAATTATATTAAAAAGAGGTTTTGAATTAAAATACAACATTTTACACTATCCATTAAAAAAATGAACTTTATCAGAAAGGTACAAAAAATTTACACAAAGTAAATTTTGATGTCCCGATTCTAAAGAAGAGTTATATTTGGTCCAATAGAATTTATAAGGTCGATCAAAACTATATTTAATGACGGTTCACCGTCAAAAGGTGATAAGTGGACCTTTCGTGAAAATTAGGGTATAAATGCCTAAAATTGAACTCTTTCCGTATTTTAAGCCTTTATCTTTTATTGGGTAAATGTAAAAACATTTACAAACATATATAATCATATTTTGGTTATTTCTATCCATTCCCGCCAGTAAAATGGCTACTCGTTAACTAACATTTAAAATAATATTATTTTATTACTTGTGTGCAACATAAGTTTTCAAAGAAACTCATCGTTGCGTACCGAGTACACTATCGAACGTATAAACCCCTTTTAATTAAAATTAATATTTAATTAATAAATATTAATAAATATGAAAATTCTTTATTCTTTATTTACCTGGGATGTTACATAAATCACCTCATGAACCCATTTGGTTCAAACCAAGGAGAGTTACTCAATTTAAAGGTAATGTCTCCTCTTAAGTTCTTTTGTTTTATTTTAAATCTCCAACCCCATAAACTATTTCTATTCCTTTATCTTATAACAAAAAAATTATTCTAAATATACTAGGATTTTGTTATAAATAGGATATAAACTACACTTACACACACCTCCATCTAATGGGTGAAGAACATATTGTTTCTGTGGATGGAAAACTAACGCCTTACGAAATGATGATTGTTTGATTATCTCCTACTGATATCACGGTGGCCATTATGATGAAACATCATTTATATATGATATATTTTATTTTTAGGTTTTCTTTATTCTTATTTTTTTACATTTATAGAATACATTTATAGTTTCTATTATGCGTAAACACATTAATTTCATTGAAAAGGTGCAGACTACCACCCCCTCAAGGTGGTATGATTACTTCGTGACACACTTGGAACATATAAAGATGGATTTAATTAAATTATGTAACATATATATCATAAGATATTATAAAGGTATTATAATATACATGAGTATCAATATGTTTTCATTCCATTAAATATATAATAGAAATGAACATAGCGTCAATGCATACCAACAACTTACCATCACCATGAATGGTGCATTTCATTTCATAACCCCAAATGTTTTGTAATATTATAAATATATATATATACACTGGATATATATGATATATATGATCTATAAATATTCAATATCATTTTAATGACAATGGAGTTTTTACCACATGGACAAATTATAATTATAACATGTTCGTTTTTAACTCAAATTCCGAACATCGACCAAATGTCCGATATGAATTCAAATAATTAACTAACTGTTATTTTAATGAAATAAGTGATATAAATTTAATTATAAATATTAAAAATGATATTAATCAATTATAAATTATCTTATATTTATTATTCAGGAATAACAAAGAACATACGTGTCAAGTTGGACACGAGGTAAGTGTTTTCTTATCTCACTTTTAATTCCATGAGATTTCCATTGTTCACCACATATTTATTTCTTATGGTGTATTGTGTAGTTCCATTTGATATATATTATCATGATTATATTTATATTCATGGTAGTATTTGATTAATTTGGTGGTTATTATCTTTTCTCATTTGACTCGATTGATTACAATGTGGTAAGAGTTTTTCATCTCAATTTTTATTCCTGTGAGATTCATGATATATTAGCCACTATTTCCTTTTGTGTGGTGGATGTACTACCCATGACTGTATTCTTTGTGCAATATAATTTAATTTATGGGTATTTACATATTCATTTTGTGATATTTAATTCATGGGGTGAATGTTTTGTAAGGTACCGAATCGGTAAGGGAACCTTTCACCATCCTCTTTTTAAAAAACTTATTTTTGTTATGTATTTTAATTTAAATATTATAGTGTGGGGATATGTTCTTCTATAACCATATTGATGTAAATTTCTTGTCCATGTTATGAGATATCATTTTCTCTCTCACCAATTTATTTCCTTAGTTTTAATGTGACGTCGTTAGATTGTTGAATTTCTGAAAGAAGACATCTTAACCCAATTTCAATTTTTGGGTTAAATATATAATTATTGGTTATGCCAAGCTATGAATATCTATGAATACCCTCTGATTGTTTTACACTTAATATCCACATATATTGGATTTATTTATATTTGTCACACATAATTACGTAATTGATTTGTCCTTAATCAAAGGATACTGTCTTTATAAGTAATTTCCTCTCAATTTACATTTCCATTGAGACTTCATTATTAGAATGCACCAATTCACAATTATATGGTGTATATACATTCCAATTAAATATTATATCATGAATACATTTATTCTCACGAAATTATTATGTTCTGACTAAATGTTATTCCTCAATTGTTTTCATTTTTGGTCCCTCAATTTTTGTTAATACTCTTAAAAAAATATCATTTTACATTTTTTAAAGTTTTATTCTTCTAAATCGTTCTCAGTAATGTCCTTTATTTAAAAATGTTTTGAAGGATTTATTCATAGGGACATGAATGTTTTGAAATTGAAATTTATTTCAAAATATTCAAAGTGGTATGAGACACTTTGATTCAAAATTTTGTTAATTTAATATTTTAAATGGTTTTGAAATTGCTTTGATAAAAGCATTGATTTTGTCAATATTTTGAAATGATATATTGTGATTGCAATGTTATCATTCCATTATGATTGTTTTATGGGTTATGAATATGTTATGGCTGTTGTGCATTGTTTACGTATACATTTTGTTTTGTGATAAACATAGGGTGGGTGATCCCCAAATAGCTCTCCAACGCATTGTGTAACGTGATAGAGGTAAACATTAATGTTTCTCCTAAGTGATTTAGTGAATTTATTGTGATGGGTATTCCATATGTGACTCCCTCTGTAGTTGTGATAGCTAAAATATAAATATGTTATTTTTGTCATAAGTTACCTTTATGATTTATGATTGATATGTGTTTTTCATAAATCCAATGATTTCATGAGGTCTGTTATTATTGGAAAGTATGGTTTCATTGTTTTGTATTTATTTATGGGATAAGGTTTTCATACCATATTTTATATCCCTTACTGAGATTTTTATTCTAATACCATGTTTTTGAAATGTTTTCCACAAGACATGAAGATTAGTAAGTGTCAAGGATGGGATCTAGGAAAATTCATGCTATCTATAACATGAAACTAGATATGGATATTTTTTTCAAGATTTTTAATTTATTAAAAAATGGATACTGAGTAGAATTCTCTACATGTAATATTCATGTTTTTATGTAAATTTTATGATCTAATTTTCTAAAAATATAAACCTAAAAAGATCCTATATGAGAATTTTCCTTTTTTTCAAGATTATGTAATGTTGATGGATGAGTCCTTATAGAAGGAGTGAATTTTGATTAGATATTGAAGTATTCATCAAACATTAAGGAGATAAAGATATGGTTGACTAGAAAACCTAATTTGATCATTCCAATGTAGGGAAATATCTATGTGGTTAATTGTGTTTCTTTATGTATGGTTCTCAGATGTGTGATTTTAAAATTCAATTATGTTTTCGTATATGGCTCTCTCCAACTCTGACCACATGAAATGAATTACCTTAACAATGACATAGATTTGGAAGTGGTGATGCATTCCAAAAATACATGGCATCATTATCTTTATAGGGTGATATTTATTATCTACTCTAATCCTAATAGATTAGAATACATCTTCTACCAATGGGATTTGAAATTGATTCAATTCCATTGGATTGAATATTTGTAGGGTTTAAAAATTGATTGCATCTATACCACATGAAAAGGTAATGTCGTGGAAGACACCAAGAGTATAAATGTTCTAGATCAGGCATTGAGGGCATCTAGTGATGAGTGGACCTTAATGGGTTTTCTTTCCCAGCTGATCATGGAAACCAAGGAGCGCATTGAAGGTGCAATCCTATCTTGTGTTTTTTGTCGAATTCTTATCATAATGATATAATTTTGTGGTAATATCCTATAGATGTGATGTTCTAGAAGCCTACAACGTTTCTTTATGGTGGGGAGACAAATCCCCAAGTGTTTTTGTTTCCTGAGGTAGTTCTATGTTTCAAGGGCCAATTTTTTGTCTCATTGTCTATGTGTTAGGTGGTGATGCATAATAGCCAATAGACACGGTTGGGTCTTTATCATGGGGATAATAAGTTGTATTACGACGTGTGTTCTAATTTTTGGTGGCCAAGAATGGGTTGATATATATTTAACTTCATATCAATGTGTTATACATTTCAGCAGGTGAAAGAACAACATCAAAGGCCATCTGGTTTTTTCATCTCTTAAGAATTCCTACCTTTATGTGGGATAAGGATACCGTGGGAATTATTTTTTTATCTCCTCATAATCCTTGTGGAGGAACATTATTTGGGTGTTAATCAACCATTTGGAATATTCTTCCCATTCCATTCCAATAAATGATTCTGCAAATGTGGATGATATGGGCCAATTATATGTTCAAAAAGATGTAATGATCAATGGTGTACCATATGCAATAATTTATAAAAGAGACTGTTGTTTTACCTCTTAGGACCGGGGTCTTGAAAAGTCTTGGGGTCACAAAAAAAAGATTATTTTTTATTTCCATCCTCATACCGATGGTCAAACAGTGTTGGAAAATGGATTCTGGAAGATATGCTTGAGGCATATGGCTTGAATTTTCGAGGATATTTTTACAATCATTTCTGATTTTTTGAGTTTTCTTATAATGATATATACTATTAAACTATTTGAATGACCAATTTTTAGGCTCTATATGTTCATACATGATGGCCACCTTTGTGCTGGGATGACGTGGGAGTTACCTCACTTTTGGGATGGGGTTTTATGAAAGAGAATTCTAAGAAGGTCAACTTGATCAGCCAGTGGTTATTGAAATCTAAGAGTCACCAAAAATCATATATCAATTTGAAGAACATAAAACATGAGTCGCCTAAGGGTGACTATGTATTCCTGAATCTGGATCCCCTTTAGATTATCAACATTTTGATAAATGAGGGAAGCTATTTCCATGGTATGACTGACCATTCATGATCACCACGATTATAGGAATGGTGGCATATAGGTAAACATTTCCTTCTCAATAGATGTCAATTAAGGACATATTTCATGTCTCCCAATTGAGGATGTTTTATCCAGACCACTCATAGGTGATAAATGGGGAGAAATTATAGATATATCTGATTTTTTCTTTTCTTGAACGACCTGAGATGAAAGTGGATTACCAAGTGACGGTGTATCATGGGATATATATTCCATTTTTTCATATGGAATCATGGTTGGGTTACCAATGAATCATGGGATCAGAACTCATGGGTTGATAATGTCTATCCTTTATTATCATCTTATAATGCTTCGAGTTGAATTTATGACAGTACTTCAAAAACAGGCAAGGGAAGCGCTAACTTATATCATCACTAAGCAAAAAGCGTTGATAAAGGCACCATTTATCAGCATTAATATTATAGCATGCATAAAATGTGCCTTTATCAATTCTTTTATAGCGATGAAAAAGGGATTCATTATCAGCTCTATAAAAGTGTGGATAAAGTGATCCTTTATAAGTGCTAAAATTTTATCCCAGATAAAGGCACCATTTATCAGCACTAAAATTTTAGCACTAATAAAAACATAGTCAAATATTATAAAATGGGGTGCACAGTGACCTTTATTTATATCACCATAATGCTCTCATGGGATTATACCCCTGCGACACCTCCCCTTCCCCTGATCCTCACTATGTTGGACCTCCACCATCGCTAGCCTTACTCGACTGGTAGCCCTACTCCGCCAATTGTCCCTTTGCCAGACCACCATCGCCACTAGACCTACTCTACCACTTGCCCTACTCCACCTCTCTTTTCATTGTCCGACCTCTACCACTACTATCCCTACTCCACCACAAGCCCAACTCTTATGTGAACCCTACTTCATGTGTTTGGGATTACATTCAACGAGGTTTGATTCTCGGCTTACCATCATTGATCATTGCTGATTTCTCAAGTCATCCACATCTTTGTCCATTTGTTCTTATTCAAATATTCACAATTTTGATTTATTATTGATTGGTTTGGGTTGTATAGTGTGTTTGGGCTACGTTGTTTGGTCACATTATTTAAAAAATGCATGAAGTGATTAAATTTTTACCATGTTAATTGTCTACTAATTATAGGTTTTATATGTTATTTTCAATATTATGATTATTCTAAAAACACTAATGTAAATGTGAGTAGTGAGAATGAGAAAATAGGTTTGGTAGTGTTTTCAATGGATTTAGGAATGGTGTCATGGTGTGATGAGGTGGTTGTGTTATTATGGGGTATAATGGTTATTCTTTCATAGGACTATAATATTTTATAATGAATTATGAATTTTTTGTAGTTCATATGTGTTGGGGTATATATGATTCCATTTTTGTGGAAGATTACCTCATGGTGTTGGTATGTTATTTACTTTTTTGGATTAAATTTATTAATTTTGATTCTTATACATGTTGAAAAATTATCATGTTAAAGGTCACAGGAAGTAGATATAGACCTGGGATAGAGTGTTGAAAAATTTCAATAGTATGAGGTGTTGATGTCTATTGTCTATGTGTTGGGTACACAGATCAAGAATTGTCAAGAATCAGTTGAGGATTGTTTTGAATTGGAAAAAATTATAGCTCATTTTTGGGTTTCCTTAATAGTGGGATTAATTTTAATGGTGGCATAAGAATGATGGAAGAAAATTCATGTTCAATCAGAATGGGTTTTAGGAAGAGGTTTATTCACTAGATATTGAACTCTGAGTGAATACATAATACCATATAATTAAATCAAGTTGGATACAATGTGATTTCCCTTGGAATTCACATATGTGAATTGATGGTCTAGATTTTAGAACACTTGGTTGAAGAATAAATGAAATCCTATAATCTTGAGTGATCTTTGATGTTAGAGATTATAATGAAGGTTTCGAGTTTATGTTTGAGGTTTTGTTTGCATATGAGGGATTGTGATGATGTTTTCAAGAGTTTTTTTCTTCAAGTTTCGTAGATGAAAAAATATGGTTCCTTGAGTTGTGGTCCTAATAGAATGAATAATAAGGTTGTGATGATCATTTATAGATATAGGGTGGGGATTATTCCTTAATATTGAGTATATCAATGTGAACCATAACTGCATAATTGATATATTTCAATGGTGATGCAGTGGGGCATCATTACTTTGAGTTCCCCATGATACATGGTGTTTCATGGTTTTAGAAAGGTGTTGTTTTATTTAGTTGGATGGTCATATTTTAGTTGATAAAATTTGGGGATGTGGTGAGTTTGGTTATAGAGTCTAGGCATGATTATGTACTGAGTTATTGACATCAGCCCTTTATTAACCAATAACCTCTTTCAATTGATACTAAAATATTCCTATGAATCATTTTCAATGGATTTATTTATCTCTCATTACATTCAAAATCTTGTGAAATTTTGGATTTTATTGTGTTGGTTTTTGTGTTTGTCGAAATCTAATGAATCATAAGAAAAGAAAGTAAACATATTTCTATTTTTCCTAAATGTTTTGGAGTTTTTCTAATCTAAAGGACATGCTTTTGGGAAATAATCTATTTATTAAAATAATTTCGAATTTTTTTTCAATATTATGGAAGGTATTAACTGTTAGTGAGATGAGGATTGAGCTTTGGGTAGGGATGGTTGTGGTGGTCATCCTCTATCATGTGTGAGTTTTTTATCACTAAGTGATTGTTATTTATCCCATTGAATGGGAATGTGATTTTATATAGAATGGATTTTAGACATTATGTGGATATTATTTACATGTTTGTGGAATGTGATGGAGAGTTATAGCATATCCATTAAATGTTTATGATAGAATTTATGTTCACTAACCTCAATTTTCTAGTTCCTATGTTAATTTCGGTAACAAGACCTATGATGTTCTATAGTAATTTTGGATAAACCTAGGTTATTTGTCTCCCCCGTGAACCCCTTTGTACTTGGAAATGTATCTACTATATTAGTTTTCAAATCAAAATTGTACCATTTTTTCATTTTATTTATGTTTGGTCACTTGTTTTGGGCAATTTTTTGTGATTATTTTATTATGAATGAGGTGGCTGGTAGGGGTGGTTAAAAGAATGATTAATGTTTTGCTACATGGGTGGTGGGTGCTAGAACTATTGGTTAGGGTTCTAGAATGTGTGTTGATTTTTATGGGAGTATATCCTGGTTCTATTGATTTCCAAATCATTATTAGAAATGGTTAGGCTCTATTAATCTCTATTTTAATTAGGAATTGGTTCTCTTCTAGTATATTTGGTAGTGTTGTTTTTTGTATTTGAATCATAAACAATAATATTTGAGATTCAAATAGGATAGAGATGAATAAATATTTGGAGGATTCTAATTTCTTGACAACAGAGTATGATAATAGAGTAGAAGAGTTCATCAAGTTAGAAAAGTATCACAGAATGGATCCTTCCCAAATCCTTTTTTTGTGTTTAAATTGTTTTTATTGTAGATTAATTACTCAATAACATTTGGAAGAACATTTTATATGTCATAGAATACATCAGAGTTATAAATGTTGGATTAAACATCAGGAAAAATCGAATGTATCTATTGGCTGGGATAAAACTATATTTTATGGATCATCAGATATGGTTATAAATATGCATAATTAAGAAGACCATATGGAGGATGTTATTACAGATGTTGAAGTTGATGAATACTGTATTGTGGAAATGACAAGGACAGTTGTGATGAACTTTGTGATTTCCTAAAATTGATTGAGAGGATAAAGAGTTGTGCAATGATTCCATTGTATGCTGGTTGCACTAAATATATAGCATTGTTAGCTGTACTGAAGATGTATAAATTGAAATTAGGAAATTTATGGAGTGATGTCCATTTTACGGAATTATTTACTCTCTTGAATGACATGCTCCCAGAAGATAATGATCTCTCTAGCCGGACATATGATGATAAATGAATGCTTTGCTCGATGGGTATGATTTATCAAAGAATACTTGCCTTCAAAAAGGCTATATAATGTTTCGCATGAAGATAAAATCACTTACATAATGAAAATAGTGTGGTGTTTCTCGATACAAGAATGATATGTAATGACCCATAAATTCCAAGAAATTTTTTTCTTAATTTTCTTTGGAATTTTAAAAAAACGCAGTTTATGACGGTGCCTGATTCCGAGGCCTGGTGTGTCCGGAATCAATTTCTGATGTTTGGCTTGGGTACGTTCAGTGAACGGACGAGCGGGTTTTTCTAACTTTTGAACCGGTGCTCGGAATCGAATTCTGAGGGCACCGATGGAATCGCAGCGCCGGTAATTGCTTAAAAACACCTCTTCCAGAGTTGCGTTTGCTCGGGTGTGGTTTTTAATTTTCGGGCTTAAAGTTAAGAAATAAAATAATTTTACGACAACTTTATTTTATTTCACTTATGCCACTTGGAAGCCACTTGAAGCCACTTAAAAGTGGCTTAAACTGAGTTGAACCGGATAGGGTACTATCCAGAAATATCCTACCCTCTTGGTAGGATATTTGTGAGGTGGGGCCCGCACGAGCCCTGTTGTTTCTTTCCGCTAAGTAACACACCCGCGAAAACCCGTCTTTATGAAAGTCAACTGATGCGTTTTCTTAAATTCTTAACAGACCATTTAATTGGGCGGTTTATTTCTTAAATTAAATGAGCTGTTTCTTTCATTGAATTAATTCTACGAATTAAAGGTTCGTTTCTTATCTTTTGAAATTCAAATGTTTAGTTGTGTAAATAAAATAAGGCTTAAGATTATTTTATTTTGGGTTGGTCTCCTTTGCCACCTTGAGAGATTTTGAGAAGCTCTCTCCATCTTCTTCAACCTTGACGAAGAACACGAAGAACACTTAATCTCCGACGAAGAACGCCGGTTCTCTTCTTTGTAGCCGGTGTGTTTCCGAAGATTGACGACGCCGCTTCTTCGATCATCTTCCCGTGTCAACTAAAGGAGACGTCGTTTCCTCCTCGGACTATCTCCGTCAACTTACGAAGCTTCTCCAACGACGTACCTCTTCGGACGCACCTCGACGTCAATAGAAACGACGTTCGATTTCCGCGACGCCCGACCTCCGCGATGCTAATCTTCCGCGGTTTGATTGGCGTGCTCCGCACTTGAATCTGAGTTAGGGGATTGTTGATATTTTATGTATTTATTTTCCATTCTTGATTCTAGAATGTCGAACTTCGATGATAAAGGATTAAATGTTATTGTCTAACGAGAGGGGGGCCCGGACCGCACCAACACGGCCGAACCCCCCTCTGTTCATAATTGTTTCCTTGCGGATGGAACGGGATGGGGTGGTGTCGTCGCACCACGCGGGAATCGCACGGAAATTATTGTACGTCGCCATCGCGCCGCGCCGTGGAAAGAAATCCAAGACCGCGACGCCGTCGCGTCGCGTCAAAGAAAGTCAAAGGCGTCGTGGCCGGAGCGGGGCCGCGACGGAGGGAAGCGATGTCGTCGCATCGCGCCGGATGGCAGAGGCCGCGGCCGGTTCCGAGCCGCGATAGAGCAAGATGACCGGCGGCCGACACCGGGCCGCCGGTGTCGGCGAAGGAAGGACCGGCCGTCGCCGGTCCTTGCTGGCGAAACCGGCCGGCCAGTGCCGGCCGGCCGGAGAGTGGACACCGGGGGAATTAATTTCCCGCGGCCGGGTCTCAAAAGCGGCCCCAATTAAGGGGTCGCGGTTCTTAAGTGGGGGGGGGGCTTTGCCCCCGCGCGCGGCACACGTATGGCGCCCCGGCCGCGCCGCCGTGCCGGTCCGCGCCGCCGCGCCAGACCGTGGCGCCGCGCCGCCGTGCCAGACCGTGGCGCCGCGCCGCCGTGCCAGCACGCGCCGCCGTGCCGGACCGCTCCGCCGGCCGGGCCGGGTTTTCCGAGCCTGGCCGGGACGTCGGGCCGGGTCGCCGCCCTGGGCGGGTCGACCTGGTTCGGCCGACGCAGGGGAGGTCGGGCCGGGTCGGCCCGGGCCCAGACCCCCCAGTTTCGGACCGCTTTCGGTCAAATGCCCGTATCTTGGGCTACGGGCCTCCAAACGACTTGCCGTCAGCGGCAACACGATCCTTGGATCGAGACGGTCGTTTTGGTATACTTTACTCTAGGTGCACCTTCCTTTTCGGGAGCCTACGTGGTTAAAACTCCATAGTTAAGCGTGCTTGTCCTAGAGTAGTGATCAGGATGGGTGACCTCCTGGGATGTTTCCCAGGGTGGGTGAGAGACGAAATGGCCAATAACTAACAGACCGGGCGTCCGATTGACGCGCCGTCTTTTTCGTTGAATTCCTCTAAGTGAGACGGATCTTTTGGCTTACTCCGCTCGAGGTTTGGATGCCGACGGAGTGCGGTCGGGTTGGTTCGCTCACAAAATCAACCGGGCCCCTGGAACGAAAAAGCCAATAACTCTCAGACCGGGCATCTGATTGACGCACCGTCTATTGCGTTGAGTTCCTGTTGATGATACAGAACTTTTGGCATCCTTCGTCGAGATTTGGATGCAGATGGATAGTGGTCGGGTTGGATCGCACCGAAATCCAACCGGGCCCCTGGAACGGAAAAGCTGTTATCTTTCAGACCAGACGTCCGTTTGATGAACCGTCAACGGCGTTGGTGATCTCGTTGAGAAAAAATCCCTATTAGTATACCCTATGATTGTTCGGGGTATATTTGAGTTACGGCCGGATTTGTTCGCACACGAAACCAACCGGGCCTCTAGGACGAAAAGGCTAGTAACTCACAGACCGGGTGTCCGATTGATGCGTCGTTTGTTGTGTTGAGACCCCTATGACGAGGTGGTCCTTTGAGATACTTCTTTGTGGGACATTGTGATACTTGGAGTATCGACCAGTAGCTCGTGGAGCGTACCCTCCCGGAGACGAGCGTGCGGAGTATGGAGACAGTGTAGCTGGCTGAGATCTAACGACTGCTTGACCGACTCGACTTGGAGTGAGTCGACTAGCCCAGTGGATGGAGCGCCCGGTATTTGGCGACAGACCCACGGTGGACGGAGTGCCCGGTAGTTGGCCGCAAACCCACAGTACTCGACAGGAGGAGTACCTCTGTTGGCTATTAGTGGGAGCGCCCGGTATTTGGCGACAGACCTTCAGCGGACGGAGCGCCCAGTAGTTGGCCGCAAACCCGCAGTCCTCGACAGGGGGAGTACCTCAGCAGTATTAGGTTAGTGATCAGTACCTCAGAGTCGTGACAGGACCACTGTACACTCCAGAGACGGAGCTCTTCAGCAGTTACGGTTTCGATAATGAAAATCCTGGTTTGAGCTGAGACTTATGACCTTTGTGTTTACCTCATGATTGAGATGGGTCACATGATAAATTAGGTAAATGTATGGGCATATACCTGGGTAGTTGTTATCCGTTGATTTCATAATCCTTGTGTTTCCTCATGATTGAGATGGGTTACTTTATAAATTAGGTATATGTATTGGCATATATCTAAGTAGAGGTTATCTGTTGAGATCTTCTTGGGGTTATCCTTGTTGGTTTAGTGAGACCTTGAGGGTCTCGGGGTCCCTACTGAGTATCGTTATACTCACCACTGCACTGGCTATGCCCGCACCTCGTTTTGTTGGTTGCAGACGACGGGCAGTGCTGGCGGAGGCCGAGTGTTCGAGGACTGGACGGTACCCGGAGGTGGACTACACGACGAGTCGGTACCCGGAGGTGGACTACATGAAGATTCAGTACCCTGAGGTGGACTACGCGACGAGACGACTCACAAAGGAGGTTGACGGATGAGAGCGTGGAGGAGGCTATCTGTACCTACCCTTCAGGTAGGACCCGAGGAGGACGACCCAGGAGCTGCTTCCCTCTTCCAGCTGTTTGTCTTTTTGCTGTTGTACCTTGTTCAGTTGTAGTTGTACATTCTTTTGGGTTTGTATTCTGGACCATTTACTTTTCAGATTTTCTTTTGTACTTAGTGTTTTGTTACCACTTGTACTCTGTGGTGCTTGTTTTCTTTTATAAAGGCAATGCCTTCCTAGTTATCAGGATTTTACGCCTTTGGTGCTAGTCGCCAGCCCCTGGCCTATGGAAGGCAGGCTTGGGGTAGTCACGACACGGGCCCCGAGGACGGGTTGTGACATGATGAATCCAGTCCTGCGAAAGTTTCATGGTACCTTCATATCATTCCAATGTTTAGCTGTCTATATGAATGTGAATAAACTACAAGACAGCTGTCATGGAATGCACATAAATGAAATAAATATTGGAATTTATGTCACCCAGCTACCTCTCCTCAATGGAATAGAATTTTTCATGAGTATCATGAATTCAAAAATGATCTGAGAAACCATCACCATGCGTTATCTACAGATGTAGTGAATCCTTTTGGTTTTCAAACCAGTACTCACAGTACATGGTCTGTTATGTTGGTAAATTATAACTTTCCACCATTATTATGCATGAAATGAAAATTCATCATGTTATATGTTCTTATATTAGGACCAAAACCAACAGGTAACGATATTGATGTCGATCGGTCTCTTTTGATCGAGGATTTGAAGTTATTTTGGGATTCATGTGCTATGTTTGATGATGCTTATTAAAAGTAAATACTTCATGTTTAGAGCGATGTTGTATGGGATGATAAATCATTTCTATGCTTATGGAAATTTTATCAGATATAACATTAAAGGAACACAAGGGTGTCCCATGTGGAAAAAAGATAAAGAGGCAATTATGTTGAAATAATAATTGAAATATATGTTTCAAGGACATTATAGATTTCTGCCTCATCGGCATAACTACTGATATTGGATGAAACCATTCATTGGATGTTCATAACAACACATAACACCTTCTCCATTAATTTGTGATTAGATATTTGAGAATGTTAAATATGTGAACACTATTTTTGGTAAACCATTTCAAAAAAACATATAAAAATTATTTGGAAAAAGCGATTAGCTTTATTTGAATTACCATACTAGAATTATCTATACGTCAGACATTTTCTTGATGTGATGGTTGTGGAAAAAAATGAATGTGATAAAGTTTTCCGAAAATTTATAAAATCCCCTAGAAAATAAAAGGTTGTAATTAAGGAAAGGATGGACATGGTTGACATGGGAATACGAGAAGTGTTGGCTCCTGTGAAGGGAGAAAATTGAATGTTTCTTGATCCCATGGCATACACATTTTCCAGGGAGAGATATCAGTTTTTCAACTTCTTCAAAGATGTAAAAGTTCTATATGGGGATTCATAAAATATATATAATAGTTTTTTAATTATATATTTGATGCTAAATGGTCTTAAATCTAATGACATCCATGTTTTGATGCAAGATTTAATTTTAATAGTTTTGGGTTGCATTTATTCCAAGAATGGTCTTCATATGTTAACCAAACTAGATTCTTTTTCAAAGATATATATAGCATTGTTTTAGACCTTGTGAAATTGCATGTTAGGGAAAGAGAAATTGTCATCATATTATGTGAATTAAAATTTTTCTTACCATCATCATTATATGATATGATGGTTCATTTGATGGTTAACTTTTTGAGAAATATTCATCTTTGTGGATCTGTGCACTATTGATATATGTACCCCATTGAACAATATATGAATATTTTGAAAAGGTTTTTCAAAAACCAATGTCTTCCAGAGGGTTGTATTGTGGAGTGATATATTTTTTAGGAAGTCAATGAAATATGTACTGAATACTTAAATGTTGTAGAAAGCATTGGTCTCCTGAAATCTCTTCACACAGGATGCTTTTTGGGTGAGGGATTTTCTAGTAGAGTTGTGGTGACAATAAATATTACAGATTGCTAGCAGACACACATTTATGTTTTACATAACTGTTTTGAGGTTGATCAATATATTGAAAGCCACAATGAAATTCATAGGCAGTTGAATCCATCAAGGGTAGAAAATGGATATCAAATACACATAATCACCAGTTTATCAGATGGATTCGGGACCATATTTTTAAAGAGTTAGATGAAAATTTGAATTCAATTTTAGAATGCATTTGATGGAAAGATACCAGACCAAGTGTGTATGTAGTATATTACAATGGTTATGTAATTAATGGTTATACATTCTATACATATTAACATGATGAAGATAGTACCATGAAATATAGCGTAGTTACACTTATGGCTAAAGTGATTCATGTTTCTGTTAGTAAAGGTAGAAATCCAATTTATGTGAATATATCATACTTTTTAATTATCAAAAAAATATGGGAGTTGGATTATATGACATTCCAATTGCTTATTTGTCAATGAAAATGGGTTGATAACAACATTGGTGTTAAAATTGATGAATTGGGATTTGTGCAAGTTGATTTTAGTAAAGAAGGGTATAAAGTCTAATGGTTTATAATAGAATCACATGAAGTACAACAATTTTATGTTCCAGATCCCAAAACTGTATGTGGCTGATTGTTCTGTTATCAACCAAAACTACTAAAGGGTCTGTTTAAAATTCAATTGAGGTTGATCCTTTATGTGGTATGTCGGAATCATTTCACCACAGACCCAATGTAGAGGACGTTTTGTATGATACAGGAGACCACTATGAAAGGATTTGTATAATCGATAGTGGTGTAATTTTTCCTTCAGCCATTGAAAAAAAGAATGAGAGTTCAATAAACATGTTATTTATTGTTGGTAATATAGATATTGTTATCTTATGTTTTTATCTTATCATTAATGAATTTATTTAATATAAATTAAATGTTCAACCACTTTTGTAGAAAATCACTTCTGCACATTCTAGTGCTCCTAAACAAGAGGTTAAACAAGTCTCTCATGCTGCTGCTACCCACAGTGCTGAGTAACAACAAGTTTCGAAACTTTTTGGTTCTCCTAATGTTGAGGTCTGACAACCATAATCACATGTCATTTCTACCATTTCTGATGAACATATTGATGATGTTGATATCGATGAAATTTTTGGGGATGAAGGACTAACATTTTAGAAATCATAGGTGCATCATAGTATGACGATGTTAGCCAATGTTTTTAAGGTGAAAAGAAAAGTCAGAAAATTTTATATCGGACAGAATTAATGATGAAAACAAGTGAATCCCAACAAGTCTATGTTTAGTTGATACATTGGAATTGTCACTCGGCAACACATGTGATTGAAATAAATTCATGGCACCATGTTGTATCTGGATGAAGGCTGTGGTCTGGGAGGAAATTACTTTAACCTAATGATATTATTTCTTTAATTTACAATAAAATAAAAATATAAAACAGTGTTACTCTTGTCTATCCCTTGAAGAGTACATTTATAATATATGATTCAGACAATAATAATTTACTAAGGATTGCAGGAAGTATTCATCGAGGGTTTCACACTTTTTTAACCAAATGTAACCCAAATGATTCCAAAGGTAAAATAATCTCGCACCCACCACTTTTTAATGCTCACCTGAAATCCCAAGAAGCATGGGATGCATTTATTGGTCTCCATGGGGAAGAGATGTTTCAGGTACATTGTGCCTGATAATACATTGTTTAAAGATACATGTATTCATCACTTTGATAGTCAATATTTCATTTGTTAAACTGTAACAAATTACTAAATATAAGGAACATGCATCAAAACCAACATACCTCTATCAAAAAGAATGGATGGGGTACACTTCACTAGAAAAGATAACGGTATGAATTTTAAATTTACAATAATATTGTTATGTGACAAGAAACAACATCACAATTTTCTTTATATATATATATGTTGATTGAAGAGTCTAATGCCAAAGAAACTTCCATCCCATGTCATGTGCTATGGAAGGAGGAACATATGATTAGAGAAAGGAATCTATTAGATGAAAACATACAAAAAGAGTAGGAAATATGTGTAAGTATGACATGATAAAAAGTATTGTTATAAATTTATATTACATAATAATAATTACTTATTTTTATTATATGAAAGTCATAGGAATCAACTACTTCTGTAGAAGATGTAGACCTATTATTGATGACATTAATGCATCCAGAACAATCAGGTTTTGTCAGAGGTATGGGGTATGGGGTGACACCCCGAGTATATTTTTGAAAAAAAAAACGGATGATAGAAATGAAGAAATGAAACAAATGAGTGAAGACAACAAACTCTTGAATAAAAATTTCAATGGCAGGAAGAGTTGACAGAAACTTTTATGGGTGGAAAACAAGTAGAAGACACAACTCAGGAACAACCAGTGCATGTAGATCCCTCCCCAACCCCACCTGCTTTGAGATGAGCTATTCCTCTCAAAGATCAATCTTAGCCGTGGTAATCAATATTCTAATAATTGATCCCATGAAATGTGAATCAGAAGAAAATTGATACTTTTCCTATACTCATCTTCTACCAGGTGATAATGACTAAGATTTATATCTGTCAACATCCACCAATCACCTCATAGTGTGGGTAAGGGTGTTCAATATCCCAGACGACAAGCTGCAAAATAGACCACATCTAATAGATCATCTGAAAGTGATGATTATTATAGCTCATGAGCTAAATGCAGGGATATGTATTCCACCTGATGATGATGATATTCATATGGTCGAAAAGGCTATTGGGGCATTCATTGCATAGAAGTCACAACATTTTAAAGTACATATCGACAAAGACATATTTATTTCCATTTTTATAAAGATAAACCTTTAACAATTAATGAAAAAAGTTATTAACCAACGAATATTATTACAGACAGAAAAAGTGTAGGGGAGATAAGAAATGTGGGCTAAAATGAATCTAATGGATCACCCAAAAGATCCAAAAGATCTATTGAAAAGACAATAACAGTGCATGTTCTCTATCCACATTTACTAGCATTGAAGACTTCTGTGGATACGAAGTTAAAAAGTTATAGTAGTCATATAGTTGTTATTGAAGAAATTATATATTAGGAGGATTTTCACGATTTCATTGTTGCTGAAAATGTAAATGACATCCTTGAATACAGCTGGATAGGAGTCATAGTTGTAAATATATATATGAGGATAGTTTTCATGAATTGATTTTCAAAAATCTGATATAATTTGATAATTATGACAAAATTCATTTTCTATTATTGGCATGTGTATATATGAAAAATAATTTCACAACTCATCATATAATTAAATCACCAATTAATTAATCACATCACTAACCATAAATATTAAAATAATTAATTATACATATAACGTACCTTAATTAATTAAAAAAATTAATTAATAATTTCACAACACAACATATAATAATTAATTCACAAATTAATAATTCATAATCCACAATCCTTTAATTAGATATTTAACTCAAACAGTAGTTATCCCCAATTTCACAATTAATCACTTTAATAATTAATTAACTAACAAATTGTTCCAATTTCACAGTTTTTATTATTTAATAAATTCCCTAATTACATAATTATTCAATTGACCACATTTATTAATTCTATAAATAATTGAAATTTCTAAATGAAATCTAGAGATTCTATAATAAAATAATGGTAATTGATAATAAGACTATGGGATTTCAATGATAGACTACCAAATGACAGAACACCTAACACATAATATCTAAATAATTATCACCATCGAAAAACCTCATAAGATATATGATAGTCCAATCAACAATAGTGTAAGAGTCCCAAATGAAATCCTTGGATCATGATCAAACCCCAATCCCACAAAAAACAATGCTTTAATTACTACATCAGAATAATGAGGAATATAAAGGAGATAATGATAAAAAGATTACTATGTATATAAATACAATCCACAATTATTTGAGATGATAAAATAGATCCAAACCTACTAAGAGTCAATCTAAAGTCACAAGGGAAGAGTGGAAGATAAAAAAATGATGCTTCAACTGCACAACATGTTTAAAACATTTGGTTATGAATTTACATGGAGTGCAATGTGATTACCTGTCGGTTAAATGTTTTTATTGGAATACACTGAAAAACTAATCACGTTGAATTTATTTTATCAAAACTCTCGATCAATAATAAGACATGTAATCCATTTACATTGCATGTAAATGTTCTATAGTTGATTTTTCAGCCCATTTTCATTTTTTAAAAAACAGATACTATTTTAAGGATTACCATATCACCTTGATCCATGAATCACTAAATGAGATGTACTAATAAAAAGTCCAGATCTTACAATGGTTCTTATTGTTTAATTAAAAGATACATTTGTTTGAGATTAATGAATTTAAAATTGTAATTAAATGTATAATTAAATATTAATTTTAATATTAATAATTTTGAAATATGAAAATTTCATAATTTCATAATTATTAAATATTATTAAAAGTGCATAAAATTACTCAATCAAGCGTAATTTAACCATTACAACAGTGTCCATGGAAACAATCGTGTGAACATTCACATGGGAGATGGTTACATTATTCAGTGGATAAGAGGGTTATATATTAAGTAATATGAAAGGCGAAATGAATAAAATGAATTCACTAAAATTCATATATATTCATCAAATACATAATTATAACTGTATATAAACTGTAGTGATAAGAAACAAAATTAATTACTTCATGGTTGCCGCATGTCGCACATACTTGCGGTTGAAGTTTTATTTTTTCCTTTGATTGGAATAAAATTTTGAAAGATGTTTCCCCATTTAAATGATAACATTTTGTTATAAAGTTGATTTTTATTTCACAATATTATAATTTTATTAAATATTATAAATATATGTAATAATAAATAAATGTGAAAAAATCTAGTTAAGATGTATACCTCCACATTGGATATCATTAATTGGAATATGAATGAGCATTTTATGATTTGTCTTTTTATAAGACCAGTTCCTCTAAAAAATGGGTACAAAATTTATATTATTATTTTATTAGGAATTGGTCAAATGTCATGATGAATGAGAGTTGATGTGTGATGATAAATTTTTTCCTTTTTTAAGTGATGGGATTTCAATAATTATAAATATTTTAATCATTAAAATATTATTATTTCATTCTCAATGAATGTCGATCCATGTTAATATAATTTTTATTATATGGAAATTAATTTTATAAATTCAATAATATAGTAAAATTTAAGCCTGTTTATCAATCATTTAAATATTTATCTATTAGTTTATCAACACCTATAAATTTTAACCCTATTGACACATTCAATAGTAAAAAAACTAATTTCCATTGCAACTATTAATGATGAATATAAAAGAAATAAGACTCATTAAATAATTTAAATATGATGAAACTAAATTTTATGTCCATTCTAGATTCTTCAATATCAATAAATGGAAAAAATTAAAATTAAGTTCTGTATTTGAAAAATAATTACACAAACTGGCCCCGTTTCCCCGATATCAGGATAACTAAGCCAATCTGGATATTGCAAGAAGGGCGTTACTAATACACATGGGTTGGTGAGAAGATCCTAATATCATATAAAGTAAAATTCATATTTTTTTTGTATAAATATAAGAATGAACAAAATATATTTATTATGCTCAATGAAAGCTCCCAATAAAGACTAGTATATTTCTATTTCTAACTCAATATATGTGGAATACTCATTTTTTATTTTATTTTGTATGATTCTAGGTATTTATCACCAACCCTTGGGGATCGGGAAAACCCATTGAGAAATTCTAGTATAAACTCCATTAATGGCATACTAGAGTATCTGTATGGGTTCATGAAAATGTGTTACCCAAGGGGAATGTTTTGAATATTTCCTCGATGTTAGTTTATAGTTTGAGTAATGTTTATAGAAATTTTGAGGTAGATATAAGTTAGTTTATGGCCATCTCTCATCATAATGTGACTTATGTCACAATGGTTGATTTGTGAAATACATCTTTATGATTAACTCTATAATATTCCATACTTTTTATTTTGATTGGATTAAATCTAAATCATGTTTCATTATCTTGTTCAATTAACATACCTCGTTTTTCAATCTGATTATCAATCAAAGTAATCTTTTGTTGAAGTATTTTTTGTTTTCTGATGTAGTGTAGAATCATGCCTCTAAAAATACATTTGAATTGGATATAGTAGGAAACAACTTAAGACCTATAATAAAAAAATACTCCCATGAAAAAAATATTCTTAGGTTGTTGTACGTGTTGTTAAATCTCTACGACAGACAACTAAAACCATTCATATTCAAGATCAAGCTTTGAAAGAAAAGAAGGATGAGTCTCAAATTAATTTTCATAATTTCCTTCACCAGAATCTTCCAATGTTCGATGGATAAAATGGCCATCATGATGATGAGGATTCATTCAATCATGTTGAAATGTACCATGTTCAAGAAGGACCTAGTAGGAGATAATGTGAAATGATGATGATGATGGAGATGAAAAAGGGATTATAATTAAAGGAAATCATGATTCCTTTAATTGACCAGTTCTATCCAGGGCCGATGGTGTTTTGAAATGCTACATAGTTTTTAAATAGCGAGAAGGGTGATAGGATAATTATTTAATATGCAAATAATTTTGATGATATATTGTAGTTTTCATCTAAATGTGTATCAAATAAAAAGATTAAAAATCAACTTTTTAATATGGAACTTTTATATAAAAGTCATTATCATTTTTTCTTGCTGATTATATCATCTTATATTGAGGTGATGGATATATAATCCATGGTTAAGGTTGATCTAGATACTATGTAAGGGTGGACGTCAGTTCATTTCTCTCTCTATGGTAGTTCAGTAATTTACATCAAATGAATGAAAAAAATGTTATTCACATGGTTGTTTATGTCATTATAGGCCTTCGAGGCTATCTTTTGTTCTAGGAAGTGGCCCTTCGATATTATAACAGTTTAGAAATAATATGTATTCGAAATATGTTTTCATTGAGGCAGAAAAGATAGAATATCACTATGGATTCTCATGTCACATTCAGAGTTTAATTCAAATATTTTCTTATATAAATACATGAATAGGATCACCAAATTAAAAAAATTAAAATGGTTAAATTAAATTATTCAAAAAGTAAGGGTTGCTAGCCAAATGAATTAGGAAAATAGATTCTTTATATAGTGGAAGTATCCATAGTGTAATCATATATGAGTCAAAGGACTGTGATAGGTACCATCTCTATAGATTCATAATTATGGTCATGTTTATTATATATGTGATAATATAATTCATTCCACTAAAAAAATATTGTGAATATGAACAATATTTTTACAGAGCATTATTTGTATGGGATGGATATTATTTCACCCATTAGAATGAAGAGAGATAATGGTCTCTATTGTTCATCATTCTCTTTCAATTTATCATAGATTGTTCTTACATCGGATTATATGGTTCCAAACAAAAATCCTCTTAACATCAATTTCATGATGCATTTTCTAATTTAAAATATATCCTGTATTGGTTTTCATCCTCAATGGGACTCATTTATAGTGCATAATAGGGTGTGTCATATATTTATGAGAGAATGGGATAAAATATGAAGTAGAGACAAAACTTTGTATCTAGTGTTGGGGAATGTCATATCAGTTTTTTTATCTAGAGTGAGAATCTTTATGTTAACATCGTCCACTTCTTATCATTGGGTTTTCCAATGTTATCCATTCTAACTTCTCGGGTTTTCCACTAGTAAGGGAGGATTAGATTTTAACTATTTTATTATCAGGGACTCGACTGGTATATTTTCCCTCTTACCACAAGGAACGAATAAAAATGAAATAGTTTAAGAGTTAATTGGATGATCTATTTGATAAAGACATTACATGACCATGTGTGTCACCTTGGGAAGTGCATGCTCTATTTGTTATTAAATATGATTGAACCTTTATTTTTTTTGATTATGAAACGTTCAATCGAGTTATAGTAATGAAAATTTAGTTTTTCCACATATTGATTAAAAGTTTAAAAAGTTAAAATGCGTGAATTGTTCTCAATGATTTTTCTTAGATCTTATTATCTCGAGATGATAATAAAGGAAGATGACACTATACAATCATCTTTTTGAATAATGTATTTCCATTATGAGTACCTTGTCATTTCATTTGGTATAACAATTGAGCTTGATGTTTTAGGGATAGGATGAATACGCTATTCCATGTTAATCTTCATACATTCATGGTGGTCTTTGTGGATGACATCATTGTTTACTCGATGTTTGATGGGAATCATGTGTGTCCTCTGATAGTAGTTATGGAATAGATGAGAAACAACTGGAATTATATCAATCTATCAAAATGTTAATTTTGAATTCAAGAAGTGATGTTAATGGGATACATGGTGTTGGAACATGGTATCTATGTTGATCATGAATTTTTGATGTATATTATGACATTGGAGGTACCAAGAAATTTTTCATGATTCTGAGATTCATTGTTGTAGCTATATATTATCTCTGGTTGGTAAAGTACATATTTAATATGGATTATCCAATTAATGATTTATCTAGAATTTGGATAATGTTTTTATATGATTAGAAATTATATAGTTTATTTATTATAATGAAACATCATTTCAATACTACGTTGTTGTTGACTATCCCAAAGGCCAGGGGGAAATGTTGCCTTTTTCTATCCATCAGGTTCGGGTTTGGGACGTGTTCTTATGTCGAGTGATCATGTTTTTTCCTAAGGATATATTTATCACATGACACATTATATTTTTTACCAAAATAATGACCTTAAACTCCCAACCATCATGAAAATACATAATAGTATTGGGAATTACCATTTTGGAGAAATATTTACATGAATTCTAACCATAATAGACTCATTTATATGTTCTATTAACATTATTTAAATATCCTCTAATGTTGTTTGGTATAATTCTTACAATATATTTTTTGACATTTCCTTTAACATGGGGAATGATAATGTAATCATGGGTTCTTTGAGAAGGAAACATCAAACCCCTAATATGAAATAATCATCACAATAGTGTAACTTTATGTCTTTTTCTTCATATTTTCATATTGGATTCAAGGAAATATGTGACAAGGATTATTTTTACACTACAAAGATGATCGTTCCTTTTCAGAGGATGATTAATTTTGAATAGAAACATGATTATGAGTTACATAGATTTAGGGGAACTCTTTATGACAGATAGAACATTTCGGAGTGGTTTCCACCATGAAGGGTATTATATGATTTCTGAATCCATTTCTTGTACCATTATTAGTAAGGAATGTCATAATGCGAGATTTCTATAATTTCTAATGAGCAGTTCCCCATGAAACCACAATGATGTTCTATGATATAGGGAACAGCTTTTTGTGGCCTATTCTAAGATGTGGAATTGTTTGTTTTGGATCTCATTATTATACATGAAAATTGGTCAATGTTGATAACCATAGAACTTAGATACTTCTTCTTCCACATATAGTGATGTCCCAGAAGTGAGATAATGTCTCTATAGATTTCTTGGTTGGTAATCCTTGTAGATAGAGAAATTGAAATGAGATATGTATATTGATTTATCGTGTGACTAAATCGACTCACTTCTTACCCATTATTGTTACAACCAATGGTGAAGAGTTGTAATATATATATAAGAGATTTTTTTATTTGAATAGATGTCCATAATTTATATCCACTAACTAAGTTCCTTATTTTACGTCTAAATTTTGTAGTGGCCTTCAAGATGTACTAGGGGATCAAGTTCATTTTAATTTGGCATTACATCAACAAATTAATAACAAGAATGAGAGAGATATACATATAATTAAGGATAGGATTCATGAATTCACTATTTATTTTCAAGGGGAATGGGGAGACCATCTGTGACTCTTTTCATTTAAATAAATAAATATTTAGCAACTGGTGATGCGAATGGATCCTTTTTTGGCATTGTACATTGGCCTTTGAAAATTTAGTCATGTATGATGGAGATTTGTGTATGTTATGAGGTTAAAGAAAAAAAATTTAAAGATAAAATATTAAATTTTATATTGATTCATCATTTAATTTTGAGGGAATAAATCATGTATAATTAATATGTTTAACTTCTTCATAGTCCTTTGAAATCAACAGTTGGTTATCAGGTGTCCTTGGAAGTTTTATCTTCTTTGGGGAACTTATAACATCAAGGAAAGGGAAGAATGCTTCACATTATATTGGGAATTTTTATGTGGTTGATTAGTTGGTGATTTTTTTTACTAGTTGTTTTGTATTCCATAGAATACATTGATTGATTACATGTTACATATATCTCAACAACGAAATAATATTTTTAATTCATGTCATGTTTTTATATGGAGTGATCTTGATTTGGATCCTTATTTATCTTTGATTTAGAACCCAGATAGGATATGTGATTCTAAAACCATTGTAATTTATGGGAGGAAGACAAATTTGGTTTGATTTCTATTTTTGAATGGTTTTAATACACATGAGATATTCCAGAGAGAAGAAATTACAATAGATATGTATTCTCATCATTTAAAATTATAGAATTCTGGACAGGATTTTTGTAGACAAAATATTTATATGGTGGGGATGTTGTAATAACTTATTACTATTTTTAGGTACTCCTTGGTACAATTATTTTATCATCTGTTGGATGGGTCACATTTAAGGGTTATTCAAGTTAAAGTATGGAAATATTTTCATGTCTAGGTTTACATAGTATACACATAGTTTTCCTAAAACCAGCAACCCCCACTGTAAACCTAGAAAACACAAATATTGTGGTTTTACATGGATGGAACGTGGTTTGAAAACCAATGAATTCACCTTGTAGAATCCTTTCACCCCGTCATAGGGGTGAACAATTATTTTACACAGCTTGAAAACCCATATGACCCTACCTGGTTAACCATGCGAATTTTATTTTATTCTGAAAAAAAATTTAATAATTCACGAACAATGATATGAACCACGGATCAAACTGAAATTGGGATTAAATGAATTTCATAGCCATTATAGAACCCAATAACAGATTCATCATCCTCCAAACCACTTATTGGGTACGTTGATGCTTGGATAACATCATTCGATTTCTCTCAAGTAATTCGTATTACACTGTTCTTTCTCCCTATATCTCTCGTACATAGGGTTTTACAGTTTATTTAGGTGTTAGCGGATCTAAACTCCCTTTTCATGGATCACGAATCTACATCCAATTCATTTCTCTCGACAAATGACCTTCATATATGGTTTCTCTCATTGCACGTATTGTTTTATGTGTTATATATATTAATGTATGAGGTTATGATTATATTTTTCAAATTGAATAACCTTTGACTTTCTTGATTATTATATTTTTACATTAAAACTTGTGAAAAATGTAATTTTCTTCAAATATGGTTTCTGGTTTACATGGTATGGAAATTTTGGGGAAACCCCAATTCCAAAAGATAAGATAAATGGGGTGTTAATTTAAATTGATGGAATTGTAATATTTATTTGTGAAGTTGATTTTTTAAATTTATATTTGATAAAAATTCTTTAATTATTTTCATAAAATCATATGATTGGTTTTATCATTGGAAAAGTAATGAATTGATTCTGTTTTTTGGGTTTTAAATGAAAAATGGAATATTTAAACAAAAAATGGTGAAAATAGTATTTTAAAATATTAAAAATAAATTTGACACTTTTGATTGATTTTTTAGTACATGTGAGACTAAAAAATCAATGGGTTATTGGGAAAAATCATAGATTGGAATTTCCTAGATATATATTAATACTCATAAAATCTATGAAAAACCATGTTTGGTATATTGTAACTATTGCGGGATATTGATGAGTTTCTATTGAATAGAGTATGATGGAAATGTCTTCGCATTTTGTTGGTGACCAATATGAAATGTTAGATGACCCCATAGCTTCGAACTATCATACCTATATGAATATTACCATGTTGATTCACTTTTGTATTTATTTCTATATACATTTTATATTAATTTAAATATGATTTATTAAAATCCTCCTATTTCATACAAATTATTTTATATAAAATGTGTACATAAATCCTTATTTACAGTGCATCAATCATTTGAAATGAAAATGATCTTTTGTCTTAAATATGAAATTCTACAACTATTACTATTTTATTTAAATTTGAAATCATAAATTTTTCTATTCATTATAGAATATTTTATTTGATACATGGTGAGACCTGATGTTCGTTGTTAATCATGCTGGTTCACTAAGAGGGGAGGGGGTGAAATAGTGAACACAAGTTTTAACCAATTTTTTTCTTTTCTATAACCCCTTTTTAAATCGCATGACTAATCATGTTAGAGTAAATAGTTCTTTCCTATTAACAAGAAATCATTTACCAAATGAAATAAATAATGTAAATAAATCACACCACAAAGTATTTTTACATGGTTCACCATCGATGTGGGTGAGTACTTCCTTATGGTGTTCATGAAGATCTGAGAAACATATTATCCACTAAAAATCATTGAAAATTTTAAAGTGGGATGATCATGTATCCTAGTCAATTCAATATGGGTAGTTATCAACCAATTACCAATATAAGTTATCCTAAAAAAGATTATGTAAATTAAAACTTTTTTACAACCAAATCAAAAAAATTCAGATAAATATTTCTATATTATATTACATTAAAAAAATAACCTTCCTCTTCTAGACATATTGTATAAACTGATTCAACATTAACTCACGACTACTAAAACTGTTTGTCTCCCACTTAATCTGGTCCAAAAAATTGTATATTAGTCAATTATATAAAATATCTTAAATTGCAGAAGATAATACATCTAATTCGACTCACTGAAAAATCAGAATGAACAACTGAACATTCTCTCATATACTACACATCATCTACTTCTTTTCATTCATTAAAAAATATTATTCAATATAAACTCAATTTTTTCCAAAATCATCTTTTTTTTATTTATGAATATTGTTCTCATAATCACATGTAAAATACTTAGTGAATAAAAACATAATTTTTTTAATTATTTTGAAAAATACACAATAATTAATTTTTTTTAATATTATTTGTTTTGTCATGTTCATGTTCCTCCATATAAACAATACCCCCTCAACAAACCACACTATGCACTATTATATTTTAATGGAATTAACTTTTTGTATGAAACAATGAATTATACAAACATATCAAATGTAATGTTCCATTAATTATAACTCATGAAGTCACATTGAGTTTGTGTAATTACTTATGTGTTATTCACCTTTACATAACTTCAACAATACCTTTGTGAGAGTTTTATACCTTTACATACATGGACTATACATACAGATTGTTTCTCAATCCATCATGCACACAAAAAAACAGAAATCTAGTGTACTAAGCATGTATATCATTAATGAAAATGCACTTCCTCACTTTCACACACTCAGATATGTATTCGTTACCCTTCTTCCTTATGTGTATAAATTTATTCCACACAACAAAGATGTTTTGCTCTATACTGCATGATACTCAAATGACATACCCATTTCAATATGATTCTTATAAGTTATTGACCATTTAAACTGATGTGAATATGAATACAAATTCCACTTACTCATCATCATGCATCAAAATGTAAAAAATATTAGTATGTGGAACTCTCAAACAACTCAAGATAATCAGGTTTGTATTAATACTCTTTGTGAAATAGTGTAACACACTGTCATGTAGATATCATAGTTCCTCACAAAATAAGAAAGAGACCCATCTGTGTATCTCACTTCCTGAATGATTTAGTGGAACCATGTTCTTCATAATACAAACAATTGTGAAAATCAGTGAATGTTTGAGTGTGGCCTTCTTCACGTTACAACAAGCTGAATGAATCCATCTCCTAATGAAAAAATAATTTTAGAATCTTTTTTTTTCTCTAAAACTCTTGACGATACAATCATATGGTAGATCAGAATAAAAAAAATGAGTCTGACCTCCAATATTTATATGAAATATTTCACAGACTAATCTCACATCAATTGTGAAAATCTTCTCTTTCACGGTAACTAAAAAACAACATCCTAAAAATAAGGATCTTCTATACATTATAGAAATAAAGTTTGTTAATTGTTAAAATAATTTAAAAATTGTCATTTTATTCCAATCTTATATTGATTATCTGGATTCATTAATTATAATCAAAGGCTTTAGTTATGGTTTCATTTTATGTAACCAAATGGATATTCTGGCGAGCGGCGATCTCTTGGACAATCCGGAAGAATATTTAGCTAATAAGAACATTCGCAAACCATCTAGATAAAGAAGAAAACACCCAACACTAATCTATCATCCATGAAATAAAATGATCATATTTATGGTTGAGGAGCATGGTGTAATGATTATATTGATATAATAATTCAAACAACTCAAACAGTGAAGAAGATCAACAGATGGATTGGATGGTCCAGATTAATTATTTGACAAAAATTTTACTCCATCATTGAATCTGGAAGATCTTTCTTCTTCCTTATATTAAAATCCCCATAAAAAGATCATAATTCTTTTTCTCCCACCTCAGTATTTCCCCATACTAGTTATCTTACAGGAGTGCTCATGCACCCATGTATGCTACTATGAAACCTCTCATGGTTGTTGCTCTGCCACTACTTTCATTCCAGCCCCTTTGGGAGAGCACCTACGCACACCATACCAACTCCATAGTTTGGTGAATGAGGGTTAATCATGGACACCCATAGTGGTTTGTGCTACATCTCTTGTATGGATGGAAGGATGGTGGGAAATTGATATTAAAACTATATTAAAAACGTGGTTAAATTCAAAATTACAAGGTAACATTATTAATAATCAATGAAACCATATTAATTACAACATATTTAAACATTTTTATAAAAAATAAATCAAAATCCTCAAAAGCATATCATTAATATGGATACTCAAAATGAGGTGATCAATTTTACGCACATAAATCATCAATGAAATCTATTTTAGGAAATACAATACTTCTCCAAAATTGTTTCATTTATATTTCATTCATTAAATAAATCTTCAAATAAAATCAACATTCCGAATTTATCAATACCTCTCATGAATAATTATATTGAAGATCCTCAGAATACTAACCGTCAATAAGTATCACATGTCCCAATGTTCCAATGTCAGAAGTCATAATGTCACATTGAATTTGAATCAAACAATTGATTTGAAAATGTATTGAAAATAATTAGAACAAAAATATTACATTCAAAAATTTGGGTTCTTCAATCTCCATCATTGGATTTTTTTCAATACACATATTACATTCAATGTCTATGTTTTCTTCACCCCCATGCGAGATAATAAACCAATGTAGTATGTATGTTAAGGAATTCAACTGATCTAGTTCGGTAAGAAATGTACCTTTTCAATTATCTCTTTCATAATCCTCTTTTCCTAAAAGATACCTCATTTCATATATTCAGTTTATTCATGTTATGGGATAGAAATCATCAATAATATTAGAGCATTGTATCATTAACTAATCATCTCAATGTCTAAATGGGAAAACCCAATGTAGGAAATAGGATAAATAATTATATAAATTAATGATTTCAATAAATTATTTTTATTGTGACCCAAAAACTAAAAACGTATTTTCAGTGTTTATCAATTTCATTTTTTAGAACATTTCATCTGAATATGCCTCACAAAACTAATTAAAAATTCAAATGAATGAATATACTTCCCCGTAATAAATCAATTTTAATTTTTCATATAATTTATTAGTTTTTACACATGGGATTCAACGTTAACATATATAATGACTGTAGAGAACATATCCTTTTTCAATGAAATAAATCCATTTAAAAGAATTTTAAAAAAGTGATAAATCGCTTACCGAAACACCACATATAAATATTATATTAATTAAGATATTCTACCCTACAAATACTCATTTTATCATTAATTGAGTGATGATATTCATCTATTTTCATCATCATGACTATTTTTCTTCTAGAACAATTATAAAATCAATTGGAATTAAAGAACTCCACGAATAATATCATCATGAACAATGTAAAATATTTAATCATCACTCAAACATTTAGAACACCCCTTAAATACATGTCTCAAATTTAATTCCCTGCAAAGGAAAAACAAACAGAAAATATTCATGGGAATATTGTGGTTCTTCAATGATTTTCTGTTAGAAAAGTAGGGATGAGATTTCTATCTCCTCCTAGAATTTTCATCAATTTCTACACTAGTTTAATGAAAAATCTCTCAGTTTATCCTTCAATTACTTTCAATAGATTATCATTTAAGGAATGAAAGGTACTCACGGATTCATTAATTTTCATTTTAGGTGAAATGTGATTCTTCAAATTATCATGTAGTGAAGCATCATTATTTATTTCCCAATCCATATTTTTAGCCAATTCTAGCAGCTCTGGACATTGGAATATGCGTTAATTTGGTACATGTTTAGACAACATCATATATATATACTTATATAGAGTGTCATTATTGCCATAAGAAGTCCCTGTTTTTTCTTCCTTGTTCAGAAATAGTTTTATTTATTCAGGTAACCATGTCATAAATTTATCTATATTATTCCTTGAAATTTTTTAGATTTGACAAAAATATCCAATAATCCCATGATTACCCCCTTTAGATAAAATATTATAAAATTATAATTTTTTATATTCATTATCATGCACCAAATCAATCATGTATTTTATTATAGGTTTATATTATTTATATGTTTCATCAATCTTTTACAAACATCGATGTTCATGACTTATTTCTAATGGTCCATTATATGTCATTTTTATGTATGGTAGAATAATATATTCATTGATGTGACATTCATATAATCATTATTGTTTGGTGCAGATGGCTTCACAATTTTCCTAAAAATCATATCTTATTTATACCCCAGGGATTAATTTTCTGGTTTTGTTCCCTACCTTTGTATTAGTTGTGGTCTTGCCTTTATATCATTGTATGCATAGTGAATATTGGAAACATACCCACACTCCGCATAATTTTTACAACTTTTGTTTCAATAGTCGCATATGTCCTCAAGAAAATAAAATTGATTATTGATAAATAAATTAATCTTTATCTATGAATTATTATTCAACTTTGAATGATTTCTGTTCACATCATATCTCCTCACCAAAATCACATGACTTCTGTAATTTTCAGGCATAGACATATTTTGTGAAAAATCAATAGGTTGATGCACAGATGTCCAACAACAATAACAATATCCCTGAAATAATTGTTTCTTATTCTATGTTATAACTTGGATTGTTTTTGCACGTTTTTCTTTTGGATAATATGCTTATTCATAAGAGATATTTTTGTGGAATGATATTTCACATTATTCTTTATATACACCTTTAATGATGTGGTGTATTTATCATCAATATTCTTTACCCATGTTTGACCATCCTTCATTTTGGATCACATACATGTAGACAAAGAGACATGTTTAGAAATATGAACTTTTGTATTAAGGGTTACCTATTTCAATAAGATTACAAGAGATTTATCATGAGAAAATCTCAATCTCTTCTTTCCACATGAATGAGTCTCTATAGTGATAAGAAACATATTAGTGTTATTCATGGATTATTTTTGGATCTCATCTGTTTTTGGAGATTCCCAAAAAAAAATTATCAAGATTTTTTGACTTGACCAGAAACTCAAGATATTATAGATATAGATAATTATTTTGATTGTCATGTGATTTAGCCATATCTACAAATTCTTTCTAGAAAGTGATTAATTTTTTGCATCAGATTTTTCAAATTTACTTCCATTTCATGTAACTTTATGTTGAGGATATTTTTACCATATTCTAAAACATTCCGTATGGCTTCCCATAAATCTTCTTTTTTTAACATGATCATCATGATTTTTACTTATATCCTGTAGAGATGTATTGATCTCCTTTATTATATTTTTCTAAACCTCTTGTTGGGATTATTTAACATTCTTATAGGTATTGTGTAATTCCAACAATGGAAGGACCACTTCTATATAAACAATATCAATATTTTTATTATCAAAAATAATTATTTTTAATCCAACGTCCTTCAATGTATGTAAATCATTATAATTCAATATAGACTATTTTATTAACTTTTTATCTAATATTAATATCTCATCATTGTCCTTGTTTTCTATTCTGAGAATAATTATTATTTATGAAATGATTATAAGATAATTCATGAATATGTATCTACTCAGTACGAACATTGTCATTTAATTCGTTCATGTAGGAATTTCAAGGTAATATTTTTCAACACATGAAAAGTGATTATTGGGCTGTGTTATAGTTTCTTATTTGGGTTCAATGGTTTGTGAGAGAATTTTACATACTTGATCATTCTTTCCCAAAGCCCACAAAATATCTCCTCCTTCATTTTTGGTTTAGTGACATTTCATAATATAGTCCCTTGATAAAATAAAATATTTATGTGATAACTTTAATTAGACCATTCTAAAAATAATTTTTTTTTCTGAATAAAAAGTATACATTTATACAGTAAACTCTTCTTCATCACCATATGAAAAGTACTCCCCAAAGGATATATATCAACTAATTTAACAAATATTGATGATAGAAATAATTTCTTAATATATTCATATTTTGATGTATCCTCTTTCTTCTTCAATTTATTTTCATATTTACAGCCTCTATTGTCTATCTCTTGTTCATGGATTTTTCTGAATCCTATTAGATGACACGATTAGAGATAGGAACTATAATTTCCATCAAACACAAGTTATTTTACTTTTTCAGAATCAACTTTTCCCTTCATTCAAGTCTAATATAAATAAATGTGACAGTAGGATAGATCCAATTAGATTCCCATTCTATGATCTTATACCAATTGAAGTGCCCAATGTGTAATTTAGGTACATTGAGAGGGGTTTAAATCAGTGTAGACATGTTTTTACCAAATTTTGTTTATTTTCGCAAAACCCTTATTAAATTGATCCTCTGTAAATTTTTGAGTGATTTGGACTTTCTTATTAATAGTATAAATTATAAAACATGTAGGATTGAATTTAAATAAAGAAAAACATACATAATTTTTATAATAATGACCTCTAATATTGGTGACTATGTCATTTATGTGTTTCTATTGACCTGATCCATAGAATCACCAATAAATATCATTCACAGACAACCTAATAGAATATCGGTAGATATCAACCAATTTTTGATATAATGATCAAGAAAATAGATTTTACTAAATCAAACCAGTTTAAAAAAACCACTATGATAATTATTTGTATATACTCCTACTATATAATAATAAATTTCTCTTTATGCCTTTGAGTATAAACTAATTCTACACCTGTAAAATACATCTGAAACTATCCAACATCAAATTAATCTGATCAAAAACAATGTTTTTTAGAGAATTAATTAAACTCCCATGAATTTAAGAATATAATTCTTCCAATTCAACTCACTACAAATTCAAAATGGACAATTAAATATTTTCGGATATAATGTAGGTTTTCTTATTCTTTTAGTTAAAAAATTATTATTTCATCTAAAATTAACTAATACAAGCATCATTATTGTGTATTTTTCACTCATATAGTTTTCATAGTCAAATGAAAAATTATTAGTGCATGAAAACTTTATATTTTTATCTCTTTAATAAAAAATTACATAAAAATTCTCACTTTTCATTACACGTGCTATGTCACGTGAATGTTCTACATTAGGCACAATACACCTTCAATACACCAAATTACCCCTATTATATTTTTATTCAATTCCATTCTTGTATTACATAATGAATAATTAAAAAATACCAAATATATTATTCCTTAATCTATCACTCAGGATGTTACTATGAGTTTTTATAAATACTTATGGTGTATTCACCTTCATAAAAGATTGAAAATACATTTGTGAAAGATTGATTCCTTTTCTTACATAGATTGTCCATATAATTTTTTCACAATCCTTTGTGCACATATACATATATTATATATATATATACTAAGAATGTATATCATGGATGAGAATGAACATCATCTCTTGCAAACACTATGATATTTATTCACTACCCTTGTGCATTGATCATAAAACTTTATTGCATGAAATAGAGATGCTCATGTTCTTCATTGATCAATACTACAATTAATCATATTGTTCAATATGGTTAGAATAAGTTATCATATAATTCAAATCATGTGAATATGCGTACACAGTCCACTTATTCTTTATCGTGCAATACACTATATCAAAAATTAGTAAGCAGAACTCTCAAACAGGTCACAAAATTCATGTGTGTATTAATTATCTTCACGCAATAGTATAACACACTATCATTCAATTATAAAAATTCTTCACCACAGACAAAACAGAATCATTTGTGTATCACGATTCTTGAATTATTTTGTGGAAGAAAGTTATCCATTTGAAAAAAATTGTGAGATCATATTATTACTTCTCACGACCTTCATTGTGTAATAAAAAGCATCACAGATCCTTCTCCTCACAAAATATTGGTTTTGTGGTCCTCATTTTATCTCTTATTCCCCACCAAATATGCTCAATTGAGAGATACAAAATAATAGAAATTGAGTATGGCCTATGATATTTATTATAAACATATCACAAACTTACCTCACTTCAACAATGAGAATATTCCCTTTTTCAGTAACTAAAAAACAAGGTCATGAAAATCATTATCTTTTATAAACATCAAAAAAACAATTTTTTCATCCCGAAAATCATGTAAAAATGTCATCATTTTACTCTGATCACACTCCAACTCTAAGGATTCTAAAATAATAAACAATGCATTGAGATCTCGTTTCAGTCGACGTCACCACATGGAGATTCTAGCAAGCTTCAATCTCTTTGATGACTATAATGATGATCATGGTGATAAGAACCTTCTCAAAATAGCCCAATATGGAATATAACATCCATAAAATATATAATTGTCATGAAATAAAATGAGTAGAATGATAGTTTAAGATATTGATGTAATGATAAGATGGTCAGAATAATCCAACTGCTAAAACGGAGCAGATGATCCCTAGATGGATTAGATGATCACGATTAATTTTGCATTAAAAAATTAAATACCACATTTAATCCACATGATATTTTCCACATTCTAATTTTATAATCTGCATCAAAATTAGTTTCCAATTCTCTTTATCACTCCTAGGTACGACCCGATATTGGTTCTCTTTATAGCTCACTCCTACGCCATCCTTTGTCATTGTGATGTGCCAAACAGTGGCTTCTCGGCTGGTTCATTCACATGCACTCATGTAGGAACACACCTACTAATGAAATTAATTATCCTTTGTAGGATGGCTGATGGTTATGCTCAGACACCCGTATTAGTGTGTATTGCATCCCTAGTCTAGCAAGAAAAATGGATGACCATTTTTTATTAACATTATATTACAAACATTGTGATATTAAAAATAGTAAAGACACTATATTAAAAATCAATGCAATGATGATTATTAAAATATATTAATAAATTAATGAAAAAATTCTATCACATTCTTGGGAATATTCTTAGGAAATTGGCAACTAAATATTTTTTAAACAATGTTCTAACCATAAATCATCAATGACACCTGTTTTATGAAATACAAACTAGCTCCATAGTCATCACTATAATGTTGTTTTTTTAATGAAATCATCAAATCCAATCAAAATTTCTAATTTATGAAAACCACTCAAAAACAATTCAATGGAGAAACTATAGAACCCCAAAATTCAATAATATTCACCTGTCACAATGTTACAAAGTACCATTCACTTTTTATCATGAACGTGTACTGAAAATTTATTGAAAAAACATACAACACAATTATTACATCCAGAAAAATTGAGTTCTTTAGGAACTTATTTGTATTTTAGATCACACCACACCTTTTCCTTCTAGAATTTATAGATTTTATCCTACTAGGTTTTAGCAAGGGAAAAAATCAACTTGGTGGTCATGGTTCTTAATCTATTGGTCATAGAGTGATTTGTCTATTGGTACTTTGTTTGTTAATCCATTTTATCACTTTCTAAGAAAATTAATTGTTAATGCTTTATATTACATATTTAAATTCTGTTACAATATTCATTGGGATATTCCTTTGAGTATATTGAACATTTTTTATTTCTTCCATTATTTATGTGAAAAAACTATTCCTAATTTAATCATACCTGATGTCAGGATATTTTCACAGACCCTGGGGGACCAGGATTTTTCTAAATGATATATCATTTTTGACACTATTATCTGGGTACCAGTGTATCTAGGCTAGTTCGTGACACACAAATAAATTTTTTTTTGGAAAAAATCTTTTTTAAGTTAAAAATTGGTGTTATATAATTATCATGTATAATATGAAAGAAAAATTAAATAAATGGATTTTATTAATCTATGAAACTTATATTTATGTAAAAATGAATTAAAACTATAATAGAGATTTTTTAATACTTAATTTAAATGAAATAACCAAAAATAATATTTATATCAATATGAACAGTAATATTTTTTTCAAAATATCATTCATAGATTTTTATTTTCAACATAATGTTTTTAATTAAATTATTTTAATTATTAAATATATGAATTGTTTTAAAAAATGGTGACAAAAATCATCATTTCAAATTTATAAAATGATATTGTAATTAATTATAATTTAATTATAAAATAGTTTCTTTTAATTATTCTACCAAGAATCAACAAATTTTGAAATATCCCAAAAATTCACACTATGAAAATTTAGACATGATGAATTCAAAATTTATTTTCAGTTCATCCAATTAAAAATTTAAAATTAAGATAATTTTATTTTGAATAAAAATAAAAAATATTTGGATTTTTTTTTATAAAAATATTTCTGAAACATGAAGTGTTTTCAAATATATTTCATATCATATACTAGTGAGGGCTATTTTTTTCTATAAATTGTATATTCATAATGTTTTTGTTTTTTCCACGTATTTTAAAAATTAGTTACATAAATTACCATGTGGTTGAATATATCACAACCTATTCAAATATATATTTACTTAATGTAATATATTAAAAAATCTTCAGATGTTATATTTTTCCCATAAAAAAATTGAAACCACACAATTTTGATCCAAAAAGAAATTAAAATGGGTATAAAAAATTGATAGTGTATTCTATGTAGTGGAGTTTGATTTCAAAAACAAATGATAAAATGTGGATCTATAATAATGTAACCTTAAAACAATGGAAAATAAGAGGAGCATTGAACTGGAATATTAATTCAAATAAGATTAAAAAAACATATTAATAGACATTGACTAAATTTCCACTAGAATAAAATATTGAGGAAAGTATTAATAAAGATAAACTAATTATTTCCGAAATATTTCACAAAAAATTAAAATTTTAATTATAAAAATAATGCTTTGGAATTATTTTCAAAATAAATACTTTGATATTGGAGTATTATTTTCCCCAAAATCATTGACAGATTTATCTTCCTCTTTATTGAGTTTGTGTAATTCATTTAAAATTTAAAGAAAACATTATATTGAACTAAACATTCTTTATTTATTTAAATTATTTTAGAATAATTTCATCATCTTCTCATTTTCATAGAATTTTCCCATTTCGGTTTCAACCAATTTTCATAAATGATCATTAATAATAAATAAATTTCTATGCTAGAATCACTAAATGTATATAATAATTACACATATGATACTTAAAAACAATTAAATTTTATTCATCCAATATCAATGTTCAAAAAAACCAAAACAAAATCTGTATAGGTAAACATTATGAATTAATATTCATGTTAAGAAATAATACAACAATGTCAACAATCTAAACTATAATGGAAAATAATCAAAAATAATAATTCAACAAATATACGACCTATGAACTCTTCAGAATATGACTATATGAATTTTGGATGCAAATTATTATTTATTTATTAAAAATACTAAAGTCTATCATCAAAAAAATAAATAAATACTTAATAAATATACAATATTATATATCACCAAATAATCAGTTCAGAAAAAAAATATAATAAATGTTTCATTAAATTATAGAAATGGCATCCATGATATCATATATCCCCCAAAAATATAACTAAATATATATTCATCAAGAAATATTATCCTTATACAAACAAAATACCATACATCACAATAATATACTATTCACCATACTTCATATAGTGTTACCATGATTATAAACTTATTATTAAAAAATATCATTTACCACCTAATCATATTATCAGGTTCATTTTCATGGTTATTAATAATATAAAACATATATTACCAAAGTATAAAAACCCCTTTTTCAAATTAATTTAACATAAAAGTACATATTATACCAAAATTTTATGTATACAATTATTCTTATTCCCAAAATGAAAATATTACCTTACACTAAATGAAATGTTTATCCTATAGTTTATATATTTCTTATATATTAATTTTAAAAAAAATTAAAAAATCATTAATTGCCATAAAATCAAATTACATAATTCATGTCGTAGTTATAATAACATTAAAAATATTATCATACATCAAATTATTGACTAATTATTTTATCCTAAACTCATAAAATTTCTGGATGTCCTAATATCCAAACGAATAATGTAATTTAATCCATCCTATAACAATAATTAAGATTCCATAAACAGGCAAAATTGGATCTGATTCAAAAAATTGTCATTATTATATACATGAATTGATAATATCTTCAGTGAGAGAAAAATATTTTTCCATATTTACAATATATATATATATATAAAATTTTGAGTCAGTTACATATTAAAGATATTTTTTGGATGATATGTTTTTCGAATTTGTAAAAATCCATTGTAATACAGTACATATGATTTGTCATCAATTATGCATTTTATTATTTTAAATAGATGTTTATATTTCTTAATATGTATTCAATATATCATTGAAAAGTTCAATAGGCATTATAAACATCAATACATGTCATAATGGAAATCAGTAATCATTCCCTTAGGAATGGTAGAATTATAGGGTATATATCAAAACTCATTTTAAAGGTAAACTTATGTATTATGAATTAAAAATCATATATTAGAATATAATGATTATCTGAGTATAAAAATAAAACCAAAAAGTCATATACAATAAATAATTATTTATTTCAGGATGATTTGTCAAAATAGATGTTTCCTAAGTGTCAATATTAATAAATAATCATTAATGAGAAATAAAAGAATACTATAAGCATAAGTTATTTTTATATTTCATACACATATGCATCTTAGTCACATGTCAAGGTTAGACGACATTTAATTAATCATAGAATATCAATGTTGTGAGAAACCATTTACCTTCTTGGGATTTGTTATAACTTCCTGTATCAAATCATGGGTTGTGATAACTTAATGTCTACCATATTAGTAGTTATAGAAATACTCTTATACCATCTTATCCTTCAGATAGTCTCTCATATATCCTATTATGATTGATTTATTCAATCATGTAACCTTTTGGGGTAGGATTCAACGCTCCTGTATACATTGAAATCGTTTTAAAAAAAATATTATATAATTCATTTTGGGGGATATAACAGACCTACCCATCACATTATGGGAAACCATTTTAATATATTCCAAAATAATAATAAACTATTCCTCATTTATTAACTATTTAATTAACCCATGATAATGAAATGGGATTCAGGAATCATTTTTAAAATGTAACCATCAAAAGGATCCATATAAATCATTTGATCCATTTTATTATATCATATAACCAATTAAATATATTAATTTTTAATGTATTTTAACATTTATGAAAAATAATTTTATACAATAATCATAATGATTACTTAAAAATAAATAATAAATATCCTTTTTTTTCTAAATTTTAATAAAAAATATTATTTCGTAAAATCTGTATATAAATAACTTTGTAATACTAAGGAGCGATGTAAATTATTCCCCACTGTTAATAAGTGGTAAATTTTTTATTCCAATAATTCTATAAAATTTCATTGTTAATTCATTTAAAACTTTTTTAATGAATTTAACAAATCATCCAATCGTAAAATGAAAATAAAATTTGATTAAGATAATTATAGTGAAAGTATAATATATATGAAAAATAATATTATAATTAACTTTAATGTATCTAATTGAAATCAATAATTTTTATGATATCATTGATATGGATTGGAATGATTCAATATTATAAATAATAAATATATATTGTTTTACATAACAAATCTTGGTATTTGTTTATAATGAGGTGTAAAAAATTGGACGAATTGTAAAAATCCAGTAGAATAACCATAGGAATAAAATTTATGAGTTTTAATAGATAGAGAATATATAATTTTTTTAAATGGATATTTAAAGTCAAACAATTATCCTATGAAGTGTTATTTTATCCCAAACACTAATTACATTGGATATAGTTTTGAAAAAATCCCAAGAAACAGAAAACCAATTATGTATTAAAAAATACCTTAAATTTCCTATAAATAATCATAAAATAAATTTATTTGTAGTATATAAACCATGTATATAAAATAATTTGTTGAATATATAACAAATTTTAATGAAGGTAAACTTATATGAGGAAAAACTTATAATTTTGGAAATGATTGAATAACAATCTTTTTAATTATTGAATATAATATGATCATACAAACCCATTAATTTTCATTAAATAATATTATAAGAAATACTGATTGGGAATTATTTTAAAATTAATAAATAATTTATATTTTACAACCTGAGGCATGTATATATTAAATTGAATAGAATAAAAGTTACAACTGTAATCATTCATATCATATGACATATGAATCCATCAATATAATGATTATGCAAAAAACCATTAATAAACATAAAAAATTGTAAATAAAACACAACCAATTATTCTTCATGACTCAATTTTTATTTTAATACATAGTCAATGAATATATGCTATACATAAATTAAAGTAAATAGAGTTGAGAATCCCACTACCTTAGACTACCATATGCACAAACATGTTCAAATCAACATTAAAATTAATGTCTACATAATAAATAGACATTAATGAACCATATTAATATAATTATTTAAATATATTTCTATATTATAAATTATTAATGGCCACATTTTATTTATTCTTCGTCAAAATCAATAATTTTTTGTTGACTTTTCGGTTTTTCATGCATGTTCTGAATAATCTCTTATTGTCCATCAATCTTGACCAATGTTTCATTATCAATATAATGGTCATGAATATTTAAATAATTATTTTAATATATTTAAGAAGGTTCATAATCATATTATTATACATATAATAATAATTTCAATGGGATGCTCGAAAATTACATTATTTGGTGACAATTTAGTTTTAAAAAAATGAATTTATATTTAATTATATATTTGAATATTAAAAATCCTAAAATTTATAAAATTTATCATTATCAGAATTGTTTAATAATATCTCTAGTAAATATTATTCCTTAAAATATATTAAAATAAACATTACAACAATGTTCATTTATGTGTAATATCCTAAAATATTAGAACACATTTTAACGATTGAATGTGTAAGAATAGATAATTTTAAATTAATGATAAAAATTTTAAATAAATTTTTAAATTTAATATATAATTTTTATTCATTAAATCATTTCATATAGATGGACACTTGTAGATGTAATGAATAATGAAATAAACTAGCAATGGTGGTGGTAGTCTGCATGTATGCATGTCTAGTGTTTTCATTTTCAAAATGAATGGGGGATAGAAGGTAGATAATATATTATTATTTATAAATTATTATTATGTCATAAATAACATATATATTATTAAAATCCATATTTATTTTCATCCATATGAGTTGGTGATGAAAAATATAATACATCGCTTCATGGATGTGGTACTCCAGATATACGCAAAAGTGATGTTTTCTTTTTCCAATTGGTTAAAATTAGGAATAATGTAGTTTTTACATAAACATAATAATTTTTAAGTATATTAAAAAATAATATGTAATTATATAATGATGTATATAATTTGTTTTATGGAGTTATAAGAGAATATAATCATGAAAAAAATTTATTAACAATTATACATCCTCTATAGAAATTTTCCATTATCGTAAACATTATGCCTTTTTGGATTGGCCAATTTGTGAGACCAAGAACTATATGATTTGATAATGACTGTTGGAATATAATTTAAGATATTATTAGTTTATTTATTATGATTAAATTTTGTGTAGGTGTGAGGATAATGGGTTTTATTTTAAATATGAGGGATTATTTACACTTACAAATATTACAAAATTTTAAATGTAATAAATTTCTTTATCCATGAATGAGGATCCGATTTGATTAAAATTAAGAATGAATGATATTTTTTAGTATAAAATTAGTAATGTAATATATTTTTTTATAAACATTATGTGGCCTCTTTTGGTCTACTTACATATCCCATTAATCCATTGAAACCTTATCATGTTAAAAAAATTATCATCGTAACTCTTCACTGTGATTAAAAAATGATATGGAACATATTAAATGATTTTATTATTATAATACCAAATATGAAATCCATTTTCATATAAATGTTTTCCTTAAAAGGAAAAATTTGATTTCTAATAAGTATATTTATTCTAACGAAAAATCATTTAATGAAAAATTCACTTTTAAGAAAAAAATAATTTCTCACCAAAATCATGAATACGTTTTCATCTAGTGTATAAAGATTAATAAAATTAGGTGTTTTTACGAAAAAATGAACCAAAAATAGAAATGAACCTTGTCAATGATATTTTAAACTAGAATAACAACAAATAGTTTTTATTTGATTGAAAAAATTACATTGATTTCCCAAAGGGATAAAATATATTTAAATATTATAAATATTATAAATAAATGAATTTAATTTTAAAATAAATATATATTTATTCTATTATAAATGTTTTGTAAATATTGATCTCATTCTTATATTATTATAATGCTATAGAAGATATATATTTTTATTCATTATTTTAATCTATTTTCTGAAAAATAAACAATTTTTGAAAATTATCAACAATTCTCTCAAAGAGAATATGAATATATTTATTTAATTTCATTTCATAAATTGATTAATTAAGAAACCCAAATAATTATCATTTATATTAAAATGATATATAAAATGAAAAAATATTATATTCAAATTACCTAAGGAATATTTCTGCGTCCTTAATATTATTTATTTTTATATAAAACTGTGATAATATGTTGATGTTAATGATATATTTTAATAATGTATTATTTATAAATGATGTTTATGTGTATATCATGCACTATTTAAGTGATATTTAAATAAAATAATACATACTATAATCTCAGTGTGTTACAAAATTGGTGGAGAAGGGTGCATGTTTAGTGAGGGACATATAAAAATTAGGGAAAATAGGCTTAGTTGGGAACTCATATAGATAATAGAGTGTGATAAGATTAATATATACATATTTCATTTTATGAAAATAGAGATGGTGTTGTATATATGAGGTTTTACATGTATAGAAGGTTGTTCCCATTTTAAGGAAAACATGGAGCTCACCCTAGTGGAATTTGAATGGAATTTGAATAAACACGTTCAAACATCAATAGTCCACAAAATTTGACATGTAATATTTTTTGTCCTAAAGATGTAAAATCAAATCATGTGAAAAGAATTCTTCCATTGAATACTACTTTCTCCCTAATAAGTTGTTTTTATTCAGAAAAGTTTTTTTGAATACCCTTAAAATTATATATTTCTATTCTGAGAGATATCTCAACTATATTGATGAAATATATCATATTATCTTGATAGGAGGACCTCAAAACCTTATTACCATTCTGCATAATAATTCTGAGGAATCTTCATCTATTTCTGTGTGTGAAATCATATAACACATGGTCATTTTCATAGTTTTCCTCACATTCATATTATTCTACCTGCATAGGTCTTCTATTATCTAAGTGGGAATATTATGTTCCCATCAGCTAATGATTATGATATATTTTATTATTTTTTAATATTTTTTTATCAATTTTATTGATTATATTGACGTAAAATGTTCATATAGTTGTTCGTAATGACTTCCACATTAGTAAATTATTTATGAAGATTAAAAAATGGAAAACGAAAATTATAGATACATGATATACATCCAAAGATGATTAAAAAAATATTAGTTTATATAATTCTTCTAATAGATGAAGTAAAATACAGGAAAATTTGCATATATGGATGGAAACACATACATCTGATGACTCTAGAATCAATATTTATATTTTCCCATCTCTTTATAAATGATGGTGAATAAGTATGAACCACATATTAAATATGGTAATATAATCTGACTGGATATGTTGATTTGGAAGAAGTATATACCAAATCAATGAAAAATTTAAAATGATACATTAAATTATAAATCCATCATGTGATAATATTAAAACTCATAAATATTTATATATATATATATATACATATAAGTATATAATTAAGGAATATCTATAAAATATTGTAATTCATAATGTAAAATAATTTCATGAATAATAGTGATGTTGAATAATAAAGGATGATTATAAACAATAACAACAATGTATAATTTATAATTTCGGTATATATCATTACTAATTAATTAGAGAGAGTTTATAAAATAAATATTTTGAAGGAATTATGTTTAACATCACTAGTAGAGTAAATAATATAATATTTAACAACAATATCTAGATTATTGTATAGTAGATGATGTTGTGATACATGAACTACTATAGTATTCTAAAATGATGATGATGATTCCAAATGGAGAGTGTGTTAGGAGTTATATGAGATAAACAATTCAATATGTTACTAGAAATTTTGAACAACATAGGAAGCATGAGAGTGGAAACCTAACATGACAAAGGTTCAAAATAACTAAGTCAAATGATAATAACCTTTTTATTTACTAGAAGAAGAGTACTATTTTACAAGAGAATTAGTGATCCATGATGATATGAATATAAAAATGGAATTATCACAAAAAGTTTAGGATTCATGTAAGGAATCATTGAAATTTGAAGACATTTTTATATACATAATTATAATAATAAATAAAAAATAACTATAATAATGAGAAGGCTCGATAGATGGGTTATAATCTAGTGAAAATAAGATGAAATAATTACTCTGATAAAGAATTAATGTCAATGTAACAAATGTAATGAAATTAATCTATTCTAATAAAGATAATTTTATGGAAATATACTGTATGAAAGGTAATACAATCAAAAAAGCCTGATATTAAATTTAAATAATTTATGAAGTCCATATATGATTAATTAGTAATATAGAAATAGGTATGGTTGATAAGAGACACAAATTATTTGAAAACTACAATTGATGTTTAAAATCATTATGGTTAATCTGATTGAGAGAAAACCAAGAACATGAAATGATATAGAGATTGATCAAACTAATAAATTGTGTATAAGATTTACATAATGATGTCTATGAATTGGAATGGTCCAACTTACTTCTATATAATATCATTGAACGAATTACAAAATAATTACATAAAATGTTTATGAAGTCATACATTAAAATAATTCTAAGAATGAATTTAAAATTAAAATATTCTTACAATGAATGTTTTATATTCAATCAAGGATATAAGGATTAGTTGATGATTGTAGATATAATTTTCTAGGAATTCGTAGGTGATGTCATATAATGATATCATCATATCATACTGAGGGTTGTTAATTAAATATATTAAAAAGGTTAAATTTCAAATGAATACCTATATGATATCCATATCTATAAATTGAAGTGGATATATCAATTAGGAAACCAAACATGAGACATATATTGATGGTGATAGAGAAGAAAATTGAGAGTGTTGATGAATACTATATAGAGGAAGATGCCAACCAATCACTTCAATTAGAATATTAGATGGGTATCTTTTTGAGAAAACAAAAATCCAATTATTCTATTGTATTGAGTGAGTTATCAGGATATTTGAATAATTGATATAGTAAATCCATACCCACATTATGTACAAACATTAAAATTTCCCAGATATTGATGGTCATATTTGTGAGATCTATGGTTTTTTAATCACCCAAAATGATGAGTAGGATACCATAAATGAAATATACAATAGATGATGAAGAGGAATTTGATGTACCATCCATGAATTTTATGTAATGAAATATTTGAATATTATAGGATCAGGGATAAACAACCTCATAGGCCTATCGATAGATAAGTAGAGAATTACTATAGATATCTCAACATTGGGAAGTAATATTGTGATCCTTCACTAATATAGTATATTTATTCATTTTGGGTAAGAATGATTCCATCGCACACAAATAATAATCATTGAAGGATGTACTATTTGAAAATTTATTACTAAATGAATGTTGATGTGGAATCATGTAGGTTACCACATTGAGTTTTTACCATGTGAGACAACATTTATTTTTTTAGATTAAATTTTATACATAAGATATGTGAAACATAGTGATGGAAAACTTTAAAATATCCATACATCAAAATAATAATAGTTATCCAATTAACATAACTGAATGAATAAGATTAGTTAAAAATAATTGAAAAAATGAAATTCACCCCCAATTATACAACTTATATAGGGTAACACCATAATCCAGTGGTATTATTATTTAGTAAAAATATTAAGGTTACATATTTTTGGATATACATTCATTTTTCAAATCGTATATAATTTTAATACATGATGTTATGGTTTTTTGGAAGAAATAAAAACAACACTAATAAAATATATGCCTAATATAATGATAACATATTAAATTTCATGTGTAATAATCATAGATTCATTCGACAATATGTTGAAAAATATGAATAATTTTTTTAGAATCATTAGAATATTTTCTCTCAAATGTAGTGGTATGATGATCACCCACATTCAGAAGTTAATTTTTTTTTCATGTTATACAAAAAAAATACTACACCGACTCCTCCAGAAGAAATTTTTTGAAGAAATTGAAAATATTATTCTATAGAATGTAATGAGGAATTTTTTATTGAAATTTATTATCATGTAAACAATGTTATAATTTAGGGTCTAGAAAATTAATTTTCATTTATCGAGAGGAATTATGAACAAATATCATAGATGGGGATGAAATTTGATGCAATGGAGGGAGAGCATTTTATAATAATTTTTGTTTTTAAATCTCTGATTAAACTCATTTAAATAAAAGAAGAAATTGTAAAATATTCTAAAAGATTGATAAATCATATATAATAATTATATCAGTAATTTTTTTTTAATTTTATTGTTTTTGATATTTTAATGAATGGATTGTAGGATCCAAAAGATAGAGTTGATTTAATTATCACTCTTCTAGATCTTAATTAATGAAGAATAAATTTTCAAGTAAAATCATTGCTAGAAGAGAGTTAGATTCATCAAGTACATTTCAATAAGGAAATATAACAATGTTAAAAAAATTTATAATTTCATTGATATCATAAAAAAAACTTATGTTTTATATTCATTGACTATGTAATTATGGTATAGATTTTTGTAGTCACTGGTAGAATCATGAATCTAAATTTCATGTATGGATCTTGTTTTTGGGTGGTTTTTTAAGGGAAAGGGATAAAAAGGGGGATTTTTTATGAGACATGTCATGTACTTCCATGTACATGTTGTGTACCTGCATTCCATGCACATCCATATACTAGTCGTACAATGGCTGAGTATATGGTCATGTGATGACCTGGTAGACCGCTTGTGTTTGGGGCCAGTTAATGATAATACAAGGTGACTATAGTTAATCAACAAACTATGTTCTTTTCTTTTTATTTGTTCTATCGATGCAGGCTCACGTCTTATGTTTGTAAATGCATTCTTCTCCCTGTGGTTCAAATATGAGAGTGATAGAACTACCAATGAACAATGAACCCCTCCTGATTCTTCACGGAATCTCTAATAAAGATGTCATTGAATGTATTACAATCTGACTGGTGAGTTTTCAATTCCCTATAGCCCTTATTCATGAATCTTTCTCTCTCTTGAGTTATTCAAGGAAGAGTATTTTTTCACATTTATTTAGATCTATGTCGTTATAGGAAAATTCGAGGTACGATGTTCAAGTGTATCAATCCTAAGACATCAAGGTATGTGGTATGTGCCTTTCATTGGTCATCTTGGATTATATATGCTTAAATTGTAGCATGCCCTCAATTTGGGTATCGCATGAATATGAATTAAAAACTGTAATTAAATTCTATTGTTTAATTGATTGATTAATTGTTTTTTCTTATGCGCAATGTTAGGTACATTGTAATGGGACACCCCATGAGTGTGTTTCCCTTAAATGATTGTTTATGTCAAATTGGTCTAGGATTCCTTTAAGGCCAACATTGTTTTTCTTGCCTTGTTTTGTTAGGATGGTGTTTAGGACCATATGTGATGCATGTGATATTCATTATGAATGTTTTACAAAGGGGAATATGATTGTGAGAGCTTCCCGAGGTTGGTTTATTTATGTATGTATATTGTTTTGTGACCTTGGGGTATTGACCTTGAGGGCTTATAGGCTATCTTCGACACATGTGTTGTGACTGTTTGATCTTGTCGAGGTTGTTGTTTATAATTATTTGATAGTATATTTTAACAAATGAGTTATATTTTAGATCTTTTCCAAATGTAAATTATTAAATTAATTTTTGTTACGATATACCAGGGAGATTAGACTATAATCACATTCACAATGGTTTGTTGTTGAATAATTAAATGATTATGAAGCATCTTTCATGCCAAACAACATTCTTGTTTTCAGTCTTACATGTTTTTTTATATTTTCTTCTAAGACATCTATTATTTTACATTCATATATGATATATAGCTTAGGCAAGATCCCATGGTTTACATGTTCTAAAAAATTGAATAATAAATGTAAATGAATGTAAATGAATGTTGTACGATTGTTTACTTTTGAGTATTTCATAGTTTATTGTTTCATTTCTACTTATTTACAGATATATATATTCACATACAATTATGCATAGATCATTTTATATTTGCCTACTCGGATTCATCACACAACCAGTTTTGTTCATGATTTTATACCAAAACATATTATATGATTGTAGGTATAGATAAGGGAAATTTACCTTATTTATCTGGTACTTGATTGTTGTCGGGACTGGAGTGCGTGGGACCAAGGCAAGTCTTGTGATGATGTTGTAATTTAATTTTTATTTTGTAATATGGTTTTTTTAATTCTTTCTAGCATTGTGACATTTTTGGATGGTTTTTCTCAGACACATATTCTATGCAACATATATGTATACTGTTGACTCTGATTGATATACTTTTACTCTTCCTCTATTTATTTTAGTTTGGTATTACTTCTCCCGCTAATATTTAAAATTATTTTCTCTAATAAATACTCTTCCAATGATGGCATTGTTTCCCTGTTATCAGACCTTGGCCCTTGCTGAGTGTTCACTACTAGAAAAATACCCTATACCAACGGTTTGGAACCATTGGAATAGAATATACCAATGGTTTGGAGAACCGTTGGCTAGTAAGTTGTGGGGATATGTCAATACCAACGGATTTGGGAAAACCGTTGGTATAAGTAATATGAAAATCTATACCAACGGTTCTATAAAACCGTAGGTATATGTAATTCTAAAAACAATCATTCAGTTTGTTTTGATCCCAGCACTTCCCATTTACGATTGAACGACCTAACCACTAATGTAAGTTACTTTTGTGATCATAATTTCAAAAAAATATATATATTATCATAAGTATCTTAAATTTTCATTTATTTATTCTCCTTTGTAAAAAGATTCCATTAAAAATACATGTACCTATACCATTTGTTTTGAGAATCATTGGTATTGGTTCTTTAATTTTGGGACCTATACCAATGAGTTCAGAAAAACCGTTGGTATAGGGGGGACCTATAGCAATGGTTTTATACAAAATTTTGGTATAGGGGGGACCTATACCAACCGTTGGCCAAAATATTTGGTATAGGGTCTCTATAATGGACCTATAACAAAGGTTTACCCAAAACCATTGGTATAGGTCCAAATTAGTGAACAATACCAACAGTTTTCCCAAAACCGTTGTTATAGGTCCATATTAGTGACATATACCAATGGTTTTCCCAAAACAATTAGTATTGATCTTATTTCCAGTAGTTGTTGGTATCCTCTAGCATTTGGGGAAATATAATTGAGGTTATGTGACCAACCGGGGTGAGGGCACATTTGGGTTGCACCTAGATCGGGGATGTTCCAAAGTGGTATCAGAGAAGTTTTGTTTCTGTGTTTCCTTACTATTTGGATCCTATAGACAGGGATAGTAATGAATAGGTAGTTTTTAATAAAAGAATTAATGGTTGTAACTAACCAATGTATAGGGAATATCCATATTGCCTCAAATATTTCAATGTTTCTGGTTTTGAAATTGTTATAATTGATTTGATTTAACCATAAGTTGATTCACTTGTTTTGTGTTGTTATGATTAATATCATTTTGGTTCTATTTCTGTTACAACCTGATGAGATGAGGTTATACCATCTCATGCATCATATAGGCACATTCCACATATCACATGTCAGACATTCTTGTCATTCCATTTAGAGAGCATTACTGATTTCATGTTGTTGTGATTAATGGTTTTCAAGATATGCATATTGTTTTGATAGATATCATTATATAAATAACTTATATTTTGATAGGGTATTGTTATATGTGATGTTTCATTTGGATGTCCTACAAGATTTGGTCCCTAGGGTGTTATGGGCCCACTTAGAGAGGAATTGTAGGGATCATGTTTGATTGTTAAATTGAATTCTGTTAAAATATGATTTGAATTCTGATGAGTACCATTTTTTCACTGGGTGTATGGGCTCTCACATATCATAACATGGAATTAATTGGAAAAATTTTCAGTTTTAGAATGGTTCTGGAGATGTTTTAGAGGCATATTGTTAATAAACCTAGGCAACATAGCGTGTGATGTAATGAACACACACAATGTGTTCTTATGTTTTGGAACAACTGATCTTTTGTACGTACATTCCATGTACAGTATGTATATGCCATGTAGTAGTTGACAATGTAAATAATTATTTGTGAAGATACATTGGGTTGATAAACATTTGGTAGAACAATCCATGTTCTAGGAGTACACAACGTGTTGTAAAAGATCATGTATCCAATCGTGCGACTAACAAAAATCTTGGATGAAACCTTGGTTATACACATTTTGTCTAGTGTATTCTTCTCATGTTTTGTTGCACAAGTAAGAAAGTGTAGTTATGGACATGTATAAGTACTTGGGTAGTAATATGATATTCAAGTACACTATGTGTCTCATGATAAACACGCCTTCTGTATGGGGTTTTATACAAACATGTTAGAAGATGTAAAATCCCTAGTTAATAGAATACTCGATCATGTCGTGGAGTAGTTATACATGTCATGTAACCATATTTTGTTAAACATTAAGGTTTTCATTCTCCCGTTCCATTATTTCACTTCTAAATTATAGTCCTTGATAATCATGAACTGATGTATGTGCTTGACCTTGCATATTCAAGCCACCAGGAGGACCTGTGGTTGTACGATAGGTATAAGGAAATAAACCGAAAATGGAAATTATAGATCAGGGACTACCAATAGATCATCCTGTTGCGCCCATCTTGGAACTAACAATTATATTTGACACAGGTGCTAGTACAATGTTATGTGAAAACTTTATAAGAATAACAAATTTTTTTTTGGAGAACCACATCCTACACCTACTATGGTAGAGTTGACGGGGGGTTCTAGTAGTTGAATCCTCACACATTGTTTGTGGATGGATGACCAATTCCTATAGAGTCATGGTTGATGGTCATTCCTTCTTTCTTCGAGCATCAAGAGATGCCTTTGTACATGAGGGTGAAGCTTGTGACATATATGTTTGTTTGAATCCTCCATGAAATGGTGGGATGTAATCTCACCTGTAGAATAAGATCAAGATGTGTTTTGGGAAAATTTTCAAAGGACTTTCTCTGCTTACATCTACTCTGAGACATTGTGGGTTGATCGAGAATAGGATTTCATTCATTTGGAGAAGGTTTCTCTTTCAAGAATGGATGATTATTATCTCTTTATAGAGCTTTATAACTTCGCACCTGTTTTGGGAGTTGAAGAGTTATCACATTCTAGGATATTTGAGGATACACTAATGTATGACATCTGATAATAGGTGAATGATTATAGGGTAACATCGGTGACTGCTATAGTAAACTGGTCACTAATTTCAGAGCACATTCTGAGGGACATTAGTGCTACGAGTTGGGGCAGATTTAGCATCCTTGGTTGGTACTCTTTAAACCGATAGCAAGAAGATCCACAAGGAGGATTAGCATCATGTTTCTTCTGGTATCCTAGTGGCATGTTACCAGTGCGGGAAGAGTGGGCATATTATATCACACTACACAAAGGATCTAGTCTAGTACCGATCATGCAGTAGGATGGGAAACATTAAAAAAATTTGTGGGATGTTATCAACAACATCGAGTGAGAGGGGATCTATTATGACTACACATTAAGTATATTGATCACTAGTTTCTCATCAATCACAGAATTGTGGTTTTTCAGGCTGAGAAGGTGTTTGCAATTATGGTACCTAGACGACATGTTCTCAACGACTACAATGTGGATCATCTCAGGGTTTCCATGCAGGTTCACAGATCCATGGTACATATTACAGTTTTATGATGGAATATCCTAGAAGTAGAAAGATCGTGGTCCCATATGGTTAGAGGTACAATTCTAGTTTCCTCATTTTTAGCTTCTTCTGTATATAATATAAGGGATTCCATAGTTATTTTTCTGTTGTAATTGTGGAGATCCTTAGTCTCTACATCTTCACATCTAATGATGTTATGATGCAAGACACTCTGTTTTGGATTAGGATGGATAGTGTACGTCAATGGAAGGAGTTTATTCTTTAGGATGGTGAGAGTCACTTTTTAAGGTACATCTATATATTAGAGAAGGCATGGTTTGATGTCATTCTTGGAATGGATTAGTTGTTATCCTTTCAGGACTCTTTTGACTGGTATCACCATAGGGTCAGCTTCATGTCACTAGAGGGTGGGACTTTTCTACACAAGGGATAATGGGATGTCTAGGAGATAAATGTTGGTCCTAGGCATCCTGGGTTTGGATGAATTATATCCCATATTTCTAGTTTTTATGTGGATGAACCGGTGACTTAATAAATGGGATTTTCTCCTATGGCGGATCATTTTAGATTTGACTTTCTAGATGAATTTTTAGGGTTACCTCCGATGAAGTAGGTATATTTCTCTATCAATCTTGTGTTAGGATTGACACAGGTGAACATTACTCATTATAGGATTGATACACCAGAGTTACAAGAGCAAAATAAGCAGTAAGTGTAGTTGATGTCAAAGGGTTTTATCTGACCCAATTCTTCTCCTTTGGGATTGCCTGTTATTTTTGAAAAGAGTGTGGAAAATATACCAAAATATTTTGTGGATTATCGAAAGCTAAACCAGTTGATGGTCAAGAACCATTATCCCTTATAAAGGATTGATGACCTCTTTGATTAGGTTCAAGGATCCTAGGTGATCTCAAAAGTTGACTTGAGATCTGGTTATCATCATTGTGTGTTAGACCACCAGATATACCTCTTACTATATTCGTAGCAGACATTGTCTATATGAGTATTTGGTTACTTCATTATGTCTCACATGTGCAACACCCATTGACATGAAACTGATGAACTAAGTGTTAAATCATAACTAGGATTCTATTATTGTAGTATTCATGGATGATGTCTTGGTGTAGCCTCACACTCAACATGACCATGCCATCCATCAGTAGATCATATTGATTACACTAACAGAGAATCAATTAAATTATATGCTCCAAAAATTCAACTTTTTGATTAACAAGATACACTTTATAGGTCCTGTAATCTGAGACACATGAGATTCAGTAGACCCGGAGAATTTGAGATATGTAGATTCCTTAGATAATCCAAAGACATGCATTGAGGTACACAGTTTCCTAGGACTGGCTGGTTACTAGTGGAAACTTATTCAGGACTTTTCACACTTAGTATTGAAACTAACATGCATGATTAAGAAGAATGATATTTACTTGTGGACATAATCATGTGATTCGGACTTTCATGAGTAGAAAAAGAGATTGAATTCAGCACCGATATAGTTTTTACTAGAACTAGTTCAGTGTTAAACCATTTACTATGATACATTAGGTATCGGTCTAGGAGAATAGATCATGCAAGGGGAGGAGTCATTATGTACAGGTCTCAGTAGTTGTGGCCACATGAGAGGAACCACCCGATAGACGATCTCGAGTAAGGTGAAATTGTACATGCTCTGCGCTGTTGGATAAATTATATTTTGGCACAGCATTTTGCGGATTACACTGACCACAAAATCCTAAAGCATATCTTTACTCAACGAGAGCTATATTTTAGGTGGTGAAGGTGGTTTTTTTAGATTCCATACATTGACATTGAGCATGGATACACTCATGGGAAAGGAAATGAGGTGACTGATGTGTTGAAAAGAACAACTCTGAAAGAAGTAGTTCTGAAGGCCAGTAGTTTGTTGCAGCATATGTTTATGTTTTATGAGATGCACATTGAGTTTCATGAAAAATAGGGGCTAAAGATTATTTCTAATATATTTGTTACCACCACTCAAATGGTTTTAGTGATAATGATGGAACTATATGTTTTTGAATTCCTTGTCATATGAGAGAGTGTGTCAGGAGAGACCCTACTCTTAGGGGTACCAAAGGTGAGGATGAGGGTTTTCATTATCATGGGATCCTAAGGGTGTCATATGTCATACACAAGGATCTATTACAAGATTTTCATGTCTCTATTTGGTAATTTCATCCTGGTGTCAAAACAATGTACCAAGATCTGCATCTTCATTATTGGTGGCCATGGATGAAGAGGTTTGTATCTGGATTTGTTCTAAGATGTTCCACCTGTCAGCAGGTGAAGGTGGAGGATTAGCGACCCGACGGGATACTAATGTAGTTAACAATTCAATAATGTAAGTGTAATGATTTCATGATGGATTTCATGACTATTTTACCATGGATTCCTTGAAAAAATGTGTCGGTTTGGGATTTTATGGATAGGATCATGAAGGATTCACATTTCCTGTCGATCAAGGAAACATTAAGTGTTGATGATCTTGGAATGTTGTACATATGAGGGAATGTATGATTTTCATGGGGATATGTACTCAATCATTTTAGATAGAGAACATCGATTTACCTCTTGTGTCGGGAAGGTAATTCAAAGGGCTCTGTGTACACATGTATTTATGAGTACATTTTACACATCCCAAGATAGATGGCCAATATAAGCTAAAGATTCAGGTTTAAGAGGACATACATCGAACATGCATCCTAGATTTTGGGGGCACTTGGGAGTGACACATACCCCTGGTGGATTTTTCCTACAATAATAGATTTAGGAAGCTATTTAGGTTTCACAATATGATTCTATTTATGGTTGGCCATGTTGATCACCCATATATTGGTTGCATGTAAGAGATGCAGTTATGCTGCGACCTCGTCTTCTCTAGGATATCACAGAGCTTGTTGAATTTATTTTGATGATGATGGACACTAACCAATTTTGGAAGAATTATTATATTATAGAAGGATATGACCTCTTGAGTTCAAGGTCAGAGATTAGGTTTTCCAACGTGTCTCACTGACATTCAGAAACAATAGGATTATGATATATGGGAATCTTTCAATGAGATACAATAGCCCGTTTGTGGTTTTGGAGAGTGTCGGGCCAGTTAAATTTTAGTTATAGTTACCTCATATGTTTTGGGCTATGTACAAATTCTTTCAAGTTTCTCATCTATGGTTTTACATTTCTGACCCATCTCACATTTTCAACCTGAGGAGGTTGAGTTGTAGGTGGTTGAATCCTTTGAGGAGCACCCTGTTTGGATTTTGGGTCACACCATGATGGTACTCCATTGTCGGTCGGTTCCTATAGTACGAGTACTATGACAGCATGAGAGAGTGTAGGATGAGACTTGATATATGGAGGCTGATGTGCAATCACAAAGGCTGGAGTTGTTGGAAGATTCTTCTTCAGCACCCATGGATTAGAATTTTCGGGAAGAATTTTATTATGGGGTGGGGGGAGGTTGTAAGAAACTAGATCATATTTTTAGGTATGAAAGTTGTTTTTTGATGTTTTTTTCAGAAATAGATGATAATGGTGTGTATTTTATTACACACCGTGTACTTCAATGTACATGTTGTGTACCCCCTTGCAACGTACAACCGCGTACTGGTTGTGTAAAGGATGAGTACATAGTCATGTGATAACCTGAAAGAATACTTATTTTGGGTTCCAGTTGAGGCTCATATATGTCATGTACTATTAAAGAACACACCATGTAATTTTTTTTATATTGTTGTGTTGTCTCATCATTGGTTCATAAAGGTATTCTTCTCCTCGTCTGATAATGGAGAGAAATAGAACGATATATGAACTTTTGAACCCTCCCAATTCTCCATCCATCCTCTAATTGAGTCATCATTAGGTGTGTTGGAATCCCACCATTGTGTTCCCAATTTCCATACACTACTGGAAAAACGACCTATACCCACGGTTCAAAACCGTTGGTATAGCCCCCAAAACCGTGGGTATAGGCTATACCCACGGTTTTGGGAATTGTGGGCTGGAACGGCGTCGGGATAGGGGTCTTGACCTATACCCACAGTTGTGTAGTACCGTAGGTATAGGTGTTTCATATAGCAACACGTTGGTGTACATAATGGCACAGAACTTACCCCACAGTTTTCAAACCGTGGGAAATTTAAAAATTTTGAAATTCGCGTGCAGCAGGTTTCGAACCAGCGCCACCCGTATGGAGTCTCCGCCAAGCAACTCAACGGACCAACTGAGATGACTTATTTTGATTTTTATAATGATAATATTGTTGTAATATATTAATAACAATGTTGTTATCTAAAAAATAGCAACCAGCGGGTTTCGAACCAATGCCACACGCAAGAAAACGGCGCCGCAATACATCAGTGGACCAACCGAGCCGGGTTTTATAAGTGTTATATATTCATCTATCTACCTATATATATTAATATTGCGTATTTAAATTCCAATAAAACTATCGTGAGGTATCAATCCCACGACTTCTGCGAAATCTCGCGGCCCAGCCCCCACCAACAGACCAACCAACCTGCAATTGTTATCTACTATATATTCATATATCGGCATATATATATTAATAGATGAAAAAGTGTCTACCCGCCAAATTTTTCATGTCCCACATAAGTTTCGTTCCCCGCCATAACGCAGGAAAGATATACCCACGGTTCTGGAGAACCGTGGGTATAGGTCTTCAAAAAAAATAGTAATACCAACGGTTTCCAGAAACCATCGGTATAAGTCTTCGGAAAATACCATATACCCAGGTTTCTCCAAAACCATGGGTATAGGTCTTAAAAGAAAACTATACCCACAGTTTTTGGCACAACTGTGGGTATATGTGGCATATACCCACAGTTCTGGAAAACCGTGGGTATAGGTTCTCCTACTATCCCTAAACCCACGGTTTTGGAAAACCGTGGGTATAGGGGTACCCTATACCCACAGTTTTTTGCAAAACTGTGGGTATAGACCTATTTTCCAGTAGTGATAGATCCTTTCTTCCTGAGTCATTATCTCTCGTATTTTATTAATGGTTGATCAGTTTTCACCTTTTTTGTGTTTACTCCATTTTAGGCTGATTCAAGGCCGATATTCATGTATATCGATTTTAAGAGGTAAGTGGATTTTTCCTTTCATTGTTCTTCATGGATTATATTTGATAATAGTTTTTCATTCCCACATTTTAGGGATTGAATGAATTGGAATTACACACTTTTAATACCTGATATGGTTTTATTGATAGATCAAGGGTGGTTTCTTGTGTGTAAGGTCTGGTACCATGTTATGGGACACCACATTGGTGTGTTTCACTTATTTTATTGTTTATGGTAATTCGTTCTAGGATTCATGTTATGTACAACTTGTTTTCCATTCATTGTTTTCATACGATGGATTTGATTACCATATCTGATGCATGTTTTATGCATTTTGAATGTTTGGCTAATGGGAATTAGATTGTGATAGATTCTAGAGGGAGGTTCATTTATATATAATTACTATTATGTGGCCCATGGGTATTGACCATGAGAGCTTCTATGTGGTCGTCAACCACAGAGTTTAAACTATTAGATCTTTTGAGATGGTCACATATGAAATTTTTAAAATTTATTGATAGTATATAAGACCAAAGGGGTTTGATAGTGAGAGATTTCCTAAGTTTTGTTATTAAATGAAATGTTTTTTTTTCTTTACCATGGGGATTATAGTGTGAGAACTTTTCTAAAGAGGTTTATTTGGGAAATTTAAGGATTATGAAGTGTTTAAAAAGCCAAATACAGGTTTTGATTTTCTCTTACTTGTTTTGTGTAGATTTTATTCTATGACATCTTTTTTGTTACATACATTAGGTATAAAAATATTAGTCTAGATACCAAGTATTACATGTATCAATGGATTGAATAATAAATGTAAATGAATGTAATTAAAAACTTATGGACTACTTACTTCTGATTATTTCTTAGTTTATTGCATAATTTTTGCGTATTTCCAAATATATATTCACTGCAAAATAGGCAGTGATCTTTTCATGGGTTTTTACTAGGATTAATCTCTCACCCTGTTTGGGTCATTCATTTAGACCCAAATAGATTATATGATTTGCTGGTATTGATATGGAAAAGCGACATTCTCTATATGATACATTATTACTATTGGTGCTAGAGGGAATGGGACCTAAATGAGCCATGCTAGGGTATTGGAGTTTACTATTTCTTTTATACAATGGTTTCTATATTTCTTTCTCGTATTGTGTCTTGTTTGGAAATTTTCATAGATACATATTCCACACATCATATAAGTATATTTTGGCTTCTATTGGATATAATTTCAGTCTTCCTCTATTTAATTATTTTTTGTATTACAGCTTCCAATATTGTTTACAATTTTTTTCCTCTATTTATATTCTGCCAATGGGGGAATTATTTCCCCATTATCAGACCATGTCATTCTGTGCTAGTCAGAATCCAATGGTATTTTGGGAAATGCACTTGGGGTAATGTGGCCAACTAGTTTTTGGGCACATTTGGGTGGCTCCCAGATATGGGACAATACAACAATCATGTTAAACATACACATGGTGTAGAAATGGAATAAAAATCATTATAATTTCATAGATGGGTAATAAATCTAGATTAACCCAATTGACATCAATGAGAAATTTTAACGAAATATATTTTTCACTTTTTGTTAATCTAAAAAAGGAACACCTATCATCTCGAAAATCATTATGTACTATTTATTATTTAATATTTTTATGAGAAACAAATAAAAATCAATGAAAATAAATGTTTTAAATGTTTAATATAAATCAACCAAGAATATATATTTATGGAATCCAGTAGAGTAAGATGTTACCAAAATGATTTTTGGGAAAATGTGAAATTTTCCTTAATTTGATAAAACACCCAGTGAATAAGCTAAATCAAAAAGCAATAAAGTACAATTTTTATATAATCTGGGTGTTGTAAAAAATTATAACATCAGACCAAGGATTGTTTTCATTACATTAATGTTTCATAAAATATAGAATACATGCATTTTGGGAGAGTAAGATAAATGATTAGAAGAATCTGGATATGATGACATAAAATATATAGATGTTGTAAAATCTTTTAACATCTAGTATATTTGATATCCGGAAAATTTGTGTTGATATTATAAATGAAGCATTCATCAGGATGTTAATTATTGGTTCTAAAATACCATTAATAAATCTATCATATCTCTATAAATATTGGATAAAAATATATAGAAATTTTAATAGATTATAGAAAAATGACAAGGACTGTAATGAAAATAATTTTTACAATAAAAATTGAACTGATGATATTGGTAAAATAATGTATCAAAAAAGTCGGGATGCTTCAAAATTGGAAAAAATACCAAACTATAAATTAGTTATATAAATACCAATAGAATGAGGTTGAATGAATCGATCTATGAAAAAATGAATGTTCAATCTAAGAAAAAAATATGTGGACTAGTTAGGGAAAATAAATACATAATTAAGTAGATTAAATTCATAGGACTTTCCTAAAAAAATTAACAATAATGATGACTAAAAACAGTAGTTATTATCTATATTGGCCATCGACACTGCTAATAATTTTCTAATGATATTAGTATGGAATGATATTTTATAGAGTAATGTTAAATAAGATTTATATTAAACAATGAAAAATATTAAAATGAAACCTCAACCCAAATTTAGAAATAAAAGAAAAAAATTAAGTCCATCAATAACATATAAATTAAAAATCTTAAAAAACATGTGTGTAATCATGAATAAAAAAAGAGTTATAGATATATGTGTTTTTGGGTTGGGAAATCCTTCTCATCACATTATCAAAAATTGAAGATTACAAAATATCAACCTCATTTTTATTGTATTAATCTTATTATAAAAAACATAACAAAATGTGGGTTAATTTATTGGGTTCCATGGTAATTTAATCAATATAGTTATAAAATCGTATTTATAAGTTGATGTAAAGAAGTCATATTTTGGTAAACCACCATGGGGTCCAAATCCATATTTCTCATATGATTACATTATTTTAAGAATTAACATCCATTAAATAGAACACAATGTTATAAATGCATAGTGAAAGTAAATTACTTAGTATAAAAAACTGAAACATGGAAAAAAAATCTTTATTTTAATATATATATATTTATAATGAACCTAAATCCCGTTGATATCTTAAAACTGAATGGGATTACAAGGAGAATACAAAGATAAATGTGTTGATATAAATAGTCAGGTAATGGAAAATACATCATAATGAAGGACAACATATTTTTCAATAGAATAACATTATATCACAAAAGAACATGCTGGCATAAGAAGTTTGAATGAAAAAAAAAACATTAATTAATAATACTTCAAGGATAAATACTATGACAATATCACTTAGTGAACCATGACCCATCATGGATTAGGTTAACTATATAACTCTAAAAATAATGTCTCATAAAAAAACCACCCTATAAATTTAAACACTATATGGTAAAAACATTATAACATGTTCCTAAATATGTTTCCCATATAATGAAATCACCCTAATGGCATAATCATAAAACATACACATGTAATGGAATGAGATGCATAATGTCGCTTCATATTATAATAAAATGTAATTTAATAAATATTATAATAAAAATAGAAAATTAAATATTAAATTTACTCATATATATATGTACAAAATAATTGGTCACCAAATTATATATAAGTTTGGGAATAAAAAATTGAAATCTATTTTAGATAAAATTAATAATGGTTAGAAAACTTCCTCATCTTTAGGATTAATTTTGAAGAAGGAATTTGAGAAATAAACATAGGGAACATACTACTAAACATAATTAATGGAAATGATATTGTTTTATATTTATGATGAATATATATATAATTTAGAAGAAATTCATTACATATATGTGATAGATAATGCGATTTGGAGGTAGAATGGTAACATTCTGATGAAAAATAATTATTTAGACAGATCCCTTACATTATATCATTTATTTCATTGTATGTGTTAGAAAATATAATATAATAAAGAATTATTTATCATATCTATACTAAAAAAACATAATCATACACATAATAACATAGATGAATTCATTATAACAATTTACCACCAATTTATTAAAAATTAATTATTTAGATAATTAGTCCATGTGATAAAAACATTGTTTTTCATGCATAATTTGTTATAGGATTAGCAATTTTTGTTTATTTTACATTGTTCAAAATTTTGAAGAATGTATACCATGGTTTTAATATCATATATATATATATATATTCTGTAGTCGAAGTTAGTGATAACAATTAATTTCATCATTCATAGGGATAATAATTCATACAAACACATGAATATTGTTTACATTTTCCATGGATAGAAAAATGATAGATAAATGATAAATATTAATTATAGAGTAAGATTAATATAAAAAATTACATATATATTTATAAAATACAACATTATATCCTTCATTGAGTGGTGGTGATGGAAGAAGATTTACATTTGTTTGTGTGATGGTATACCTCCATAAAAATAAACAACTATTCCATTTCCCATATGATATAATAAGATATTAATAAAGTTAGTTGCATTAATATAATAATATAAAAATATATTAATGATTATATTGTTTTTTTATTTTTGAATGTTTGAATAATATTTTTATTATTTTAATGTTGAATGAAAACTAAACATATCTATTGAAGACTGTACCACGACATCGAAAAATATCTATTTAATTACACCGTAAATCTTATATGCTATCTATTCTTCCCAAAAAATACATATATAATGTGGTATGAGATTTTGTGTAGGTATTTGGGATGATCTTGTATTAATTAAAATAATTTTGAATTGTCAAGAAAAGAGGATATGATGTTCATTTTTATAAGTGAAGGGGCCACCATTTGAATTTAAAAAAATGGTAAATTAATATAAAATTTATCATCCTCAAAAAATGATTTACACTGTTATAATTAAATTATATGTTGATTACGGGTCTAAAAACTATCATAAAAGATTATATTAATTTATACAGTTACAAATTTTTTATATCTTGTTTTAACCCTTTTTAACAATTAATCCGATAAGAATGTTATTTATATTTATGGGTCAAAATAGTTACTATAAATGGATATTTGACCAATAAAGGGACCACTGATGATATTTTAAACAAAAACCAATCATCTCTCTGAATATAAAATTATTTATAAATTTAAAATCATTTAATACATTATTATATATTTTAAAATCACATTATTATCATTTTTGGAAGTATTCTTTTAATTAGAAATCGATTACAACATGAAATAAATAGAACAATAATATAATTAATTAATAAATATATAATATGTTATTTTATTATTTAAAATTTTATGGACAATAAAAAATGTAATTGTTTATATTTTATCATTTTTTAATAAAATTACATACATTTTATATCAATTGAATAAATACAATATGGGCATTGTGTATCCATTTAATTTAATTCTTTTATCCATAATTTTTATTAATAAATTTTCATGTTAAAAAAGAACATTATAATATTTATGTATTAAAGAACAAGTGTTTTAATTATCCCTAAAACAAAATATTAATGAAATTGAAAGAATGATAATGATATTATTGAATTTAAAATTGACATTAATATTATAAATGTTAAAATCATCAATATATGAAAAAATAGTTAATTTATCCTAAAAGTGGAATGATATGGTAGAAATAAAATTATTCAATTAGAACAAAAGAATATTTTCTGGTTAATATTTAGTCCATATCATATTTTTTTATCCTTAATTATCAGTTTTACTATTTCCTTGGAGAAACTAATTAATTGTGCTTCAAAATCATAATCAGATATATAAATGGAAAATATTGACCAAATATATACATCCAAATTAAGAATATTATATTATTTTTATTGATTTAATTTTCAGATGATGAAGCTATTATTTCGATATTAAACTGAAAAATGAAATAAAAAAAGTTTTTTCCATAAATTCTTCCTGAAGTGTAAAAATGATTCCATAAATAAATAAAGTAAAAAATAAATTTAAAATATTATAATAAGATTTCATTTTATCAATATTATCAAACAAAAATTTAAAACTAATCCAAATTTATATTATTTTATATTAATTCCTGAAATTAAAATATTGTTTCCAATAAAAATTAGTATTATTCGATATTCATTGGAAAATAATTATTTTCATAATAATTAAAAATATTGACACAAAGTAAAATTCAAATATTTTATTTAAAAAATGAAGTGTGATTTATCAAATAATTTTTCTAATTTTTCAGTAAATTTACTAGAAAAATCCTCAAAAAAATAATAAAATCAGTTTATAAATGAATTTTTTTTAAGAAACAATTTACTCCACTAGAAATGGAGTGCTTATTTTAAAATTTTTAATCAATATGTTTTTTAGGGCATGATAATAGCTTATATTTCATAATATGGTTAATCATATTCATTCCCACAAACATAATGTCTATGTCATACTATAATAAAATATCGCAGTGTATTTTATAACACTATTATGTGATGTATACTCTATCAAACATAGTGTTTATTAAAATCAAAGATTGTTACATTCTACAAACATTATGAAATTTTTCACTCAAAATTTCATAATAAATATGATGGGAAAAAACATGACGATAGTTATTATTCATGGAATACTTTGGATCCCATATTTCCTCCTCATATATATGGTTATTAAATAGTACATTAACTATTTAAGTTGTCTTGGGGAATAGAAATTCTTCTCATTGGTCTGTGAATATAATTTGATGTGACTTATTATAGGGTCCATATTCTAGTTATACGACATATGAATTTAGTATATGTGATTTATCTGGTATGTACATCCTCAAGAATGGTGTGTTGAATACATTGTGTATATGAGGATTTTTTGGTGATAGTGATAGTCGATAGATCAATACTCCAATGAAATTGCTAATAACAATGTGGAAAATGTACCTTGGCATAAGATTACAATTATTCCAAAATATTCGGATTACATTAGGTACATATTTGATGAAAATATGTTGAGAAATACTTCATATCCATCCACAAATACAAGGAATTTTCGATGATTGTTCACATATAATATTTTTTAACACTCTTCATCATTAGTGTTTTATTGAAAGGTATTTATATTTTCAACCATTTCATCAACAATTTTAGGTACAAATAGATTTAATTCACCAACATCATTGAGACATACATGTAATTTACATCTATTCCCATAATTGGAAACATGTGTATCAATTATTATATCTGGATGGAAGCTATTATATGATAAGAACTAAAATAGTAGAAAATATATATCATATATCCCAATGTAGTCTATCAATCATGACCTTAATAAGTATTTGACAGTTTGGATATTACAATTATAATGTCCATGAATTGGTGTGTGTTAATCCATAATGAAGTTAATCATTGTATGTAGAGAATGTCTCAGTCTCTTCCATAACATAGATGTAAATCTAAAATCACAGACAGATATAATTGATGGTTATTTTACATATTTCCTCACTATTTATTTTTGTGCATTCCCTTATTAGTGGATCATGTAAGTTTTCATGTTGAAAATCAATAATGTTAGTAGTATTTGTATGATCATCCATCACAAACCATTTATCATTATTTACATATGATATTTGGAATACAAAAGATAATGTCAATGGTGATGTTTTCTCTTTTTTGTGTAGGTTTGGATATAGATTCCACCATCCCCTTACACTTTGGATATTCAACATTATCTTACTGAAATCCCATACAATTTTTTTATATTCCACACTCTTTTTCTTCATGTTGTCCCACCAATAGTAATATCATAGATCTTGATACAGCATCTTGTTCCATGGGTGGATATAAAAGATCATGAATGATTCATGATTCAAAAACTCATTATTTATCATATGATTTAATTGTATACAAATTCATGACACAAATCATATAAATCCTTTATTAATTTTGAACTCCAATGATTTATTGTTTCTTATAGATTACTCGTTCTTCTAAAATTCACCTTCATTTCATTGTTCATGCCTTATCTACACCATAAGGGGTGGTTTCGAAATCATTTCCGAAAAAAAAATGTAGATTATAATTCATTTACAATTCACATTTCTATCTACATATATTAAAAGAACTTTAGATCCTTATTAAATCTTGACATTGAAAATTTGACCAGATCCTTTCAAAATTATGAATATACAACAATGTTTTCATTCTTATAATTTCACTATATTGATAATTCATTTTTCATTGATTATATATAAGAATAATTTCTATTATATATAAATGTTCTTCTATGTGAATATTATTTGAGACTCTTTTGGTATATATATATCTCATAATTGTCAGTATATAGATAGTGGCACCATATATTCAACAAGAATATTACTATAGATAATTCTAGATCATGTATTTGACACTTAAATTCATGAATACTATACTAACATGAGGTATATTTAGTCACATTATCATTATATAATTCTAAATATCCCTATCACTTATAGGAAGCATCCCAGAATACCTTGAAATGTTACCCATTTTATAGACGTGTGAGTACAGATGCAGTGATAGGACTATAGTTTAATTATTTTAAAATATCATTAAATTCATTGGAATAGACTAGAATTATCCTCTTATTATTTAACATAGGTGGAAGGTTTAACAATCAAAATAAGTTTCTAGAAAATAATCTGTAATAACCTTCTATTCCATGGAAACAATGGATGTCAATTATGGTTGATAGTCAAGATCTATTATAAATAGTAATTATTTTATAAGGGTATAAAAATATCCTTTTTATATGATATTAACCTAAATTGATTCTCCCTTAATCTAGGAATTGAATTTAATTTACCATTCATATATCTCATCCTTCCTTAAAGTCTACAACATTGCCTTCAAATTCATCTCATGCTTACATTGCTTTTCAGATATATCATAATATTGTCTAAAATTACTACCACAAAAATTTCATGATAATATATAATTAATATATTGATTAATTATATAATTATGGATATAAAATTTATGATTCTAATGGTTGTCACAATGAACACATAGTTTCCATATCAAGTTCGAAAGGTATTTTTGGGAATATCATAATTCATTGACTTTAACTGGTGGTATCCTAACAGAAGGTCCACCTAAGAGAATTAATGGGCCCCCATAGTTGTTCTAAAAAGTATTATATATATGTAAATTGAAATTTTTTCTGTATTTTATTTTTTAGTTCGAGATAATTAATACATATTCAAATTTTTTCCATCAATACTATAGGTTATGTGGACTAGAGGACCGCACGGTTCGGCACATAGGAATATAAAACCCTTTCCCAGATTCATCGATAAATACATTATTATTTCTCCAAACTCAATGGCTTCCATTTTATATGGATTATTTGATATGGGAATAGATCATCATATATATTCAATTTAGAACTCAAATTCTCAATTATGATAAATTAAATGCAACTCTTTGGGTTACATTTCAATATAATCAACCAATATAGGGGTGTCTACAAGTAGGATTGTCCAAATATATCAATGATTTGAGAAAGATATTATTTTTCCAAATTAAATATTATCTACACTTCATAATAATATTTTAATGGAGATTCATTCACATCTAGATAGATTTATAAAATCATCAGATTACTTATGATGTGTAGAGTGATATCCCTATCCCTAAATATTATTTAGGATTTATATTATCATAACAAATCCATGACCAAATTTTCTTCATAATATTATAAATTAATACAGACAACATTGTTAAAGAGATTTTGACAATTAATATTTTATACAGAGGAGCATTATTCATGGGAAAAACTAATTTTTCTACCACTTCTCTTCACAGATAGATCAATGCTTATTTTTTTAATGCGGTGTTTAAATAGTTGTGTTGAACATGAATGATATGAATTAATTCATTTAACAAGAATAAAAAAATGTTCTATATTATTTATAGAATAACTTTAATACTTATCGTAACGTCGTTATTAGGATGTACATCCTCAGTAGTGATAACATAATCTCTTCATTTCCCTTTATGCATGTAGTCAATGACTATCTCTAAAAACCAAAGGATTAGGGAAACTAATTTTATAATAAATATTTCCGTTGTAGTTTAAATTCTATGTAATAGTATTTGTTTTGATTGGATCATTAATTTCCCCCATTTCATTATTGAGGCTCTATATCTATATTTTGAATTTATTAGCATAATGACTTATTTTCCACACATGATTTGTCTCCCCATTCCCTTCAGATGGTTTCCAAGATTATTCTCCCCAAACGTTTGACACACATGATGTTTTGTTTTAATTCCACCATGAGTTTTATATGATGAACATGCAATTAAAAACTCTAAATTGTGAGATTTATATCCATTACTAAGATACAACTAAGAGTCTCTAATAACTATTTGTAATTTAATGTAATAATGAAAAATCACATAACAATTTTCACTTTATCATGTCACTAATGAATTTCATATTATTGGATTTAATCTAACAAACTTGTGGTCCCCTAAAATTTTTTTTGTAATGATATAGATGGTTGTGTAATGTGAAATCCTTGTGATGTTTTCATCATACTATCAGATATTATCATCATCACTTTCCATCATTATGAGGAACTCCCACTATATTTTATGATGTAATGTTTTGTGAATTTGTATATTGAAAATTATTTTCCTAAATACTTCCCATTTCATAGAATAGGTATCATATTTGGAAGTCATGTACTTTATCAACATCTACAACTTATTTTCATCCCCCTATATGTTGTAAACATATATGACAATACTATCTTATACATAGCATTGGTGAAAATAAAATATCATCACAATGTAGTTAAACTATTGTTATGTGATTGGGGTATTAAAAATCCACTACATGTAGGAATAAATTTTCATATATATGACTCAAAAACACCATTATCATTCGTAGGATTTTAAGGGAGTTCCATATGATTCATGTTACTATTCATATCATCAGTCATCATATCTAGTACTACAATGATGTTGGCCACTTATACTCCAATATTATATTAATATATTGGGATATCATCACATTTTCTATAACATTTTTGAAATGCCTGGATCGGTTGTGATCACTGAGAGGGGAGGGGTGAATCAGTGATAACTTTTTCTTTTTAAGAATTGATCCCTTTGAATTATCATTTCAACCTCTGTAGCTGGTAAAGGCCTAGATATACTCTTTTAGGGGTGCAGTGATAATGAAAGCACAGAACACAGAGATTTACAAGGTTTGGTACAAAGACCTACTCCTTTCCGTGTTGGTTACACCCCCCAACACGGATTCTTCACTATGCCAAAAGATGTTTACACAGTAATTGGTTAACCCCCCAATTACAAGTTGGTTAAACCCCCCAACTCCACAGCATCATCTTCATCATGGCTCCACTTCACTTCTTCAAAGGTGTTTTTCAAAACTTCAAGTAGCTTCAACAGTCTTCAAAAGATCTCGTTGGTCTTGCTCACCAAAAAAACCAATCACTTAGAATGATCAGTTCTTTTTCATTCACACACTTAAGTGTGTACTCCTCTTCTTCTCAAAGTTGGTCTTCATCACTTGTGCACACACAAGGCTATGCCTCTGGTCATCCTCCTTGCACACAAACTCCCAAGTGTGGTAAATGTTTCACCCAAACTTAAACACCAAAAGAGGCGCGCAAAGGGGTGTGGCCTCACTTCTTCAATAGCCGCGCAAGGTGTGCGGACGGCCTCTGTCGCGCAAGGCGTGAAACCCGTGGGCACGCAGGGTGTACCCAAGCGAGGGGCGCGCAAGTACACTGCCCGAGCTCTTCTTCCTGTCGCACAAGAGGTAGCGCGCAGGGGACTTCTTCGGGGCCTCGGGTGGCTCCGGGATTCTCAGTCGCGCAAGAGGCTGCACAGAGGTACTTCGCGTAGCTCGGATGGCTTTGCGGGACTCTCGAGTTCTCAAAGAATCAGCATCAGCCTTTCAAGCGCCTCAGGTGCTCCTTTTATAGGCGAGTAGTGCGAATGGAGTCCGCGGGATCGAATACTCGAATGACCGAAATCATCGGTGTTTTGAAAACTTCAAACGCGTTAAAAATCATCCACGTATCTCGTTTTTTATTCTCTGTCCAACGCGGGTTTCCTTCTTCTTCGGTTTCCTTCACGTGCATGCGACTTAGAACGCATGCATGGACTTCTTTTTAGGATAATCCATACAAAACATAAACCATCATGGCCTCGCACCTCCGGTTGCTTCGGCCAACCTCGAATTCTCTCCTTTGTTGCATGCAGAGTCATTTTAATGCATGGACATGTTCAGTGTGGCCAAACGAGCCGAATGGAGTCTTCATCTTCGTCGGAGGTGGCCGGAATCTCAAAATCATCCCTCGGATGGCGCCTGGTTCGTCGGAGGCTCGCGGGTGGCTTCGGATGAGCTCGAGGTAGTGGATGACTCACCGGCCGTTGCATCGGGCGATTTAAAGATATCAGACGGCCGAGATAAGATCTCGAGCGGCGAGATGCGATGAGCGGCGGAGATCGAGCGCACGATGAGACGGAAGACACAGATCTGATCCGCGGCGAAATTTTTCGTCCCACATCGAATCGCCTCACGGAATTTCTGCGGTTTATCACCCAGCTCATGCCGCAACCCCTCGATTGAACTTCCAACCCTCTCGGTGCCGCCCCGCACCGAGTTCTTCTTGTGGGCGCACTCTTGCGCCCACCCCTGCCACTCGGGCGCGCCACTGGCGCCCACTATGCATCCTCGAGCGCGCATCCTGGCGCCCATGCTTGGCAGGCTTGACTCCCCTGCATGGCTTCTGCCGCCTTGGGTTTTCCCCAAGGGTTCCCCCATGGGTGTGGCGCCTTAGGCCCAAATGTGCCTTGGGGTTGAACCCTCAAGGTGTCCTTGGCTGGCCAATTTTTTGGCTAAGTAATGTATAAACACTTTGTTAAAAAAACAAAGTATCCCATATTTAAAATTCAAAATTCCAAGACACTTCTCCCTTCTTCATTTCTTCTACTTCTTCTTAAGAATTCCTCCATTCATCCTCAACATTTATTTATCACTTAGGAATGGAAATTCTTGAAGGTTCTTCATCAACTGAGCTCCTGAATCACAGAAAATCTCCAATGAGATTCAATGATCTTCATTGATCTAATCAGAGATCAATTGGAACTTTTTCAATTCACATGCACTAAGTGATAATGCATGGACTTCTTCAGCTCACTTAATCCACTTAGAACATTTGAATGGATTATCTTATAACTCCTCATGCATTTTCACTACAATGCATGGTCTTCTAATCATGTTGTGACTTTGTATCATCTTGATAACAGTTCTTTAAACTTAAAGATCAGCTCAACAATCGTCTGATGTAATGATGCATTTCCAACCATTGGTCTTCAAGCTCTACGTCATCAGTTGACACATAGTGACATGTTATTGACAACAAATGCAATCACTCGGGCACAACAATCTCCCCCTTTGTATTTGGTTGTCAATACTCTGAAGCACATCTTGAAGAATGTCACAATGTGTATGTGCTGATTATTTCTCCCCCTTATTGGCCAACAAATGCAAAGGGATGAATAGGAAGTCATTCCCAAAATGCATAACTTCTTGACTCAGCAACTAATGCTCCCCCTCAAGGGATGCACTCATCTCCTTCAATTCCCTGCATGTCAGTACAAAAACATATAAATTTAGGGAATAAGGAGGAAACTTTCTCTTCCTCAAGTGAGAGGAGAAGGCTGAACATGATGTTTTAGCCTTAGTTCAACAAATCTTTCTGTAGGAATAGCTTTGGTGAAAATATCTGCCACCTGATCTTGAGTAGAAATGTAGTCGAGATTGATGTCTCCACTGGCGACCCTTTCTTTGATGAAATGATATTTTATATCAATATGCTTGGATCTGGAGTGTTGTATAGGATTCTTAGACAAGCCAATTGCACTTTGATTATCACATAAGATCCTCAATGGTTTTTCAGCTTTAATTCTCAAATCTGCTAGCTGCACCTGCATCCAAATCATTTGTGTACATGCATGTGTAGCTGCCACATACTCTGCATCAGTTGTGCTCAATGTTACAGAATTTTGTTTCTTGCTATACCAACTAACACATCCTTCTCCCAGAAAGAAGGCTCCAACAGATGTGGATCTTCTATTAGTGCAATCACCAGCCCAATCAGCATCAGTGAATCCCAACAACTTTATGTTTGTACTGTGTTTGTATAAGATTCCACATTTGAGGGTTCCTTTCACATATCTCATGATTCTTTTAGCTGCTGATAAGTGAGATTCTATTGGGTCACATTAAAATCTTGCACAGAAAGTCACTGCATATGTTATATCAGGCCTTGAGGCCGTGAGATAAAGGAGACTGCCAATAATTCTCCTGAACTCTTTCTGATCAACATTGTCGCCTTCTTCATCCTTTCATAGTTTGGTTCCAACAGAAATGGGTGTTGAGACTTCCTTTGCATTCTCCATTCCGAACCTTTTTACTAAGTCCCTTGCATACTTTTCTTGTGAAAGAAATATAGAGTTTTTCTTTTGTTCCACCTGAAATCCTAGAAAATATGTCAATTGACCAAGCATGGACATTTCAAAGGTTCTCTTCATCTGCTCAGCGAATTCTTCACATAGTCCTTCCTTTTCACCAGCAAAAATAATATCATCCACATAGATAATGACTATGAGAGTACCAGTGGTCATTTCTCTGACATAGAGATTACTGTCAACTGTTCCTTTGACAAACTTCATGCTCTTAAGACAACCATCCAACTTGGAGTACCAGGCTCTAGGAGCCTGCTTTAACCCATACAATGCTTTCTTCAATCTGCATACCATGCTACCATCTTTGTCTAGAAAAAATCCCTCTGGTTGTTCTATATACACTTCTTCTTCAAGATCTCCATTTAGGAATGCAGATTTCACATCCATCTGATAAACCTTGTACTGCATGTGTGCTGCAACTGCTAAGAACATTCTGATAGTCTCCAGTCTTGCAACTGGTGCAAACGTTTCTTCAAAGTCGATTCCTTCCATTTGTGAATACCCTTTGCATACAAGTCTGGTCTTATTTCTTGAAACTTCCCCTTTCTCACTGAGTTTGTTTCTGAAAACCCACTTTGTCCGAATTATATTTTTATTTTTGGGCCTTAGCACAAGATCCCAAGTGGAGTTCTTTTCTATTTGATTGAGTTCCTCATGCATAGCTTGTATCCATTCCTCATGTTCAACTGCTTCAGCCACTGTGTGAGGTTCCACTTGAGAAACCAATGTCGTGTGATCTTCCAATCTCAATCTTCTCCTAGTTTTTACTGAGGACAGTGGGTTACCAAGGACATTTTCTGTGTCGACATGTTTCTTCAATTTATTGTATCTCCTTCTTCCATCTTCATTACCTTCCTCTTCATCACTGGTGTGTTCAGAGTTGATCTCACCAGCAGTTGGTGTTGACTCAGTTAATTCTTCATTCTTTTGTTCCAAGGTTGAATCATTCATTGAGTCATCATTATCCACAGTGTATGGTTTGGTGTTGTTTTCAATTATTCTGACATCACTGCAGTCAATCATTTTGTTCAACCTCTTATTCCAGCATCTGTAGCCTTTTCCATCAGGTAGGTAGCCCATGAAGATTCCTTCTTCTGCTTTTTCCTCAAACATTCCCAGATTAATGTTTTTAATCTTGATGATGCACGGACTGCCAAAGACTCTGAAGTACTTAATAGTTGGTTTTCTGTTAAACCACATTTCATAGGCTGTCATTTGTGTTTCTGGTCTTAGGAGACATCTATTTTGTATGTGTATAGCTGTTCATACCGCTTCTCTCTAGAAAAACTTAGAGATATTGTGCTCAGCCAACATAGTCCTCCCCATTTCAACTATGCTTCAATTCTTCCTTTCAGCCACTCCATTTTGTTGTGGAGTATATGGTGTACTGTATTGATGCCTGATTCCATGCATGACCAAATAGCTTTCAAAATTATCACAAGTGTATTCTTTTCCATTATCTGACCTTACTTTCTTGATACAGATTCCAAGTTCTTTCTCAGCCTGCCTCCTGAAGTTTTTGAACATCATGATTGCTTCTGACTTGTGTTTCATGAACATGACGTTGGTCATCCGAGTGTAATCATCAATGAAGGTTATAAAATAGAGATCTCCTCTTGTAGACTTTTGTCTCATCGGTCCACATATGTCTGTGTGAATTAGTTCAAGAGGCCCAGTAGACATGATATCTACTCCTTTGTGTGAACTATGGGTCAGTTTTCCCTTCTGACATGTGTCACAAATTTCATCTCTTTCTCTTTTTAATTTGGGTAGATCTCGTACAATATTGTACTTCAGAATTTTACTCATACTTCTTTGACCTAGATGGCCAAGTCTTCTGTGCCAATGATTTTTTTCATCTTTAGAACTATGATAACAAGAATTGATGGACTCACCAATTTGAAATAGGTTTCCAGTGGTTCTTCTTCCTTGAGTGGTGGGTTTTCCATCCTTTGATCTCTTGATGATGCATGAATCCTTATGGAACAACACCTCATGTCCATCATCACATAATTGGATTAAACTCAGTAGGTTGTGCTTTAATCCTTCAACAAACAACACATCATTGGATTTTAGATTTGTTGTTGCAATCTTAGCCTTTCCAACTCCCTTGATTTTCAGAGAACGATCATTTCCAAACACCACAGTTCCTCCCTCATGACTTTCAATGTTGCTTAGAATTTTTGTATCACCAGTCATGTGGGATGAGCATCCACTATCAAGAATCCATGACATGGTTTTCCTCTTGGCTTTTAGAGCCACTTCAGCAAAGCATGTTATTTCATCATTGGTTTCTTGAATGCATTTCCCTTTCATGTCTTTGACTTTTTGTTTAGGAAGAGTTGTCATACATTTATCAGCTCTATGACCTTGTTGGTCACATCTTCCACAAGCTTCACTCATGCAGTCAAATGTGTTCTGAATTTGAGGTTTTGATGCTTTCTGCAAAACACTCTGGGTTTCAGGATGTCTCCCCCTTGACTCATGCCTCATGCTTGGAATAGACATGTTATACTAGCATACATAGGCCTTATGTCCAAACACACAACAACACCAGCAGTAGCCTCTGAACCTTGACCTTATTTGTTGATAAGAGTCATGTTGTAATTTTCTGTCCAAGATTTGAGTAGTCCTTCCTGAGGATTTCCTTTCTTCTATTGAAGATGATTTTACACAGGTTTGTTCATGCCATGTTTGTCTCAATTTTATCTTTGAACCTGCATTGTTAGAAATAAAAGATGTATTTAGGGATTTACTTAGTGGTAAATTGACCTGCCTCTGAGCACCAACATAAGATGATTCTTCCTTGACCTCAACAGCCTTGTTGAAGTCTTCTCTCATCATTGTCAAGCTATTCTATGCTTCAATCCACTTGGAATGTGTCACTGATTGCTCTTCTTCTTTGAGGTGAAGTTTCTCCTCAAGATCTTTTGCTGTCTTGTCCTGCTCAGCTACCTTCAGTTTGTGTCTCTTGATTTCATCAATGTACATTGTCACTTTCTTCATACATTCTTCCAACTCCTCAGTCATCCTTTTGGTTTCCTTTTGTAACAATCTCCTCTCTTTCTTGAGTTCAGTGTTCTGTTCAAGGCAAGCCACTAGTTCATCTTTCAATATGTGTTCGAGCTCTGTTCGTTCACATTCATCATCTTCACTGCTGCAGGTGTCAAACCGTTTTTCCAAATGAGCCATAAAATTCGTTTCTTCTTCTGATTGACTGGCTGAAGTGAAGTCTGATTCTTCCTCTTTGTTTACATAGCTTCTTCTTTCACCAGGAACGATCCTTTTCTTTCTTGCACCAGATCTGTTTCCTTCTCTTGGGTATCTACTCCATTTCTTCTTTTGTGACTTATCATCTTCAGTATCTGGAGCACTAGATCTTTTCATAGGACAGTTAATAGAAAAGTGTCTGATGTTATTGCAATTGAATCATCTCGATGGTGATTTCCCTTTTCCCCCGAATTTAGTTTTTCCAAACATTTTAGAAAAAAGATAAATAATCGTGTTGAGATCTTCATCCTTTTCTTCATTGTCAGAATCACTTGATTCTAGGACTTCATCATCTTTTATCTTGAGTTGTCTCATGGACTCAAAATCCATCTCATCCTTGATCTTCTTCCTGAATACTAGGATCTTCCTCATTTCATATGCAATGAGAATGTTGTGTAGTTCATCAAGAGAGAGATCATCTCTGTCTTCTAATGCTGAGACTTTGGGGTCAAACCTGTCAGGAAAATTTCTCATTAGTTTTTTAACAATAGTGGAGTCCTCCAACTTTTCTCCAAAGCCCCGAATGTTACTGACAATTTCATTGACTCTTGTCAAATAATCATCAATATTTTCTTCTTCTCCCATCTTGACATATTCAAACTTGCTTCTCCAAATTTGTAATTTCGCTTCCTTGACATTCATGTTGCCTTCATAACTACTTTCCAATTTGTCCCAAATTTCTTTAGCATTCTTGAGTCCCATGACTTTTGTGTATACCTTTTCTAAGAGTGACATAAGAATGGAATTTTGAGCTTTACCATCAACTTACATATTTCTTTTCTCATCCAGTGTCATAGAATCTTCATTATCAAGAGGAGGGAATCCAAATAAGACTGCATTTCTAACATCAAGGCCGAGAGATAGAAGGTAGGGCAACATCCGATTTTCCAGCTGTGATAATTCTTTCCATCGAATATAGGGACACCCCTACTATTAACAGAATTTAGATTGTCCATTTTCTCAGAAGTAGATCCTAACAGAGGAAACCTCCCTTTGATACCACATGAAATGCCTGGATCAGTTGTGATCATTGAGAGGGGAGGGGTGAATCAGTGATAACTTTTTCTTTTTAAGAATTGTTCCCTTTGAATTATCAATTCAACCTCTGCAGCTGGTTAAGGCCTAGATCTACTCTTTTAGGGGTGCAGTTATAATGAATGCACAGAACACAGTGATTTACAAGGTTCGGTACAAAGACCTACTCCTTGCCGTGTTGGTTACACCCCCCAACACGGATTCTTCACTATGCCAAATGATGTTTACACAGTAATTGGTTATACCCCCCAATTACAAGTTGGTTAAACCCCCCAACTCCACAGCATCATCTTCATCATGGCTCCACTTCACTTCTTCAAAGGTGTTGTTAAAAACTTCAAGTAGCTTCAACAGTCTTCAAAAGATCTCGTTGGTCTTGCTCACCAAAAAAACCAATCACTTAGAATGATCAGTTCTTTTGCATTCACACACTTAAGTGTGTACTCCTCTTCTTCTCAAAGTTGGTCTTCTTCACTTGTGCACACACAAGGACAAGACTCGGGTCTTCCTCCTTGAACACACACTCCCAAGTGTGGTAAATGTTTCACCCAAACTTAAACACCAAAAGAGGCATGAAAAGGGGTGCGGCCTCACTTCTTCAATAGCCGCGCAAGGGGTGCGGACGACCTCTGTCGCGCAAGGCGTGACACCCGTGGGCACGTAGGGTGTACCCAAGCGATGGGTGCGCAAGTACACTGCCCGAAATCTTCTTCCTATCGCACAATAGGTAGCGCTCAGGGGACTTCTTCGGGGCCTCGGGTGGCTCCGGGATTCTCAGTCGCGCAAGAGGCTGCGCAGAGGTACCTCGCGTAGCTCGGACGGCTTCGCGAGACTCTCGAGTTCTCAAAGAATCAGCAGCAGCCTTTCAAGAGCCTCGGGAGCTCCTTTTATAGGCAAGTAGTGCGAATGGAGTCCGCGTGATCCAATACTTGAATGCCCGAAATCATCGGTGTTTTGAAAACTTCAAACGCTTTAAAAATCATCCGCGTATCTCGTTTTTTATTCTCTGTCCAACGCGGGTTTCCTTCCTCTTCAGTTTCCTTCACGTGCATGCGACTTAGAACGCATGCATGGACTTCTGTTTAGGATAATCCATACAAAACATAAACCATCATGGCCTCGCACCTCCGGTTGCTTCGGCCAACCTCGAATTCTCTCCTTTGTTGCATGCAGAGTCATTTTAATGCATGGACATGTTCGGTGTGGCCAGACGAGCCGAATGGAGTCTTCATCTTCGTCGGAGGTGGCCGGAATCTCGAAATCATCCCTCGGATGGCGCCTGGTTCGTCGGAGGCTCGCGGGTGGCTTCGGACGAGCTCAAGCGGCAAGATGCGATGAGCGGCAGAGATCGAGCGCGCGATGAGACGGACGGCTCAGATCTGATCCGCTGCGAAATTTTTCATCCCACATCGAATCGCCTCGCGGAATTTCTGCGGTTTATCACCCAGCTCCTTCCACAACCCCTCGATTGAACTTCCAACCCTCTCGGTGCCGCCCCGCACCGAGTTCTTCTTGCGGGCGCGCTCTTGCGCACACCCCTGCCACTCGGGCGCGCCACTGGCGCCCACTATGCATCCTCGAGCGTGCATCCTGGCGCCCATGCTGCGCAGGCTTGACTCCCCTGCATGGCTTCTTCCGCCTTGGGTTTTCCCCACGGGTTCCCCCTTGGGCGTGTTGCCTTAGGCCCACATGTTCCTTGGGGTTGAACCCTCAAGGTGTCCTTGGCTGGCCAATTTTTTGGCTAAGTAATGTATAGAAACATTGTTTAAAAAAACAAAGTATCCCATATTTAAAATGCCAAATTCCAAGCCACTTCTCCCTTCTTCATTTCTTCTACTTCTTCTTAAGAATTCCTCCATTCATCCTCAACATTTATTTATCACTTAGGAATGGAAATTCTTGAAGGTTCTTCATCAACTGAGCTCCTGAATCACAGAAAATCTACAATGAGCTTCAATGTTCTTCATTGATCTAATCAGAGATCAATTGGAACTTCTTCAATTCACATGCACTAAGTGATAATGCATGGAGTTCTTCAGCTCACTTCATCCACTTAGAACATGTGAATGGATTATCTTCTAACTCCTCATGCATTGTCACTACAATGCATGGTCTTCTAATCATGTTGTGACTTTGTATCATCTTGATACAAGTTCATTAAACTTAAAGATCAGCTCAACAATCGTCTGATGTAATGATGCATCTCCAACCATTAGTCTTCAAGCTCTACGTCATCAGTTGACACATAGTGACATGTTATTGACAACAAATGCAATCACTTGGGCACAACAATTTTTTATTTCCATGGATCCTCCTTTTTTACATAGTAAAGTACAATAACAAGAAAAAGATTTAAATAAATGGAAAATAAGACCTGGAAACATACAATTAATGAGGGAATAACATATAAATAAAATTATGTCCTAATATATGAGTCCCTATGTTTCATTCTAGATTATAAATTGTGATTTATTTAATATGTTTTCTATCCTAACTATTTTTTTAGGTTAATCATAATATTTGTTACTGAGTTTGTGTTTTCTGAAGGAATATCCACTATGAGTGTCACAATAGGTGTATGGAAAGGAATCAGTATCATGTAGAATGTATTGAATTATTGAATTCACAATGAGCTCTTTTTAGTGTTAATATCTATATGTAAAATTATTTTGGTGTTATATCAACTTATAGTATCTAGACTGGGATGTAATTTAATGAAAAAAATGACACTATTCTTCACATAAATTCCATGATAAATAAAAATACATAGAAATATTGTTTGGGTTCATAACATGTTACTATAGAAATAATAACCAAAACTCACTAGAAATGTCATTGATATCAAATATAGATATACAATCTTTTTTACACATATTATTAAATGATTTTTAAATTACATATTAATTAAACACAAAATAATGTTTGCAATGACTAGTTTTATTGGAAGAATTAGTTGATAAAACAACAAAATTAATATAAAATTTCCTTATTTCAATTTATATAATTATATAATAATTCACTCTTCTCTCGTAAAACTACATGAGAAATCCTTGGGAATACATTGACTAAATTGGTGAGATAATAAAATTTGTAAATAAATAAACATGATAGGGTATTATATTGTGTATGAAGAAGGTAGAAAAAAATATAATAATAGAGAAATCCCAGGAGTTATCATATGGGAGTATAATATAAATATCATAATATCATAATATCATTGAAGTGTATGTAATTTTGAAATAACATAAAAGATGACATAAGAATAAGTCATAAGCAATATCCATGAAATCATCACATGGCTGATAGAGTCCAACCATGGATTTATTTTACTATCTAAGACCTTATATAAAATATCGTGATTCAAAAATATTAACCAATTAGTTAGTGTTTTTTATACATTCACTCATAATATAATTTTATTCATTATGTTTTAAAAAAAGGAAGTCAATCATAAAACATAATAAGAATATTTACCCATGGAATGAATTGGGTGGAATAATCATTCCATATATCATAATCATAGAAAATTTCAAAAATATTATAAAGATAATAAGGTGTTAAAGATTATGTATATTAATATATTAGAACATAATCATATGGATAAAAATATATTCATCATATTATAATAAAAATAATATATTGGTGTTACATAAAAGGATGAAGGGAGAGAAAAGTTCCACTTAATCTTATTAAGTTTTAAAGAAAGAATTTGTGAAATGAACTTATGGAATGAATTAAAAAATTAATAAAATAGATATTGTTCAAGGTATATATGAAATAAACATATATATTAAAATTATAATCCATCTATGACATTAATGGGAGTGAATTTTTTTTTAGATTGAGATCGGTTAGAACTCAATGAAAAAATGTGGTTCAGAGATTTCCCTTACAAAAATCATATTATTTATTTGAATGAATTATATAATCCTTTATAATAAATGTATATTTATTATAAATTCATGATAGGACTAAAAAGATAAATATAATTACATATATTATAATCTTGTAACATCTTACAACCTGATTAGTACAATATTGTTTATTAAAATTAATATTCCAACGTATAATTGTATCTTTTCTCATGCATGTTTTGGTTTGGAACTCTAGATTGTTATATTTTTATCATTATTTAATACTATATATAATTTTTATAATGATATAAATAATATATCTATTAATATTATATTTCATTATTTTCATATACAAAAGGTTTTGATAAAATATAAATTACATCATTCATAGATGGAATAACCCATATATATGCATGAGCATGATTTTAATTTTTAATAGAGAGATAAAAATAAAGGATAAAAATAAATAACCACAGTAATGAAAAAATATTTATATTTATTAAATACATCAATATAACATTTCATGATATTTAGAGAAGTGAAATAAATTCAAATACATCATGGGGTAGTAATCATTTTGTTTTTACTGGTGCTTGCTGACATTGATTGTACTAATGATTGGTTTTTCTTGATTAGTTGATGGATATTGGATATGTTACAGAGTTTTCATAGGAGTATATATTTGAGAATATTAGAGTTTTTATACTTCTATTTTCACAATGTTTTTCTGGTCCCTTCTGCCTTTGGTATGGTTTCCCTGCTCTGTCCAGATTAACTTTTGGATAGTTTCACATATTTTGTTTAGATCTTGGTCTGAGAAGGATACCCTAAGATTTTGTTTGAATGTTTTTGCATGGCCGGATGATCTTTACTTTTTGAAGACTGATTGAGTAGGTTTCTTATTTATTTTTAGTTGGATCACTTTTATTGTGGTTCGAATTCCATATGGACTGTTTCTATTTGGTTTTCCCAGAGATTGCGATATGTGTTTTGGGTAACTGTCATTCCGCTCCCCAGAGGTTTCTGATGTATTCAACAAGGATGGATCATCCTTTAGCACCTGTAATAAAGATAATTTGGTCTACTGATTAGCTACTCCCTAAGATACAGAACTTCCTACCTATCCCATGGATTTTTGACATACTTGTAGCAGAACTGAAAGATCAGTGCGTCAGCAGGGCTGCTCTCTTCAGGTCTTCAGCAGTGCTGTCTATCTTCATTTCTCATTGGTTTTCAATATATTTTTTATTTCTTTATTTAACATTCCGAGGTTTTAAGCACATTAAACCTCGATATTTCTATGTATCCCCCTTTTTTATTTAATAAATTTCTTTGACATGAACGGGGATACCAATTCATGCCATCATTAAACAAATTAATATTAAGTATTTTTACATTAAAAATTAATATCGTTTTTACAAAAATCAATTATTATAAGTATTTATTTAAATGATAAATCATCTTCTTTGAGAATATGATTTTTAATATATTGTTTTAATTTTCAAAATCCTTATATCAAAAAAAATTAGGTTAAGGTTTATTACTTTTTCATCAAATATTGATTTTTCCTCGAAAAGTAAAAAATTTCATATTTTTTAAAATGACTTTTCATTTCAGTAAATTAACAAAATTAAAAGTTTTAATATGTTTTTAATATTATTTAATGTTAAATAATTATTATTTATAAATAATTAAAAACAATTAATTATTTTTCACGCAAATGTTTTTTAGTTTAATTTAGTTTTTTGGTTCAAATTACTGTGTTTCTAAACACAATTTTAAAAGGAATAATGTTCATAAATTTTAATTTTTTAACATAATACATAATGAGAATGTAAGAAATGAAATTATAAGATTATATGTGAATAAAATGTAATTTATATTCATATATTGATTATTTTTAATAATAATGTTATCATAAAATAATATTTTTCTTGAAACATACACTTCTTGAAAAAGAAATTTTTCATCGTATCTCCAGGTTTTCATTTAAATTTAATTCTTTTGTTGGAATTTATTTTCCATTCAATATTTCATAGTATAATTTCGGTTGGGTATATGTGGACAACCCCATTTACAATGCAATGTGACTCTCTTTTAATTACTACACACATAGATGGAATATGAACATAAATTTAAAGTAATAATATTTAGTATGTTGTATTATTATCATTATGTTAAGATGAAATATTATTTACCCCTTTTTCTAAAATTATTTTTGAAAAATGGAAATTTTAATCATTTGTATGTACGACCTACCATCACTTAAATCATATTATATATCATTTATCAAAAACAAGATACATCATTGGTTATAAAATTATAATTTAATTATAAATATGATTTGTATTTCATTATTACTATCATGTAGATGATTAGATACTAACAACCTTGATCATAGTTGACCTACCTCTGTCATTTTTGACACGAAAAAGACATATCATAGAATCATCTGACGTAAAATACACTGGTTACGTAAAAATATATTACATGTTGAAATGTGAATGAATTGTAATAATAAATAATAAAAGTGATATAAATCTATATAATAATAAATATATGTTTATTATTCTGGAAGATAATGGTATTTGTAACATATTGGACTCAAGATAAGGGACTTGATCTCAATTTCCTTACATTGATGTGTATTTTGATGTTATCCACCTGTAATATTTTATGATACATATATATATTCCCTTAAATTTGTTTTATCAATAATTACTATATTATAACGGTAGTTATGGAATTATTTACTATTATTCATTTACAGTGATTATGATTAATCTATTACAAAGTGATAAGGTACATTTTTTAAAACAGTTTTTTTATTTTTTCCTAATAACAATTTCATATATTAATCCTTGTTTTCAAAATTATTTTTTTAGAATTATTTTCTTAACATAAATATTTAAAATTTAAAATTTAAATATCCTTTTACATTATATTAACTGTCTTTAAAAGAAATATATTTAGATGTTTTATATGGAATGTTTTGACAAATGAAAAAATGGGATTTCTTTTCTTAATGTACACAAAGACAATTGTAATTTCCAATAACATGGTCGTTATTTTATTTTTGGAATAAATTTCACGGCTTCTTATTTTTTTCAATTGTAATAATTTTTTTAATTCTATTGGGTAATTTTTTATTCAAAAGGATTTTTTAATTAAAAAGGGTATTTTGATATCTAAAAGTGGTTACTATTTGATTGTAAAAGAGTCTTTCATAATATTTAAGATGAAAATATGAAACAATAAAAAAAAATTGATCAATTTGTGGTTCATAAAAATTATATATAATGGTTTCCCTATGATAACACTAGGGAATCCCGTAATATATTTCATTATTGGTTCAACCATATATAATTATATTGCATTGCCTAATTATTATTTTCTCTCAAGATTTATATTGGATATTTTTCATATAGATATTCCAATTTGTTACGGTTGTGTGGTTTTATAAGGGTACTATGTGATTATGTCCAATGGTAACTACATGAATTTTCAATTATATCCAATGATTTTCATTTAAATTATTTTATTTTAAATATTAAAATAAATTATATTTTTTAGTGAATGTTATTTCAATTTATTGGTAGAATTTCATGTTTTTATTAAAATTGTTTTCATGGGATATCAATTTTTTCACTAGAAAAATATTTTTATACCACTTAAATCTCATTCATTGGGTTTTATTCTCATTCCATGTATTTAAAATATTTTTCAGTTGATTTAATTTTGATAAAGGGAATCTAGTGTTCAAGGAGAATGTTGTGAAGACTTTTCCAAACAATAAATGAGGTTTTATATTAAAGATTTTATTTTGTGGGAAAATTTTTCTACTTATCGAAAGTGTTAATAATTTATTTCAATATTTGGTTATGTATTATTTATGACCTATTTATCAAAATACATAATCCAGAAAATATCGTCAAATATGAGATGAAAAAATCTTGACATAAAACCCAAGATTATGTAATGTTAATAGTTGGGTACCTAATGTTGATATCAAATAATAGTCTGAATAATTTAATATGTTAGGATAATTTTTATAGTATTTCTTTCAAATATTATACCTTATGGGTTAGTTGAAATGTTATATAATTTTAATATTACCATATTACTTCTTCTATAATATGTCGATTCAGAATGGTTTTATATTGAGGAAACATGGAAGTTAATTTGGGACGGCGTCCAGAAGAAAATATATTTCAAAAATAGTATCCTGATATTGTAGTAATTAGAATAGAGTACTTTTCTGTAGTGAGGACTTAGTTTAAGTGGGATATAATAGGTAGTGATTTCTATGATAGAGACGAACCCGATCAACCATGAATGAACATGTATATAGTGATGAATTTCAGGAGGTCACATCCCACATCATTTAGGGGGTCATATGACCCTATGGTGTCCAAATGCTAAATCAATGCACTGGATATGATATTTTGTGCCATGTGATACATGATACATAACAATGTATCTATTTAAAATTTTCATTTTTAAGGGGAAGCTTATAACTTGTGGGTTTTTGTAATGAATAATAAAGAAACATTAATCATTATTCCATATATAGGGAATCATTTAATGATATTATCATTGAGAAATATTTTCCAAATGTTTTTCGTCTTTTTATAGAAAAAAAATTCCTAGATTAGTGAAAAAATGATGAGGATTCTTTGTCCACCTACGAATATAATTTTTAAATACATTCTATGCACGTAAAAGATTTTATTTTGGACATTTGTTGTAATATTAATAAATTTAACAAAACCTTAAAAACATATATATATATTGATTATTTGTTTCATGATAATTTAAAATAAAATAAATTGTTTTCTTTTATTCTGAAAAATGTTTATAAGTTATGTTATTAACTCTTATATGCATTGTGATGATGAAAGTTAAAAATTTATCATAATTCTAATTTATTAGAAAACATATAAGAATGAAATTTGAAGGTAATAAGATGAATCTCTCATTTTGTTGAATGTATGGTGTAAATAAACCGACAAAATCTCTTATAAATATGTGGATGTGTTTCAAATGTAGAAAATTGGCTATATACAACATAATTGCAAGGAAAAAATACGGATGAATCAAAGACTATGGTAAATGGAAACCATCAAATGATGATGCATTTTAGTTGTCATTAGTTTGGTCATTCTGAAAACATGTTTCCTGTGTTATTTAATTATTTTGGAATGAATTAATATCTAATGAGAATGCCAGTGGAAAAATTGTTTTATACTACTATGGTTGATGTTGGTACATCAAATGATGTGGTGAATGTTATGATACTTGTTTATTTAAATTATTCTAATACATTGTTTGAATATGTATCTTCTCGTTCATTTTTTACCAAGAAATTTGAATTTAAATTATTAATATAAACTCATAGAAGGGTCATAGATAATTTGGTTACAAATAAGGGTGAAATTTTTTAAAAACCCAATAATTATATGAATCATCATATTATTATCAATGGGATGGCCCTTCTTATAACTCTAGTTAAACTGGATGTAGTATAATTGATATTATTCTTGGAAGGGATGGGAATTATGATTATCAAGAAAATGTATATTTTATATCTATTAATGTTGTGTAAATTTATTTAATTCATCTAATAACATACCACGAATTTGTAGAATTTATTAATAATGGTTGTGAATTTTTACTATATCATATTATTCCAAATAAAGAATTTATTCAGATTTTTGATAGGATTTTAGTATATGAATACAATGATGTGTTTCCTAATGAACATCCTATTTTTAATCATAATCAGTAAGTTCAGTTTACTGTTTACTTAGTACCAAAATATATTCCTATTTTTAAACTCCTTTATCGAATATAACATGTTGAATATTTAGAAATGAATAATCCATTGCCTGATTTATTAGAAAATGGATTCATATAACATAGAAATTTTCCCCGGGATTATAATATATTTTTTATTAAAACAATTAATATTTCAATGATAGTTTTAATTGAATAGATTTTTTTAGTAAACATCACTATTAATAATATGTATCCTTTTTATCATAGTTGTGATTTTTTTTGATCTGTTCCAAGGAGGATATTTTTTATCAAATGTAATCCAATGGTTCTGGTTCATATTTACTAATTTTCAGTTGTATGAAATTCATAATACTTAATTTCATAGTAAGGATTGTATATATGAAGTTTTTTATGACATTTGGTGTAGTCTAATTAATATATTGTAGTTATAATCAATATTAAAACCGTTTTTCATGAGTTCTTGTACATTTTTTTTGTCTTTATTGATGAATGCTTGGTATATTCTAAATGTTGTGAGAAAAATAAATTAAACTTATGTATATTATTTAAAACATTAAAATAAAATAAAATATATAAAATATTTAGATGTTTTTGCTTCTTTGGAAAAAAATTTCATTCCATGGACATATTTTTTCCAACGTTGGCATAACTACTGACTCCACTAAAATAATTTTTTTGATGAATAGAAAAGCTCCCCCAATATCATATATATACATAGTTTTCACAGATTATTTTGTAAATATTATGTGTTTTTTGAAAAAATTGATTTTTTGTATATCCCAATAACTATGATAACTCGTAACAGAGATAAAGGCATCAAAAAGAATGTGTGTGATGATTGTTTTCATGAACAGAAAACAATGTTGGTGAATGCTCCAATTGTTTCCCTTTATTAAATAAATGGACAATTTTCATCCATATTAATTTTTCAGTAAATTTAATTGTCTATCTATTAATGTATAATGATATGGTTGTTTAATATGCCTCTTGTATGATTAAACATCAGGAGATAAATTACCCCACAATGGATCACGAATTAGCTTCTCTGATTTTTTTCATTAGTTATATGGATGTAGTATCACTATTGACTACCTAATTGTACAATCCCAAATTTATTATATAGTGATATATATTTGAGTTTCTGTTATATTAAGTAACTAATATCGTTGAGTTATTATGTATAAAAACTACAATTCTTTTATTAATAAATTATTTTCAATAAAATAGGTGGAAATTGATTTCATGATTAAAAATTATTAAATAACTTGAAAAGGAGGGAAACATGACCATTTTGGTTGATTATTTATTAATCCATTAGTATGATAGAAGTAAAAATGTTAGTTGAATTAAACATTAATGAACGTATCAATTGAAATAATAATTTATAATTGTTGAAATAATGTGGTGTTTTTATAGACATGTTAATTATATAAGTTAATCCCTCATATTTTATAAGAAATAATGTCCCACATATTCTTAAAATAAGTTGAAATGGTGATTATTTTCCTTAATAAATAATATGTTTTCCATCTTTCGGCGAAAAAACTAAAATTAAATTCAATAGGGATGAAAATTAAATGATTTAATGAATTTCCTCTCATAACCTGGATGTAAATAACCATGAAATGAATTCATATAGTTAACGTGTGTATATAATTAATAAAAACAACCCCTCACATTAATTTATTATAAGAAAAATATAACATATAAATTTAATTTATTGTCAATTAAGGGATGGAGTATCATTGTAATTACTATTTTGAATGTTTATTAATAGAAAATCAAGTGGTAGGGGATGATGTTACAATTGGATTATGAAGATGATGTTTTATATTTGTTGTCAATACATTTAGGAAATGTCATTGAGTATGTTTAAAGAAACGGTTACTAAAGATGTTATAGAAGAAGACCAATAGATGAATTTAATCCATATGGAGGAACCAAAAGATGAAGGATCATAATAGGAACTATATCTATATCTATACGAGTATTGTACGCAATGAATTAGATTTGAACATGTTTTAAAGATATATGTTATAGAATTAATTAGAAATTGTTATATTCTAAAGAATATGTATACATACGACAATTTCATATTTTATCATTATAAAATTCATTACAAGATCTAAAGGATGCAATGGAACATTAAACCTCATATTTAAATTTAAGAAGTTAGATTCCCAAATATGGTGATCTGGATTATTAATGTACGAAAAAATGTTAAATATAAATGAATCTATTAAAAGGTGAATCCAGTGGATGGTTATATTGGGTTACCAAACTAATATTCCATGTTGTAATTTTTAATATTATATTGTAAATAATGTTATCCCAAATATTAAGCCTTATAATGAAAAATATTAACATTAAGGGAACCGTGATGATTTGAAGGAAAAAATCACACTGATTATTTGATAAAATTTCAACGAATCATTTGTGGGGAATGTAAAGAGAGTTTATAGAATTAATATGGAAGTGAAATTAATGGTAAAACAACAAGATGATTCTTATAACATAATATATTGAATAAAATATAGAAAATTATGTTGGTCTGTTAAATAAGAAGCATGGACTATTGATGAATTCAGAATTCTAGAATGAAATTCTATATGGTGACATTGGTAGGTGTTTTATGAGATAGTTTCTATGGTGGGTTTTGCATTAGATATAAATCCAATTGAATGAGAGGAAAATAAACTCAATACACTAATTGTTTTAGAATATCAATTTATATAAAATATAGAATGTTTATTGATTTTAAGAATTTATCAGTGGACGAAGAGATATTGTGATGAATTTTGAGAGGAATATTATAGTGTCATTCTCACAAGAACATGATGATTCATATAAGGAATATTATATTTTTATATGTATCTGATTAACATAAAAATTTTAGAATAAAAAAGGTTACTTAAATAATTAAAGGTATCATGATCAATGTCATATGATAATGCCAAATTGATGATGAACTACAAATATTTAGTTGGGAATATTTTCAAAGAAGATGTTGTAATGAAAATTTATTTTATTTATATACAATTGTTGATGTAAATAATATTTATTAAGGGTAATTAATGGAAAATATTTTAAATTTAATGTATATAAGGAAGAATGAATAATAATAAAGAATAATATCAAATGATAGTGCTTTTAGTTAAGTCTATCGGAATAAAATGGTACATGACGAGTTCAAAATTAATTAAGGATCATCAGATGGATACCACCATTAAAACATGAAAAAATTTAATATTAATTGTATTAAATGATACAAAATATAGATATAATGAAGAAATAATAAAAAGGAGGATCCATGTGACATTAAAATAATTTCATTGTCGGTATAAGGAAAAAAATGGACATACATTTTTTTGTTCATCATTATGATGATGTAGAGATAGATATTTAATGTAAAATATTTATGAATGTAAATTTCATGATTCATGATGATATATAAGGGTGATTGATATATATTTTTACATTTTATAAAGTGGAATTGAGAATATAAAATTTAAATATCGTTATGACAAAATAATGGTGGTCAATTAAAATGTTTAGAAAGAGATAATTTCAAATAAGAGTCAATATTTTCAAAATTATATAACAGGATATAGATATATAAAGGGGTAATAAATCACATATTTTAAAGAGCTTAGAAAAAAAAATAAAATTGAGTGAAGAATATTATCTACGGAAGGAAGCAACTGACCATGAAATTCCATTCAAATAATTGGAGTATTTAAATTTGAATAGAATAAAACATGAAGTTAGAACATACTGATTTTGTTATCAACATACAAATTATATAAAGGATAAAACATAATTGAAATAAAAAATATACTTTTGGATGTTCTAGAAGTCTAGTTACAAATAATTGAGTTATAAGGAATTTTATTCTATTAGAAGACAGATAGAGAATATGTTTGTGAATATCGTAAAACAATATCAAGATATAGTTGATGTTTTATCTATGAATATGTTCAAAAAAACAACTAAAGAATTTATTTTTTAAATTAAATACTTCCACATAAAACTCAAGAGAAACATGGATATTATTGGGGCATTAGCCATATATGGGATGTTGTGTAATGATCAATATCTTTTAAAATATTTTGATGTATTTTGGATAAGGGGGATTTTGTCCCACAACACAAGTAATGTATAATGGAATTATTAGATGAAAATATTAGACTTTATGGGAGTTAAAACATCCTAGAATAGTGTTCTCAAATTTAATTTTATCCTTATAAAAACATATTCATCCATTTCTACAATACATTATCTACTTAGAATATTTTAAAAATGACAAGGGTAAATATATATATATCTATCAATTTTAAATGATAAAAAATGTTTGATCACATTAATGGAAGGAAAAAATTTATTGAATATGATCGGTAAAAATTTGGTTACCCTTTATTTACCCATCCCCCTCTCATGGTCACATCAAGATCCCATAGTAATTTTAAGAATGTTTCATTGTATATTTGGTATACTGTGAGGATTATATTTATTGGTTTTAATGAATTTGACTTGAATATTATTTTTTGGAATGAAATTAATCCAATTTTAAGGTATTATTTGGATAATTTCAACATTACATGAACATAATGTAGGAATGTTGAGTAAATCAAACACAAGTGGATGTATACCAAGGGGATCAAAATTGAAGATTATTTCTATCACCGAGATGGAGATCTCTACTAATAATATTTTTCATTCTATGTAGAGGATCTTTACGCATGGAATTTGTATTTCATTAAAGAGAATATAAACTAATAATTTTTTTTCACCATGTGGAGGATGCAAACACTTGTATTTTTTATTTCAAACTTTAATAATTATCTAAATCCTTAATGTATCCAATCATGTGATCAATATATAAAATAATAGAATACATAGTCTATAAGAAATATATGGTAGGGGAATATAATAATAGGGGAATTTCTTGTCGGACTCGTGATATGGTATTTTGACATAGGATGGTACCCAATGAGAAAATGAATTATTATACAAGTAATTATTATTAGGGTATTTTCACTCATTTTTAGTATTATAACTATAAGAATATATGTAGTTAAACCATAGATAAGATATTTTTATTTCAATATATTACATCCATGTATATTTATAATTGGTTTATATGTAATTAACCATTAATTATGAATTTAATTGAATTAATCAAATTTTCTTATATAATCATTATATTTATAATTTTTTTAAAATAACTGGAAAATTCTATTTCAAATATAAAACAGAAAATAAAATTTGGCTACATCCTCTCAATGTTCATTTCTTTTATAATATATGTATTTTTAAATTTATATTTATATTTTAATCAATAATCATTCTATACACTTTAGAAGAATCCCCATAATGGAAGGATATACCATGATATTGTTCATACTATTCCTTATGTACGGTAAAAAATATTTCCAAACAAGCCATTATGAAAAATTATTAGAATGGGATATAATAGTAAATAAAATTATTAGTATATTTTCAACATCATAAAATTATATCGAAAACGGGACATTTTTATAATTATCCTTGACATAAAAACAGTCATTAACATACTCATATAATGAAAATAACTTCCAAAAGATTATAATTAAAAATAATAATAATATCATAATAGAAAAACTATTAGTTTTTTACTATAAAAAATTAATACTAATAAAAAAATTACATAAAAAACATTTCTCCATTATAATGAGTATAATAATTATTATATACATTATATCATTAGAATAAAATTTGAAATCAATGTACTCCATTGAATAGTAGTTTGGAATAATATAAAATTAATTTTGGAATCCTAGGATATCATCATCATATAATTTGTAAAATTATTATTTCATGAACAATTAAAAATGTAATGACACACAATATTTATAACTCTAAAAATTAATATTACATGCACTGTTACAAATGGAAGAACCCATACTATTTTTCCAATATATTATATATATAGAAAAATCATCACTTGACCCATTATAAGGATATATTCGACTCACCCATTAACATGAACAATATCAAAAAACCAAAACAAACATAATACAAATTGATTCATTTATATATTAAAAAATGATAAAAATAATCTTAAAAACACATTTAGAATCATTTTTAGGATTCACGTTTATTTTTTTTATGAAAATTCAACTTCTTTTAAAAAGTGTTAAATAGAACAAATACCCAAAATAGTGGGATATAATATCATACTTTAAAAAAATATTAATTTTAACTGGATGATTCTTAAAATGTAATTTTTGGTCATACTATAAATTCTACCCACTCTGTATAAATTAAATAAATATTATTTTTTATGTTATTAAAGTGTTTCAAAAGTTATTCCTATGGAAAATATTATAGAAAATTTATTTTTAGATTTTGGTCCTAAAATTCAATAGTAGTTTAAATTAAACATTAATAATGCGTAAAATGACAATATTATTGAAATATTTTATATAACATTGACATAAAATAGACTCATTTTTAAGGGAACCATTAAAATATGGATTCAAAGTAATATACCTCACATTATGTTCCAATTACATTTATAAAAACTATAACTACATTATAGAAACATAATATAAATTTTTAACATTTATTTTAATAATTTTAATCATAATACACATACTAATATCTTTTTATTTTATTTATTACCATGTTTTATATTGTTTCTTAATTAGTTTATTTTATATCAGATGTTTTGAGGAGGTTTGTCATATAATATCAAAACTAACATTAGTTAGTTGACTATAGTAAAATGGTTTATGGTTCAATCTTAACCAAAATAAGAAACATAATAAAAACATAAATAAATTTATGTAATCTATATAATTTAGTTATCATCTCTATAATGTTTTCATATAAAATTAATTACATAATTTCATAGAGTGATAGTCTATACATACAAATAAATTATATTTTAATTCTTCTATTCATCTGAAATTAAATAAAGTAGATAATATTTTACACACAATAAAATTAATATTAATATAATTTTATTATTTTTCAAATATTTATATAATTATGGCCATCGATGTGAGGTGATAATGAAATAAAATATCATCACTAAACGGAAGTGGTTGCCCACACATACTCATGAGAAATGTTTGTCATTTACCAAAGGATTTAAGAGTAATACATAATGTAATATTATTGAAATATAAAAAATAATTTTGTCACAAATATCATATATATTCGTTGATCCATCAGGAAAATATTCAGTATGAGGTGGTGATGAAATATAAAATAGATCGCTTCATTGGGTTGTTAATCCACATATACGCATGAGTGATTTATTCATTTTCGATATTATTGAAAATGATATCAAAATGTTTATTTCATTAATATAATCTAAGATATTTTATTATAATATCCTCATTCATGTAGAATTTTTTAAGGAAGAAGAAGAAGACACAAACATGAAAGCACTGGGTCATGAATTATATCTATTATTTACTAATAATAATTTGAAATCCACATCAATTAATCTTGAATTAGTCTTATAGTCATTATATGACCTCATTGATATAGGGATATATGTTTATATAAGATTATAAGTATATTATTTGGTGGTAATAGATATTTTTTTGAAAAGTCTTAATTGTGTATATTTTTATTCAAAATAATCATTGGACTTATCAACATTATTAATCATCTAACTATAATAAATATAACTATAAAAATTACACATGGAACATAAATGTAACATGAGTGATATTGTCAAAAATTTATCATCCAATTGAGATTAATATTTCATTTTTATATCTTTTTCATTATTTAAAAATAAAATTTTAAACAATAAATATCATATAATGTTAATTTCATTATCCTTTACATTTAATTACATTATAAACCTCAAGAGAACAATTTATTTAAAATACCAAATATTCCACATCAAATATTATCATGTATTTATTCAGTAAATTATTGTTAAATTACATTTCATCCATAAAATATTATTTGTTATGTTTTTAAAATTATTTATTGATTTTTCACATGTATTGCGTAGTTTGTGTGTTAGTATTTATGTTAATTATACAATCACTAAAAATTATAAATAATCAACTATTAGATATATATTTTATTGCTATTCTAAATAAAAATCTATAACCAGTAAAAAATGTTTTTTATCCTTATGAATACATATTATAGAAATTTGAATAATTATATTTTTTTTCTATTATTTTTCATTAAAAAAATAACATAAATCACCTAATCAATGAGATGTTCAACCAAAATTTAAAAATTTTAAATATAATTTTAAAATGTTAAAAATAATATCATTAAATAATAATTATAATTGTAATTTGTAATCTTTTATTAAAATTTAATGATGGAAAATCTTTTTTACCCATTACTATTTTGATAAATTTTTACAATTGTTAATTTTAATTTTGATAAAAAATGAAATTGACCACATTAATAAATTATTAAATTATAATTCAGAATATGAAAATTTCTTCTCCATTATTGAATTTCCTTGTGGGTTAGAATGTTAATTATGTATCATTTCACCAAACATAGCCCAAAAATCTTTTTTAAAATATATGATTTTAGGTGATAATTGATTTTATACCAAAATAAAGAGTAATACTTATAATTTGGTATAAAATGTATTATAATTGATAAAATGATACATATTTGAATTTAAAATAATTATAATACCCATATGAATAATGAAATTAAATTTATTAAAATAAAACAAATGATAGTTTTTATGGAATCAGTAATATTCACTATAGAACCACAAGTTAATCATTAAATAAAATTAATAAATATTAACCTTCAAATATTTTTAAATTTCTAATTATAAATTTTTTTATTTTTACAAATTTAGTATCTAATATTATTAAAACCAAATCATAATATCCATTAAAAATGCAATAAAAAGCAGTTTCAATGAAAATTCATTTATTAATTTTAAAATAAATTTAAAAAAAATTATTTTCTAATTACGACTGTTAGATTCATATTATTTTATATTAAAATTTTTATCTATAAATTTCAATATAGTCATAAAAAAATTGATTCTAACATAATTTATATAGCTAACAATACATTAAACTCATATAGTGGGTATCTGAAAAATATCACTTTTAGTCATGTATGGACTTATTTAAAATAGTGTTTATATTTCATAGGAATTAATGACTGCATTTATATTTGGTCTGACATTAATAAATTTATTTCATAATTTTTTTACTCATTTTTCATACAAAATAACCCAATTAATAGTTTATAAATGTAATATTTGATTGATAATATTTATAGAGTATGTATTGATTCATTGAAGATCGGTGTATTGTGTGGTTCATTTTAGAAAATATTTAATTCTTTTAAAATTGTAATCATGGTTTTTCATAGTAAAATTTGATAGAAAATTTTACAATAGATATAAAATCACACACATTAAGAGTGAGAATAAAATTTAAATTTATTGTTTTGCCTATGATAAGTGATCGATATGTCACTACAAATATAGATATAAAACTAACCATGAAAAATATTTTCATTGATTGGATAAACAATTCCAATTAGTATCATTAATAAAGGATAGTAAAATGGTTTCATCTAAGTGTATATTTTTTTGGAGATTACCATATTTTATATATTATATCCTTATACAATAAAAAAATACATAGATTAAGATCATATTAATGAATTAAGGTCATATAAAATGTACCTATTTAAACTATTTAACGTCATTAAGGATCAATAATTGATAAATGAAATTTATGGTCATGTAGTTAGAACCAAAATACATATTGTGAATTTTTCATGAAGAAATCTCAAACAACAATTATTTTTGATTTAAAAATGAGTATCCAATTTTGTGTAATTTTATATCTTTATAGAATTTCCTTCCCATGTAGGAATGTGTATAATAATTGGATTTCACAATCACCCATTGAATATTTTTATGAAAAAAAATATGTAACTAAGAAGGTTAGTGAGTGCATAAATTTTTTTGTTTTTGAATATGTGGAACATAACATTGGAATTTTGTAGTCAATTGGAATCATAGATAAAATTAAGTAGATTGATAATTAGAAATAGTGGTACCAACCTCATATAGTCTCAAAATAGTTCATATTGTTGTGGGTGGCCATTCCATTATGACCAAAAATATCAGATTCAGGATACATAGAGGCTCCAAGGAATGAAATATTTTCACAATTCATTGGATTCTCCATTTATACCATGCATGAGACCTATTACCAATTTCTACGAAAATGGAAAATTGATATCTCTGTAGTGAAAACTAACTCCTTGTTACTGCCAAACTCCGTATGTGTCACTAGTTCTATCAAATGGTCGATATAATACTCCATCATAAAATGAAGATGTATGCTAAAAAATATAAAAGTGGTTCACATTTGGAGTGAGGAAAATAAATTGTTGGATGAAATTGCATCCTTAGTGACCACAAATCTATCATTACCTACCTATAAAATGTGTTTTTAAGGCATGAGGGGTTAATCTTGTTGGATGGGATTCCCTCCAGGTGCATTCTTTTAGGTCTACTTAGAATCCTACATGACCCATGGGTTTACTTGTATCTATTACTTTTCATTAATAAATTAATATTTATGACGATCATCTAAAATGGAGATCCTACACAATGTGAATAATTTTCCATACTATGAATGAGAGTGAATCCACTGAATTTTTAATGATGACTAGTATAATTCAAGGTATTTCATATATAATATTTTCCTATAACATTGTGATAAAATCCGAATAATATATCATTTTCTATAGCTATGGTTATTTCCAAAAAATATCAGTTCTTTTCTAATATACTCTATATTTTTTAATATAATTTACAATATGTATTTCTAGTTAATAGAGACATGATTTATTATTAGGAATCCTTTTATGGTATTTCTATAAGAAAATTATTGTTTTTCATTTTATGTGGTTTATTCGTTATAGATTTCATAATCCATGAAATTTGGATGCAAAATTAGAATGAACTTTTTTCACAGGCATCCATTTATATATTTAAACCTAATATGTGTGTAAATCTCATTTCATTATTATATATAGATTTTAAATAATGGATTATATATTGGTGACAGAAGATTGAGTTTATTTTACATAAACCCTCAGTGGATGACATTTATTATTAGTATATCTAATACATGAAGTACATAAAGTAAATATCTATAAATAATGTGCATTTATTAAATATTTTAATTGATAAATTGATGTTAATAAATATAGAATAGAGGATGGTTTAATATAGTTTGAGTTTATTGTGGTTTGATAGACTGGGACTTGGTGTGGGGTTTAGAGGTCAGGTCAAATATGTGTTTCTATCATTATTCGATGAATGTGGAAACAACAACTAAATTTGAATGAAATTTGTATCTAGTCATAGGATTGGTGATCATGGAATCACAACATAACTTATTCTAATAGAAATATAGAAACATATTGTTCCATTATAGAAACAAAATCATATATAATTCTATGGTATATGGAAATAATTATTTAAACATAATCCTATTTTATAGTAACAAAATTAATTAAGAGAATGAGTGGGCCCAAAACCAATGATTGAGATGAAGTTGTTGTTTATAGAAGTTTTTAATGGATTATTATATAAAATCATGGAATTATTGAGTATCCTCTAATTATATGAATCATGAAACATGTCGTTTTTATTAGGTACCTACATAGATGTAAATCATGTGTACGGTATATAGTAATTAAATGGATTTATGTCATTATTTGTTATGATAGGGAATATTCTTTGAATAGTGTTTCTAAACAATAATACAGTTACATGGATTTTATCATAATGCATGGTCATGGGAAGACTATAGGTCACTTTTTAAATGTATTATGTCTCAAGAGATGTTTTTTATAAATATGGAATCTATGGATAATATTTTGATAGTATTTCCAAGAATCAAATCGAATAGAAACGTACCATGAATAAAGACACATGTGGTTCTAATAACAGATATCCTTATATCTAATTGTCACATGTATAACATAGATGTTGAGTAATGTATATATTCTATAGTGAAATATAATGTAAAACTCACAAATTTACTAATAAATTCTTTATTTACATAGTATAATTTGGGAAGGGTATAGAATTAGTGGTTTTTAATAAGACTAGAAATCTAGTAGTCGACACATATATATAATTAATGGGAATCAGGAAACACATTGTTTTGAAAAATGAGTTTTTTCTATCAAATGTAGTAAAAATAAAAACGTTAGGATTTATAGGTGGGTATATTAATAATCATTATAGGAAGATAAATATTATATGGATTTATATCTTACATTAGTGGATAATTCAACAATTCTGGTTTTCATATGATTAATCACTATCTGAAATTTAATTTCTTGATGGTCATACATCTCTATTATGACTAAATTAATTAGAAATCGACAATATTTCATGTAGTTTAACATTATATGATTAGTATTATTTTATAACACAGATATCCATTTGAGTTATGAGTTTTTCTTTCCTATTTTTTTTAGGAAAATAGGAGAATTTGGAAATTTAAGGAGTACACGCTGTGTACATTAGATTACACACTGTGTATTTGGTTTCCTTAAGTGACCGTGTACTGGCTGTGTAGCTGTAGATTACATGGTTATGTGGGGTGACCTAGAGACTGCCTAGGGGGGCGAGTAAGGAATGTACATGCCTTGTACTTTTAAGGAACATGCTATTTAAATCAACATATTGTGGGCCTCTAATTTAAATAATAAAAAAATTAACATGAATTCTATGTGCCAAAATGTCCTATATTTCTAATATAAATAAAAATAGGTGGACCCATTATTTATAGTCAACGTGAGGATATTCCTATGATTTGGACCATTACACTAACATTTTAATGTTTTAAAACACTAAAATAACATTTACAGACGTCTCAGTCAATCATAAATTTTGAATGACATTATATAAATTCCTACATTTAAAAATTAAATCTATCATGGTTTTACTATAATTTTAAGTCATTTTAAAAGTTTTTATCTATTTTTGACCACATACACATGTTTATTAAAGTCTTTGGTACCACAAAAAAGTGTTTAATTAGTCAATCCAACCCCATCATATGTTGGATTGATGTGTTTTCTATGAATACACATTAAAAATAGCTCAATGGTTGTTTTTTAATGATTTTAAATCAATATGTGGTAATTTTCTATGGCATTGACCATTAAAATAATGGGTTAGTGTTATAAAACAAAAAACCCATGTTTATGGCCATCATAAAAAAACACTAACTCAATATGATGATTTATTTATTCATAAATTTCATAATTCAATATATAGCCTTTTCCCTATAATTTTAGGGTAATACGATGTCATTGTTCAAATTTTTACCCCCAACCCATGTTTTTAAAGGATTTGGTACCTTTCATAATTTATTAGTAAGACATTCCAACCACATTGCATGTCATATTTCATGTTTTCTATGCATACACATAAAAAATAACACAATATTGGGTTTCCAATGATTTCACCTCTATTGGAGTTTTTATTTTGGTTTTATTGTTACATGGGTGTATTGGTGTTTTAAAATAGTAAAAACATATTTGTGGGTATCCGAGGAAATAATTAACTCATAATGTCATGTAATCTATTCCAACATCTGAAAATTAAATATTTATTCATTTTTCTCTTATTTCAATTGAATATAATTTCATTTTAGTAGTTTCAACCTTTTAACAAATCTTTTAAAAAGATTCAATAATATTAAAATGTCATTACTGTTTCATTTTGACCACACCACATATTAGATTGACATGTTATCAGTGTGTACACATTAAAAGTAACTCAATATTGTTTATCCCTAATTTCATATTGAAAAGTGGTTGTTTTCTATGATGATTCATGTTACATTAAAATTTTCTTTTTTTACAACCCTATAAATAATTTTATGACATTACATGAAATATGTAACTCAATAATTACATGATTTCAATTTATACATTCCAAAAAATCATTTTATAATCATTTTCCCTTAATATCATGGAAATATGGAGTTGTTTTACTCAATTTTACCCACATAAAATATGTTCTTAAGGGATTTGGTACCTTCCAGATGTGTATATCGAGTCATTCCAACCACACTGCACATCAGACTTTTTTTCTATTCATTCAAATCAAAAATAACATAACAATGTTATTACATTTTATTCAGGACTATCTAAGGAAATTTTATATGTTTTTTACACTTACTCAATCATTTTAGTGTTTTAATACACTAAAAAAATTAGGGTCATATAAAGAAAACCAAAAGAAGAAATGTGTGTTGTTAGTTAATAAATTACCTAAATCAAATAATGATAATTTTTCACAAATTACATGGAAAGCCTATATCATCTACTATTTGTTGACCCCCCAACCAAAGAATCTAAATGTTTCTGTAATTTTTAAAAGTGTTTAATACATCATTTATTCCTTAATGAAAGTAATATTGATGTTTTTTCTACAAATACAAATATTATACAAAAAAATGGTTTTAAAAAATTTTATATTCAATAATAGGTCATTATAATTACTTTGTGATATTACATGCACGTTTTAGTGTTTCAAAACAGCAAAAGGTGTCAATGGGTGTCCAGGGAATACAGTTACTCTAAATTATTTTTCTTGAATTCCTAAATTTCAAAAATAAATCTTCAGTCAATTTCCATTGATCTCAATGATGTCTGATGTCATTTTCCAGGTTTTGACCCCCAACACATGTTATTAATGGATTTGGAACATTTATAAACTATTTACTGTGCTAAAAACAGAGCTATTGAGCTGATATTATTTTCAAAAGTAAGTATACTGGTCTATAGTTCATTATTGATATTTTAAAATCAACCAATCATCATGTTAGCTAATGATGTCGTTGGTATGATTCAATGTGCATGTTTTATATTTAAATTTGTTTTTTAGTTTTAAATGTTGGAGTTGAATGTGTTCTTTGAAAATGTGTGAATGATATATGGAATTTATAATCAATCATGGTAAGATGAGATACGTTGTTGGATATTTCCCCAATGATCATGTCAATGCACAACTAAAATAACAAAACTAAATAATTTTCATCTCCTAATGTTATTGATCACTTGTTTTCCTTTAATTATTTTGTTCATACACTTTTTTATTCAATCATGCAATTTCACATCAAGATTCTTGATCAACGGAACTAATCGAATCCCCACTGGGTGTAGTAGTAGTGCGAATGTACGCCCTACCAATGATAGATGATGTAATATTCCTAGAACACATCTTTCCTACATGTTTGGGATGCTCCCTACCTAAATCTATTACAATTTTATCATTTTGGTAAACCAATAATTATTTTTAAAGATTTACATCCCAAACATATTGAATTTTAATATATTAATAAAAAATATTAATAATTTTTTTTAAAAAAATCTAATCCATGTACTATTATATAATTAATAAATTATTCATTGCTAATAATTGTTATTTCAATAATATAAAACATAATATATTAAAATATACTATAACAATAAAAAATTATTTACCCCAATTAATTGGGGTTTGCAAAATGATTCAAATGACACCAAATTAGAATTATTGAATAAATGTAGTTGGCCCAACTAATAAGATTTATGTATTTTTTTGTTATAATATAATTTTCATTGTTTTGTTTTTATTGTAATTAAATAAAATTAAACGGTAAAGAAAAGTACATACTCCACAGTCTTGGGGGTTGAGTCTTTTACAAACATGCCATCATGTTTCCAATGAACATTAAGTCAAATCACTATTTTGTCAATAAATAGACCAATTTCTAAACCCTTTATAAATAAATATATATCATTTATAAAAATCTGTGACATATAATAAAATGAAATTAAAATATTGAATAACATACAAACCAATTGGTTTTTAGAAAACAATGATACATGGTGATGTGAAGAATGAATTGTTTCTCATGATTCATTCTATTATTTTTAGAAACATCATATGACAAATAGGAACCTTAATAAATTTTCTAATTCTATTTTGGTTATGATATTAAGGTACATAAAAATATTCATTAACATTGGAGATGAATCTATTAAAATATTAAAAAATTGATTTCATTTCTCATGTGTAACTCCTTTTGAATCATTCACATACTTCTATCATGGGCTCAGATATGTGTCATTAATCTAATGTCATAATATCTTATAGAATTATCTCTATTTCATATATGGTTTTTATAATTTCATAATTCTAAAATGGATTTAGGTACATTAAAATGAAAAAACATCTTAAAATAAAAATCATAAAACATTATAAATGTATTATAAAAATTTTACTCAGGTATTTTTTATCATTTTTCAAGGATTTTAAATATATATTACCATTACATTATTATTAATGAACTCATTTTTCCATGATATAGGAATATGTAACCAATATTTATAATTATTGGTAATTATCACCATATCCCAAGAAATCACCACATGAATCTGCAAGATGATTCTGGAAGCATCACTGATAGGCATCCCAAACACATAAAATTAAATATTGATATTGAGGTCCATCAAGTTCCATAAATCAATCATGATAACATTTTTAACCCTTATATGTTTGTATTTTAATATTATACAAATTCATTAATAATCTATAAAATATATGTAGTTATTTTTTATAATGACCTACACACCATTAAGTGTTACTCACCTATATCCCATAGATGGACGGGTGACTAACTACTCTATCACTATGGGTGATTCAGATAGTACAATAAAGACCACATCTAGGAAAATATATCACTCTATAATAGTCTTGGGAAAAACATAATCACATTGATCCAGTGATGTTGATGGTAGTTTTGGGGTTCTCCAGTATGGCGATCAGATAGAATACTGAAATATCTTTGCTCTAGATACTCTAGAATTGTTTTCATCAAATATATAAAATGTATATGAAAATCAAAACTAATTTTTTAGGAAAAAACATATAACAATTTATATATATATGAAACACTTTTCACTTAGATATTTTAATATATTTTCATTTCTAATTTATACATTCAATCATTTTAATCTCTATTATCTTCATTGTTATGAACATGCATTTTGATGAGTTCTTCATTTTCACCCTCTCTTGTATGTAATATTATTTTGATATCTTCAAGAAATAATTATTCAATGACTTTTGGTCAATGAGTTTAACTATCACAATGTACCAATTTATATTCATCTCCCAATCATATGATTATTTTTCAATTATGTGTACAAAAACATTGCAACCTTAATGTCATTCATCATCCACTTAATAAATCATCTCCTACTATGAAACCATGATAAATGGATCTTTTATAGTATTCCCACTAGTACGAATTAAGAGACAGAAGTTGATAGATGTTAAATTTAATAAATATTTCATTATACCCATACCATGGTTAACCCCCATAAATTTGATTAATATAAATGAAAACTAAAAATTATTTATTTATTCGATTATACCAATCATCATTCCATAGTATGACACATCAGCATTTGTATGTACTTCACTATTCTAATTTTCATGTCTTTATATTGATATATTTTTTGAATCGTGAACTTGTGAATATTTTAGGCATTAAATCTATTAGACTGCCTTTGAGTATAGAGAAAAAAACACAAATAATTTTATCTTTCGTATCAATTCGCCACATTCATTACATAGACCAAAATATATAAGGAGTTAAATTTACCAAATAAAAAATAACAACATGTCAATAATTAGAGTAAAATTATATAAAAATATGAAGACCGATCCATTCAATAATTTTTTTGTTAATATCATTGGTTAATTCTATCTCATTTTGAGTTCAACCCCTTAGTCAACTATTTATTTTCAATCATAAGTATTCAGTAAATTGATATGATATCATTATATCAGGTAGATCACATCTATGTGATTTTAGAAACACTTATTCAGATAGTGTAAGGTTTGAACACATTCTAATTGTTTTTTTTATATTTGGGAGTAATAATTACTTGTTTTTAGAATGATAAATTGTGGAGATTTCATCATAACATATTGAACAGTTGAATCTAGCCCCCATGTCATCCAAATATCAGGAAAATATGGTCATTAACTCATCATCTATGTATGCATCAACAATATATCCCTCTAGTAACATCTTATTCCTCATATATGATTCCGAATGACTTAGATACTTGATGAAAAAAAAATTTAAAATTTTAAAAAAATTAACAACATATATGATAAAATAAAATTCACCGATAAAAAAATATAATTTTTACAATCATTTTCATACATCAATCGAAAGTATATCGGTCAACTATATCTAGCTTTATCAACCAAATGAATATTAAAATGATTTAATAATGTGAATTATAAAGGGGTAAATAATATATCTAAATTAAAATGTGTAAAAAATCATTCTTGTAGTTTATCAAGGTTGGATGAATTTAGATTTTTCCTACAGCTCTCTCTGAAAATAATACAAGACTAAAATATAACCACATTTAATTTTGTAGTTTATTTAACAAAATTCTCCATTAGAATCTGTGATTCATGTCTTTTTAAATCATTTTACATTCATTGTTTTAAATCTATTCACCTTGTTATGTTACTTCAATATCCATATCACACGTTACATTCATTAATGTTTTAAGGAATAAGACATTATATCGAATTTTAATTGAAATAATTGAATATGGATAATTTATATTCTTATTATCCCACAAAATTTTTTTATACTCACATACACAAAGTCCTTATTATCATTAATGTGATCCCTTGATTTACCCTAACAATTAAAAAAATTAAAAACGATATTATCATAGTTATTATTCTCAATATAAAATATGTAAATATTATAATGTATCAAATTAAATTCCAAATAAGGGTGATTGATAATTATAATCATTTTTTTCATTTGTATTATTTGGGATTCTTTGGTTATTGGACAGAATATATTTCCCCCCTCATTAAAGTGATGACATTTTTTAAATTCATCAGAAAAATTAGTTAATTGACACCATATTTATGAACTAGATAACACCTGAAGTGGATTTCTCAATTAAATATCTCTATTGATTTATGACTAGTTAGAAATAAACTGATGATAATCTTCATGAAATCAATTTTGGCACATAAAACACCATTTTATCCAATTAGGAAACTATTTTGGTTCATAATCAAAATTACAATTTGAACAAGCCAAACCAGTATGAGGGTTCCAACATGAAAATAATCATTGTCCAAAAATTTCAAAATAATTACAAAATAAATATGTTCTCACTTTAAATATTTTTTTCAATGGATCATCATACATTTAAATGAAAATATCACATAATCCACATAATTCATTGATTATAGGATAAAGTTATACATTAATGTCATTTCTAGGAGTTCTCTTTCCGATAATTATCATCTTAATAATGTAAAATGTATTGTTCATACACATCTTTGGCAGTATATTTTAGGAAATCAAAAAAATTGGTTATAATATAAAATTAGTACATAATGAACCAAAACAAATAGAAACATCAAAACGAATTCCCAAACACACATTTCTATGATCCAATTAATAAACCCGATATAACGAATCATATATCGTTATTGAGGTTGAAACATTTGGATGTCTCATGAAGCTATATTTAGTTTCCTAAGTATGCCACTTCATGCCTTATACAGTCTTAGATGACATGAAATATCTATTCAAGCATGAATTCAATTGAAATTAAGGAAATACCAATGAAAAATATTTATTCATCTGTTTCATCCTTTGGTTTCATTGATATAAACTCTAATTATTGTTTATTGTATGCAATCGTCTTGTATAAAATCTTATGCATTATTCTTTATCGAATTATTCTCCAATAGGAATAAAACAATAATTATAGGATTCATATATAATTTTATAATCACTTTCATTTATGATTATGACTTTATTCATCTCATATAATGATTTACGAATCCAAGATTCACTAAATACATCATGATGAAACCCTAAAATAATATAAATTTCAATATCATTAATTTCATAGAGACACATGTTATGATAAAAATTATTTTGAAAAGAATACTATAAATGTTTGAAACACCCTTCATACAATTTAAATTTTTCGTCATCAAATATTTCATAAAAATAATATTTTGTTCTGTAATGTTCTGAGAAAGATAAAGCTAATCAGGATCCACTAATGGTTATATTGGTCTATTAAAAACATTGATATTTCATCCTAAAAATCCAAAAGCTTCATTTACCATATTTAAAACTTAATTATCTGTGGTTGAGTGACATTGTATTTCATTTAATGGATTTTCATTATTTTTACTTTCCATGAAATTCAAATCAACATGCCAAATACAACTTACATATCAAACAAGAAACTATCTCACTATGAAATTTTCATGTACATTATTTCTATTCGACCATTGATTGAACTTTAAATCATGATATGATTATATAATTCTTCCATCAATTGATTTATTTTAAATTACATAATTAAAAAATCCTTCAAAACACATGTCATACAAATGTGTGTTTTTTGGTAAATTAATCTAAATATATTCCATTGGTGTTGGAGAGTCACTTTTCTACCTATACATTCAAATATAATTATATAAATTGCTAATCAAATCATTATAACAAAAATTATACATGAACCAATTTCATCATTGGCCAGAGTATTGTATTTATTTTATATAACAATGAAAAATATTAATCAATCCAACAATAAAATATCTCAAACTTTTCTACTTTTAATATAATAAATATTTATTTTATAACACATAAAAATGATTATCTCTATAGAAACATCTTTCTTCGATAATTATGAAAGTCAAGATTTTATGAATCTCAAAACACGAAAATGAAACTGAGATATATGGAGGCATATTCTCTTTTAGTCTAGCTTGAAAATTCATCCATCTGTAAAATAATAAATATATTCATGTCAACTATATATTAATTTACAAATCGGGTTTATTAAAAAATAATCAACACGATGTTTAACATTCCATTGATAAAAAATCAAGGATGAAACCCAATGTATCAAATCAATCATTAACCTCCAATGAAGCATCAAATACTCTAGGATCTAGAAGAATGTGGCCCAGAACCAATAAAAATCAATGTGTTCAAATCATAATATTCATAGATGTAAAAAGGAATCACCTTATAGAATATCGTAATGTAACAATTTTTAAAATTATCCCCAAATAAATTCTACTATGAAAAATCAAAATATCATTAAACATCATCCAAAACAATAAATATACCACAAATTAAATCAAATTAATCCATATAAAACCACGAATAATTTTTAGAAATAGAACCCCAGACAATTAAAACACAGTTAAATTATTTTACTATTCAACATAAAATAAAAAACATTAAATAAAGGTCTTAAATCTTGATTCATATATATATATATATATGTCATAAAAATGTTTTCCCGGATTTAAACATTAATCCTTATTGTGTTATTTATAATTACAGAGAAAATTAATTTTTAAAACACCACTTATTCATAGAAATACCACTATAATTTATAAAATAAATCATCTATGGCTACATAAAAATATTTTTTGACACATAATTCACATGAAAAAAATTTCCAATTCCAATTAAAACACAATATGAAACAAATATTTATACATTAAATAATATCTTATAAAATTGTTAATGATTTAAAATAATTTAGGTAAATTGCATAGAATTAAATACAAAACTTCCCAAATACATTTGAAAACAGTTAACATAACACCAAATAAATGTTATAAAATAAATGGATTCATAACCAATGATTTTTTCAAGACTAAATTTCAATTTTGATCTAAACCACTTGATATATTTCTAGGGTCTCTTAAAATTGTACATTATTTGGAAACTTCAATTGGAATCTCATCAAAGTAATCAAAAACATTCAACTAAAATAATAGTTTTATTTCATATAATACATCATTGTAAATCATATTCTTTCTATAATTAATAAAATAAATACTAAATAAACTCAAAATCCTATAGTAAAAAAATATAAAGAATTTGAAAATTTTCATTAATTAATGATTTAGAAGCTACTGAAATGGCTCAGGTCGTGGCTGATATGGCTTGGCTGAGAGTTTCTACCATGGTAAAAGGGAATGACAGTGAGCCACTATAATAGGGAAACTCATCATTTGGGATCACCATAAAGGGGGATCAAGGAGCTGCAGTGAGTCATGAAAGAGAATGTGGCACAACGGAGTGTAGGAAACAAGGTCTTGGGGAGAGAGGGTACTTAGTGTAGAAGAGGGAAGTGGTGTCGAGTAGTTATAAGGAAAACAATAGAATCATAAAGCTCATGGGTTGTGATGGGTGTGGGGGATGTAAGTGTAATTGGGTAGTGACAAACAAGGGTTCAAGGGAGAACATGAGAGAGGTGGTAGCGGAGAGAGGTGAGGCCTCGATGGTGGAGAGTGATCATGGGAGAGTGGTGGCGATGTCTCGTGGGAGAGGGGGTCTTAGGGATAAGGGGGTCGAGGAGGAGGATCTATCTAGTAGAAGGATAGGGGAGATGTAATTAAGTGGTTTAAAAATATAAACTAGTAGTCAATATAAAATTTCTTCCAAATGTAAAAAAAAATATTACAGTGGTTGTTACATGAAACACCACTATATATATACAGAAGAAGAGAATATCTCTAACATAAAACTCTAGGTCTAGTAGACGGTTTTTTGGATTACTATTTTTTCTACTCTATGAAACATTGATGTGAAGATGGATGGTCATAACCATATCCATTATTTCATTGAATAGTTATAGACCCAAATGTTTTCACTCCCACACATTATCCCAACATGTCGATGTTCTGCAGCTCAACCTATAACGGTCTTCTTAAGGATCCCTTTAGATGATTGAGTGGAAACTGTTATTGAACAAGAACTCATCCATAGGGTGATTTTGATATCAACATACTATTATGTCCATTGATAATTCTCTCAACATGTCTTCAAGGGTTTTCAATGTTTGTTAATATTGTCCATCAATTTGAGGATGATAATTCATAATGAAGATTAGCTTAATATTTCGATGTTTTTGGATACTCATCCAGAATATAGAGGTGTATCATGGATCACAATGAATAGTAGTATACATTGTAGCCTTACCACTTATATAATGTATATCCATTCTAGTTTATCCAATGGGAAATCCTCTTGACTTATAATTTTGTTTGTAGTCATTGTAAAAAGATCCACAAAAATGTAGATAACATTGTTTTATTTAGATGTCTACAGATGTCTAGAGATAATGATCATGGTGATGCTATCCCAATTCCATGATGTTATGGTTAATGGTTGCATCATCTCGTTAGACTTCTGTCTCTCATCCTTCACTTGATGACATACATGGCACTTTTATTTGTATTTAGTAAACTCATTCTTCATGTTATCCCACATATAATTCTCTCGGATATTTCGTTATATCATTTTTTTCCTAGGTGGATAGAGAAATTTGAACTATGTGAATCACCAAAAAATTCATTCTTTATCACTAGATTTGCTAGAAGTAATAATCTTGGCCGAAATATCAAATTTTATTCTTCAATAACACATAAAATCAATGATTTCTCTTTTCTGATATTTTCCACATTCTTCAGAATTCACAAGTTATCTTATTGGGAATCCATTAACCTTTCCAAAATAGACAGTTGAGAATTCATTTGTGTAATGATTGATTATTTTCCCTTCTTTATGATTATCATGTCCATATTCATAAAATCTATGAAGAATAGATCCTTCATAAATATCATAATTAATGTAATCATTATGTCTTTTCTACTGTGAGTATATTTCACATTATTGGGTTTCCCAATGTGGTAATATATTAGGGAGTCATAATCTTTGATGAGCTGTAACCGACATTGATGGCACATATTCAACTCTTTTTGTGTGAATATATATTTGATAATTTTTTAACCATATATTTTTCATTTTTCCCCAATGATATAATGCTTCTATATTTTCAATGCAATGATATGAGCTTCCATATCTAGATCATGAATTGGATAGTTTTGCTCATAAATTTTCAACTTCTTTGACATTTAGGCAAAAAGTTTTTCATTTTTCCTCAAATTCAATAAAAAGGTAGACTGATAATATTTTTGGGAAGAATAATACCTCAAAAATCAACGTGGGATAAAATAATTTTGGAGGTTTTCCCTAATGAATATATATCATTTTGGTGGTGACTCAATGTCCATAGAAAACATAAAAGCTATACTAATAGGAAATTAATTTAAATACATTATGACATACCCTACTATCAAATAGTGGTTACATTTAATTCATTCATTTTTATATATCTTAGCATATAACTTTTTGTGCTCCCTAGATCATGTATATTTTTCTTGGTCATTATGCTTATCATCCCTTCCAATAGATAATTTCCATTTATAATGCCCAACATCTCCACATTTATGACATAGAACATTGTATGATCTCTTAGATGTAACTCTATTTCCATCTATCACATTATCAATTATTTCATTGAAATTGGAAACCTTGTTAACTTTCTTTTCTACATTGAAAAAATATCATAGTCCCCCTTGTGAAATTTACCTTAGTGCCAATTTCCACACTTATTTCACAATGTAAATTGTGTCATCTTTCCCATAGAATCTTTATCAATTGGACAATCATGAAATTTCATCTTTCTATTCCATTAAATCCTTGGGAATTCAAAAAATTACTAATTCTTAATCTTGATTTTTGATAGATGGCTTTTAATAATCACAATATTTCCTACATGAGCTCCCATTTGATTTGAAATCTCATCGAGACATTTATCACACTTCCATTTACATTAGTTATTTTCCCAATTTCTCATTTGGAATTCCATTTTATAGAATAAATGGAAAATTTGGGATGTGTATCATAAACTGTTTAACACATAAAGGGGGATCATTTGAAATTAAAATAATAACTTATAAATTGCACTTATCTCCTTAACATTCCAATTTCTAAGCTTTGATCTATGTTATCCAGGATCTATATCCTAATGTATATCCATATGTGATTTTTTGTTCACTTAATAATGGTTTATACTAACAATATGAATTTACCAAATCATTTCCCTCAGAAGTGTCGAACTAAGAGTGAAGTAAAGCCTATTGTTGTGCCCTAGTTCTTATCCTAGTCTTTCTCAAATTTGTGTTTTTAGGTTTTACCACTACATATATTTGTAGGAGACCCACCTCTACTTTTTTTTAACTCGACATAGATGTATTATATAGATAAACCATTTACGATATACATAAAAAAATTAGAATTCTTTTCTTATACATTGACTTCTCTGTAAGGCTTTTACTAGGGTTTTCTTATCCTTATCCTACAAATAACTAATCACATCCTCTGATACAAATTATAATGACCCTAGTCATTATTTCACATTTAAAAATGATTTATTACTTAAAAATTCACTTAATAAAATACATTATATAGAGATGTATAGTGTCATTAGGGCTTAGAATCATTACATGACAACTTAAGACATAAAATACAATTTCAATATTGAAAACATATTTTAGATGAACATAACATTACTTCATACATATAATGGCATAGGATAACCTGAGGAGATATAAGGCCCAATAATGGTGTAAATATGGTATAAAATTATGTATACAACATGTAATGATCCATGTTTTGAAAAAAATAAAAAAATCAAGGAAATTTAATATTTTCATTTAACTAGGCAGGCCAATTTTAAAAATCTAATGTCGGAACTTTTATTTCCATGTGACGACACTATGGAATTGATAGAATAAAAATGTTAAGTTTATATAATTCATACGCGTGTTTTTTCTTTTCAAAAGTATGAAATAACTCTCAAATGATTTGTCGAATGTGAAATATAAAGCCAACATTAGATCTGGAACATCAAGTTTAACCTTAGAAGGGTATAACCTTGATTCACATTTTGTGTTTGGCAGCCTCTCACATGATAGTTACATCTTTATTTTTTATTAATTAATTATTCAATTTTTAAAATAATAAATAATTAATTTCTCACAAATGGTTCGTGAAATGAGAAATCTAAGACCACCGTTGGTTTCGAGACATGGGGTTTACCCTAGGAAAGGTATAATATTTGTGAGCTTTGGTTGTTTGGTCACATCGCACCAGAAGCTAATTTAATTTAGTTAAATAATTTTGTCAGTCAATTGGAAATAATAATTATAATTTTATTATTTTTGTTTCTATTTGTTTTGAAGACAATAATTGATAATGCATCTCTGCAATTGATAAATTGTTTCATGATGTAAATAATATCTCAACAATTTAATAAATTTTATATTGTTAATTGTTCCAACTAAATAAAAATCAGCAATAAATATAAATCAAAAAACCATTATCCTTTTTATTAATGGTTGTTTTCATTAAATTATTAATAGTGTCATTGATGGGTTGTATTAGATAATAATTATTTTAATTATAGTTATTAATGTTATTTTGAGAGAAAAAATTTGATGCTTATTTTTATATGAGGTATATATATATATGAGATTAAATATATATATATAGTTATATATATACATGTGTGGGTGTATATATACGAATATACAGATGTGTGTGTGTGTGTGTCTACATAACATGTGTATATAAATGGGTGTATTTATTATATGGATTAGATTAATTATTATTAATTATATTCATAAATTCATTTAATGTCTCAGATTAAACTAATATATGGACCATTTAAGTTTTTATTGTCCTTTTCATAAAAGTGATCAGGACGCACGCCTGCAGACCCCACTACGGGTCTCGGGAGGCTTTAATTAAATTAAATAAATAACTGGTGTGTTTTATTAAATATCATAGGTTTCACCATAGTGCAACGTTTGGGTTATAAATAATTATAAAGGATTAAATATAATTAATGATATTTAAAGAGGTATAAAATATAAAAAAAATGGTTGGAGAGGAATTAAAGAAATAATTAAAATCAGGTCAAACCATTTTAATTAATTGTTTCATTTATTCGGTCATTTATTTATTTACTTGTTTATTTCTTTTTTACATTTTTATTCATTACTTCTTTTTCCTCTCCTCTCTTCATCTAATCCCTCTCACTTTGTGCCTCCCCCTCTCCCCTATGTGGCGCACCACCCTGCTCCTCCTTCAGAAGATTGCAGCTCCTCCATCTATCATCCGATTTTTTCAACATGAGTTGTGCAGTAAAGCATTCGACAGGGCTAACCTTGCATAAGTCGAATCGTACGTTTCTGTTTAGTATCATGCACGCAGTTCGTTGTAAACGGATTTTACCCTATTATAGTGTTTTTCTAAAACCATCCTCTCTCTTCCATTTTAGGTCAAATCAAAGCCTATCGAGGATCATAAAATATTCTAAGGCCATAAGGTATGGCATCTACTCACTTTACCTCCGTTTTTGGCAATTTATAAAAACACAATGTTTTCATGTTAGTCAGTGCCTACCGAAATTGTGAAATTTTACCCAAATTATTTACTTTAATTATTTTTCCCAATTATTATAACATTATTTTTCTAAATTTATTTGTTTGAATTTTTTCAACAAGGTCGAACACCGGTTTGGGTGTACCCACATGGTCGGTGTATTTTTTTGTTAGTCAGCATTATAATTTTATTAACTGTAGGTTTTGTGCATCCCCATTATATTTTTTTTAATTAAATAAATAGTTGTTTGAATTGTTGCAATGTGGTCAGACACCCCTTTGGGTGTGCCAACATGGTCGGTATAAATTTTTTAATCCCATGTATTTAATTTATTTAACTGCATGTGATTCAAAACCCATTTTTTTCTTGTTTTCTTTAAATAATTATTTTATTTTAATTATGAACCATGAATTGTTGGATATTTGGTAGATGTTTGTGCTGAATTATTATTTTTATTTAAAAGTGCATGTTAGGAAATTTAATTCAATTAGATGCATGTGTTGCATAGAATATATTAGTTTTTTCATTTTAAATAATTAATTTGTATTAATTATAAATCTTGAATTGTAACAATATTTAGTAGTTAGTTGTACTGGTTTCATTATTATTAAAAAAAGCGTCTTTATCAGCATGGTTTTCACAACCCATTTTGATGTGTTTAATTTAAATAAGTAATTTAGATTAATTATGAACTTTGGAATTATAGGATCATGGTAGTTGGTTGGTATAATTTATTTATTTATTTTACAGTACATTTATTAGCTTATGTTGATGCGGTACTTCACATTGTTAAGATTTCTTTGATGAAATACTTAATTTGAATTTATGATGCACGGGTGTACCTGTTTGGTTTCAAGCTACAATTACATATGTTGATATCATATCTGCTACTATGAAAACATTAGTTAAATTTATTGTAGGGAAAGGAGGTTGGTCTCGTATTAAGGGCCATTCTTAAACCCTTTGTTCCTGACAGTTACTGCAATGTGTTGGGGGCGGTGTTCATGGCTTTTCCAGACCAATAATTCCTCGAGAGTTCTAGTAAATTTGAGTGATACTAGATCCAAAAGGGACCATTTGGATGGATCTGTTGGCAATGTGTCTATGCCAGCCTCGGGTGGTGCTCAACCCCTTTTTGCGAGATCGGGACGAACTCAGGGTAAAGCCATGCCTCGAGTGATACATGGTCTTTCGAAATATTTCCTTGGACGGGCTCGGTGGTATTGGAAAATTGAAATATGTTCTGTAGTGATAATTTCAGGATTATCTCAGACTCCAACTATCAACGTGAACCTTAATAATGATGCTCTATAGGTTTATATTAATTTTCTGTTAGTCTAATGAGATTTGAGATATTTCTGATATGTTGAAGCGTGCCTGGTTGACACATGACATTGAACCCAAGATAAAGAAAAAGATTTGCGGTATGCCTCTTCCTTGTTTTACCATACTCATACTGGTTTCATATATATACATATGTGTATTCTACTTACATGTACTATTTTCAGACTTTCGTCATAGGTTGATGTAGCTGATTCGGCACGAGTGCCGCTTGGAACCTGGGCCGAGTTATTTATTTCATTGCTCATAATAAATTATCTACAATTTTAATATAATAGAACACTACATTTTATTATTTCCCGAAATGGAAAGGTTTAAACACTATGGGTTCCATACTACATGGATTTTATCTCACACCCATCACGGGTGTCGTTGACAACCGGGTAGATTATATTATTTTAGGTATTGACCAAGTGAAGTGTGCTGCAACCAATTCTTGATTGATTGTTTCTTATTAGGATAGAGACTCGGGAAGAGTACAGATCCTTACTTGTGATGCAATTGTCTCACATAGTTTTTTTTATGTTGATATCATGGTTGGGTTTTGTTTTCTGTACCATTAGTTTAATCATACATCAAGGCAAGACATCGTTTTGTGAGGTTCTGCAGTTGAGTGTTATTCAGTAGGAATATTTATTTTTCTTCTTCTACGGTTTATTAATCTATATTATTTTGTTATTTATTATTTTTCAGTATATTAATTCTCTGTAATATTACCTATTACTTATGAGGGAATATTCTCCCCCACGGACACGAAAAATGCCCTCGCTACTAGTCGCCAGCCTCTGGAATTTGTGGAGATGCCATTGAGGTCATGTAACCCACCGGTCCAGCCACTGTCTTAGAGGTGAGCTGGTTCGGGACGTTACAGAATACTTGTTAGTAAATAGACATATAAATGGAAAATAATAGGAACATGAACATAAATAATGATATACCTTGATCATAATAACATATAAATGTGGAAGCATAATTCATTTCATCACAAACATAAAGGAATCAGGTAAACCCTTATCCCAACAGGATATATCATGGTACTAAACATTACAAAATTCATTTGAGAACTATCAAGTCGCACCCATTATAATCAATTCAATCTCAAGATTATGTGTGCCACATAGATCGTATAACATGGATTCATTCAACGTCATCACTTATTCCATGATAATGGAATATATATTACATAGATGAAATTATATAATAAATAATTATATGTGAATAATGGTGAAAACATTTGATAATGAAATGGGAATGGTATTCACTACATGATTATTATGGCATGGAAAATCCTAGTGCACGTTCTACAACATAACGACATAACAAGGGGATTCATAAAATTGGTTGATGAGAGAGAAAGGGTCCTATAATTATTTATTCATGAAACTGGAATTAATTAGACAATGAATAATAATATCCCAACATATGAAATGGGTTTTTAGATGTATAATATATGAGAAATGATTGAATGGAAATTAAGAGAGATATATCCCTTAATCAATTTCAGCATGGTATCAGGGGTACATGAGAGGTATTAATGAGGGAGAAAGGGGTATCTCATCATTCATACATAATAAGGGAATTATGGGGGATGTTTAAAAAATATACCCCATCATTTTGAATTTAAAGTAAAAGGGTGTGAAAATATAAGTAAACCTGTATAAAAATGAGAAAGGAAGGAATGTGTGGATCCCTTACATGCATACGTGACTTAAAAGCATGACGGGGGAATTCATGAGAGCTTGTGGTGACTTAAGGGAATTCAATATAGGGTATCATAGAATATTTATGTAATCCATGGATTTTTGGTGATGATATATGGGACATTGGATTGGTTTATATTGGAAATGAGAGGGGGATTCTTTATTATTTCAAAAAAATAGGTTTTGGAATCATTATAATTAATTATTAAAAACCAATACCATCCCATGATTACTGCGCATTGTTTTGTAAAATGAGGAGTAGATAAAAAATGTTATAACTGATGGCCAAAAATATTAAAATATTATGCACTCTTATGTGGAGGTGAGTCACATTATTAAAGAAATAAATTTGAAATTATAAAATATATTATTCATTTTGGAGGATTCACCATGTATTTATTAATTAAGTAAAAAAAATTAAAATAATATCCTCTAAATGGGAAAACATATATTGGGTTTAGAATACCCATTATATTATTTATTACATCATTTTGGGGTCATTGTGATGTCATTAAACACCTATTTTATTTATATGATAATTAATTTTTATAATAAAAAATTGATTTTCTCACAAAAATCTGAATTATTCACCATTGGATAATTTTGATACCCTTATTCTAAAAATAATATTTTTTATCTATATAAATTTTAAATATGGGAATTTCAAATATTAAATTATAAACTGATATTTATTTAAAATTCAATGGGTTTGTAAAAAATAGTTTTCAAACCATAATAAAAATTACAATTTAATTCATAAAAGCTATATATCATTTATTATTTATAAAATTAATTTAGTAATAATTATTTCCAAAATTCATTAATTTCATTAAATAAATTTTTTAAAAATTCAGTTTTTTGATTGTATAAAAAATAAAACTCTTATCAACCAGTGTACATAATCATTTATAGATAACGAACTTATATAATCATAATTTATAGTTATTTGTTTTATAATACTTTTTATAAAAAAAATTAATGTCTATATTTTTAAAAGTAACATTTTTACCAAAAATTAAAATCTTCAAAATCTTCATTTTTTCAAGAAAAAAAATCTCATTAAATAGTTGGTTGATTAAAAATTTAATTTATAAAAAGGGATTTAAAAAAATAAATAATAACTATTTATGTAACCCCCTATATCACCCACATAATGACTAAGGATTTGGTGTGATAGTGACAAACTCATGGGGTATCTCGGATAACATCTCCCAGGTGGTAATCTTATTTGACTATATCATCCCCCGTATGTTATTCCATTTATTTATAACATTTTTATGCAAGGATTGATCTTGGCCAAGAGATAAGTCTAGTGATGTTAATTCCTTTTAGATATCCAAAAAATGATATTCATATGGCCTGAGTCTACTGGATGCAGTTATCCTATGATTTTTCTATGTCGAAAGAATTTTTTTAATACCTTCTATATATATATTATTTGGTGATAATTTTTCAATGACTATATTATCAATATTAATGATACATAATGTTCATATAAACCCAACAATAATAAATAAATAGTGCAACTATTTTTTAAATCCATGGGACAATAAATGTATAAGAATTTTATACTTAAATGATAGACTCATAAAATATTATTATTTTTGATGATGATGATCTTTTGACCAAGTATTCTTATTTACTTCCATATCATGATAAAATGTCATTAGCTAAACAAATAAATATTATATTAAAATTGTTTTTATATAGTTTTTTTCTCTCCCCGTTGAATCTAATCACATGCAGAGGATTACTTCTCTTTTTTGTAAAAGTATTTAGATGACTTTAAGTACTTAATTAAATATCATTACAACCATTCATCCTCAATATGATGGATTGATATATATAATGATTAAAATTATTATGGCATTCAATGAACCTATTCAATGGAATAATAGTGATGTTTTGATCATCGTGTTTCATTATCTATATTTTCATCGAATTAGAGATTTCATTATAGTATACAGATGGCACCTCATAAGGTTTTATATAGAAAACAATTTTTTAATGTATCTTATTGGGATTAATATTTTTGAAAAAGTTTATTTTAAAAAAATTGTAATATTTAATGGAGGATAATTTAAATATGATTATGAATATATGTCATTGGATTAGAGAAGATAGAAAACTTATATACATAAACATAGTAAATTTTATTCATTGAATGTAGGAGATCATGTATTTTTAATGTGTGTTAATGTAATAGTGTTATAAACTTTGTTAACATGTGAATGATAATTCCATATTTCATTGGATTCCGTATTTTCAATAGAAAACATACATTATTTACCTACTCCGTGGATTTTCATCTGATTTTATTCAAAGTACATTATATTTGCTATTTTTTTCAATAATATATGTGCCATATGAATATTCATTTGTGTTAATTAAATTATTATAGCTTGAAGGGAACCATAAGTATATGGAATTAAATTTTATGATTTTTTCTCATATTGAGTATATGTTTCGGAACAAATCAATTCACCAGTTTAATGGATCGGAAAAAAAATGATTTAAAAAGTGACATGGTAATCATAAAAAGAATTAAATGAAAAATATCCACACTATTATAAGAAATCAATTATATTATAAGAATGAAATTTCCAAAAATGGGAAAAAATTAATAACCTATTTAATGATGAAATATAATCATTTTCAAGATTTTCTAAGATTCAATAATTTTATATCATATATATATTGAAAATATAAATATTAGCCTATTTTTCAATCAGTGGAAAAAATATTTATTTTTGAAAAATACAATTTCATAAATTATATCGTTATATTAAATTATATAATTTATAACATAATGAAATTTAATTTCATAATGGATATTATTGAAAATTTATCATTGAATGTTTATATTATAGAGTTTTTTAGAATTCAATGAAAAACATATTTTCTTAATTACTTGTGAAACATTGTGATTTTTATTCAAACATGTCTTTGTTTTATGAATTCTAAAAATTTATATTTTATTTTAAAAATTGTTTAATGTATAATTTATATAATTTTATTATTAATAATATAATTATTGTTAATATTTTCAATTCTATAGTACATTTTTTTCATAATCTTTCTCATAATTAACAATACATTTTTCTAAAAAAAAAATTTCATTATATTTTTTCAGTTGAATTTTATATTAAATTCATAAAGTAATGTTTATTGAATTTAATGAAATAGATTCTATATTTTTATTCCTCATATTTAATATCATTCAATTATTTCAAAATATTTTTCGGTTACAAGTAAGAGTATATTTAGTAAAAATATGTTTGCATTGTTATGGTTAAAATAGATTTGAACCATTAAAATAAGATGATTATAGTTAAATTGAACTAAAATATGTATAAATCCTAATTTGTAGACACATTTCATCACAATAAATTATCATTTTTTGGAAAAAAAATTAAATCCATTTTTCTTGAGTAATACATTATTATATTTTAATTACATTAAATAATCCATGCGTGTCTACTCTCCAACATATAAAAGGACACCCACACTCCTCTCATATTCAAACGTAAAAAGATATATGGTTAACTATGATATAAAATAATTTTTCCTAAAATTAATCCTTATAACATATGGGTATTAGATTGGATTTAAATTACAACAGTAGATTTTTCATTCTATAAAGCAATTTATGTTGTTTGAAGAAGGGGTATATTATGTCACTATATGTTTTTTGTTCATTTATTCATCTACCTCCATAAAATAAATCTATATTTTGTGATATTAGAAATAATTATATCGCATATAATTAGGTGTTATTTTTCTATGAAAATAATTTTATCTTTATACTCTTCAATTAAATTAGAAATGAATCCTTCGTTCTTCTGTATAACAGACTACCACCACTAAAACCAATGTAATTCATGATGCACCACTACCTCTCATTATCGTTTATAATTATAGGGTTAATTTATATGTATTATATTTATCACATTATTATCATTATTATATGATACTTTACCTTTCATTTTTTCATAAATTTTATGACATTGAAAAAATGAAAATGACATTCTTTGTTATGTGTGGTTTACCACCTCTACAAATTAGTATGATTCGTTTACATGACTAAATCACATGGATTTTATATATAAGAGTATTTAATGAGATAATAGGATATTTATAATATAATAATAAATATTATTCAATGATAAAATAATAATATATTTATTTCCTTCATATTCATTGCTATATTATAACATTTTCATTCATATTTATAATATAACATCTTAAATATTTTAATTCATATCAATTTCCATAGTCATCATTCATTGTAGGTTTTAAAATAATAATTAATATAAAAATTTAAAATTATTTTATTATTATTATTTTAGATATTATTTAATGTTTATCTCAATCAATATAACAAACATAATGATATCTTTTTTAAATTATATGATAATCATCCTCAAAACGACAAACATCGACATAAATTATTATGAAATTAATCATTTCTATGAAATAATTAAAAAAAATATTTCTTTATATGAAGTTCAAAATATTAATGGTTCTCAACTATGAAAATAATTTATTAATTTCAACATACATAAGATAAATATTATACCTGATAGGACATAATCATGTTATGGTTGACTTTACCATAAAACCTTGTTTTAAATATTTTAAATTCATATTTTATAAATCATTATCATAAATTTAGGGATTTTTTTAAATATTTTGACTATTTATTTATATGTACATAAACAGATTATAATTTATGATTTAAATCTCTTCATTAAATGAGTTTCATAAGGAATTTGAATCCATATTTTAGGCATGATTTTTTGACTCTATTTACAAACAAAAAAAGTAATGTTATTCTTTAATATATATTACGTTAAATTTTTTTTACCTCCAATGAAATAGTTATTTTATTTATGGATTATATAATATGATTATATTTTTTCATCCAAGGAAAAAACATCTTCACATTATTCAGGTTATTATAGTTTTAAAATTTTTATTTTAATTGAAATGGATATTTAAATATTTTAAATGTTATTCTTTTGGGAGGTGCATTTATATTTTAATAATTTTGATGGTGAAAAATCACGATTCTATGTGTTTTATAAATTTTATAATGTTTGTAAGTTGATAATGATTATTTTTTATACTAATATGGATATCCAATGCATTTTTTAATGGTTATATTCTGTAAAGAATTATGTTGGATGTTCATTGGATATGTTACAATAAAATTTTGGGTTATAATGAGTGTTATATAAATATGATTTGTTAAGGAATATAAAATAATATTTATTCATTATATTTTATTTTCATGTAAATAATAAATTTTCTCCATTTAATGATAATGATATTTTTGAATGAATGATTATTTCATTCTGGGAAAAATATATTTTTTTGAAAAAAATAATTTCATATGTTCACATATTTTAATGAATCCCTAATAATTATAGTTTTACACTAATGATTTATTATATATTAATTTAATAAAATAATTAGTTAGGTAATATAATTTCATGTGTATTTAATTGATTATATGTGTAAAAGGATTGTTACATTTATTAAAAATTCTATTTTGAGATCTCAAGGTTTTAAAATGAAATAATAGTTTTCATTTTTTCATATTATTTAGTCTCTTAGTGGGAATTTTTCTCTCATACTAAATTTATAAAATAAATAATATTTTCTAAAGATTATTTGAAAAAGTTTTTATTCCCATTTGATATTTTTTAATATTTATCATGAAAACAATATCCTTAGGATAGAATAATTAACATGTCATTTTATAACTAGGATGAGATATATTATGTGAGGACATATAAATATAAGAAATATCTTACTAATGTGGACTTCTATTTTTGTTATTGGTTTTCCATCTAATTTCCCATTAAAACATGGGGAAAACATTTTGTGTGTTTTTATGTTGTTAATATACATATATTGGGTCACTATAGTTTATATCGATCTGGAGAAGTATTATTTATTTTTGGCGTCAGTATTGATCCCATAATGGGGATTCCTATGTGTCAATTTAAAAGTAAATTTAACTGATGTAGTTTGGTGCCACCAAATAGGACTGGTCATGCCTTTTAAGGTCTTGTCAAAATGAATAACCATTATAGTTTAACTTCATGTTTTATTTGATTCTGGGTTACTGATTCCTAAAAATTATTTTTTTCAGTCATACAAATGACCGACCCTCTGTACTGTTGTCAAAGATTATATTTTTATGAGGATCATTATGGAAAAATGAAGTATGGATTGATGATCATGGTCACCAATCATGGTATAGCCTAATTTTGATGGATTGATCCATATTGGAATATGTCAAAATAAATATAGATATTATTTGGGATATTGAATATTTTGGATAATATAGTGGGGGTCTAGATGGATTGTAACCTTTTATAGAGAAATGACAATTCTCGATAATATAAACTAGTAGATGATGGTCCATAGGGAATATATCATAGATGGACCAAAATCACATACTGTTTAAAGTATATATAGGTTAGGGAATGTTCTTAATTATCTATTGAGGAATATATCCTCGTGACTATGTGAATGTAATGTTTTATAGTGTTGTATTTGAAACATATTGGGTCATCTTATATATCACATTAGTAAGGTAATAAAATCTAACATTGTTTGAAATACATGGATTATTTTCATATGACATGATCATACCATGTAGTTTAACATCATTTGGTATGACCACGTATTGTGTAGTTTATATGTGAGAGATAGAGTATTCTTCCTTTGAGAGGAATCTAATATGTATTGGTGAATATAATAATTCTATTCCAAATAGTTTTTATTTTTAGGATATGTATGTTATGAATGAAATGACAACCTATGTTTGAGTGATGATTATGAATATGAGACTTCCCTATGATATATCATTAAGATTATGTCCTACATAACGAAAAGTGATATTTTTAGGACATAAAACTATGGAATATTTCCATGTTGTGAAATTACCATCATGGTAATGACATGTTTATATCATTTCTGTAGACGAAAAAATAATTCTCAAGGTTTGAAATAATAGTTATCATGAGATAAAGCATATTATATAGGGAAATATGTTGAATATATATAGGTATTACACACTATGGTTTTGAAAATTTTCATCTTTGGGTTTATAAACATTTAAAATAAATAAAAATCATATCATGACCTACACCAAAGGAGGATTCTCATAATGGGAATAATTTTTTATTCTAATTAAATGTTCATTACAAATTTCTAAGAACCCATGAGTTATGGTCGATGTGATAAAAAAGATATAACAGAAGAGAAACCATTTTTATATAGATATTATATGGTATTTGAATGTGGAATACACATTGGGCATGTTTGATGGGGATAATAGTTATAAATATTGCAGAATGTATCACTCTTGGAGAAAATAATATTAAACTTCAATAACGAACCCAGAAATGTGAACACTATATATGGGTCCATTTAACAGAAATTTCATGTGGTTTTTATAGTATATTCCAAAAATATGGACTCATCGAAGGATATAATTTTAATAATATGTGTTGTATATGTGAGTTTGGGCCTTCAAATGTTATCATATGTATCATTTCATTAACTAAAATCATAGTCATCATAGTTCACAAGTTCTTAGCCTGATGGGGGTAATGAAAGGAGATTAGACACAATTAGAATGGTATATATGGTTTAGAAAATATATTAATATATTGAAATTATGTGAGAATATATAATATGGTCTTTGGATAGTTTTTTATCAATTGGGTCGATAAGATCACATTAATTTTATGGGGTCATTTTTGTTCAAATGAATAATGGACGGTCAATAGATTTCATGAAGGAGGTGGGGACTTGTTGTCACATGGATATGTGGGGTGGGGTTTTGAGCATGAAAATTCACAACATTCATGTTATCATGTAAGTATTATTATTGTATGTCATCACATGGAATAATCACATGACTAATATTCCATCTCATGATCACATGACAAAGATGTTAACATGAAGTCATATGACTAAGGGGTAGTTATGTGATTAACACTCACATAGGTTATCTCATGGAAACATCATTCATTATGGTTTTTAATTATTTCAAAACTATAAAAAAAGTAACATACCAAACTTTTAATTTTATTTATTTTAAATCACAAGACTAATGAGATCTAATCTTCCATGTATCCACATATTTATAATACTAACCTGTTTTTTGATTGTTTCAATGGGGGTTTTAATTGGTTCCCAAACACATTTATTTATGTCTCATATCAAGGTGGTAATTGATTAGTTATTAAATTATTTCGGTAGAATATGTTAATTATAACCTATATTGGGATTAGTGATGTGAATGACAATATTTTTGTCCCTAATGAAATCACCATTGTACATTCAAGGATATATATAGATATATTGATATAGGGCCACCATAGAATGTCTCCACATTGATTTGATCACTAAATCAGTTTGCATGTGGTGATCACACTAGTTTAAGTGGAATTATGTAAAGAATAGAAATACCATGATGTTCTCATATTGTAAATCTTTAGTTTCATGATATATATTGGGTTACAAGATCATGTGTATAAGGATCCAACATTAAACATTACTTAATATTGAGTTATGTCAATAAATCATAATGAGAAACTTTTCTGGTTTTTTGTTTTATACAATTAGTACATAAATATTAAATTACCTATCAAATGTTACAAAGTAGACAGTTATACTCTATCTAAATATTTTCACAATAATAAAATTAATTAAAAAATATGAATTATTTTTCTTGATATAAATATTATTTCGCTCTTCCTTTCTCAATCCTTTCTATATTCCCTGTGAAATACATTTCAGAAAACATGGTATGATCATAAAAAACACAGATAGGGTTATAAAATAATGAAGGAAAACATTAGATCATCAATATATAGAAATCACTAAAATGATTCTTTTCAATAATAAAACAAATGATCTGTAACATTCCACATGAAATCATAAAATTTCTGAATAAAACATAGAAATCATTTATCATAATGGTAACTTGTGGCATCCCTATCATATATACATTGTAATGTTCACAATTAAATAGAGACAAATGTTTGGATTAACCATCATAATATATTATCAAAATCAATTAGAAAAAACATTAAGGTTTACCATTGTCATGTTACCCTATGCATTGGAGAGCATTCGCAGACTCACACGCCCATAGATTATCATGAAAGCAGACATGTACATATACATTTCCAATGAAAAATATCATAATCATAACACATAAAATAAGTATAAAGGAAAGATAACATTTCCACTTTCAAACAGCAATATGACATTTCAAGGCAATGACATATTCAATTCTTTATTAGAACAATTTTCAATGCCAAAATATTTAAAAATGTTATATGGTATTTATATTACTTTTATAAACATTACATCTTTTTATGGATTCCAAATTTCAAATAATGCTTATGGCGGAAGAAAGGTAGTTGTCGTTGTGTTTGTTAAAAACCCATCTATTTGTATATTAGTAAATATATTTTTAGGGAAAATACTACTTTTAAAAAAAATTAAATAAATTAAAATAAAAAGGGTAAATTTATACACCTTATAAAAGAAGGAAATGTTTAAACCAAAAAATGCATCAATGAATGGAGATTGAGATGAAGTCCCTTACATAGTTTATTTTATTAATAAAATATAAAAAGTATGTGTATTAACTATAAATACACGAAACTAATTTATAGATTCAATATATTATAAAAAAAATTCATTTCTCACATAATCATAGAAAGACACTTTCATGTTGTTGATGATTAAGCCAACGAATGGAAATTGAGTTAATAATTTCCCTTACATTGAGTCTGATTTGTCATTTATGTTCCTTGATCTTCATGAATAAAAAATTAATGTTAATTTGTAATTGATTAATAACCATTTTCAAGTTTATTATTCTTATAATATAACTTATTACCCCTTTATAATCTCTACAAAAATATTTATGTTAATATAGGTTGTTTAGTCAGTATTCCGTTCTTGTGTCAAAAATGAACTTGTTTTGGGGAAAATTTTCTTTGTAATAAAAATTACATCATCTACAGAATTATATTCATGGTTTAAATATCATACATATCATGTATATATATTTATTTATATTAGTACATACCATTTGGAGATAATAAATAAAATTCACTGTTTATGGAGACGATAATTTGTACGTATTCATGAACACTACTTTCATTTCTTTTTCATATTCAATGGAATGAAAAATAAATCATACAAAGGTATATTATAATTAAATTATAATATTATATATTATATATGTTACATATGTTCATCAATGTAATATTTTTTATGTTCCATGTATGGCATGAATGATTCATATCACTTTGAGGGGGTGGTAGTCCAAACTTCTTCAAATGAAATTATCATATTTACACATTATTGAAAGAATAATGTTATGATTTAAATAAAAACATAAGGATAGAGAAAATATAAATATATTATATACTAATATAAATATATTTCTATAATAATGGCCACCATGAGTGGTGGTAGGGGAAAATTGAACAAACATCATTTTACAAGGGAGTAGTTCATCGTCCACAGAAATAGTTTGTTCATATAAATTAGATGGAGGTTGGTGTAATAGTGTAGTTAAAGAACATCACATAAAAAATACTAGAATATATCAGATAATGGTGTTGTTATTTTATCAATGATAAATAATATAACAGAGAGTGAAAAAGTAATATAATGGAAATGAACATTAGAAAAATGCTACCACTTAACACGTGTAACTCCCATTGATTTGTGCCAAAAGGATTTATTGAATTACCTTATGCCTAAATTAATACTTCTAGGTGTAATTTATGGATTTTGGGAGGGTATTTTTGTATAGTTCATATTAAATATGATTTTTGAGAGGTGTGGTTAAATGGGTAGGGTTGATGCCCATTTATAAGAGGGGGATGCACACTTTTGGAATGTTTTGAATTATTAATTTATTATAAATTTATTTTCAGTATCTAATAGTCCAAAAGTCATTTATTTAAATTATAAGAATATTTTGGGAAGAAAAAATCTCATCCAATTTTTTTAGGCAAGTCTAGGCCACAAATTTAACCTTATCATTCATCTTTTACCCTTAGTTTATTAATTTAACTGTTACCAGGTATTTTTGAATATTCATACTCTACGGTTAATAGATTTACTATAAAATTCCAATAGAACCTCAATTTGTTAACTAATGAAATTCTTATGATTATCTATGTCATTTTTCTGAATATTATATTTCTATTACTATTATATAATTAAATAAAATATAAGTTTTTAAGAATATATTTATGTCAAGTTTTGAACTCTTCATATCATGAATTTTTAAAAATATATATAACGACTTGATATTTAGAAAAAAAACTCATTAATTAAAATATAACAATTCATAATAATTCATTAAATTAATATATTTCATAAGAATATTGAAAATAAATATCTTTCAATTTCTATAATCTCATTTATTTAAATCATTCATTAATAAGGTTATCACTACATCAACATTGTGTCATAAAAATATTAATTTTTATGATGTCTAAAAATTATAAATAAAATACCATGATGTATCAAATATTTTTATATTTATAATTACTATTTATAGTCAAATATATCACTTATATATCCCCATATAAAAAATTGATTAATAAAAGATATTTGTTTATGTTATATTTTTCTTTTCTATAATTATATTCCTATAAAATGTCATTTTCATATCAAAGTAGCTCCAAAGGGTCCCAAAATAAAACCAAGGATTCTAATTGTCGGACATATCTAATACTATAGGATTATGGAATTTGTTAGTTTAGTTTTATATTATTATTATATTATTTGTTACACTATTTACTCAATTTACTCTTTAACCACTGAAAATAAAATAATTACTGAATTTACTGTTCTTTATTTCCAAAAATAAAAGTTACCTATTTAAAAAATTTTAATCTCACAATTTATATATGGAATCCATTTTTCTAAATTCTAAACATATAATTTCTATTAATTAATTTAAAATTAATTCATGTTGTCAAATAAAAAATGGGGGTTTTATGAAATAAAAAAGATCGAAATATTGATAGGTGTTTATGTCCAATTTAAAAGTGAAACCATTTATAATGACCTTAATTGGATTAAATGATAAAAATATAATCCAATAAAACATTAAAAACAAATAAAAGTATAATCTTAATATATAAATATTTAAATGAAAAGGCAGTTTTGAATTAATATCCTTTATTTTTTGCAATATAATAAATATGAACATTATTAGATAAATACCAAAATTTTGTCCCAAGTAAATTTTGATATAACGCTTCTAAGATATAATTTTATTTTTTCAAAGATATCATATAAATGTTTCAAAAACTATATTTAAAAAGGATTCATGATTAAAATTTTGTAAAGAGACCTTTTAAATATATTAGAGTATTTCACGCTTAAAATCAGATTCATTCTAATTTTAACCCAATAAAATTTATTGGATAAGTGAAAATATATTTAAGAATAATATTATAGTTAGTTCTATTAATGCTTGTCAATACAATAGATATGTGTTAATGACCATTTAAAATAATAATAATATTGTATTAGTTTTTATGTATAACTCAAAGTTGTGTGCTACGTAGGATTCCAATGAAACCCATTATTACAAGTAGAATACACTATTTGAAAAAGTTCACTATTTAACATAAAATAAATTTATTATTAATAAATATTAATATATTTTAATATGAATTATTCTATAAATACAAGGGTTATTACAACCTTCACCCCTTTCGGAAATTACATCCTCACAATTTAAAAATTATGCTCAAAAAATTCATTGAAAATCCCACATTGGGATAATAGTCAATAAAACTATCACATTTATTTAATTAAAGAGAAGTAAAAAAGGTCACCAAATATAACACATATTAGGATTTCATGTAAGAAATCATGTATTAGGATGGGAAACTAATCTTCATGATCTGATATAGAGTGATAGAAAAAATGATCATGAAAAAGTTAATAACCAGAAAACCACAAACATGTGATTGGTTAAGTGGTCATTGATTTCCCAGTTGGAAATGATAATGGAAAAAAATTTGATTTGACGTTGTTTTCATAAATTTGAGGAATTTATTTATTATATTTAATAAGAAAATAAGGAAATATACTTAGTTTTCAAGTATATCGTCCCCCTTTAATTAATTGCTACCACAAACTAATTTTTTCTCCAAACAATGAGTATTAAAGATGAATTGGCAACATCTAATTCTATATAATCAACTTCTAGACAATCACATAAGAAAAATAAGAGGAATTATATTTTTTCCATATTTTTATACATTACCCAAAACCAAAATGGTTATTACAAGTTCAGATAATCCTGAAAAAGGATAATTCATTATAAAATGAAATAACACTCATAATTTACAAAATTCAACAAAAAACAATTAAATACAATAATTTCCATAAAATTCATCAATGTAATCCAACTAATATTGAAATCTAGAAAAATGATCGATTTAATCACATAGTTTTCCACAATAAATCATAACATTTATCTCTAAATAACATTGACTACTATTAATGTATCATACTAAAAAGTAATTAATACTATCTCATATTGTCTATGAGAGGTTAATCATTTCCATAAATAACCGACATATCCATAGGTCCACAATAAAAACATAGATTCATTCAAAATAAAATTTAAACCATTACTCCTGAAATCAAATCCCATATTTTTCTATTTTCATTTGTCGTAATTTGTTCCCAAAAGAGGGAACGTATTCCATAATAACAATATCACATAATAAAAAAGTAATTTCTTATACTAAGGATATCCATTTGATAAAATATGTGTTCAAAAAATCAACTTAATCAAAATACTTAAAATCATTTTACTAAAATGAAAAATCCATGCTAAGAAGGGACTTCTTGTAGGACTGTTGTAGGTGATGCACCCTTGTCTCCCTTTGGCTATGGGTTCGATTCCCATGACCGTGTAGACCTAACAGGTTGTCACCTATCATGGATTTTTTGATTTTCTAATACCATACCATTCCAATAAAATTTCCAAAAATAATAATATTTTTTCAAAAATAACCATAACCTATTTTTTCCTCAATTTTTATCTAATAACATTCATTTTTCATCCCCAAATGAAATAAACATTTATCACCTCATAAAAAAGATCATTTGAACCCCTAATGTTATCCATTATTTACACACAAGATAAAATAAATGTTTATTGAGTAAAATTTCTATATATCAATTGTCAGGGTTATAAATACTAGAAAATGACTTCCAATATCATCTCATCGTCAAATGATCCTTAATAATATTAATTATTTCATTATCCAAAAATATACCATAACTATTGAATCCATTATATGTAGATTTATTACACATTAAAAATTATTCATAATCAATAAACTATGAATTTACATAGTCTATATTAATACATCAATCCTCAATTCTAGATATCAAGATCTTCAGGATGTTCCCTTTCTCTTTTGGCATGTTGTCATACTTTTAAAAGATAAATATTCACTCCAATTATATAATTTCACTTTTTGATAGAGTTGTAAAATTTATGGTCTTGAAGTCATATTTAAAATAAACCATGACCCATAAAATTGTTTTAGAAATTAATAGGTGTTGAAAAACTCAAAAAATTTCTTGCAGGTGATTTGAATACTTAAGAAGCTATCAAAATCATTCCGAAATTCTTTTTCCAGAATAGTGATGATCAAATCATTGGGAAGGGATAAAAAGTTTCTGAATTATCTCATTCCTTACATCTTTCCAAATTATCCTTAACCCGCTGAACATAATCAACACAAAAACATGAAATTAATTATTATTATTATTATAAAAAAATTATTCCATATAGGGCAATGATAACATAAAAACATTAAAATTAATCTAATACGTCAACCTCATTAAATTTAAATTATTTAGGTTTTTATCCAATCAACCTATTTTACCATAACCCTCTAAAACATTCCATATAACAATAACCCAATTAGTTATATGACATCCTTTAGAAATATCCACATCACACCCTATACTATAAATTAATCTAAATCATACAATGATACCAACTATATGGCCACATCATTAAACATTACTTAATCATCAGTTATGTCAATAATTCACAGTGAGGATCTTTTTAGGTTTAGAGTTTTATAGAATTATGCCATAACTATTACATTACATAACAAATATTACAGAGAAGACAATTATAATCTATCCAAAAAATTTCAATAATAAAACCCCTTAAATAAAAAAATAATTTATTTTCTTGATTAAAATATTCTTGCAATCATGATTTATCATTCCCTTTTTATACACTATGAAAAACATTTCAAATACTTGGGATGAGAATAAGAAGATCAGTAGGGGTTATAAAATAAGGAAAGAAAACATAGGTTCATAAAAAAATATGAAGCAGTGGTATCATACTTTTCAATAATAAAACATTATATCTTTATCATACACCATGAAATCATAAGATTTATGAATAAAAAATATAATTCATAAATAATTATGGTAACTTGTGTAAAACATATCATAATTACATTATAGATTTCACAGCTACATCTGGCGTTATGTTGGGAATATCCATCAAATTATATTCTATAAATCTCTTAGGAGAAACATTAATATTTACCTCTGTCACATTACCCAATGTATTAGAGATATATCTACAACTCACATTCCCTTAGTGTATCACATAACCACCTATATACGTAAATAATTCCCTAGAAACATAACATAATCATAACACATAAAATAAGCATAAATGAAAGATAGCATTTCCCCAATCTCATCAAAATATAACATTTCAATATATTAATATAATCAATTCCTTATGAAAACCATTTTCCAAAACAAAATAGGTAATAATTTTATATTGTATTTATTTTCCTTTTCAAAAAATTATGACTTGTTAAGGAATCCAAATATCAGATAATGACCGTGATAGTGGAATGGTCATTGTCACCGCATATGATAAAAATATACCTTTGGTTTTTTCATTAGTAAAACAATTCATAAAAAAATATTCCTTTAGAAATCCATTTAATTAAATTAATTAAAAAAGTTTAAAATTATACACCGTATAAATGAAGGTTGTGTATAAACCAAAATATGCCAGAATGATTGGAGATGGAGACGAAGTCCCATACAGAGCTAAAATTGTAAATAAAGTAGATCCATTATGTTTATTCACGATTAATAGAACCAAATATATTATAAATAAGATATAATATTTCAAAATTCTTTTCCCATGTAATCATAGCCAGACCTAGTCATGAAGTCGAAGATTAACCCAAAGAATGGAATTTTGGTTAAGATGTTATGTTACCACGTGTCTGACTCATCACATATGTTCCTTGTTCTTTCTGAATGAAAAACATAAGTAAATATATAGTTTCTTAAAAAACTTTTTCATGTTTATTATTCTTTTTATGTCACTTATTACCATTTTATAAGAATTACATAATTATTATGGTTATTATTGGTTGTTTTGTTGATATTCGGTACTTGAGTCAAAAATGAACTTGTTTTGAGGTAAATTGTTAATGCAGTGAAAAGTAAATCATCTCCAGAATTATAGTCATGATTTAAATATCATATATATATATATTATGTATATATTTATAATATTAAATAACATTTTGAGATAATAAATGTATTTAACTATTCATGGAGATGGTAAGTCATACGTATGCAAGAACACTACTTTCAATTCTATTTCATATTCAAAGGAATACAAACTAAATGATACATAGTTATATTATAATTGTAATATAATATCATATTTTATATATGTTATATATTTTAATTAACTCTATCCATTATACATTCCATGTGAGGCATGAACGAGTCATATCATTTGAGGGGCGGTAATCCAACATTCTCAAATGTAATTATCGTATTTAAACATTATGGAAAGAATAAAGGGATGATTTAAATAAACAAAATAAGAATAGAGAAAATATAAATATTATATATATCATATATAAATATAGTGATATCATAATAGACATCATGGAAGGTGGTTGGAGAAAATTGAACAATCAATATTTCATGAGGCCGTAGTTCGTGGTCCAAAGAAACAATATGTTGATATACATTTGATGGTAGGGTGTGTGTAACTGTATTTTGAATCCTATTCATAACAAAATCATGCTATATTGAGGATAATTTTGTTGTCATGTAATCAAATTATAATAATATAATAGATAGTGAATAATTATTATAATGTAAAAAACATTAGATAAGATGCTACCACTAAAAAAGAGTAACTCTCTTGGATTTTGGCCAAAACGATTTCTTGAATTTCCTTCTGCCTAAGGTAAGCCTTATGGGAGGAATAGAGGGATGTTTGGAGATTGTTTAAGAATGTTTTTTAAGATACAAGGTGATTTTTTAGAGAGATTATTTGGGTATGGGTGATTCCCATTTAAATGTGGGAGGACAGGTTCTTTTGGAATGGTTTGAAGTATTATTTTATTTTAAAATTATCTCCGGTTTCAAATGGTCCTAAAGTAATTTATTTCAAATATAAGATTCTTTTGGGTCAAAAACCACTCATAAATTGGTTTTATAAAATTATAGGACACAAATTTAAATTTATCTTCCAGTGTTAAACCATAGTTAACTAATTTAACTATTATCATGTTCTCTGGTATATTCACAATATATAGTTAATATAGTTACTATAACGTTCCAATGATACCTAAAGTGGTTTATTTATGACATTTTTATCATTATATATGTCATTTGGAGGAATGATAAATATTTAGGACCGTTATTTCATTTAAAAATAGTATTTTTTTAACTGATTTATGTCAACATTTATACTACTCATATCTTGAATTTGTAAAAATTCCACAAAAAAATGATTCAATCGAACAAACTTCCTTGATTAAAATATAAATAATAAACATCATCCTTTAAATTCATGGATGGCATAAATAAATTGATAATAAATTTATTTTAATTTTTATAATCTAAATTATTTATGACATTCATTAATAAAGTAATCACTACATCATCATTGTGTAAAAAATTTATATTTTTATTTGAGGTTTAAAAATTATAAATAAGTTACCATTATATTGGAAATATTTTTATATTTCTGTTGAATATTTATCCTTGACAATATAACTTATATAACCCCATAATAAATTGTTTTAGTTAAAGATACATGTATATGTTATATTTTTCTTTTCATTAAATTAATTATTATAACATGTCATATTCACATCCAATTGGATCCATGGGATCCAAAAATAGACCCAAGGAAGACCATGGTCTGACATAACTCATCAAATAGGATTAGGACATGTGTTAGGGTAGTTTAATATTTCTATAATATTATTTTCTACCCTTGTTTTTTCAATTAACACTTTAACCACGATAAATAAAATAATTAATGATGTTGTTATTCATAATGTCAAGAAATAAAATGTTCCTATTGAAAAATATGAACCTTAAAATTCAAAATATGGAATCCATTTTATCCAATTCAAAATAAAGAAGTCACATTAATTAATGTAAAATTAATTCCCATTGTCAAAACCAAAAAGCGGGTTTGTAATATGTAATAACTATCAAAATATTTACATGTGTTTATTTATAATTTAAATGTGAAATTGCATCCAATTACAATAATTGTATTTAATGATCAAAATATAATCCAATTTCATATTAATACCAATTAAATGTAAATTATAATTAATCAAATAAATTATATGAAAATGTAGTTTTGAATTAAATGCAATATATTTCACTATTCAATTGAAAAGATCATTGTTAGAAAAATATCAATATTTCTTCCAATGTTAATTTTGATGTCCAGATTCTAAAGAAGAATCCAATTTTGTCATATATATCATATAAAAGTGATAAATTATATATTTAAAAAGGTTTCGCTTTCAAAACGCTATAAAACAACCATTTAAAAATATTAGAGTATTATATGTTTAAATTATGATTTATTCTAATTTTATGCCTATAAATTTTTTTTTGATAAATTTAAAGAAATTTAATAATCATATTTTATTTAGTTATGATAATTCCCTCCAACACAATTTCTAGTCATTAAATTCCATTTAAAATAAAAATATCATTATATTATTTTTTTGATATAACTCAATGTTCCGTGCAACGTAAGATTTCTAAAAACCCAATTTTTGGTTGTTAAGTACACTATCAGAAAAATTGTCCACATTAACATAAGAATAATATCTTATTCATAAATATTAATAGATATGTAATTGTATTATTATATAAATTATTGGGACATTATAATGTTTCCACTAGGAAGCACCACATAATGAAGAATAATTGCATTAGAGACCAATCATGGTTACCCAAAATTCTTCTCCCATTAAGGTGTCATGTGGATAAGTTTAGTTTCGAAAGATAATGTGTCACTTTTTGGATTATAGGAATTTTGGAACAAATTACATTACCCTTAAGAGTTCATATTGCCCAAGAATAATGTATGCCTTCATTTTAATTTATTTTGAACAACTAAACACTTGTGATTATGGAATTTTCCCCAAATCATTATGATAAATTTATTCTATATAGAATCTAAAATCCCCCCTCAAATTTAATATTGGAAGAAGTAGTGAGGTCATAGTTAAGTGGGAGTGAATTCCCCCCAAATTCCATGGGTCATTCCATTATCTTCTAGTTTAGCAATGTTTCATTTGGAAATTTCTAACACTCTCTACATATAAGAGGGAGAGGGAAGGAAATTTCAAATCTATCTCTAAGGATTGAAAGCTATCTATTTCCATTATATTCACTAGTTTCAGTTCAGAAACCATTTCACATCAACACATCACATGAATTGACTTCATGATCCCAATATGTAAACTCTATTTTACAAAATTAATATGTAAATAAATAACATTACTAGTTGATGATAACCAACATGAACCGTAATTCATGTATCATCAGAATGATAAAATGATTAAAATGATTTATTTTTTTGTACATGATTGGATTATTCTCGATGGGTTGGGTGATTCATATGACATTTTTATAGTCACATGATCATGTGATTTTAAAGGGATCATAATCTTTTTGTTTTGGTTACCCATTCATTTGATTGTTTTATTCTATCAATTTTCAACTCTAATATTTGTAAACACTATATAAAAGATGAATTTACCTTTTTGTGGTCATAGTTTCTTCAATCAAATATTTTGAACATGTTGTTCAACATATCAATTCCATGGTCAGTAGTATGGAATCTATTCAATGTATAATCATTCATGCCACTCAGGATCATCTTGTGATTTGGATATGAACTAAACTACTGTATTATTCATTTTCATGTTAGTTTTTCATGAATGTTTTCACTAAAATATAATACAATGATCTCTCCACCAAATTTATAGATCATTCCTTCCTTCTCGATCCTCATGAATCATAATACATTGACAAAAAATATTTCCTATTTCATCCACAAACCACTTGAAACAGACCACGCTGATAGATATTTTCTAAAGCCACTAATGATTTATTTTCGTGGGTTTTAAGTGAATATGAAACTGTAAAAAACGTCTATATATATAATGATGAATTTTTTTTGAATATGATTATTGGGTTGTTATATATATAGGATTTTTTATTAGGTGGATTCATAAGAAATGGAAGTGGATGATCTATCTCGTTTTTGTGAATTACTATAGAGTTTTAACATATCTAATGATGATAATCATGTGAAATTTAGTCTAGCAAACTAAAAATATATCTTATTTCAAAAATTATCAAACCATATACCTTAACATCTCATTGAGTGTGGAGATTAACAATTTCCTATTGTTGCATGGATACATTGATATAAACATGTTGGATATCGAGGAGATCATATTCATGGATGTTCTGGTAAATATTTATGATTAGTTTCTTCTCCCACATACTGTTTAAGATAATCAATGATAATCATATCTCATCATAATTGAGTTGATTAGTTTGGACCAAAAGGCCCAAGGTAATGTCCAATATTTTGGGGAAGAAATCTATTACAAGAATTTGTATAATTAATTTATCATGATTAATTTTAATTAACCGCAAATAATGAATCCAATTTCCAACCCATAACAATAACATCATGTTGATTGGGGTGTCAAAAATACAATACATGAAGAAGGTAAATTCAATTTCTGGGGGTAGATAGTCTCCTCCTCGAACAACCAAACTGTTTAGCTAGCTGGTTTTACAGAAATTAACCACACTAGATATATTCTCACATTCTAAGTGATTTTTGGGGTTAGAGTCTCCACCTTCATGATAAAATAATCCATCATAGGTTAATGTTATATCATTTTTCCTATTATATATTAAAAAATATAATATCTCCATAATTTCTATGTGTACACGGAGAGGGGACCATTCATAATATTCATTCCCTAACATGTATTGTGGGGTTAAATGTGGTAATATAAGGGATGAAATGTGTTTATAATTATTATATAAAGACTGGATTCCAATTTTAGTTCATTTATCTTATGTATTATCATGTTCATTCCCAAAACCAAAAAAAAGGAGAAAATAAGGATGCTAAACAAGAACCACTTGTTCATAATTATGCTATATAGAGTTCCACATAATGTATTCATGAATAATTTAAAGGGTGATCCAAAATACGAAGATATTATTATATCTATCCATAATGTTTTCAAATGAAATATAATCAATATTATTCTATTTTTTGAGTGAAATACACAATTTTAGTTTCTGAATCAAATTCATTTTGTTCAAATTAAATTCCAAAAGTCCCACCATATTTGTTCAGAATAGCATCTGATGGAGGATCGACAATTTTGGATAATGTCTACCTTCATTGATAATAATTTTTTTCTAACCATGCAACTATGTATGTTATTTCTTATCTCTCAGATTATTTTTTAATCCCATACTCTCATCATAAAAGAAAAGAAAATAAGCTATGTAGGTGGAGAAGAAGAAAGAGTTTCTAATATTTTAGGAAAGTAATGTTTTTGAGGTTATGGTGCCATCAACATACTCAATAATATGTAATCATCCATATCCCAGCAATCATGTGTCATTTTATATTGTCCAAAATAATAATACACATATCTAGCCACCTTTAACTTTGAGAAAATCTGTAATGAATGTGACAATGGTGGTTTGAATTATAAAAAATGAAGAATCAAGTAATGAGGATCCATATCGGGTTGTGCATAAAATTCCCATTACATTCCAAAAATTTAATTTCAATAGAAGGGAGACCATGTTCCCCAATTCCAAGATATTTTTTTTCTCAAAAGAGTTGGAGATACTATTTTTTTTGTAATTCTACCACCCATGAGTATATTGCCAATAAATACCATCCTTATGTCAATAAATTCCTATAGAACATCAATTAGGTTATTCATTGGGGTAAGGGTCACATCTTCTACACATCAGTGATGTGATGAATGATGATTCTCAACACAATAATTGCAACTGAGAATAGGGGAAGTCAAACTTGCACCAGTAAGGATGTAATATATATTCCATAATTACGAAGACACACATCTATTATTATGAAGAAAATAATTATAAATCATTTAGTTATTGAATATGTCTAGAGAGACCATGTCACCTCTCACCTCTAGGGTATATTATTTTGGAAATATTATAGTTTATATTAAATCCAATGGTGACTATGTGACCGATGAACATCTATCACCTTATTAGATAGAAATGATATAGGTAGAAGTTTCTATTCATAATGTAACACTACCCCGGAATCATCCAGCGGGTACTATAAAAACAACGAGGATGGTGCTATAAGAAGTAACATCCCAAAAAAATAAAAGGATGACAAATCTATAAGGGAAAATGTGGTATCCTTGGCTGAAGTCACATGTATGTGTCTAAAATTATAGAATTTTATTTCCCCCATTTAGTCTCACTAGTAGCTTCTCCTGTATTGTATTAATTATAAATGTTCTCATCGTTTACCCTAAGATAGATCAAATTATATGGGGGGGATAAAAATTATTATCCTCTATTGGTACTATAATCTTTAGATGATGTTCAATAAGGATCAGATGTTTTTGATGCCTAATCAAAGTCGAAATCTAGTTATGATGTTGATGTTCTAGTATGTCTGCCTTTTGATATTGCAAGGTAGGGTGAACATTTGTAATATCTCAATTCCCGAGGATATTATTTAGTTTACTAATATTTGATGGAAACATAATTAAAAATGGAATATATATTTTCATAAATTGGATACTTCATTAGAACTATTTTCTGGTCATGTAACCACTACTTATTATTAAAAAACATTTGGGTGATTAATTTTATATATTGATAGATGTGGATCATCTATTACTCATGGTAGTCTTCCATATAAATATCCATCCATTAAACCTTAATTCTAGGCTGATGTGATAGGGGTACCAATTGACATGGGTGAGAATGGAATATTTTTAGGGATTCCTATAATTATTTGTTTTCTAATGATATTAATATTTGACTACATGAATTTATTATTAATTTTCAAATTATATCCAAATAATATATATGCAATCAAAAACTGCTATAAAATGAGATCCCTCCCATATGGAATATGATGGATAATACCAAATAATACACTCATACCACTAACTGATACTAGTTTGAGTCCCTTTCATAGAAACATGACCATAAACTATGTTCATGTGAGTAGACTAGGTCTCATTTCAATCATTAAAAAAATCGTGTTCAAACAATAAATATACAGAAATGTGTATGGGGGAATCTAAAATTCAATAATAGATGGTTACTTAGAAGATATGAAGGACTGGTTTGGACACCTCCAATACATTTATCAATCATTGATTATTTAGTGTTTATTTTTTGGTCTCTTAATTCCACGTTGAATGAGATTATAACCATTAAGTAGTATAATAGGTACATGGAGTAGTTTGTATCAATGGAAGAGACCACATATTTTTACATTCATCATTTAAATAAGGCCTTGAATGATTTCTCCTAGTTTTTAAAGAAAGTGGGGCCCCCAAGATATGGTAAGTGTTTGGAAAGTTGGTATAAAGGGTCTAAAATGAGTTATTTTGAAAGCACTATATAATGATTTCTAAAGTGAATTTAGTGGAATAGAAATGTGGACTCATATACATGTATGACAAGTCTATATATGATGTTGTTCTCTAAGTAGAGGTATAATAAACTTTTGTGGTTGTATAGACTGTATCAGTGGTAATTTATGCCAATCTAAAGCTATCCAGAAGTAAACATCGATAGAGAAAAAATTGTATTCTGATCATTTAGTTCTATAATGTTATATTTACATATGATATAACTATTTAGTATTAGAGATTGTGGTATAATCTCATTACTCTATATATTTTCCCCTCCAATTGTATTGTCAATAAATAAAATATTTTGATCCTTACATGTTGTTGTGAATATTCCATCATTTTTTCATTATATTTTATAACCTCATAATGAGATAAAATTTATATGTAACCGTGACATGTAGATCATTGTACAAAATATTATGTCATCCCTTGTATGAATCCTTACTCATTTACCATAACCAATTTCTATTGGGTGTAACTCATGGACAAACATCATTATAAAAACCAACATTTACATATTATAGTCAGTACATTCAGAATTTTTTGTATCAAAGGGGTGACTTGGGAGTGTTTGTTATAGAGAATCACTTCTACATCTTTTTTCTAGGAAAAGATCCTAAAAAACATATCCTATATATTTTTAGGTCCCAAAATCTATATTTATTTTTTATTAATTGGCAGTAATTTTTCCCATACATATTTTAAATAAGGCCTGGATAATTAAGGCCTTGATTTTTAATATGGATCCCTTTGGAGGTTTCCAACATCAAGTGTGTTATATGTATTTTCTATATTCTGTAATGATTAATATATTGTAAATAATAAATTTCCTATGTTTAGTGAGAAAAAAAATTCTCATACCCCCATTTTTTTTCTTTTAATCTATTAAATATCATTTCTCTTAACTTATTATTTTTATGGCCTTTCATGTCAGACCCATGAGTTCATGATATTTTAGATTAAATAAAATTCTCTTATGTGTTAAAATTTATATATTAATATAACATAAAATATATATCAATTTATATTAATTTTTTATATCTTTTAAAATATATTACATTATTATCATTTATTATAACAAGAATCATATGTTATTTCTAGTGATTGGTTATATTGATTTCACTATATGTTTTCAAAATTTATGCTCATAAAAAATAGAATTTATTTTTCTTCAGTTTCAAGATATATATCATTGTAAATAGTTTTTTTTATAGTCATATAGCATAGACAGTAGTTTTCAATAGTTTATGGTCATATAACGTGGAACATATAATTAGAATGATTGTGTTTTTATATATTACACCATATATTTCATGAAAAATAATCTATCGAAAATTACACTCTCATAGAAAAGTCGAATCTTTTTTGTACAATATTTAATCATGGAGTTGAAATGGAATATGTATACGAGGGATGATTGTGAAACACATTGGGATGATTACATCCACGGAAATGTTGTCAAGGATCCCAAGGATCGAATTCCCTTTTTAGAATGTGATTATTCATCTAGTTTATAGTTGGATGGGTCAAATGAATGATCTATAGAAACCTAATAATATTCAATAATAGGGTTATTTCAATATATAAATGATAATTTTCATGGTAAATTGATTGTTTTGTGGAGGATTCGGGTTCTAAATACATGAATTGGGTCATAGTATAAGAATAATCAAGACGTGTTTGGGAACCCTGTATCCTTTCTTCAATGATGAATATTCAAGAATGGTTCTTGAACCCTATATCCTTACATCAATAATGGGCATAGAAGATGGTGACATAATATTGATGTTGTTGAATCCATTTGGATAGATGAACTATGGATTGGGTTAATCATGAATAAATGTGTTTGAAATGAGGATAACACGATGGGGAATAGATGGTGATTATAATCAGGAATCACATAAATATGAAAAGTAAAATCACAATGTGTCTATGTATGACATGGAGCATATGTCCAATTTAAAGTTCCAAACACCTATATTTAATACTCTAGGTGATTATTTATAGGAGTGAGGGATAAATATTCATAGAAATGTTGAGGTCCAATTGAATCTAGGGTCACTACTCAACAAGGGCCATTGATGATTTTTGAATTTCAAAACACTTTAGAAATAATAAAAAGGATAAAGTGGAAATTTAATCAAGGAGGGTTATAAAATATTAGAGAGATTCGATGTACTACCTCAGAATATGGGGAATCTTGTTTTGGGTTTTGAATCTCATAATGTATATTTTTCAGTTCAGATTCATGTGATAAGGACCACCATATTGTTAAAAAAATTTGTATAACATCCATTCTTCATTAAACTCAATGAAATATAGTGAGAATACATAATGACTGTTTAATGGACATGAATATTTTCATTATGAATTTTTCAAATTAATTATTAATGTATTTTTTCCTATATATATTGAGATTATCCATACATTCACGAGATGTGTTGTTGTCCCACTTGGGCTATAGGATAAGATGTTATACTTCCAAGGATAATAAGGATAAAAGGACTATTTAATGTGATGAAAACCTATAGTTGATTGGTAGGGTGATCATATGTTGGATAAATAGTCATAAATTCATAGTCAGTAGTAGGGTCCCTCTAATCTGAATGTGATCCTCATTAGGGGAAATGGAAGAATTGTGAAAATTCAAATATTTGATAACTAATCTAGAGATTGAGTAAAATGATATACAATGGGGGTTATAGAACCATAGTATAGTTAATTTACTACCATTTAAATGGTTTATTAATTTTATAGTCATGGGGAATATACAATATATATGATGAAATGTATGTTCATAGTATATGAAACACTGATATTTTCATGTGTGAGTTACTTCATCAATTTTTTGAGAATGGGTATTATGTATTTTGATGTAATATAGTGGATTATGTATACATATAAATTACTAAATTATGATATTTTTAACATAGTAAATGACTATTTTAATCCACTATTAAATATATGGGTTAAACGTATTGGGTACGGTCACAAATCATATTGGATAAAGCGTACCATTGTGATGTGTTTTGGGATCAGAGTCACTTTTTTCAAGGTAAATACATCCATGGCTGATAGGCCTTAGTCATATATATATGATCCAAGGGACAAAATATAAATTCAAATAAAGGATCTGTTGAGGAGAGAAATTGTACCCACCTAGGGTCATGAACGATTTTCTAACATATTAAACCATGGACCATGATATATGTAATGAAAATTTTCAATTTGTTGTGGGTTAGGGAACCCTAAATGTCGTGTTTCCATGTACATAACAATTGTTCAAAGTTACTGGAAGTGATAAATCATTTTTATAACATGTAATTATATTTTATTGTTACAATTATTGAGGATTTCTTTTTTGTGAAGTTATAAAAAATTCTATATGATCTTTTCTCTTTTATTTTCACTTTAACTTTTTTTCAAAGATATGTAGTTGAATGTCATATAATTTGGAGAGGTGAATTTTTTCAAACAACGCATTATGTGGGATTAAACTAAATTTATATACATTTCACCATAATTTTAGGGTATTTTCATATGTACCACCAAGATATATAGTTTTACGTTGAACAACATTATCCAAAGTGTATGTAGTTTATACACATAATTCATAAACCAAGTAGAAAGGAGACATATTACACAATAACCAAACAATGAATCTGAAGGTAAATAATACTCTAACATGATTTTTTAGGATATTTGAATATATAGTAAACCATGAACCATGGTTCTCATATCTCAATGAGTGGTATTTAAATGACATTAAAATGGTGGATATTAGTAATCACACTAGGTGAGAGGATCTATTATCATATTGTAAGGGGTTAATAGGTATAATGGATCATTTCACAAGGTTAATACACTTTCTTTTTGAAAGGATTGTGGCTCATATTAAGAAACTATGGATAAATATGCATAGTCTAGTAGTGGTTCCATTGAATCCATAAACAATCTTTTCCAATGTATGTGGAATGATTGTGGCAATATAATACATAGAAGTCTTGATGTGTGATTTATGGACTAATGTGTTAATCATAGAAGGAAACAATGTATTAATATTTAATTTATCATGTTATAGTTAAAATGTTAATTTAATATGGAATAATAACAGATGATGATCCACATAGTTTAATGTCCTATGATGAGGATTCAACTTTCATGTAGTTTATGGACATATGGAAAGATCATTAATTTCATACAATTTAATTGCTTTTTATATGGACATTATATTATACAGATTAATGTAATACATCCTGGAGTTTGAGATATTTTGGCTAAAGAGAATCTTCATTCCTTGGATGCTTGGGTATTCCGTTAACAGAGTTTCAGTTTTTCATGATGTCATCACGGGAAGATGTAGGTTTTTCAATTCATAAATCTGCTATTCTATTGGGACGGTCTCTCTCGTTGGGCTTCTAGTGTGCATAAATATGACTTTGGTGATGATATGTTGATGAAGTGAATAGCTAGAACCATATTTGGATTTCATTGTTGTCTAGTACGTTCTACTTTGTCTAAACCATTGCCTCATTGTGTCCAATAGAATTCTACAGTTTGATGGCACCAATGAATAAACTGATTCTGTGAGGATTTGGTGTGGCTCCTCTAAATTGTTTTTACTTTTTTTTCTATCTGTGTTTGGGTGCAATCTCATTTCATCTCATGTTTTCATTTTACATTACTATTTCAATAAATTTTTTGATGTGTTAGTTGGGATTCCAATCCACACATAAATCTGTTAAAAAAATAAATCCTGGGGAGAATTTTGGGGAATATTTATTTGTCTATATATCCAATTATTAATATCCATATTCATGGTAACTTACAAGAATCTAGTTAATTCATAAGAAAACTAGTGCTTTACGGAGAGAAAATTCTAAATGTTACTTCAGGTTTTACTAATTATACCTCCCATATATTGTTAAGATGCTCCTGGTATTGACAAATCGAGTAACCAAAAAACGCAGTGATCATCTGAGTAACACACAGTGTAAAAAATTAGTGGTGCTCATAGATCAAACTATATTTTGATTGATATGTTTGGATAACAAAAGAAACATAAAATTTAAGGGAAATATTACTTTATCATGCATCTACAACTAAGATAAGCCATACTCCTCAATCTCAATAGAGATGAATCATACAAAATAGGTGTCTCTATTATAGATTAATATTTCATATGGATATAATTAAAAAAATACATAAAACTATATCATATTAGAATTAAGTATAAATTTGTACCATTTTGAAATTATTGTAATATAACTATATATGTGGATAGTTGGGATAATTTACAATTTATGTTTTTAGACCTATATGGAATTAACAATGCATTATTCATAGACATTAATCAAACAATATATATCATTTTTAAAGAAATTAAAATAAATAGATCTCCATCCTTCGCAATGTGTGGGAATTTTATTATATATTGTGATTGGGCCCCTGAAAAAGATAAGTAGGTTACTACATATAGTATATGGAATAGAATATATCCACACATAGTTTTTATGTTTCTCCTTATAGATACTGAACTCATACATTAGGGCATGGAAATATTATCATACTAAAAATAGTATCTGTGAGGGTTCCTCTATATAGACACAACATAGGTTTATGGAATTATATTTATGGTTTACATTAGTGTTGGTCCATTAAGTAATTGAATCGTCATTGTAATGGTAGAAAATTATCATAATATGTGTATTTTTAGAATGTTGGTAGGATGATTATGGGGGATCTACATGCCATTATGTATCCTATACTGATAAGAATAAATAAATATATTGTAATTGGAGAGAAATTTCCCTTCCACAATCATACCACGTATTTAAGGAAAATAAAACAGGGCATTCAAAATATTAAATTTCCATTTATTAGAGTTATAGAGGATGAAACATCAAGGATAAAGGAATAATTGTCAAACATAACATTATTTATCTTGACATGTGATATTAGAAGACTGGATATGTGCTTAAAAAAATTTATCTTCTATATATAAAATATTCCAGTGAATTATTATTTAATAGATTGTGGATGGTCCCATGATAGAGAATTTGGGTGCCACTAAGGGTCATATATGAGAAGTAATTATAAAAAAATGCTGTTCACAATGAAAAATGTCCCCTACAGAGATCTAAATTGTATATATGGTATATTTTCAACTTCTTTCTTAAAATAAAATTCAACAACATTTTTCTGGGTTCATGGGAACTGATTATTGAATATTATAAGGTATATAATTGTGGGATAAGATTTCATTTATGAGGAATTTTTACAATTTTGAATCTAGATATAGGTAATTTATTTTGGTATATATGGAGAATTATATATGGTTTTGATAGTGATGAACCTATGGTCTTGTTAAGAATAATATACTCGGGTGTCTCTATGTATCCTGAATTGTTAGGAATGAAGAAACATGTAGTTCTGATATAGATAATCCAGTATATATATTACAGATTCCAATGAATGAAATATATTTTTTTCATTCAATTGGGTCCCAACAAATAGGAACAAGTTTCCAAGTTATATCATCTATTGGAATTTATCAATCAACAAAAATGTATTATATGAAAATACCCCTCCATAAAACATTCTCTCATATAGGGGGAGGTTAGTTTTTTGATATTTTGGTGAGTCATGTGACATGTGCTCTAGACTTCACTATGTATCCTTCATTGACCAGAATCGATCCATATATAGTTCACTGAATGAATATGGGTCCCTATATATATATATATATCATAAATAGGGGAATGAAAAAATTTGGAATTAATGTCATGTACATTGTGAGTGGGATCATGAAAAAGGGATTTAAGAATCACTACATATCATGTGTAGATAAGAATCAAGACACTTGTAGTTCAAGAAAATAAAGTTTCATAAATTTATCTGACATATAGGAAACATGAGAGATTTTATTCCATGCAACAATTTTTAGGATTTGAGACTCTCAAATTAATATATTTCTTATATAGACATGAATAAATATGTAAATGGTTATTTAGAATGAATGGTCTCATACATAGATCTGACTAAACCATAGGGGAATGGGAAATTAATTTAAAACACATGTTCATAAATTAGGGTATTCACACTGAAATATTGTATGATGATTCACCTCATTGGTATGATGTAGGAAAACTAATATTTTTATTATGATAATTTTGGAAGGGTCTATGGTAGATTGTCGATAAATTTATAAATATATCTAATTAAGGGAAATCAGGTCATTCCGTAGTTTATTAGATAATAATTTTATGCATATCTCTATATCATATTTATGGTATGAATTATAATTCTATAAGGTATAGGAAACCATTTGAAAAATACGTTTAAATACATCTAACTATAATCTATGTGAGAAATATGCAATAAATAATTGCACACAATGAAAAATATATTTCCGTACTTGGAAGAATTTAACCACATAGTTTGACATCATTATGAAGGTTAGTGACCATGATTTTTATCATTACATCAATTAGAAATAGTGTTATATAGTTTAATGGTTGGATTCCCTGACATGGATTATCATTTGGGATTTATTATATGTATTTATTGAGGTACCAGACATTAGTTGGACGTGTGATGTGTTCCCCATCCATTGCTGCAACAGAGTAATGTCTCATCGAATATACCTTTTGTATGATATATGTTCCCTCTCATATTTATTCCCATGTTGGAGACTTATTCCCTATTATAATAATTATTCTATGTAACAAAGTCATACCTCCATTACATAATTAGTTGGGGAAGACCATCTTATTAATGTCTTAACCAATATGATTATGATGGTATTAAATATTGTAATGTATAGGTAATCTCTTATCATTATGTCATTATAACTCATCAGAACACTTATAGGAATGTTCTTATTCTAGTTTTTGGCCATAAATAATGATAAATACTAAGGGTAACTAGACATATATGGGATTTACTACATTTGATCCATTGAATAAAGAATTCGGGTGGCATTTGTGGTAGTACGGGTTGGGTTATGTTTGTATCAGGTAGAATTCATGTTTCATTGTTGTTAATATTTAATTTCATTCTACAACATATTCATAATTATAATAAATAATTAATTATTGTAAAACACACTCTATTGATTTTTCGTTGAGTGATATGGAGTTGAATGGTTGGATTCAATATTGTACACTTAATATTGCCTTTTCAAATTAAATGAACATATTAATTTTCCATTTTCCATTAATATTGTGTGAGGAAAACTATGTTTGTGGATCATATTGAGATTCTTGAATTATATTATGTTTTTTATAATATTTTGTGAGGAGCATGGGGATGGAAAATTTGGAGAAGATATTAGTTTGAAGTAATAATGTACTTGATCTTTGTGGTTATAGATGGGGGATATGTCCCCTTTACATCCATTACCCATAGGGAAAATTTATAAGAGTTTTTGGTTATATCCAACAACTTATTAGGATGATAGATGGATTTTTATGGTTTTTCAAATGAATGAAACATCTTGTTGAATTTCACTGATTCGTGTATAATTTTGGGATGAAATAATTTTGAGTTGAGATACCTATTCCTAACTAGTGATCATCATAATAGCATACATGAACATTATGAATTACAATAATGGTATCTCATACCATAGAAAATCTAAGTTGGAATTCCATAATTACAATTTTTTGGGAAAATTAAGCTTATTTAGCTAGCAATAAAGGATGTCTCTTGCAACTCGACATTAAATAAATTTATTTTTTCATTTTCTGATGGGAGGGAAAAAAATTGGTGGTAATTTTTTTCCTTCTCATTCATCCATCAAAGGTCATACGATAATAACATCTCAAGGGAGAAACTAACTATTTATCTTCTCCTTGTCACATATAGAAAAAAAATAAACCTCCCATTTATGTGGGTTGTAGAATATTGTTTCATCCATGTCAGGATTATCTAGGGATGTTGAAGTGTTATAGAGTTCCTCAAAATATACATTCTATGGATGAGGAACACAATAAAACAATTTTTTGAAATGCATTTACACCATCATTCCTCTGGCATATATAATTTCGGGGGGATAATTCCACTTTCCTAGTTACATATTAAAAGCTAAAATACAAGATCACTATATCTAAAAAACCCATAACATTCAGATGTTTTACTTGAAGATATAAGTTTATATGAGGTATAAATTGACATAATGGTATTCCAACTCATTGTTACTGAATCCTTTAGATTATATTGATTGTGGTAGAATTTTATTCCCAATGAACAAAATGAAAATTCCTAGACCAAACCAGTTTATCATTTATAATTCCTTTATTATCTCAGCTAAACATCCAAAGGCCCCATCCAAATACAAATCCGGTGTTTGGAGAGTTTCATGTACATAAAAATATATCCTTATAAGATATCAAGGATTACAAAAATACAACAAATTAATAAATAATATTTAATAAGGATATCTTATAAGGATATCTTTTTATGTACATGACACTCTCCAAACACGAGATTTTTTTTATTATTAATAGAATATTTGGTATCAATATATAGCATCATTTCGCAATACTTGTTGAGACTACATTCAGTCAATACAAAATTCATCTATGTGAAAAGGGTGATAAATTAACACTGAATAACTAGTACATATTGGATTAATTGGATCACTTAATCTAATAAAACTAAGAAAATGGGATGTAGAAAATATTTCATTCATTTTTTTTGAAGGATTCAGGGTAATATTTTCACACTAATATGTGACTTCTTTATTCATCAAACCTTTGGATGGGGGGAATTTCCTATATAGTTTCTAATTACTATAATGGATATATGTGAGTAGTCCTTGGATAACATTTATAAATTTGTAGTTTTATGTGGAATTATTGAGAGGATCTCATTGTTCTTCCCTCTGTTGACTTCAATTCTCTGGTGAAATACAAAAAAGAAAATTAATTTCATTGATTTTACCATAATGTTTTAAGAACCCGGTTCTTATTTTTGAGTTACGAGATTCTTATTTTTTCCTTTTCCTTAAGTGTTTTTGAGAAAAAATGCAAAATGGGGAAAAATCCTGAATTTTGGAACTACATGCCGTGTACTTTTTCCACACACTGTGTACTTCTGGCTGTGTGGAGATGACTACACGAGGTGTGTAGCCATGTCAACAACGAAGGGTGTAGGAACCGACTACACGTCGTGTAGTGGTACCTTACATGCCGTGTAGTTAGTCGGAAGGCCTAAATAGTAAGGCGGTGGAGAAGCCGACAGCTATGTGACACTACACGCTATGTACTTTAGAGTACATGTTGTGTACTCATGTCGACGATTGAACAGTGTGGTGGTGCCGCCAAAAGAACAGTTAAATTAAGTAACTACACGCCATGTACTCAGAAGTATATGCCGTGTACTTTTTTCGGCTTAAAACATGCAGTAGCCTCCTCATTTGGAAGAGGAGGCGTTTGAGCCGTTTTGGAGCCAAGGAGGATGGACGAACCTTTGAAGATCCACCCGGTGTTCGTCTGTAATCAGATTTAGCTTCGACGATCTCGTTGGAACGGCACGGATCTACACCGTTCATGGGCATTTCTGGAGTCGGCGTTTGGGTATAACATTCGTTGGCGTATAAGGTAGGTGGATTTGTGCTTATTTTCCTACTTTCGTGCGTTTTTTTTTTGTTTTTGTGCCACGAAACCATGTTGGGGTGTCATGTGGCTAAGGTCGTTGCTATATTTAATTCATAGAATTTCATAGGTGATTAAATTGTGATAATCAGATGCTGGATGGGATCATTTCATGGATCTGGAATCACCCCAGGGGTGTGTTCCACTGTTTAGCTGTTTAGCCAGGATACCTGAGGGTATGCCTTTAAAGTAGTAATTGTATAATTTCCTTGAGAGGAATTGCTTGTTACTGCTTGTTACTGATGGGCATGGCCCGGTTACCTGTTTATCCTGAGGGCGTTTTGTTATTTAACCTGAGGGCGTTGTTGTGATTAGCCTGAGGGAACTGCATTATTTGGCCCGAGGGCTATAGTTATTTCGCCTGAGGGAAACCTTTCGTGCCCGAGGGCATGAATTCAGTGCCTGAGGGCGACACTTCTTACGCCTGAGGGAAATTTCTCTTACGCCTGAGGGCAATACCTGTGGGTTGGATTCAACATACCTGAGGGTAAGGTTTTTCTTGTCTGAGGAGGTGGACTGTTTACTTAGAAATGCAATGTGGTGATTTCTTATATTAAATGGATTAAATGAATATTAAAAATGGCAATATAACTTGTAGTTGTTACTTTTGAGTATTGCTAACTTTATTTCAATTTATTAATGCACACTAATGTTGCATGCTTACACGCAGTTGGGCACGGGCCTTTGGTGGGTTCCTACTGAGATATATTTCACACAACCAGTTTGGGGAATGATTTTCGGCCCAAACAGATTATTTTTCTGCAGGTGTAGATATGTGAAAGAGTCCCTATACAGGTACTTGACTGTTGCAGAGGAGTATGAGGGCATGGGACCGATCCTGGGCTCCCGATGCCGCTGCTAGCTGTTTTGCTTGTTTTGTTGTGCTTTATATTTTGCTGTAATGTATTGATGTATAACATGTTCTGGTTATTTTTTTTAGAACATGAAACACGTAGCATCATCATTTATATACGGTTAGTTATATCCACTGCCATAGTTTATTTCGGTTGTGTATGGTTTACTGCTTCCTCTGTCGTTTTATGTTTTATTTTGTATTCCGTTGCGCTACACTTTGAAAAATGAGGACATCGTTTCCCCACTATCAGACCTGGGCCCTCGCTGCTAGTCGGCAGCCTCTGGAATTTGGGGAAATGCGCTTGAGGTCACGTGGTGAACCGGGCTCGGGGCACCCATTGCGTGGCACCCGGGTCCAGGACGTTACAAAGTGGTATCAGAGGAGTTTCTTTTTTTGACTTACTATTTGGAGCCGTAGTCAGGGATTTTATGGAACAGTAGTTGGTAATAAGTTGTTCCCGGGCGTAGCTAACCCGTGTACATGGAAAAGCCAGTCTACCTCGTATTTTTCATTCTTTTGATATTGCAATTTTACGGTTGATATGTTTTCACTGTTGGGTGATGCACTTGGATTATGCTGTTTATATTTTATCTGTGGGTTATATTTAGTTGCAACCTGATGAGATGAGGGTATGCTGTCTCATGCATCATATAGGCACATGCTAGATATCACATGCCATGCATAGTTTCCATGCCATGTAGGTGCATTAGAATTTTCATGTTGTTGTGATACTTGTTGTGCTAATAAATCATGCTATTGTGATTGCTTTTTGATAAATGCATGCCTTGTGATATGGTATGTTTGCTTGAGATTATTTATAGAATGGACACCAAATGTTGGTTTTTGGGGAGTATGGGCCCCCATTGACCGGAATTTGGTGGATCATTGACTGTTTATTGGTTATAACCCAGATAAGATGTCAAACATTGATTCGTGGGTAGTATGGGCCATCAAGGATTGGAATTTGACACTTAGGTGTTGGTTTTTAGTATTTTCTGGGTTTCGGGGAAGTATATGAGGCATACTGTCTGGAAAACCCAGCAGACATGCCGTGTAGGACCTCATACATGCCCTGTGTGTTCTTCTATTCGGGATGAAAAATGAGCTTTTTGAGTACACACCGTGTACCCCGAGTACATGCTGTATAGTCTCTTCCCGTGTCACAAACCATGTGGTCGGCGACACGGGGTAGGGAAGGGCTTGGGTAAAACAATCTGTGTCGTTTTTGGGCATGCCGTGTAGTGTGACACGGAGTCCGACCGTGTAACTAACAACACGGGTCAGTGAACTCCTTTACAGAACATGCCGTGCCAATAATAGACACACCATGTAGTGTGACCAGGGGACTCGGCCGTGTAGCTAACAACATGGGCCATTATAACCTCTCTCTGAACACGCCGTGTTCTTTTGGGACACACCATGTAGTCTTGTTCGATGAAAGACTGTGTGGAGTTAGCCATGTGGTGGGGAAATATGGTGGTGTACACACCGTGTTCGGGTGTAACATGATGTGTAGTGTCAAGACGAGTAGTCGGTCGTGTCACAGAAGACACGGGCAGTCAGAACATAACACCATACACACCGTATAGATATTATAAACGCTGTGTAGTTTTGTTTGACTGAAGCCGTGTGGCTTAGCCATGTAGAAGGACCCGGTTATGGGAAGGGAAGTCAAGTACACGTCGTGCAGTCATTGTACACGCCGTGTAGTTTTGTTTTGCTAATTTTTCATGCTTTATTCCTCTTGTTTCCTTGGTGGTTCCTTCGTTTCAGTCTAAATAATCTTGAATATGAGGCGTGCTTTTGACCTTGTAGTGTCATGTTGCCTAGACGACCACGAGTTGTTCTCCAGGAGAGCGGTGACGATTATACTCCAGAGATAGTGGGCCATGGGATACCAGTTGATCCACCAGCAGAGCAAGATGCGGCGCCAGCTGTAATACCGGACACAGGAGCGGAGACGCAGTTCAATGAAGGCTTTATGCAGTTCATGCAGACCTTTCAGGGAGCACCGCAGGCAACCACATATATGGTCGAGCTGAAACATATCATTCAGCAGCAGCGTCCGCCTACATTTTCAAGGGATGGCGGACCATAGGATGCGGAGTCTTGGCTAGGATCAATGGAGACTATTTTCAAGCATCTTGAGACACCTCCAGGGTGGAGGGTCATGCTTAAGACTTATATGCTGCATGATTCCTCCAAGAGGTGGTTGGATGTAACCACCCAGTCAGAGCATCACAGAGACATGACGTGGGAAGATTTTCAGGGAGTCTTCTATGAGTTCTTCTTTCCCGAGACGCTGAGGGATGATAGAGCTCGAGAGTTCATGAATCTGTAGCAGGGCGCTATGTCGGTGATGGACTATTCTACTCTTTTTATAGAGCTTCAGCGTTTTGAACCCGTTCTGGTGGGTGATGAGACGTTGAGAGCCAGAGGTTTTGAGGATGGACATCGGTATGACATCCGAGCGTTGGTGAATGTTTTCATGCTTCCTACTATACACGCGATCGTGAACCAGGCACTGATTACATTGAAGAACCTGCGGGAATCAAGTAGTGTGGGTCGGGGTGGTTCAGCACCAGTTACTGTTATTATTTATGCTGGCAAGAGGAAGAGACATATGGACTTCTCTCAGGGCGGCAGTACCAGCCATGCTGCTACTCCAGCTGGACCGGTCAGGTGCTACCAGTGTGGCAGAGAGGGGCAGAAGAGACCTCAGTGTCCACGAGACCCAATGGAGTGACGAGCTTGCGGAATGATGGGTCATCTACAGTGCTTTTGCAGGGCGTTTCTACCAGTGGAATGTGAGAGGTGTTATGTGCAGACTCCGCATGCGGGAGCAGGACTAGTGGCTTCTTACCAGTCAGGGAACTGGAATATGTCAGGACATGCAGGAAGAGATGGTGGTCGTGGCTGTGGTAGCTAGACACCAGGATTGCAGAGGCAGCATGGTGAGATAGCTCAAGGTAGCCAGGCTGTGTCGCAGGGCCATGACACTGGGTAGGCATATGCAGTGCAACAGACCCAGCAAGAGCAGGATCCCGGACCTTCTACAGTCATAGGTACTATTCTAGTAGCTTCTGTTTTATCTTTGGTATTTTCGATACGAGTGCTACACATAGTTTCATATCTGTGCACGTTGTGGAGAGCCTTGGGATCTGTGTTTCTTCTTCTTCTGATATCATGATTCTAGACACTCCATTGGGGACTATGACGGCTGGTGTGCATCAGTGCAAGGAGTTCACCCTTGAGGTTGGAGGGTGTCACTTCCTTTGGGACCTCTATGTCTTGGAGATGACGAGCTATGATGTCATTCTCGGGATGGACATCTTGGTTGCTTTTCGAGCCTTTGTAGACTGCTATCATTGTAGGGTGCGTTTTACGTCACCAGAGGGCGGGGAATTTCGATACAAGGGCGAATGGGATGTTCAGGCGAGTCGTGCTAGACCAGAGCATCATGGGTTAGGTGGTGTCACAGCCCAGATTGCAAGTTTATATCTCGATGATCAGGGGACTTGTCAGATGGATTTCCCATTGGTTTTTGATCGTTTCAGGGATGTCTTCCTGGTTGAATTTTCAGGTCTACCTCCAGAGCGTGAGGTGGGTTTCTCTATTGATCTTGTTCTAGGAGCAACACTGGTGTCCATTCCTCCTTACAGGATGGCCACACTTGAGTTGCAGAAGATCAAGAGGTAGTTATAGGAGAAGCAGGCGAAGGGTTTTATCTGACCGAGTACTTCTCCTTGGGGTTCTCCAGTCCTTTTCGTGAAAAAGGCGGACGATACCCTTAGACTCTGTGTGGATTATCAGAAGCTGAACCAGTTGACGGTTAAGAACCGATATCCCTTGCCGAGGATCGATAATCTGTTTGATCAGCTTCATGGACCACGAGTGTTCTCGAAGATTGACTTGCGATCCGGATATCATCTGTTGCATTTTCGACCATCTGATATACCTCTCAAAGCTTTCAGGAGTAGGTATGGTCTATATGAGTACACGATTATTCCGTTCGGACTTACGAACGCGCCAGTAGTTTTCATGGCTCTGATGAATCGTGTGTTCCATCCCTATCTTGATTCCTTTGTGGTAGTATTCGTGGAAGACATCTTGGTGTAATCTCCCGCTCTAAATGACCATGCCACCCATCTTGAGATCATATTGAGTACACAGAGAGAGTATCATCTATATGCTAAGATCTCGAAGTGCCACTTTTTGATGTACCAGATTCACTTCATGTGTCATATCATCTCAGAGGCTGGAGTTGCAGTAGACCCAGGGAAGGTGAGAGTGGTAGTTTATTGGGAGCAACCTAAGAACGTGTTTGAGATACGGAGTTTCATAAGACTGGATGGTTACTACAGAATCGTCAAACATGACTTATCCCGCTTTGAAGCACTGTTGACAGGTCTAACTAAGAAGGGTGTGCAGTTCGTTTGGTCAGAAGCTTGCGAGATATCTTTTCAGGACCTGAAGGGAAGGTTGACATCAGCACCGATCCTGATACTCCCAGAGCAGGTGAAGAGCTATACAGTTTACTGTGATGCATCAGGGATTGGGCAGGGGGTTGTTTTGATGTTGTGTGACCGAGTTGTTGCGTATGGGTCTCGACAGTTGAGACCACATCAGAGAAATTACCCGACGCATGATCTCGAGTTAGCTGCAGTTGTGCATGCATTGCGCAATTGGAGAAATTATCTGTTGGGAGAGAATTTTGTGGTTTTCACCGACCACAAAAGCCTCATGTATATCTTCACTCAGTGTGACCTGAATCTGAGGTAGCGAAGGTGGGTTGAGTACCTACAGTCCTTCGATTTTGAGCTTGCCTATACACCAGGTAAAGGTAATGCAGTAGCTGATGCACTGAGCAGGAAGACTCAGATACAGGCAGTGCAGAGGCCAGTGTTGAGTGGCAGCTCATGGCTTTGTTCTCTGAGATGCATCTGGAGGTGCACGATAGTCAGGGGCTGACTTATCTTTCCACTTAAGCTGTGACATCTACCCTCCGGGACAGAGTGAGGATGAGAAAACTATCGGATTTAGAAGGCCCAGTTCTATGGGGGTCGGTGGCAAGTGAGGACCCTTCTCCTGGTTGGACGGTAAGAGATGGTGATGTTTTGTGTTTCCATGGACAGGTATGGGTTCTAGGGGTTATACGGGAGGAGATGATGCGAGATTTTCATGCTTCATCTTGGGATGTTCATCCCGGGGTTACGAAGATGTATCGAGACTTGAGGCGTCAGTACTGGTGGCCGGGTATGAAGAGAGAGATAGCTGGTTTCGTTACGAGGTGTTCCACCTGTCAGCTGGTGAAGGTGGAGCACTAGAGGTAAGCTGGGCTGTTACAGCAGTTTCCCATTCCTGAGTGGAAATGGGATGATGTCGTGATTGATTTCGTGACGGGATTCCCGAGGTCACCTCGAGGTAATGACGCAGTGTGGGTTGTTGTGGAAGGACTCAGAAAGGTAGCTCACTTATTGCCGATCAAGGAGACCATCAGTGTTGACGAGCTTGGAAGGCTGTATATCCAATAGATTGGGCGTCTTCATGGGGCCCCTCGTTATATCATTTCATATAGGGAGGCACGCTTTACGTCTCGTTTCTAGCATAGTTTTTAGAGGGCTCTGGGTACACAGGTTCTTCTGACCACATCATACCACCCCCAGATAGATGGCCGGTCAGAGAGGACGATACCGGTGCTAGAGGACATGTTGCGCGCATGCGTCCTAGACATTGGGGGCTCTTGGGAGAAACATATACCCATAGTCGAGTTTGCCGATAACAATAGAATTCATGCGACTATTGAGATTGAACCATATGAGGATTTATATGGTAGGCCATGCCGATCACCATTGTACTGCTTAGAGGTAGGTGAGGTAGCTTTACTGGTGCAACATCTCATATGGGAGACATCTGAGCAGGTCCAGTTGATTCGGATGCGGATGGCTACCACGCAGTCTCGTCAGAAGTCGTATCATAATCGCCGCAAATGACCTTTGAAGTTCGTGGTCAGGGGTTAGGTTTTCTTGCGTGTTTTGACGAGGCTGGGACATAAGCAGATCAGGAGACAGGGTAAGCTTTCACCGAGGAATGTGGTACCATTTGAGATTCTAGACAGAGTCGGGCTAGTTTCCTATCAGTTGCAGTTACCGCAGCGGTACCGAGCCATGCGCGACATCTTCCACGTGTCTCAGTTGCGTCGCTACCATTCAGACCCGTCTCACACCTTTCAGCCAGAGGAGGTTGAGCTTTAGCATGATGTGTCCTTTGAGGATCATCCGATCAGTATCGTTGATAGGAGCACAAAGGTTCTCCGAGGCTGGTCAGTTCCTCTCGTACGGGTTCTATGGCAGCATGGCCGAGTGCAGGACGAGACCTGGGAGCAGGAGGCCGACGTACGTGCTCAGTGGATAGAGCTATTCTGAGCTTTATCTTTGCCACCATGGGTAGGGCAATTCGGGGACGAATTGCTATAAGGAGGGATGTTTTTCAGAACTCGGTTCTTATTTTTGAGGTACGGGCTTCTTCTTTTATTCCTTTTACTTATGTGTTTCTGATAAAATATGGAAAATGGGGAGAAATCATGAATTTTGGAACAACACGTCGTGTAATTTTTCCACACACCGTGTACTTCTGGCCTTGTGGGGATGAGTACACGGGGCATGTAGCCATGTCGACGACGAAGGGTGTAGGAACTGACTACACGCCATGTAGTGGTACCTTATATGCCGTGTAGTCAGTCGGCAGGCCTAAACAGTAAGCCGGTGGAGTATCCGATAGGTGGGTGATAGTACACGCCGTGTACTTTAGAGTACATGACGTGTACTCATGTCGACGGTTGAACAGTGTGGAGGTGCTGCCAAATGAACAGTTAAATGAAAGCAGTATACACCATGTATTCATAATTACACTCTGTGTACTTTATTTTTCGGATTATAATAGGCAGTAGCCTCCTCATTTGGTAGAGGAGCCGTTTGAGCCGTTTTGGAGCCAAGGAGGACAACCGAACCTTTGAAGATCCATCGGGTGTTCGTCTGGAATATGATTCGGCTTCGACAATCTCGTTGGAACCGCACAGATATATGAAGTTCATAGGCATTTCTAGATTCGACGTTCAGGTATAACATTCATTGGCGTATAAGGTAGGTGTCTTTGTGTTTATTTTCCAACTATCGTGCGTTTTTTTGTGTTTTTGTGCCACGGACCCATGTTGGGGTGTCGGGTGGCTGAGGTCGTTGCTATATTTAATGCCTATAACTACATAGGTGATTAAATTGTGATAAAAAAATGCTGGTTGGGATCGTTGCTCAGATCTGGAACCACCCCAGGGGTGTGTTCCACTATTTTGCCGTTTTGGAAGGATACCCGAGGGTATGACATTAAAGTAGTAATTGAAGAATTTCCTTGAGAGGAATTGCTTGTTACTGCTTGTTACAGATGGGATGGCCTGGTTACCTGTTTAGCTTGAGGGAATTATTGTATTTATCCTGAGGGCATTATTGTGATTAGCCTGAGGGACTGCACTATTTGGCCCAAGGGATGTAGTTATTTTTCCTGAGGGAAACCGTTCGTGCCTGACGCTTGACATATGTTCCTGAGGGTGACACTTCCTACACCTGAGGGAAATTTCTGTTATGCCTAAGGGCTATACCTGCGGGTTGGATTCTACTTACCTGAGGGTAAGGATTTGTTTGTCTGAGAACGTGGACTGTTTACATAGAAATGCACTGTGGTGATTTCTTATATTAAATCGATTAAATAAATATTAAAAATGGAAATATAACAGGTAGTTGTTACTTTTGAGTACTGCTTACATTATTGCAATTCATTACTGCACACTAATGTTGCATGCTTACACACATTTGGGAAAGGGCCTTTGGTGGGTGCCTACTGATATATATTCCTCACACCCTGTTTGGGTCATGCTTTTCGGCCAAAACAGATTACGTTTCTGCTGGTGTAGATAGGGGAAAATGTCCCTATACAGGTACTTGACTGTTGTAGAGGAGTAAGAGGGCATGGGACCGCGCCTGGGCTCGCGATGCCACTGCCAGCTGTTTTACTTGTTTTGTTGTGCTTTGTATTTTATTGTACTGTATTGATGTATAACATGTTATGGCTGTTTTTCATAGAACTTGAAACATGTAGCATCATCATTTATATATTGTTGGTTATATCCACTGTTGTAGTTTATTTCCATTGTGTATGGTTTATTGCTTCCGCTTTCGTTGTATTTTTTATTTTTTATTCCGCGGCGCTACACATTGAAAAATGAAGGCATAGTTTCCCCACTATCAGACATGGGCCCTCGCTGCTAGTCGACAGCCTTTGGTGTTTGGGGAAATGCGCTTGAGGTCATGTGGAGAACCGGGCTTGGGGCACCCGTTGCATGGCACCCGGGTCAGGGACGTTACAAAAGCAACACTTTATTATGTTCATATTCATGTTATTTTGAATTATCATAACTAATATAATTTAATTTATATCAAGGTGATCGTATAATTCTCAAGATATAACTATTAGATCATCAATATATAATTTGGTAACTAGACCATGTAAGTGATTAAGGAAGTGATGTATATGGTATTTTTACGTGGCCCTTGAATTATTTTAACCAATGGGAATAACCTGGTAGTATAGTATCCATTTGTTTCATTTTAATGTGGAGGTTTACTCATTATCAGTGGCCATATTGATTTGGTTATACCCTGAGTTCCCTTCAACAAATTATATGGCTTTTAATCATAAGGCTACATCAATAAATTATTACGTGATTGGATCTATAAAATCATCCTTTTTCTAAATGTAAATTGATATTACTTAAATGTTTTCAAATTATTATCTAACAATTATTTCACTTAATAGTGATGATATTGGTTTATAATGTTTTTATTCAACCACAGAAATGTTGATAAATTTTATTATATTTTTAACATCAGACAATATATTGGAATCAAGGGAAAGGATCTTTCTCTTATCAGTGTGATTGAAACACTGGGGATCAGCGGGAAGGGCTAGGTGATGGGTGAACAATTTGGGATCCATTCATAGAATCATTGAGAAATTCTAGTTTTAAAATTCGTTTTTATGAATAAATAATTTCATATATCACCAACTACTCTAATTTCCTAGAATCACTGATTAATGTGGGTCATGGATCCTCTTTCGTTATTGGATAGATTTTCCCGATCACATCAATCATGGAATTGAAACCTACCACAAATGATTTAGGGTAGTCTAATTTTTTTTATCATCTTCATTCATATCAAAATTCATTGAATTGTCCTCCCCAATCGTAAATACTAATTTAGTTTCTCTAAAATAGATGAGACACAATGGTCCACTAAATGATAAAATGAAATCCAAAATTTTTATGGACATCACCATGGAATTTTTGATAACCACAAGTGGAATGGAATAATTGTTAATAAATAAGGGGTATTTATATAACTATATTGTGATGGTATCAATTCTTCTAGATATACCATTATCACATCCACAAATCACTGTGATGTTTTTGGTTAACAATGTCTTATTTAAGTTGTAGATTCCACCATGAAAAGGATTATTTTCATCACAATTCACTCCAAAGTATCCTCTAGGGGCGTGCATTGATTGTTCACATTCCATTGAAATATGAAATATGCATGTCAACATCTATCAATTTTTATAGTTGATTTAGATTTTTTAAATGGGAATCATCATACAAATATTCAAAATTCAAAAGGGGTGTTATCACTACATAATATACAAACATTAGGGTTGATTGGGTATCAAAATATTTGAGGAAATTTTGATTGATCTATCATGCCGATATAATGGTTACTCCCCATGAAAAAAAATCATGTCCTAATGGATTAAAATTGAATTGAAATCATATAGTAGGACTCAAAATTGGGATTTGATCGAAATATTTCTATGGTGTAATTTCTCACTTTTATAACAATCAATAGTAAAATTCATTGGAGATAAACCATCCCCACTATATCCAAAAAATCAAAGAGTTTTGATAGATATTTTATTAATCATACTTCCAAATTCATACAGATCTCATCGAATGTTAACATTATTGATATTACCTATTAACTGCACAATTATCATTTGTTATTAAATTGATTCATTGTGATCATACATTGATAATTATATAGTGGATTAATATTATACTGATGTTGTTTCAAGTATATATATCTTAGAAATGAATGTTATTATTTAAAACATCTAGGTGATCTATTGGGTCTCACATGGTGACTCCTTGGGTTCTTCTAAAAGTCAGTAAGCATAATGGATTGATATAATGATTGAAATAGAATTTTATTATGTCATAAATACATACTTCATCACAACTGGTTTGTGATTCAAAATATAGGGATGTTAAATGGAATGTACCATAGAGGATAAAATTCCTTATGAAGATGAATCATGATCCATATTTGATGCTGAGTTAATACCCATCGTTAAAAAACTAGATAATAATAATCATACAACTCTCTTTAGCTGATCAAAATTATTCTCAGCTGCTCTTTAGTCCTCCAAAATTAATGTATTTGAAGGCACATAGAGGATTTATGTGTATCTCGATGTTATTTTTTTCTTGTTGAAATGAATACCATATGTATAAGGTGAATATATATAATTAGTGAGGATATAAATGAGATATTAGGCTCACCCATATTTCATATTCTATAGTTCACTAATCGATACAGAATCTATCAATTTCTCCAAATATTGGAGTGGGTAACATAGTTTAATGTGTGTATCATCAATCATATAATTTGGTAATAAATGTTTATATTGTTAATGGGATTGAATTTTATATCTTCAACCAACAAGGAATCCATATGTTGGGTTTTTACCCACTTAATATAGGATGAGGGAAAGAATTAAATGATATTAAAAGTTATGTTTTGGATATAGATGAGACTCATCCCCGTGACCTCTAAAATATTTATTACTATTATACCTTACTCTAGGGTTTTATAGTGTTGTATTTTATTATACAATTGATATTGTAACCACAATTATTTATTATTTGTTTTCATTGAGAATGGATTGATCCATATCTATGATCTCTCATTTAATGTAGTCCTCAAAAAAAATTCATGCATGGTCTTGAATTATTTCATGTCACATAATTCTTATGATTAGGTGGGGATTCATAGAAAAATTGTTTTGTGGATATGCATTGTATCAATTTTTGATAACAAATACTTGCAATGTGGAGTTATTTTATGAAAATCCATTCTTTGATAGAAAGACCCAACCTCAATTAAGTAGGGAAATAGCTGAGATAATCATGTGAACTAATATCACTGGGTTTTTGTAGATCGGTCAATTTGAAGAGGTTTTTATCCAATAATGTAAGAAAATAATCATGCAATTTTACATTTTGGAAGGAATATATATTTTTCATTTGTTCATAAATTTTTTTGGTGAACATAATCTCTTCATTCCTCTAGTCAATAATTTTTTTTACTAATGATTTCCATTGGATAGAGGTGATGGGGGATATGAAGATAGTATGGGTGTAGTAATTTGTACTGGCCCCGTTTGAGGATAAAAGTGATTTTTTTCTACCTTTAAAGAACTTTTCATTTTATATATTAGTGTGTACATAGATTTTGATCTAGTATACCAAAATATGTCCTCTAGATGTTGGATAGTGTCTACAAACTCCTAGTACCTACAAAGATATTTCTAAATGAATTGTGGTGGTTGATGATCATCATGGATAAAATATATAAAAAGTATTAGAAACACCTATAGTGCGATAAAGATTCTGAAGGACTGTTTCCAACATTTCTATTTTGATATAAATGATGCTAATCTTTCTTTCTCATGATATATGCAGTTCATGAGGTTAAAGGTCATCATATTCATTAAAATATAGCATAATTGATTGAGTAATTTATTATAATGGTCATAAAATCATTTGATAAACAATTCTATGAATCTTTTATACTAGAATATGTAAAACACCCAAATAATATACAGAAATAAAATCATTTTTCTATATGAATCTAGTCACATGGTCCCATCATGGGGATATATAGGGATGTTAATGGAAAGGGATACTACTTTGGATTTCATACTCTATCAAATTTCAGTAAAATGGAAATCATCAAATTTGAATGGGGAAGAGTAACATTAAACTATTCATGATATGACATTTGTTCATGTTGTATGGGGTATTAATGAATCTACATTCCTTCCATTAATGAAGAGAGATAATCAATTTCATTCAGTAATTATTAGGTACTGCTGTCTAACCTACCTCCTTAGATGGGGGGATGGTTAAAGATCAATGAAGTATCCCATTATTAATCAGAAACTGATTTATATACCATATAGGAACGATTTGAAAAATATAATATAGTGGGGGTTTTTATCATACATGAGGAAATTTGTGGTCCTCCTCAACATCCATATCTAGTTATATTAGAAAAAGAGATCATTTTCAATCCTTATGTTGATGTTCTATACTTTTGTAAAAATAACTCATTCTTTTGGGTGTGAGGATCGGTGTAAACTTATTATTGGATGAAATAATATGCAGGAATATTACCCATACCAAATACCACATTATTCTATATGAGGTGGAATATATAAAATTCAATGTATGCCAACTTCTATTCTATATAGGGGACATCATCCTTTTTCAGTGAGTGGGATATTACCACACTATTTAGGTTCTCTCAATGAAATGGAATCTAGTTGGTGAAAATTATAATTTATAGAGGAAAGTATATGGTTCATCTTCTTATTCTTTGTATGTGAGACCATACTCTGTTCATCGTTGAAATCTGCCTCTTATGTTATTATAAAAGTATTTAACCCCTTTACATTAGAATCTAAATCTTTATCATTTTCATTATTTATTGAAATTAAATTCACAATAAAATACTATGAGATTTAAATAATTTTTATGTTATATGTGTAATAGAGTGGAGCTTCATCACCCACATCCACATTGATAGTTAAATAAAGGTATTCCCCCAAACCCTTTATCCCATTTAGCTATTTCTTCTCACAATTATTTAGCAGATAGATACTGATTTTAAATTTTTACCAAGATATTGTTATATGAATAATGATAATGAGTGACCCTCCAACATCCCAAGACAATAAATACCCTAATGATTTGGGTGTGTCCTGTAGTAGGATGAAAGTGTGTGGTGCCAGATGTTGGAACCAATTATTCAATCTTGAGAAGAAAAATTTGAATTGAGTATATGGAAATTTTAACACCAACTCTGATATCTAATGTTTATATAGTTCAAAAAATCAGTTCATCCTTATACATTTTGGGTTTTTTTATTTTTAGGGATATAATAGTGGAAACAATTTCCTAATCCCTATAATATGGGGTTGATTTTGACTCATTGTTGAGTTTATCTATACTAATATGGTAGTTGATAAACATTGTATAAATGGATGTGGTAACACCACAACCCCCCTAATTGGATGAGGTTTCTCTATAATGGTTTCAATATTTTCTATTAATACAATTTTTTGATTTGAAAATTTCTTACTTTTTCATTAGCAGGGTGGAAGAACTACTCATTGGGCGAGAAATTTCCCATATTGAGATACAATTTAATCTTATATTATCAATTTCTTAATTAATTTGTGTTCATAAATTGTTGTGATGAATAAATAATAAGTCTATGAATATAAATATCCCTCTACATTCATCTCATATGGAAAATAATATTTTAATGATTCATCCAACTGGAGTGTGAATTGAGTAGAATTATGACCTCTCTACCAGTAATGAATTTACAAGAATTTGTCCACGTATAGATTTTCATACCATTAATATGAGAAAAATTATATCCCTTTCATTACTCTATAATTGGATATATACATTAAAGTGGATTTCACAAATTATCTTCTATGTGGATTCTATGCTATATATGCAAGCATAACATAGAATTGAACATTGTTTCTCTGAACTCGGGTCTTGAGCCACACAAAAAATAATGATAGTTTTATCTGGTAATAGTGAATGTCCACTTATAGTATATTGTCCTTATATCCTCCATATGTTAGTATATCATCCTTCTTCCATTATATGGTTTCCCATATATTCTATCATAATGTTTATGTGAATTGTGCTTTTAGATTATTTGGGATGTAATAAATGGAAGTGGAAAAGAGATACAACATATTCCGTGGGATGTTCTCAAAAAATCATATAAAAAAGCTATATCATATTATTTTTCATCATAGGTGCATTCCTATACCAGTTCATTCCAAAGAGGTTGATTTTCCATAGATAACGTATCATGTATAGAAAGAGGCCAGAATGTTGGATTCCACTCAAGGTCACTTGCTTACCGAGCTGGGGTTTTATTGTTGATTAGTGTAGTATTATATTTAGTGGACAATAGTGTCTCCCAAACTTCTCTATATGATGATTCTATGATATAGAGAATGATATATTTCCATGGGAACCTTTTAGATTTAATATGTTAAGTGTAGGACCATTTTAATCTACTTATATTATATATTTCAGAGGATAATCATGGTATGTATGGCCTTCTAATTTAGAGGATGAGTTAAAAGATCCTTGATTGAAATTATATTTGTGTTTTATGACCAAACTGATGATGGATTAAATAAGGGTATTAATTTCAGACACCTCATGTTTGTGGGTTTGAAAATGTTGATCGGTTGGTTATGGTTTTGAATGTGTAGAGCATGCTACATGGGTGTTGTGGAGGAATATTTATTGATTCTTTATATTTATGAGAGGATATACATCCATTGTTGAGAAGATTTTGGGTATTAAATAATTGTTAAAAACTGTATATGATACTTTATTAGGGTTGATACTAGGATATACTTGAAATACCTAGTATATTTCGGAATATGACCTCGATTTTGATATGCCAAGCTCCGTGGAATATGACAACATACCTCGAGAGTTGATGATGAAATGTGATAATCCTCCACAATAAGAACTGTGGGGTGTGTGTATTTTCCTTCATCTATATGATATTGACTAAACTCATGAATCATATTAGGGGATAAAATATTCTGAGAAGACATTGACTTTCAGGTAGTGGTATGGGCTGTCCCTAAAGTGACTACAGGATTATACCAGTGAAATGTGGTTGAAATTAGAATATGGGATATATCATGGTTTGAGTTTTTATTATGTAATCATCACTCAATATGAACATGATCCTATACTGAGGTGAAATAAAAGTCACATTAAGGAATCCTAGTTAAAATGGAGGCACATTACCAGTCTTTTCCCTCATATATTACCAGTTTATTCCCGTAATCCTTTATAATTCAAAAATTTCTATGAACCATATATAGAATACCCATATGGTTATTTTTATCACATTTAAATGTTTCTTTATTTTTTGGGGAAAAATAATGTCATGTTTATTTTTCAATGGTATATAATGATAGTTAAGATCCCATGTTGATTACAGAATGTACTAGAATTTCTGAATTGTATTTCTTAGAATAAGGGATGGATCATTTTTGGTATCCAGGATATTAGAAAAGATTTCATAAACCAAATTGGGGATATATTACCACTATTTTCCTCTATTTCAACCATGATTTTTATGGAATTACAGTGTTCAGAAATGAATATGATGTTTTACCCTATGAATTGATGAAATATACTTGATGAAATTATATGGGTTAATAGGAATATAAGCCTTCTCACTAGTTACCATTGGAATATAAAAATGCCATTAATATGTTTAAGAAGATATATATTCCCACTAATTGTGATCCAAACCACATAAATCCCAATGAGGACTCTATGGAATCCATATATAGGTGTTTGGGGAGGTTACCTGTTAGTTTTCACCATGAATTGGTCACTATGTAGTAGTATTTGATAGGCACTTATTGTAATGGTTCATAGGTTCCCCATGTGTTTCTATTAAACCATGACTAATTTATATAAAATAATTCTTCTAAGTTCCTATGATATGGATGTTTCATATTATCATTACCTTGGGATAGGCTTCTAAAACAATTAGGAGTGGTGACATGCATCACATGGCTTTTCAAATAATTCATTTAAAAAGTTATAATTGTATGTTTTAGTACCTAATGACTATTGTAGATATCCCTGTGGGTAATTTTTTCTATGATGCGGATATTATTTGACCTTCATGTTCTCCACATTGTTCTATAGAAATAGATTCAGTAAATATGTCAATCATTTCAAAGAGGAAAATTGTTTCCACACAGATGAAGCATATTATCATTTTCTTTATGATCATAAAATTTTCTTATATTGAAATTTAATTTTTAATAATTTTATTACATCAAAAATGAAAATGAATGAATTCACATTATTATTTAATAATTAAAATAAATATACATAATTATTTTTTCACATGAATATCAATATTTTTGTTGTTGTTAATGAATTATTTATATAGTAATAAAAAATTACGTTTCAACATAATGTAAATAATATATAATGATGTGTGGTTGAAATGTGTTTTATTGAAACATTCAGGATGGTTTATACATTATTTATTTCAAAATAATAAAATGTCCATATGTGTGATCAACCACTTATTTTTACTAATAAAATATTCTTGTTTGGTTCACAAATACTGTTTTGACCAAGGGCATTGAGGCCTAAAATTTAGATTTCTCATGTTTTTTACCATTATTTTATAATTGGATCCATGACCTATAGATAATATCATATATATTTTTCCAATGAGGTTTATTCATGGAACCAGAAACACCCAATTATTCATCCTGCTGTATCAAGTTACCATCCAATGTTCAAAACACATATAGTCAATAGGTTTTCTTCCCATTGAAAATTTGGGACTCAAATTGGATGATATAATTGCATTTCGAGATAATAAAACATATTTGGGGTAATTATTTAATTATATGGATTATCATATAAATTTATGTCATTTTCATGAACAATTCCAATATACCGATGTGGTACATGATTCCATTACAATTTAAAACATAGTGTTAACTATCGATCTGATAGTATGGACATATCAAAAGTATCTCATTAATGTGAACTGAGGTATATCACATTGTTTTCCCCAATTATACCCAAAAATACATGGTGATGTTGGTTTGGGTATCTTTTGGTATTAAAGACATACACCTGGGTGCCCTAGATTTCGTTACCATAAAGTATGGTAGTATATAATTATGGTTTCTAAATCAATCTAATAAATGGGATTCCTACACATCCAAGTGTATAGAATCCAAACCCACTTATTTTGGTGACAAATAATTGGTAACATCATATATAGTATGGTCATGTGATAAAAACTAATCCTTGTAATTTAAGATACTAAAGTAAGAACATCTAGGTGAAATATTTCTTAAAATTATTAGTTTGGGTCTAACAAATTAGCAACCCATCAATGAATTGTCTCACAGAATGTGGGAATATTATTATGAATTGATCTTAAAAAAATTTCCTACAAAGATGGCCCACATTAAAAGTATGGGATATTGAAGTTAAAATATTTGTATATGGAATATGGCCCTATAAAGATGGATCTTATTAGGGGTATAAAAGTATAAGAGTTATATAGTGGGGTCCAAAAGTAATATGGTACTTCAGGTGGGTATATGATTCCCCATGGGAATAGTACCTAATATATTATTGTACATGGATAAGTTTTCCATAATATGCAAGGCATCAAGACTAAAAGGACTATTTCGACTGTGGGAATGATGTAAATGATCCAATTAGGAATATATATTCCTTAGGATGATCGTGTATGGCCTGGTGATGTTGTTTATGAATCTTAGGGGTCAACCTAAATAACACATATAAATAGTATTTATAGACAATAAAGAATGATAAATCTCGAGGACATATGATTGGACCACATCATGTAATGTTACATCATGTTTTATTGATGCGTGTTGGTACACTTGTATGTGATCAATAATGGGGGCCAAAATTATTACAGGAATCCTATGTATCCACATTAATGCTTGAATTATTTTCCAAAAAGAGACTATATTGATGAAATAATTCTTTTGAAGGGTACGAAAACAAAATCTCTAGTTGAGGTTATCCATATGAGTATTCCCGTGGATATTTAATTTGGATTGTGGACCCTTTAATTGAAGGAATATATATTCAATATTTACACCAAAGGAGTATGTGCATGATCGAGGGGTTTATATCATGAAAATGAAATGATTATTGTAGGTCTCTAATACCTCGTGACGTGAGTAACATGTGATATAAATGAGAGAAATCAACTTATATGAAAATGTATGATTTAATTTTCATGGGGATTATTCAGTGATTCTTTCCCGAGATACTACATTATGAGTATATCCCTTTGAAAAAAAATAAAATGGGTTAGTGACATACTACAAAGGAGGATGCCCATGATTGGTTATTATTGTTCTGATAATGACAGGATCACTAAAAATATTTAATATCACATGATTTATTCTTTATGTGATAAAAATGAGATAATATAAGATATTGATTATTGAATATGGGTATAATATGATATTATATTGAGGCATACAACTGAGGGATGCCATACGTGTATTATAAATATGATCATCATAGAGAATATGGCCTAATTGAAGAAAATGTTCAACCATCCAAAAATATAATTTAAAATGATATATATGTTGGAATTATATTGTAAATTTACAATGGTTACATAGTTATTTAAATGAATATTTCGACGTGGAAGAATGTTCTATGAACATATTTTAAATATGGGGGTTCCAAACAAAAAAAACACCCTATATATCCTTTATATAACTAGAATCAGTTGCACGATAGTTTATAAGTTCTTATCGCATCATTGGGTAAATAATGATGATTAGATCAATAGAGATTATGGATCTAAAAGTTAGAGAATATTGAAAGAGATTCTCCATAATGGTGGAAATGAAATATAGGTATATGGGATTTAATGGCACCCTTGGGTTCAAGGTTATTTCATGCATGCCTATGGTTCATGAAATATGAGTGTTTTACATAGGGTCATGTGATCTTGTGATTCTAGTGGGGTTATGTGATAACATGGGGGAAATGGTCTTGTGAGACAGAAAATGAATGAAAATATTGTGATTTTGTAACTATTTTTGGGTTTGGGAACAATGGTGAAAAATCATGTTACTAAAAGGATATCTCATGATTTCATAAATAAAATGTAATTATTATATTGTGTGACCACGGGAACATTATGTGATTGCATCTCACACCTGTGGTGTCATGTATATGTGTTTTTTGAATTATTTATGTTATTTTAAACCATCCATTTAAATGAACTAATGATTTTACAAAAGGTATTCTTTAGATTATCAAGAATATTTACCTCTCCTCTTTTATGTATCATCTCTCATTAACATTTGTCAATAGATATTTGACTTTCATGGGAGATTTCATATAAATAAATCCCTATATATCAATGACACATTTCTAGGTTGGTGATCCATGTTTATGGTCATATGTTTAAAAAAATTGTATGCATAGCTTTTCATGGGATTATATAATTGTCATGACCATATCACATGTCATCATTGACATCTCCCCAGTGGATAAATTAATAAGAACAGATAGATAATTAGGCATAACATATATATCATTTCCCTTGAGTTGATTTCCTGTATTGTTTTTTATGTGCAGATTACATGTCATTGTGGAGAGTAACATAAACCACAAATCCCCCCTTATTTTACAATGAATTTAATTTTTGTTTGTGTGATACATATTATTTATAAGATCACATTTCTATTCGGATTCTTCTCCTAAAGATCAATAACCGCTTGAGTGACCCAACCTGGAATGCCTCATTTCATATGTCTTTTAGGAGTCAAATTAATTTGTTTGGAGTCAAATGATCATATGACCCAATGAGTTTCATCTGATCACGTGACCTGATCACATAACCTCTACGTGATATTGTAATATAGGAATAATGTATTCATTATTATGAATTAATTTTCACCACTTTGGAACTTCTATTTTTGGTACATCCCCACATTGACATACAACATGCATCTAGTGGGAAACAACCATTGTGTGACACAACATATAATGGATTAATAAGTACATCAAATGATCATTCTACCCTGATTCATCTAGATTCATTATTTCTAGGGAGAAAATCATGATATTCCATCTACTAGTGATAAATTACAATGGAATCAGATCATTTTGAATTAAATGACATTTAATTCTCCTTTTCAAAAATTCATGTCACCCTAATTATATAATATTTTTAATGATTGTATCTATTTTAACATTCCCTAAAATCTATTTCTATGATGGTGATTTTTTTATCACATTCCTTGTTTTTTTGAAAAGTATCTAATATATTGTGTGTTATAGTTTCAATATATCATTAACCACATGGGTAATTCAAGGTTATGAGAATTATATAAAATCCATCTAATAGATGTTTTATAAAAATATATTGTAAATTATCCTATGAATTATTTATATTAAATGAGAATTTATGATCTATCCACATTATAATAAATTCAAATAGGGTATATTTATCTTACTAGTTATAATTGAAGAGGTAAAAGATATTTTTTTCGTCAGTGTATTGCTGAATTAGATGAATATTTACTAATAGAGATGATACATACTTGTAATAAACCTAAATTAAAGGTTATTATAATAAAAAAATCACTCCCCGTCAATTTTTTTCTTCATGAATCCAACATTAGATGACACTTTTTTCCCTAGGGTTCAAAAAATTTGGTTGTGTCAATATAGAATGTTCATTAGATTATTACATGGATCATATATTATTCATAATTTTGAGATGTTGAGATTTAGAATGTTTGTTGGTGGAATATGTATTCCCACCCACCAAGATAAAAATTCCTCCCTAGGTTGATATGTTAATGATTTAATTTAGTGGAATTCATCTAATTAGTAAGAGGAATTAGTTATGTCTTGGATACAACTGCATGAGTTGGAATGGGGGTACTTTTCAAATCAAGAAGCTTATATTTCCACTATAGTGGGAACACATGATAATCAATTAATTCTAGTGACATAATCCATAGTTGATGTGATGTAATGTTTTTGTGAGTTTCATGACTCATCCATTTTTATTTCAAAAGAAAATGCTCATTGATTATTTTCATCTATAATTACTATGTCCCCAACCATAAAATAATACCCAATGAGATTTTATTTTCTAGTAACGAATTGAAAATTCTATGAATTTACTAAGATGGATTCCAAAAATTTAGGTTATGGGAGGGTTACTGACACATCCAAAATATTACCTTTCAATTAATATAAACTCACTATATGGTTGGAAGATGGATATTTAAACGGTATCAAAAACCAAGGAAATGTATTTGATGTCATGTATGTAATCTATCATCACGTATGATAGTGTGAGTGAAATTTATAAAATATAAATATAAATTTTTAGGTAATTTGATATTATGATAAATAATCATAAACTGTGAAAATAATGTTGAAATTTACAAATTTAAAACCCATGAGAGTAAAATTTTATTTCCATAAATGAATTATTTTTTAAATTTTGTAATGTTATATTAAAATTGAAGATATTGGATATGAATTTTGGGGTAAAAATTCACCCATTCCAATGGTTTCCCTTTGGATATTGTGGAAACAAATGTTAATCTAGAATTTTTACTTATTACCTTTCCATTTATATTATTTTTGAAATAAAAAAACATTCTTAAACCATGTAAACTTACTTTTTATGTTCCTAGAGTTTTATTAATGTTTTATAGAAAACATGATATTCTGCGATACATATAATAATTTCTAATGTACTAATGAATATAAACATAAATTATTCATTATTAGTATTATAGTGATTATGTTTCTGATTAATCATATATAAAATTTATCATAATAGGGGATAGAAATTTTTCAGGCCTTTCATAATGAAAAATTTAACAACTATCAAACTCATACAAGTACTAATAAAATCAAACTAACACTCATAGGTATTATTATATTATCAATGTAAAAGAATTTCATCAGACTAGATGATGTTTATAGTAAGAATACAATGAATAATTACTAATTTATGTAACGTTTTAACACTTTAATGGTGTAAATAAATATGTTTTTTTCATTAAGTAAGGATGTGTTGGAAATTACTAGGTGTTTGAAGCCATTGTAACAAACTAAAGAATATGACTGTTGGAATATACCATATAAATATCATGTTATTTGAAGTGTTTGGATAAGGTTGACTACATTTTCTAAAGAAAATTCAGAATATTAATTATCCAGAACATATCATTCTTAGGCATTTTATTCTTTTGTATGGTTTTCATTATAATAGAATCCTTATTAGGTTGTTTCCTTAAAAACATTTGTAATTTTTACAATCTATTATCATTGTAATGATCAAGGGATTATAGGGAGAGGGATATACTAAATATGATCCATTGGATTGAGGTAATACAAGGATAGTAAGTGATATTATTTGATTGTCGTATTGAGTGATTCTTAGGATATGAAGTCAGAGAAAAAATGTTTTCTGTTGAGGAATTTCCTGATAAAGAAAGGTAAACATTACTATAAGTATAAAATTGTTGTCATATTTATTCAATTATATTAACTACTTTACTGTTAATGTTAATAGTTTTATCTTTTTAGTATATCTTTTAACTCGATATTACTTTTATGAAGATATATTATTTCTTCTTTTTAAAAGTGTTTATTCCATTTCATGTAATTGAATATGAGACATCATATTTATATTTTTATTCTTATTATTTCATATGTATTACTCTGATTTTGGAAAACATAGTATAATTAATCAAATCCATCATGATACTAATCCACTAAAATTTATATAATCATTAATATTATGAAATTGTTTCTATGAATTTGATAATTAGACTATGTCTAAAGCTAAAAAATTCTCTTAAATGTGATTAATGATTTTTTATGACATAATATATTAAAATATTTTTTAAATCTTATATTATCCCCTCTATTATAATTATAAAATTAAATTAAAATTTTTATGTTTCTTTAATCAATATTAATGATCTAATAATATTATACATTAAATTACAACAGTTTTCTAAAAATCATAGACCTGGTAATCTTTTACATTCAATATAAGTTTCAAGATGCATTAGTGTTTTGGTTGAAAATTTTTTATTATAAAATTCTTTTACACTGTCATGTAATTAAATAAAATAATATATTTTTTAATATGGATAAATTAATGTTGGTTCAATAGATAAAGTAGATTTAAATATAGCACCAATTTTTATGTTGCTGATTATGATTAATGGAGTGATAGAATGAATTATTTTTTATCGACACTACGGTCGATAATTATTTATGATTACTGAATACTAAAATATTCTTTATAAGAAAGTAACCTCTTTTTCTCGTCAAGAAAGAAATATCATCAACTAAACTATATATTCATAAAAACTCTACTATGGTTAATGAAAATAAGTTTTTATATTCTGTTATCATCTTGTGATGTTGCCAATCATATGTTTAAAAATACTAAATACATAGTATTTAAAAAATTAAAATATGTTAAAGCTATAAGAGATATGATTGGAGTGTATTATCAGGTCAATTATTTTATTCCTTGATAATTAGTTGCAAAGATGTACCAAAGGTTCATGAAAAATATAAATAGTTTATAATCTATTGTCGAAAACGACCATGAAGAAGAAATTATTATGGAAATAATATTTTATATAAAAAAGAATAATTGTGGATGAGACATAGGGGATTAATAATAATACTCTTGATTCCCTCATTAAATCTCACATGATAATGAATGAATAATCAAGAGATATGTTGAAAATTCATTAGGAAAAATGTTGTTGTTTCTGTTGATACTACAACTATTCCTAAAGAATTTCAAACACTATAGAACGTTGTAAATAATTGAGAAAAAATAATTTTTTTTGGGAAATCAAATTATGGTACTTGTGAAAATTTTGATAATGAGTTATTTAATCTCAAAATTATAATGAAAAATAATGTTGGGATGAAATATTTCGAATATCTCTCTAGGAAATGTCATTAGGACAATGGTTCCATGAAATATGAGGTCACATGTAATGAATGTATGAATGATTGGTATATATGAGGAGATTTTCTAAATATGAAGAGTACATATATAACAGAAACACATTACAAAATAAATTCCAAAAATTAATTACAAATCCAAAGGCGTGAATGTGATGAATGCTTCTGACACATGTTGTTTCAGTGGTTGTGATTCATCTAAAATTTCATCTAATAATGACTGTTCTCGGTATATTTCATATGTATTTTTGAAAATGTACCCTCTTATTTATCATTATATCATAAATAAGGTACATATAGTTGAAAACCATAGTTAAATGTCTTTAAATACTAATTACCCAATTGAGAATATTTTGAAAGATTATGATAATCAAATTTCCTCAGAATAAGATAATTATTTACATACATTTTATGAGGTAACTCATTTTTGATAAACATTTAAAAATTGAAAATTTTAATTATTTTAATAGACATGATAATGCTAAATCTAAACTAGATACAGAAGATTTAATAATTAATATGATAATAATTAATATGACAGATGTTGTTAATGATCGTAAAAAAACTAATTCTGAAAAAGAATCAATTTCAAAAGACAATGAAAATTATACTTTTGATTTAAATATTTAATAAATATAAAATAGATATTAAACTAATACTATTGAGGATAATAATATTTTTGTGAAATTGAAATATGATACTTCTACGTTGTAGAATCTTTTTTCAATTTTTTCCTCCATAAAAGAAAACATTGAAATAATGTACAAATAATTGAAACCAAATTGTAATATTTCCAGAAAGGGTTTTAAAAGAAGAAACCCAATTTTTAGTAATAAATAAAATGTTCGATAAAGTGAACCTTTTTCACTATGTGAAAAAGTTGTGAGAACTAGATGAACAAATATTTTATACATAAAATACATTTTCTAGTTTATCATAATTTCTATTTTTTAAATGAAATGACATTTGAAAAAAATTAAATTGGACAAATGTGGTAACCAAATATTTTTTTTCTAAAAATATCAGACCAAAGAGGGTTTGGGTTCTTAATGTATAATGTTATTGTTTTAAATTAAAAAAAGATAATACCAATAGAAAGGTTACATGGAACATAGATAGAGGGATTTCTTGGAACATGAGTGGAAATAAAGAATTCATAAAGAAGATAATCAATAAGAAAGGTGTAAATGTAACTTTTATAGATAATGGTAATGGAATGAATTTTAGAATATGTAACATTGTCCTTCTTGAAAAAACTCTTATATCAAATGTTTTATTAGTTTAATTTTACAAGAAAAAAATTACGAACATAAGTCAATTTGGTAACGAATGATTCTTTGTGAACATTATGAGTTAAAAATGTTTATTACATAGTTCCAAGGATGAATTTATTCTTTATGTTAGTGGGTATTAGAATTTTAATATACATAACATCGAGACCATAGGAGCCATGAATTACCTATCCATGGTGAAATGTAGGATCAATTATGTATTTTTTATAGATGTTTATGGAATTGAAACTTTATAAACATGTATTAATGAAACAAACTATGACAGGACAAGTATATACAAGAAATTTGGATTAACTTTTAATTATTTTATCACTTATTAATATGGAATGAATCAGAGGTCAGTTTTAAATATATTAGTAAGTTATCAAATTCTAATTTTTTTAGAGCTAGTGCACATTGAATTGTTCTCTCCTACACAAAATGGATGTATTAGTAGAAAATATTATATATATGTCATTGTTTAAGATTACACAAGGTATACATGGAATTATTTTTTCATAATGAAATGTAAAACCTTTTTGTTTTTTTGAAATTATCTTTTCAATAATAAAAATTAGAAAAACATCAACATAATAAATATTTATATTAATCAAGGTAGAAAATTTGTAAATATTTATTTTTAAACAATTTGTAGTATGAAATTAATTGATCATAAATTTATCATTTCTAACCCCCATCAGAATGGAGTATTCGAAAGAAAAAATAGAATTCATCAAGAAGTAGCATAAATTTTTTTATTTCAATACTCAATAACTATAAAATTTTATACTAAATTGGTTAGTATTTTGACTACTCCATAAATCTAGTTTTAAATTGTTCATTTATTAATTAATGTTATTATGTGTTGTATAACTGTATAAAACCAAATGATTGTTAAATCATTTTTTTTGGTTTCAAAAAATTCATTATTAATAGTAAGGATAATATACATAAATTTTCACCCAAATCCAGTTAGAAATATTTTTATTTTATTCCACTAATCGTATGGATTATATATCATTTAATAAAAAATAATGTATTGTTTAGGAAATTTTAGAAGATATGTTCGATGAAACAAATTTATTTTTTTTCAAATAACAACAACCTTCATATTCAGATGTTATTTCAAAAATATATATTCAACCATTGTTAAAAAGTTATTCTCATAATAAAATATTTGAAGAATATGGTTTTGAAGTTTTTCCTCATGAATATTTTTTATAATCTGTATATTAAATCATTTTTAAAAATACAAGAAGTGACTTATTTCATAAGATCCATCTTAGTGATTTAATCATTGGTATTATAGATCAATCAGTAAGGACTAGAAGTTCACTATGAAATGAAATCGGTCACCTATATTTCTTATATCAATTTAATCTTATTTATCTTGGTGAGGATATAGGTGATATGGATTGTATTAATTTAATTCATGTTTAATTCAGTGTATTTGAGTGGAACGAATTCTAGAATTTAGTTGAACGTGACAATGAAACCTCTTTAATCGGTGTAAAGTGTTTTTTTATGAAATGTGACGAAAATGGTATTATTGTTAAATATAAATTTATAAATGCTGCTAAGCTGTATAATAACCTTGATGGAATTCATTTTGAAGAAACATAATGAACAATAGAAAGAATTGAAGCAATTTAAATACTTCAAGATTGTTCATCGTTGTTAAATTTCAAACTTTTTCAAATAAATGTGAAATGTCATTTTATTAAAGGATGATTCTAGGTGTATATTAATGTTGATGAAATACATGGTATTGAAAATAAAATACAAAAATAACATGGTTTTAAAATTACCAAAGCATTTTATGCACACAAAAACCCATTATATCTGGGAATTATATAGTAACTGGGGTTTTAATAAAAATAATAAGGGGGATACAGATCTAGAAAAACATATAAATCTTTAAAATAAAAATACTATAAATATAATAATTTATATTGAAGAAATAAAATTTTGTTCAAATCAGAAATCGTTAACATATTACATTGTGTATCTTTTGATATTTGAGCTTGAAATTAGTGAGATGGGTGAGTTAACATATTTCTGTGGATTTATAATTTCACAAAAACAAAAAGGTATAATTATATCTCAAATAAGGATAAAAATATTTTCATAATAAATTTATATCTGAATATAATAAATGAATCAGTATTCTAATTTGTACCTTAAATATGTTAGATCTGATGAAGCAAGAAAGCCATTTGATCAAAATATTTTTAGAGGTATGAATTTTTTTTAGTATATGTAACTGATTGTTGTACATTTTTAATGTATTATTTATTGAAATGTGAATTATATCATGAAAATAAAACAGAATCCTATTTATAATCTTTTAAAATATTTTCTTGTTATCTTAATGGAACTGAGGATTTTTTTAATTTTCTATTCTTCTGGAAATATTTTTGATTTAAAAAAATGGATGCGGAGTTTTGTCATTTTCGAAGGTATTGGAAATTAAAATTTGAAACATTTCATTTAATAAAATATTCTTTATTATCTTAGTCATGTATGAAGAAAAACTCAATTGAACATTCCACTTTTGAATCTAAATATATTGTAGCTGGATGTTGTTGTTCTCAAGTTTTGTTGATGAAAAACATACTCCTTAAAATGGATTGAGTTTTAATAAAATTAAAATACATTTCAATAATAATTTTTTTTAAAACATTCATTATATTACTCAGATTCTAATACATAAATACAAGACATAATTTCCTTTGTGATCACACACATAAATTAGATATCAATTTATAATTCATTAGAATGAAAGATCAACTTGAAAAATATTTTTATAAAAACCATATGTTATGATAGATATCAATAAATCAAACATAATGTAGTAATTATAATCATAATTTTTTAGTTCATATGTACACATGTTTTAACCATATTCTTATATTAACATGAGTTTTTCAAATGGGAGTATACATTTTAATACATTTTAAAACCTTTTTTTCTTAAAACATTTATTTTTTTTAAAAAATAGTTTTATTATCTATATTAATCATAAAAATTTTGTTAGAATCATATTAATTTTTAAAAAAATTTGGATCTACAGTTTGTAAAATGTTTCTTAGACTCTATATCTATAATTAAATTTTCAAACTCATTTTTTCATAAAAATTATTTGGATAAAAAATGTTTTCTCAAAATGTATTTATTTCATTTTTATGTTTGTGGTAGAAACACTTGTAATTACTAATATTTATAAAACTATCATATTTAATCAATTCAATACTATGTTAATATATCTAGTTTACAAAATCCAAGAAGAACAAGTTAGTCATACTAATGATATTTTCCACTATAAATGGTATTATTCTATTTTTTGAACTGTCTCATTCAGTTTTCTATCTAAATATTTTTGTTATTAGACATTATATTTTTTGAAAAAAATCAATGTTTTTTTAAAAAATTTCTAATAGAATTCACTCTTAATCTGATAAAAGTGTTAAAAAATTCAACAGTTCTAAAAAATCCTAAATATTTTCTTCAGATAACTATTGACTCTTAGATCCGAATGATTTCAAATTTCTACCAATGGATATATTATGGAATTTTAATCATCAAATAATTACATTATAATGGATCCTATGCCCTCAGTCTCAAATAATTTTTTTAGTGAATTAAATCTTGACATGATGCAACTCAACAAGCCTTTTGTCTAAAATATTTCATTTTCATCTTATTCTTGTTTTATTTTCAACATATAATGTCCACTATGGGGGATTATGTGATATGAAACATTTTTATATAAAATTAGTTGAAATATAAAGGTATGAGAAATATAAATCAACCTTAAAGAAGATAATATATTTTCCACAATGGAAGTATATAGGTATTAAGAGACCAGATGAGGATTTTGATTTCTTTTATCTTGGTGTACTTCGTGAATTTTATGTATCTATTCAGTCTTTGAAATAAAATGGGAGAGAAAATATTTATTTTTAATATATTGGAATAATTACCAGTTATCGTATAACAAACATGTAGATATTATTAGAGTACAATAGAAAGGTGAGGCCTATTTTCCATCTCAAGCAAAGGAATTATCTTGGTTCTTCTAATAGAACTAATCATGATGAATATTTGATTAAGAGTATAAAATATATATACATTTTTCTCATCTAACTATGGATAACTGAGTAGTTTCCATATTTATGAAAGGGTTTCTAATTCCATGATATGGAGACAAAGATACATTGAAGGTCTTAGAAATTTTCATATTGGATTTAATTTTAAAAATTAGAAAAATTGATATTGTCATTTTTTCCTTCTAACTTTGAATATTTTAATGTCATACTATTTAAAATCATGGATTATCTTTATTTTGGAATTTATTTGAAAAATTGATGTTTAATGATTGAATTTTTTTAATGTTGTTAAAAAATGTTACCGATGAGGGAAAGGATTTCCTTTATCTTCAATCATATAATGAATAGATTATGATTTCCCTTTAATTTTAAATTGTTTGTGTTTTTGGAGAAATTGATGTTGTTTCATCATAAGTTAAGCATTCATGAAATTCAGAAAAGGATGATAAGAAGATGATGGAGAAAAATTTATAAACCTCACATATAAAGAAACAAAATAAGAAGAAGAATGTACCAGGTGATGTTTTTTATATGTAGTTTATAGGTAATAAGGAATATAAATCAGTCGATCTAGAAATAATACATGAGCGAACCAAAGAAACAACATTGACGATTACTGTTGTTGAAACATTAGAAGTTGATGAAAAAAACAAGAAAAAAATTAAAAAATTTATAATATCCCATCCTTTTGAGATATTGATGGCAGCAGTTGAATGATAATTTCATAATTTTCTTCCACAAAATACTCATATGGATCCTGTAAAACTATTTGGATGTTTAATATTCAATTAAAAATTTGTATATTATGATGATATTACATATATTATATTAAAGGGGAAACAGAATGATTTTTAGGATGAATCAGTCCCAATCATTTCGGAAAAATAATATGAACTGGAACCATCTAGAAAGGGTGTTCTTAGAACATCAAGACAAAATCAATAAGAACATGATAAATAAGTATACAGATAATTTAATTTAAAATATTAAAATGAATAAAAAATAAAATAATGAAGAAAAAGATTAATGGTAATAATTTGAGGATGAAAATATAGAATAAGTGTAACGATAAAAGAAAAGATGATTGGGATAAAAAATAAGAAAATAATGGCTTTGAAAATGAGTTAAAAAATGATTAGAGTCATTCTCTTACACATATAATTTACCCTCAATGACCGATAAAGAAGAAAAATATTAATCTACTCAGGAGGAAGAATATTCTTTAGAAAAAGTGGATTAATTTTCAACAACGAAATCCAAATATAATAATAATTATAAATCCAAATCTGACAATAAAGACAATTTTTATAAAGATATAGAAATTATGGGAATTTTAGATGATAATATACATTCAATTAATGATCATAATTATGTCTAAAATTAATATAAGAATAAAGATAATGAATTGGATATCGAAATGAGATGAACTACGCTTCCTTATCCCAACCCTGAATAATCTGACTCTGTAGGAATAATTTCTCTATAGGGGTTCTATTTCATTTTTCATGTTCTTAAAAGATTGTAATTATCCATTATTTCATTTCAAAATTTTGAAATGTGGAAATATCTAAAATTGGAAATTCACAATAAAAAATTATATACTATAAAATCATTAATAGAGTCATGAATTTAGAATGATGTTAAGTTATATATTTTACATGATTTTTTCCACTATCATAAAAAATACTATAACTAAATGATGAAATTGTATCACCAATATGATAATGATTTTAAATTTCAGGATGAGTTATTTTAGGAAGTGGAAAATATTATGGATGAATTAGATTTATATATCAATATATCATTAACAGAAATTAAGGAAATAATAATTTTTGTTAAGGATTTTAGGGATTAGATCGATGATCAAAATAAATATGATTATGATTTGTTTTTTTATTTGGAGTTAGATATTACAATACTAAGATCTATTAAAACTATAATTTTCATTATAAAGTATGATAATTAGATGTATTTTGTGGGAATTCAATGTCTAAAAGATAAACAAGAGAAGAACTGTGATCTGGAATACAATGTTGAGATATTGGTGAAATACAAGAATGTATTCAAAAAAGATGAATGATTTTGCAAAAACCCTACTGACTATATATTGAAAAAAATTCTTTCAAACAATCATTATATTTTTTTAAAAAAATTAAATTTTTTTTTCAATGGAAGTTTCTTGTCACCCAATTCTATTTTGTTTGAATTTTATTCAAGATTCTACTAGTTTTTCATTATTTCAATTTAACATGGATGATTTAGTTGTTAAAATTTGTTTCATAAGATTTTTTAACATTTCATGATACTTTAATTCTCATAAAATGATTGCAATGAAGAACTTCCTATATGGGGAGCCATAAAACAAATATGTCATCGTTTTTTAGAAAAACATTGTCTCGATAGATAAAAGGATGGTTTCTTATAAAAAATTAATGGTTCATATCTTCTTTAATAATTTGTATTTCCTCTTGAAATTTGATTACCTGAAATGTAATGTGAACTCTATAGTATAAATTTATAAGGAGATGGTATCCATCAACATGGGTTATTCAGCCGAATTATTCGGGGGGTGACATTAACATCATTATGGATGGATTTTAGAAGAAGGATTTAAGTCCCTTATCTCGTAGGGATATCTCGAACCTCTCAGCGTTCTCTTTCAAAAAAGGTCTACTCGATCTAGTTTTCATTAGCAATTGTTTTTCATAGTGTAAAAACTAGAGGGGAAATCAAATAATTTTGTGTTAGATTGATGAGTTCAAAGTCAATCTACATGTTATTTAATCCATTCCCTAAGTAGATGCATTTCACTAGGTACAAGATCTTTCTAATAACTCTCCCATACATATCGACCACAATTTGAACAATTGTGGTAGAGATCACTTCTTCTTTTCAAAGCAATGAGTGCAACATTTATCCATGCATTCAATAATCCAATATTAAATGAAGAAACCCATACTAGGAAGTATGTGGATTGGATTTCACAACATTATTTGGAATATGAAGAATGATTTTATGTTATAGTCTAGCTACCACGACATAGACCTCAAAACATGGATCATTTCTATGTTGATATTGAGAAAACGGAAACCAGTATAGAGGGAGCATTGGATGTGGAAACACTTTTCAATCTCAGATAATCAAAAGGTGGTTTAATTAGTTGTTTCATGACTTTGGACTCATCCTTTTCGATATATGAATGTCTACATGGCTTGGGTAGGGTCACAAAAACACCCCCTTCTTTCATGAATTCATCATGAAGATGTAACGTGGGAGTCCCCAGAAAATCAGGTTGACGGATGTGTCCATTAAAAATGACCCATAGGTTATCAGTGGTATGGTGATTTCAAATTTCAATTCCATGGTTTGTGACTCAAACCCAATAATTTTGGATGGCTAACCTATTAGACTGATGGAAATATTTACATAAATCCCTTAGGTGGTAACATACCAAGATGATGAATTCAGAGGGTGTATTTTGAGCATAGAGGATTCATGGAATACTATTTTCACATTAAAAAAAGATAACTCCCATAGACCAGATTTTTTTCTATACCATCTTATGTTAGCTCAGAGCCTAATATCAAAGATGACCATGTTTGTGTTATCCAAGAATTCTTTTGTCATGTATCCCTACCTTATGTGGTTACTTACATCATTATGGTCCAAATTTCCAATTTCAAGGACCACTCCCCTATCAACAATTTCAACCTGATTAGAACAACTAGCTTCTCATAAAAGATCCTTGTTTCATTCATCAATAAAAATCTTTCTAAATTCATCTCAATATGGGTCTAAGAAAAAAATTAATGCCATCATTAAGGTTCTATCAATTTTTTAAACTATAGTTATTTATATAGAGATAGTGGAAGAAATTAATATGAATATCATTGACTCAAAATTTATCAATAAAGTTAATATGTAAAAAACATATAAACTCCTTTTATGGAATTTCATCTTATGGGTCCTGGGTAGGATGTGTTTCATGAAGTGAGTGGTCAATATTTTTTTCCACTATTATATATCTTTATTGTTTAATTTTCTCATCATTAGAAGGAGATATGGGTTTTTGAAGATAGGTAGGGGTCTCCACAAAGGGGATTAAATTTCCCTATTAATTTAAATCTTGATTCAATAATCCCACAGTAGATACAATAATTTATTTTTGCAGATTAGATTATTCACTACTTTTAGGTGGTTGGCTCTTTACTATGGGTGTCCCACCTGATATTCATTTATGTTATGTCTTCCTTCCATAACAACATATTTACATTGGGATGGATTTTATTAATTCCATGTTGGATTATTCAAAGGGAAGAAGACATGTTATTAACTAAGGAAATGAATGGGTATTTTTATCCTCTTATTTTTTGGACAGTTGGATAAATATCTTTGGAAAAATTTATGGTATGCATAAGAATGCCTCAACATGGACATCCATGGTACACCGGACACCTAGAAAAATTTGGAACAGACATTATGATTGGTTTGTCGGAAGGATCACCAATTCTATCACAATTGGAAAAACTGGTTCCTCTCATTTAGATAATGGATCACATTTGTTAACTATGTTTTTTCCAACATCACCATAAATATCATGTCAGTACTCAAAGGCCCTATGTAGATTGTGAAATATTTTTATAAGAAGATTTGATCATTCAATTGGGATTCCCATGGAGAAGTTAGATGTTAATGTTCTACCGAGATAAATCATTCCAGGATAGATAATAAGGGAGGTATTTGTCATGGAATGTTGTGTAGTAATTGCATTTTATTCAATGAAAACATTCATTAGAAGTGATCAAGTTGTGGAATCTATAGAAAAAATTCATCTATAGTAATTAATGGAATGTGTTGCATACTCAGAAAAAATATTTCTCTACATTGTAGGGATTTATCTTAGGACATATCCCACTTCTCCAACTCCACTCTTAATGGGTTATTTGAAAGTGGGAATAAATGTATAGGATTACTATTATGCAGGTTAGCTGATGGTCTATCCAAACTACCAAACCTCAGAGTTGGCCATTATAGAGGCTATTCAATTTTTCATCATTAACCCATGATATCGTGAGCCTAGAATCAAAGAATTTCAATGAGTATACAATTATGTTTAATTCCCCTTATTAATGTAATTTTTATACTACTAAACTAAGTACCTTCTCGATGAAGTCCTACATAGTAGTGATGTATTCTCCTGAAATTGATGACATGTGGAGATGTATTCTCTAGTTCCATTAGATCCCCTAAAAACATAATATTTTGTATTAGAGGACCTAGAAACATTACCTTTCAATTGAAATGGAGATGAAATGTTAGGGTATTTAGTTAGACTCTGATTTCTCCCATTGCCTAGACCCAATGAACGATTATACCATGAATATATATTTTTGGTAGTCAATGGGTGTCCTTCTTTTGGGTAGCACTTGGGGAGTTCTTAGGATCACCAGTATTGTTGAAATAATTAGATGACATGCTTCAGTGTTCGTTTACCCGCGTGATAAAAATATGTGAATTTTAGCCCTAGTATCTCCTCCCCATAGTATGGGGTTGGTGCGTTTCAGAGGAATGGAACTATTCTAAGCATGAAGACTCATCGATGTCAGGTAAATATTTGTTCATGATTGTAATATTCCTCAATATGGAAATTTTCAAAATGATGTTTATTCGTTGATAGAGAGCCTCCCTTAGATGCTATATTGGTAGGATACCCCTCTCAAACCTTCTCATCCTTCACCGGCAGGTCGTTGGGAGATATGGAACCCCCCCCCCCCCATTTGGGACACAAAATGAATTTTAAAGGCTCTTGTATAAAAGGTTTCATGAGGTGTTGTGGTTTTGTTAAGCATCCCTTAGGCTCAGTTATTTTTTCCATTAGTACATTCAATGAGACTGGTGAACCCATCATGGTAGTGGTGAAGGCCATGCTCCACAACCTAGATCTATGTCATTCCAAATATATTACTCTAGCCATAATGGATAAAAAATAATATATAGTTTGAAATTATATTAATTGCATCTCCTCCACCCCATAGAATCTCACAAATCAGATTACAAAATGAAAGGCCATCAGTCTAAGAATCATTTATTTCCTACATTCTAGGAATAAGTGAAGTTGTGTAGATAAATTTCTAGTTTCTCAGAATTTTCATAACTCCTGCCTCAAGGATTTTTCTTTAACATGATCCCTACCTCTCAGTGATGTTGACATTGTTATCAGTGATTCCCATGGTATCCATTTCATTACAGACCAATTGATTGTAACCTCATATTTGTAGTTTTATAAATAAAATAATGATGATTAGGGGAATTAGTTTTCTTAAGGGGAAATTTTATAATACTCTCATCATATTCCTCGCCATATATAGAAGAGTTAAAAACATAGTGTGATTTAATGTTTTAAGGAATAATAATGAATACAATGTTCATAAAAAAAAATTGTTTTAATATTATTAATGTTATCTTTTTTTATTTTTGGGTGATTGTGGTTTCGAAATAGGAGAATACTGTTATGTTAAATGATTTATATATTAATTTTACATTACTTTTTTTTGTAAATCTCATACACTTATTAAAAAAATTAAATAATTTTTTCCCAAGTGTTAGACATGTTACTCTTAGAACACATTATCGTTTACCATGCATTAAATAAGTTCTATAGTATTAATAAATATAAATGTATATTATTCATAATTATTATTGGAATAGGTATGTGAATGGTTAATCAGAATCAATTTTTCTCATAACTGTAGGTATAATTTTGTCATGTGTTTTGTAATGACAAAAAGTCATAACTACCATATTGATACAGGTACTGATAAAATTGGACTAATGATCATAAGGATTATCATATAAGAATTGATAGGTAATTCAATCTGATTGACTGATGAATAAAATAATAATACAAATACATTTTACTAATATATAAAATATCATTAAAATCTGTACTGGTTTTAATCAAAATCATGTATGATATTTAGTTTTGTTTATCAATAAAGTTTCATGTGTATGAATCCATTATAACAACCATGGTAATGGGACCATTGGGAGATCACCTATAAATAACATGTCATTTGATGAGTTTAGAGAAGGATGATTAAGTTCACAGTAATGTTTCCAAAAGAATTAGAAGTGTGAAGAAATTATTCTTTGTCTTTGTAATTCATTAATGATTTATCATTATAAAGAAATCCATTTCTAGTTGTTTACATAAGATATTTTTTAATTTTAACAATTTTTTATCACTATTATGATGTGGGTATTTTAAGGATTTGAAGATGGTGAATTTCATCAATCTGATCGAGGGATTATGGGGATAGTAAGACATAGAATCTGATCAACCAATCATGGTATTCTAGGGATTAGAAGACATATAATAACAAATCATCATGTTTAGGACATTCTTGGTATAGAAAGACCGACTTTAATGTAAATATAAAATAGTGGATACCATTAGTAACATTTAATGACTTCATTACTCTAATGTTAATAGAGTTATGACTTTAATCTAACTAGTTATCCATTATTACTTTTAGATATCTATTTTATTTATTTATTTTACAAGTGTTTATTCAAATACATGAAATAGAAATTGATACATCTTATTCGACATTCTATTAGATTTTTTTATCTCTATTACTACAATTATGATAAATTTACTTATATTAATCATATCATTAATGAAATAGATCTTTTAACATTGATATTATCATACATATTTTATATCAAATTTTATGACATTGATAATCGGACTTAGTCTGAATACCAAAAAAATTCTTAATAGATGTTTTGAGAATTGTTACTGTTTAAATATTATAATATATGTCTCTAAAACTACAATTCACCCCACATATATCTATATCCATATAATATAACTACTAAAAATATATAGTCAGTATTAAAATTTATGTATCAAATAACAAATGACGCATTATTTGATTCATTATCCATCATCTAAGGCATTTTTCAGGATACCTTTATGATGAACACTATGTGAGTTAGTTATCTCGCTCATTGGTGAAGGGTATGACAATTAATTCACCGTATCTTCCTTTTATAATGTTTTATGGTTTTTTCTAGAAGTTATTTGAAATTGTTTATATGATACTATTGGGTTTTAAAAATGTTCATTGATGTTTTTGGTAGTTTCAAGTATGTAGACCTACTCATGAGTTGCAATTGTTTGATTCCATCGGTTGTTTCTAATTCTATGTTCACTATTATACATGATAGATGCTTGAATATATTGATCAGGTGATCCATTTATAATTACTTTTTCCAATAAGTTGTCATGGCCTTTAATAAAATGATCATACTTAAGAATCTTTTGGTAGGTTTATAGTATGTTGTAATCATACTCGTTTACTTTCAAATGATAAAAGAGGGATGCAATACATTTCCCTAAAGAGAGAATTCCAATATAGTTTGGGGATGGCATGGGGGTACCTTTTCAACTAAAAACAAATATATGTGGTGTTATCCCTTATGGACATATAATCTCCAAATTATCAGGAGAAATTTCTTAATAAGTAATTATACATTCAATGAGAAATTTATAATATATTGACTTAAATATTTTGTTCTATAAGTGTTATTTAAGTGATAGTTAGAAATATTTAGTCAAATTAAACATAGTTATTATGACTATAGTGTCATGTGATCAATGTTTAATTAACTATTCATTCATTGAAATATTCATTGTGCTGAAATGACACCCGTAATGGTCAGATAGAGAAAAAATAATCCCATTGGTTCAGTATTATCAACAATAATTCATAGTCAATACACATCGTTATTATATATGTATTCATTCAATGATAATCATTTTATTCCAGATAGCTTACCTCTTTGATTTTTTTAAGATGATACATGCCTCCTTCCCAAAGTAATGATTTCACATGGACAAACTAGTGACACGTTGTGTTTCACAATGGATGAGTGGATATGGCACCATATTATCCCTTAGGGGCCAGGATTCCACGTTCAGGACAAGAAGATAGATCTATTTTTATATTATGACTACTTCCCAATAACAATCCATGTTACCCATAATTTATTTATTTTGTGATTCTCAGAACACATGCTCCTGATACTAGTGTTGTAAAGACATATATAACATCCTTTCTTCGAAACCATAAGTAGATTACCAATAATTACTATCATAGAATTTCACGCTAGAAAACAAATATTTAATTTTATAAATCAATAATACTTTTTATATTTATAGGTTTATTGTAATAATATAGTTTTTTCTGAGAAAGACTTTAGAATATTCTTGAAGTTATTCTAGAGCGGCGCCTTCAGACGGCGTGCGATTCCGTGCCCCGAAGTGGCCAGAATTAAATTTTCACTACGTTCACACTGGAAATGAAAAGTAAATGGGATAACTCCTGAACGATGATCCGGATCGGAGATCAGAGTTTACGGATGGGTCCGAAATGGGGTGTTTACCCTAGGAATGACATTAAGTGTGTCGGAGCAGGACGTTTGGACCCCTATCCCGCTTCTGAAATGTTAAACAGATAAATTAATTAATTAATTCATTCATTTAATGGTGAAACTCATGTATCTCTTAAACGGTTGCTCTGATTGGAAATCCAAGGGCACCGTTGAGTTCGGATCGTGCCGTTTACCCTAGGAGAGGTGTACGTTTTGCGGGCGTTGCCCGTCTGTGAAAAATGGCCCCAGGGGTGTTTTTGTAATTTGGCGGCCTCGGGCGCTATGTTTAATAATATTCAAACGAGATCTCAGAATCAAATTCCGAGACCTCTTTTGTGATCGAGAGGTGGTGTTTACCTTAGGGGAGGCTTGACCTCGACCCCGTCTATTGTTTCGGAGGTGGGTCCTTTCGTGGGTAATTAATAAAAATTAATTAAATTAATGTTTATTTTCTACTTAAACCAAACCCTCCACTCTCCCTCATTCCCCCCTGGAGAATCCACTCCTCTCCCTCTCCTCGTCCACTCTGGTGAGGCGCAACTTCGACGGATCACGGTGAAGCATCAGGCGAATCTTATTGAGGTAGGAGGTTTTTGGTGCATTTTAATTCCCAAACCTCATTTGAATCCCAATTTTAGCGTCGAATTGTTGTTTGATCCCCGAACACAGCCCTTTATCGTGTAGTACATTTTATGAGCTTTCTGTCTCCCTTTTCGTTTTGTAATTCAGAGTTTGGGGGAAGTCGCGGTCATCCGGTGAAAGTTACGGGATGTTGGATTTTTCATGCCGGTTTTGAGGGCTTCTAGCGGTCCGAGGGTGGCGGTATGCAGGGGCGCGCGGGTGGCTTCGGGTGGGTGTCGCGGCATGGGGGCGGCCTTAGGCGGGTGTCGTGGCAGCAGGTCAGCCGGGTGTAGGCGGTGGCTGGCTTCGGCGTAAGGCGAGCGGCCTGGGCAGCTGGGTGCTGGTGAGGGCGAGGCCGAGCTCGCAGGGGCAGGGGAGAACCGGGGTTGCCGCCGACCCCGCAGGGTAGACACGGCCCGCGTCTTGCAGGTGATTGCGCAGCGGATGCCCGACCAAGAATGCTGGTCTGCGTGGTCCGTGGGTTCACAGACGGCCCGCGTGGCAGTGTCGTGGGCCGACGATCCGAACCGAGCCGTTCAGCGCGAGCCGGCCCAGGCCGGGCGGACCGGCCGGCCCAGGCCGGTCCAGCCCAAGGGGATCGGCCCCCCCTCTTCGGATGCCCGTAATTTTCATTACGGGTGTCCGATTTTCATGCCATCTATGGAAGTGGAACCGTATCGTCGAGGTGGTGTTTTTGAGATGGTTTCGGAAAGTTTTAATTCCCGAAATGAGGGGCTGTGGAGGCGCGATGTGTCTTTAAGTGGACAAGCGTTTTCCCGAGATTCTTGTTTTGGACGGTGCAGACACATCCGATGTCTGAATTGGGCGACGTCAGTGGTGTTGCGACCATGGCGTCAAGGTGGATGATTCCATGTAGGTTTCGGGCATCGAAACCGGAGTTGAGGCGTGGACCCCACATGCAATATTTTGAGCTGCGAGCAGCGTTTAGCGACTTTCTCATCTAGCGTCCATTCTGGGCATGTGAGCAGTCAATTCTGTATGTTATTCTAAGGGGATTGCAATGGTGCAATCCCCCCGCCCTAATTCCACTCGATGGTGTGGGCCCCATGAAGGTCGTTTGGGCGTTGACGGTGATTTTCCATCTCCATCACCGGGCGACCGTTTTGGACAAGTAAATATCCCAACTTGTGCACTTTTTAAGAGGATCACAACGATGTGATCAATCTGTTGTGTTTTGGGACCGGGATGCGGGTCCCATGTAGCACTGCTCGTGTGCGGAGCACCGGAATGCATCCTTTTCTCCGGATATCTGTTGCGCTCAAGTGGGAATTCTTTTTGACGTGTTTTCTTGAGGGGATTGCAATGGTGCGATGCACCTGACTGTTTTCAGGACCGAGGCTTGGGATCACGGGACGCCATTCGGGCGTGTGACAGTGTTGGTGACTTTTCCATCAGATATCCGTTTGGGGCAAATAAGTAGTCTATCTCGTGTGTTTTTCGGTTGGATTACAATGGTACGATCCGTTTGGTTGTGCAGAGCCTCTTGCATGATCTTATTAAAAGTGGAAATGTGAAAGGCACTCTGATGGTGGTTCTTCTCGCCATGTTTGCAGAGAACCCTTGGCGTGTGATCGCGTGCACTCCCGTGTGCGTGAAGAGGTGTGGTTGGATGTGCCTCAACCGATGAGGTGGCAGGTTGGAGTTGTTACGACACGCCTTCGCATTGACGTTGGGAGTCGTGTGCACGATATCCTTTGGGCTAGAACGTGGTATACTCTGGTAGTATACGGGAATGCTTGGAGGTACATGTGGTTTTTCAAACCTGAGGACGTTTGTGCGCTCAATTGGGGTTGAATTGGGGCCACACGTCATGTGGTCCCCTTGTGCGTGTCGTGTTCTTAGATTTCCCCTTGAACTCCATCTTTCATTTCTTGTCAAAACTATGAGATAGATATGTAGCACCAACATCCATTTCTACCTTGATAGCATAACACACAATTTCTTCATAGCTACTGAAGTCTCTTATCGCTATTGCCCTTCAAAACATGATTTTAATCCACTAAAGAATCGATAAACATTTCTTTCAGGCTGGATGATAAATCCAGATTCATACCTTGAAAGCCTTGTAAAATTCTCTTCATATATACCAACAAATTTAATATCCATTTTCTTAGGATCAAGTAACTCCTTTTCTATTTTTTTTAAAAGAATATGAGGTAAGTACTTATTGAAAAATACGTTCATGAACTCATCCCATTACATGGATTCAATTTCACCTTGGGTCCTTTTATGCTTAATTAGAGTCCACAACTGGTCTACTTCACCTTCTTATTGGTAAACATCCAGAATGGATTTTTCATGTTTCGAACATCGAAGTATGGAAAATATCTTTTCAATGGTACTGATCCATTGTTCAGCAACAAGTGGATCAGAAGACCCACTAAAAGAAGTTGGATGTTGCCTCTAGCAGGACTCGATAGAATATTGTTCCCTTCTCTGCTCATTCGGAAGTCCATAATGATTCATAGCTTGTGTAATTATAGAAATAAGATTTTTCACTCCATCTCCCATAACATTGGTTTGTGAAGAAGTACATTCATTGCATTGTCCATTACATTGACCAACATGGTTCCTTCGGGTTCCAACCATCGTCTAAAACCCAAAAATAATAGTGTGAGAGGAAAAAATCATACTAGGAAAGAAACATAATAAAGAGGGAGTACCTTCAATATCTAACATCATAGGTTTAATTCTAACATCGTTACTGTAATTCTAGGACTATAACCTATACTTATACTTAACCATAGGGACATGCCTAGACATCTCGTAGAAATATCTCAAGGGATCTCACTAAAGTTTTCGCATCCTGGTTTCCAAAGGTTAACTAAACCATTCATCTGATACCAACTGTAGAGACCCGAAGCATGACATACATGGACATTACATTACTTTTGCGGAATACATAATACATAACAAAAACTAACACTCAAGGACCGTAATACATTAGTGTCTTTGGAAACTCGGAACATAATCTTCTAATCATGGTTAATGACCTTCAACATCTCCCATAAAGATCTTCCCCTTTTGTTTTCTTACCTAAAACCATTCATTATATCATGGGGAAAAGAAAACATATAAAGGGTGATCTCAAATGCTCAGTAAGGGTAAGCATGGATAAAATAAAACAAACGATATACATTTGAACTTCAATACATGAACATAATAATTAAACATCAAAATCATGAGCAATGACATAAAACATAGAAGTACGAAATGCATAGATCATAATGGAGAATCAATCATAATAAAATAGCATGGGAATAAAACATGTTACGGTGGAAAAACATTGAGCACACGACATGATATCCATATTATCCAAGGAATTGCTTCCACGACCATCTTAGAGGAAATATTCCCTTACTGAGATGGGTTTACTTGATGTTCTATCCCTGTATCACTAAACCAGATTAATTTTCCGTTCCATCCATGTCTATATCATGAGATATAAATCTTGAAGCAATGCATTGGAGGGAGATATAGGTCTCACCCATCTCATAATGAAATCATTCTTACGTGTGCCACACCATAGACATAAATCATTCATCATAGCCCAAAGAATAGATTTGGTTTCATAAACATCATCCCATCATAACATAATCCATATAAAACAAATGGATATCATTTCATCATAAGAAAAGTGAAACCATGTAAATCATAGAGACATTATACTTGAAACATACACATATTAAATAATTTCATCTTTGATGGAAAATGGTTTTGATAAAATACTTGAAATGAATTCTTGAGGAAAATATCCATTCTTTTTCAAAATCATTTTCTTTACACGAAATTACATGAAATTTTAAAAGAAAAGGATTTTTTTGAAAATATTCATGAAATATTATAGATAATTTTTCATGATAATAAGGATTTATGAAAATGTAAAAATCTATTCATGCGGTATAATTTAATAAACATTCTTCTCGTACTTTTGCCGGAAAGTAAAAAATTACCTCGTAACTTAAACAAAAGAAATATTCCTTATAGACCATGTAGTAAAAGTCAAAAATGGGTAAAAAGTACATTAAACATAAATGAAACCATTTTTATAAAATAGTGTCATAGAAGGTAAATATAACCATAGTAAATACATACGAATAAAACATCTCGGATAAAAATGATATTGGAAAAGTTATCCCTTACCTTTTGTCCAATTAATTCCGTATGTGTATGAGACTCCTATATAGTGTGTTTAAACATATTATTAACTTGTAAAATAACCAAAATGATATTTATTATATCATATATTATTCAGTTACGACTTTATATTATCCGTTCATTTGTCAATTCCATGTTAAATCAGCATTCAGGGTAAAATCGTTTCATTTATCGTTCGTGTTTTGACTTGTAATTATTTATATGATTAATTAGATCATGATTACTTAATTCCAGAATATAAAACATGAATTATATATATTAAATATTCAGAATATACATATAAATAATAGATTGATAAATTGAAGGAAATACACCGTTCATGGAGACGGTCGGTTATACGTACGCATGAACGTTGTTTTCGTTTCCTTATTATATTTAATAGATATAAGTAAATAACATATAAATAAATACAGTATCATTAATATGTAATATATTTCATTATTACATATTATATATACTTTGTAATCATTCTTGAATTGTTAACATGGAAAATGAATCTTATCGCAACATGGAGACGGTAATCCGTACGTACGCACGAGTGATGATATTGTTCCCATATTTATTGAATAAAATTGGAGTGTATTATATAATATTGTAGAATCATTATTATGTTATAATAATGATATATAGTTATTCTTGACACCATTATACCCATCCAAGTAAGGTGGTGGTGGAAAATAGATTACACCATAGCGTTGAGATAGTATTCTATACGTACACACGCAAGGTGATTATATTTTCCATGGGATGGATAGAACGTGAAATAGGTTTGTTTAATATTTATAATAACATATCAGAATATGAGTGATACTGGTGTTATTACTTCATAATTAAACAACAATAAATGAGTAAGTAATAGAAGAAATAAAATGGAAAGAATCAGTAATTGATATTGCCTCTTCTTTGATGCACCTCTTATTAACCTCCTTTTAGGGCACTAAAGATGGTATTTTAAGAAGACCAGGACCTCTATAATGTTACAAGTGAAGCGGAGAAGAGATATTTTCAGGTTTTGGCCATGCCTAATGGCTCAAAGTGGTGTGAGGAGGAGATGGAGGAGGTTCTTTTTTATAATGGAGGAGAGGGGCACCTTTGGAAAGTGTGAAAATATTATTTTATTATAATCTAATCATCAGTTTCAAAAGGTACAAAAATCATTAAAGATGAAGATAAGATGACTAATGGTAGAAATAAAATCATCTAATTATAATTGGACATGTTTGGGATAATATTGTAATAATTATAATCTTATTTATTTAAATCATTTATTAATGAGGTATATACTACATCATTATTGTGTCATATATAATTTAATCTATTTTATGTCTAAAAATTATAAAAAATAACCACTATGTATGAAATCTTTTTATCTTTCCTATTAATATATATAGTAGATATGATAATTTATATAACCCCTTATAAAAATTAATTACTAAAAGATATTTGTAAATGTCAATTTTGTCTTTACATTAAATTAATTAATCCAAATTGTAATTATCACATACATGTGGCTCAATGGGGTCCCAAATCGACCCAAGGATGCCTTCGGTGGGCCACTACTCATCCAATAAGGATAGGACACGTGTTAAGGTAATTTTGAATTATTATAATATTCTTTTAACCATGAATTAACCTATTTAACTATAACTATAGTATATAAACTTCAAAAGTTAATATTCACCAAAAATTATTTTCATCTTATTGAACCACATTTTACTTCTTGATAACAACCATTTAAGCCGGATTTTTTAAATTCAATTCACAGAAGTGGTAAAATTTCATTTAAATGAATGAGTCGGTTTTTTAACTACCACTAAGAGGTTTCACTATTCATAAAAAATTGATGGTTTTCAGAAAAATACCAAAAATTCATCCTAATATATATTTGATATTCTGAATTAAAAAATTATGTCTATTTTTCCAAATTCAAAACATATAAGTGGCATTAATTAATTTTAAAAGTAATACCTGTTATCAAAACAAATAGCGTGTTTTTAAGAAACAATAACTATCAAAAGATCGATACTTGTTTATGTCTAATTTCAAAGTGAAATTAATTCCAATGACCAACATTTGATTAAATGGTACAAATATATTATAATTACACTTTAAAATCAATTAAAAATATAATCTAACCGAATAAATTATTTCCATGAAAAAAATTGTTTTTAATATAGCATGTGTTTACTATTCATTGAAATATTAAGGTTATCAGAATAATATGAAAAATTTATCCAAATTAAAATTTTATATCCTGATTCGAAGGAAGAATTTTATTTTTTTATATTGAACTTATTAACAGGCCAAAACCTCGATTTAAAGTGGTTGCACCATCAAAAGGCGGCAAAACTGCATTTAAAAAAAACTTATTTTACATGAAAAATTTATTTTGTTCTGATACCATGTTCTAGAAAATATGTAAGATGAATAATAATGTTATAAAATTCAAATTTTAGTTAATAAAATTCATAACGGCTAGTACATAATAATATTATAACAATATTTCATTGTTTAGTGAAACCTGATATAGCGTACTACACAGGCTATTGGGGAAGGTCGTGATTGCGTGTAATGGAAGCCAAGTCTTTGATGCATGTAGTGCAAGATCCATTTGGTGTTGAGTATAACATAATTCAAAACTTATTTACTTTATACATTAATAAAATAAATAATTAATGTTGCGTAGAATAATTTCTACAAAATGAACGTGAAATTGTGTGTAACACGAGCCAAGAATAGTGTTGCGTATACTGCAAGCTAATATTGTGTTGCGTATAGAGCAAGATAGTCTTGGTGTAGAGTACAACACAAGACATCAATTAAAAAGAATAATTCTCATAAAATCTTAGGGTGTTAAATATACCATCCAATTACATACCATTGTATAATTATGGGAATGATATTATCCCTCATGCGTAAGTACGACCTACCATCTCCACGATGTGATGTCATTCACTGTACATATTATTTATAAAATAATAAATTTTATAAATTTATATAAAGTATAAATATGAAATATATATTATATTAATATCAATGTTTAAATGATATAACTATAAAATTAATAGAATAATAATAAATTCTTCTACAAAATATGCATAAGAAAATGAATCTATTAACACATTAAAGAAGCATCAAAATGAATTATTATTAAATTGGTCTTAATATGATTATATATGATATCATAAATGTAAATATGGTTCAATAAAAATTTAATAAAATTATTTAATCCATTATAAAACAATTATATATATATATTAAATGTAACTAAAACCTAAAGATAGGGATTTATTTCTCAATTTTATTTCTATGTGAAACATTCCTTGTATAGAAATTGTTTCTCTTATGTAGTCTACATACTAATGATTGATTTATTCTATGATTTATATACATTAAGATATGAGTATTTTCATATCTATTCTATTATATATTTTTTAGGCAATCTAATGGTACAAATTATATCAAATGAGTAAAGTAGTTTTATCTCAATTTTCTTTTTTTGAGACATGTGTTTTTTTGCACCTATATTCTTTTATAAGGTGAATAAACTTCCATTTTACTTTTTATATCTAAAATATACTTTATTTATGATATTTCAATATTCTTGTATTGTAATTAATTCATGTGAATTATGATTCAATTATGTCAATGTGGTATGGGACACTTTTATATGATCAATGACTATTTTCCTTAGTTAATGTTTTAAAAGTATGTCTACAACTCATTTTCAAGGAAAAATGTTTTTTAAAATGTTCTCAAGATTCCATTATTTATTTACAGGGAATATGTTTTCAATATTTTTTCAATACATCATTCCTTGTTTACATGATTATTTTAATTGAAATGGATTTTAAAATTATTTTAGTTTTCAAAAACCATTTTTAACAAAATATAGGATATTTAAAACAAGAATAATATTCATGTGATATATTAATATTATTTTCCATATTAGACAATTATACATGATCTTAATTATGTTTTACTAGGCATATTATTTAATTTTAACATTCTTTTACTTTCTGAAAATGATTTATTTTTATGATAGAATTATATTTATTAAATTCCATTCTTTTTATAGGATATATAATGATTGAATCCATTTCATTTCCGGGGTTCTAATTTGGTGAATGGTTTTATGATACTGTGGCACACATATGTTTGGTTTTAATTATGTGATTAGTGGGACCTATATCTCTCTTCAATGCACTGGGTAAAGATGGATAACTCATGAGGTAAATTTGTTATGGATTTACATAATTTCATGTTCCTTTTTTATGAGTGTACCTAGTTTCTATATCGATGAATTTATGAGTGGACCTATAATCCATGTACATATGTTCTTCAATGTCCTGATTTCATATCCTTAATGGGTGAACCTATTACTATTTATACATTTTCAAAAGATACAACTTCATGTTTATGCCACAACATCATAATTTATTTCAATTTTATGATCGTATGGATTACATTAAATGATTTATTTATAAATCAGTTTTACTTTTAATATGTTGTGAATGATCATCTAATTTTATTGTCATATTATAAAACCCTTTATTCTGATGTTTATGTTTACATAACACCCATGTTTACTCTTACTGATTATCTCATCTCACACTTTCATCTATTTTGTTTTCTCAAGGTTATAATGAAATTTTTTATGTAGGAGTAGAAAAGGTGGAATATAATTGTGGAAAAAATAATATATATTTCACTATAAAATATTTTTGTGTTCCATGTTTACCAAGGTAGTAAACAAAAATGGTATTTGTGTGTCTGATTTTTAAATGTATTAAATATTCCAAAAAAATAATTTAATGACAATGGACGTCAATCTTGGGGAACTACATTTATTATAGTAAATGTTATAATGTTATGAGAAAAACCTTATAAAACTAATGGATGACACAAAAATGAGTAAATAAGGATATATTCGAACAATAATTACTATTAACTCATGTTTTATAAATATTTTTTCCATTAAACTATGAATATTATCATAGCATTGTGGAAAATGTGATTGGTTCTCAAAAACCAACCCTTATCTTTACATATAAAAGATTATAATACATTCCACATCAAGACATATTATCCCTTAATATTTCTCCTTGAAACTCTACAAATGTTCTCCCATTACAACCCTCATCTATATCAACATTCATCTGATCGCCATTATAATTTTAAAGTCATTCATCTATATTGAGTTTTCTAAGAGAAACCATATTTTTATGAATTTAATTTGACATTATCGTAGTATTTATTTTTTATTGTAAACATGTTCAATAATCTATAATAGTACAAATATATTGAATGAAGTATCATTATTATACATAAATTTTATTATATTGTTTTGACAATAATTATTTTCTCATCTATATCATATTATGATGAAAAAATTTTGTTAGTTTGGTGTTGTGGGGACTATCAACTACAAGAATTAAATAATTTGTTTCTACAACTAGGCTGGTTATATTTGTTTTTATCATTTTTTTAAATATCATTTTTAATTTCCAAAATTTCTGAAATAAGCTATCTCTGATTGAATATCCATGATAAAATAAGACAATAATATAAAAAATAAAAAGTATATAATTATAAATTGTCTTTATTAAATTAAAATCTAGATGAATAATGTTCCTAAAATGTTATCTAACAAGCTTATTTTATTTTACAAGATGTTAACCGAGTGCACATATTGAATTTGGATATAGTTATGGATATTTTCTCTCAATTTATCTTCCTTGAGACATATTTAAATGTTATAAAACAATTTGTTTTTTCAAAATATTATATACTCTCGAATAGTTTATTTCCATATAGTATATTATTTATTTCCTAATTTTTATTAATCTATAAGATATTAAATATAAAATTAATTATGAAAAAATAACTACTGTCGTAGGGTTATTAATAATAACAAAAACTATCATGCCATTATGCTAAACATTGTTGAAACTTGTTATTAATATTTTTTATAATCATCCATGAAATTATATTATATTATAATCCATACTTATTTACTAGGGAATTCTGTGTGAAATCCATGTCGTCTTCCATTACAAGTTCATCTATAATGCATGAGGTTGTGATAAATAATTCTTCAGCATTCAAATGAACCTTTCTATTCTATGTCCACATTTTTTCATCCCACCAATGATTTTATAAAACCACGGGTTTTATGAAAACTTTTTCTTTAAAAGATTTAAATATATTTGATGGAATGATTTACAAACAATTCTGGGTTAAAACAAACCGTGATATAATTTTTAATATATATTTTAATATGACACTTATCTAATAACAATTTGTTAGGAGGGTAGAAATAGGGTTAAAATATTATAAAAAAAATTATTTTAATTAATTGAAATTTATATATTAATTTAGAAAAAAAATACCTACGTTTCTATAAAGTTGTTTAATTATTAAAAAATATGACTACGTCAAAATTAGGTTTTATTACATTTTTTTCTTGTATATTATTAGTAACATATTTTAATTTTATAAATTTAATATTATAAAAATTATATCAATTTTAAATAATTATATAAAATTCAACTTATGGTGAATTTTTCTTAATTTTCTGAAAAATTTGTTTCTTGGATGAATATTGAAATTCCAAATATTATGGAAAACAAAAAATTCATTCTTAGTATATTGAAATTTTATATTTTGAATTGGAATGTTTTTAAAAATTCATTATTTTATATTTTTTAAATATATTTTATTTTTGTACACTTTTTGAAATATTTTAGATGATGTTTCAATAAAAATTATTTATGACATATAAATATATTTTTTATAATATTTTTTCATGGAAATTGGTTATTTTATAGTAAATTAAACTCATAAATTTCTAAAGAATGGATCATTAGAAATAGATTCAATATTTGGAATCATTAGGTCTAAATTTATGAATGACCCAAATATCATTTTAGGTCTTTATGAAGCGTAACTATTTTGAAAATATTATTATCTAAGTATAAATGAGAAATTGCTAAATTAAAGATAAACAGAAGTGGTAAGGCACTATAATTCATATTAATTCATATTTTATGATTTTATTTGTATCATTATCCACAAGGTCTCTATGTTATGTTTTTTACGAGACACTTTTCCATGAATTTGACCTATTAATATTTTCATTGATTAACAATTTCTTGGCTTTACCTCCCACAAATAAAAGGACCCCCCTCATCTATATTATTTAAACCATAATGAGATATCTAGAATAATAACAGCCTACCCATTTTAATTATTAACTTATCTATAAATTAAATAAAGTATATTTTCTTATATAAATACAATTATAGAGTTCCATTAGAGGAGATCTAAATGTGCTCTTTCGAATAGGAGGTAATCATCATAACTGAACACTTTCATTTTACTTATTTTAAAACCATTATCATTGTCCTAAAAAATATAATATAATAGTACAATTATCTATAATTATATGAGTTATTATTTAAATTACTACACTATATTTATCTATCTCATTCTCTATTAAATGGGAATCAAAACCATCACATGCGTGTACAGTGGACTACCTCCTCAAAAACCTATGTAATTGTTATCGAATAAACCTCACTTGGATTGAAATAGTGATTGAAATATTTAATGTATATGATACATATAATAATGATATGATTCTGGAATATAATATATCATTTACATTCATACACTTCGACATGTTAAAAATGGAAATTTCACGCATGAGTATGTCTAAAGTACCGTAACTATAAGGTGATGTGATTAATTTTTCTTGTCCACATTTTAGATATGATACTTAAAATTTATTTAATTAATAAATATATAATTATTATTATTATTATTCTAAAAAATATTGATCAATGAGGAAGATTCGAGGACTAAAACTACTAAATTAATGTTACATTATAAATGAATATTTTAACACTTTGAAACGACTATATTACAAAAAAATTATTAATAATTTACTGTTAAAATATAGTAGTTGGATAGTATATTATTTTATAGGCATATACATTGTTAATATATAAAATTATAATAAAATTAAATTTATTATACATATGATTAATAACATATATGATGTATGTCAGACAAGATGATATTGATTATATGAAAATATCATCCTTATTCCAGATTTATTTGTTTTAAGTTCTCTTTTGTAGAATTATATGATCTTTCTACACTAAAACCAATGCATATTTATATCATTAATTTATTTTTTTTAATTTTCTTTTTTCTTTAATTTACTTGTTATTTAGAAGAATAGAGACCAAATGAGTGTTTTCAAGGAAACCGAAAATTGGAATATATTTCGTTAGAAGTACTATTAAACTATGGAAAAATTTAAATTAAAATATATTAGACTATTTTTACAACCATAAAATTGCTCATAAAATTAAATTTTCCCCATATTTTAATTTTTATAAAATTCAGTAAATTTAATATTCTTTTCAACTTTTAAAATATGTGAATATTACTAATGGTTTAAACATAAAATTATTTTTGTTTTTTACTATATGAATGTACATTCCTAAAATCAAGAATAGTATTTTAATTGAATATAAATTTTCATGTACCATGGGGTATTTCTAAATAAATTTTTTTTGTAAATATTATATAGTTATTATATTTGAAATATATTATTTCAAATAGAAAATTGTATTTTCCTCAAAATTCATTCGATGATCCTTTAAATTAATATTTATCTATGTGAATGTAATTTGATTTATATTATTATTTAATACTATGCACTCTAATTATATCATCAATCATTTTTCATTGTATTACTTATGATCATTTTTATGAAGGAAAATATCGGTATTATTTATTCTATTTCATCAATGTGGGAAATTATTTATTATTGATACATATGGATTTATTTTTATTATTTATTAATATTATGAATGTTTTGTAAATATTAAGTGATTTTGGGGTACATAATTATATATCCCCAAAATGTAGTATTCTATCACATGAGACAATTATTTTTGTGTAGTTTTCTATTTTATTTCCGAATTATGTTACTGTATTAGCCCAAGGCATCAATTATTAGTTAAATTTTATCAAACATATGAAATCCACAATTGTGAAATTATTTATTTTTGTCTATGTTATTATTTAAATATTTACTTTATCTATATATAAGTTTCAAGTTCATGTGATTATTTTTATGGAATTATTTAATCAATATTTATTCCATCCATTACATTATAGCCTTAGTTATTAAATTATATCATTCATTATAAAAAAAATCTTACTGAGTATCTGATCCCATCACTTTATTAAGTTTCATTTCCCAATGATTTCAGGAATGGTATTATTTTTTATATAAATTTATATTCAAGGGGTAAAAATATTTTTTAAATATAATATAAATTTATGTGTTATGTGATTCCAAATGTAATTTTAATAAAATAAAACCTATAATATATGAATACAACCTATCTATATGATCACATGGGTTCTGATTTCTTTTATAAGGGAAATATATTAAAAATTACATAACCTAGTATCATTAGGATTATTTTTAAATTCTATAATTCTCAAATATATTATAAATGTATAGTTTTAAAGAAATAAGTTCATGAAAATTAAATGGCAATATGAAATAATATAATGTGAACACATTTTAATTTTACAAAATTATAACAAAATAAAATACCTTAAAAATGATAATAATTTTATTTTCATTCAAAAGTAATCATTACATTAATCTTGATTTCATCATTGTTCATAATTATTCCTAAATAATGTGTAAAACATTTGAAAACATCATCTTAGAAAAACAATATTATCGGATATAAATATCTAAATGCTTTTATCCCATAAAAAATATATAAATCAAAAAATATTTACCTTTTTCTCAATATTCTTTTAAAGTATGAATTAAATCATATCTCTATGAAGATAACACATATTTCTCTCAATGAAAACCATTTAATCCCATTTCATGAAAATAAAAAACCTTGGTAAATATAAAGGATTATATTAATAAAATTGTTTAGAAATAAATGATACCATTTTAAGTAAATATGGTAAATAACCCCCTTTAACTTCCTCATTCTTTCATTTGATGAAAACAGCCATTAATAAATCAATTAGAGAGTTGTGTGGGGATCATCCATTATATATGTTGTATTGGGATCACATGTCATATACAATATATCATGATTACCCACTATATAACATTTATAAAGCCCATCAATCGTCAACTATAATACTCATGTACCATATCATAAATTAATCTCTATAATCTTGCACCTATTAAAATTAAAACCCATTAGAAACACAATTTAACAAATATAAAAAATAGTTTAAAACAATAAAATATACTATTATTTATAAAGACCATTATCAAAGAAAAATTGTTATAATTGTAATTATTTTAAGAAAAAATGAAGATTTTTATGTAATATAAATTTAAAATAAATTTTTAAGTCCCTGGAAAATCCATAGACATTATATCCATAAAAATAGAACTTTAAAATTTCCATTTAATAAGAATTTAAAAATGTTCTATAAATATAAACTAAAATATTCCTTCTTAAACCCACTAGTATAAAGTAAAAATTGACATAAAATTTCTTTTACAATAAATATTTTGGATTATAAATACAACTGTAAAAATAGTTTATTAATATTTACTTGGATGGAAATTATTTTGAACTTAAACCATTAAAAACATTAAAAACAAATATTTATGTTAAAGAGTTTTACCTCGAGTCGGCCTCAACATATATGCACATTATCTTCCTAGATAATAATAATATGTTATTAATATTGTTCAATAAGATCATTTTTAATTATCATTTGTAATTTAAATATATTTCCTTCAATATCATTTCAAATTTCTAAATCATTTAAAATTATTCAGTTATTTTGGTGATATTCGGTTTATCTATGAAAAATGGATTTTGGATGATCAATAGGGTCAACGATTTCATTAATCCTTAAAATGTAGAAAACCGATAATTAAATAATTATTAATTATATTAATCAGTGATTTTTTAAAACTAACAATAAATTATGGTCTGGAATAAATAGTTGTGTTGTAACTATTAAGATATTAGTTTATAAATACACATTAGTAATGTTTTCATTTTTCAAAGATAGTTAAGGTAAGTATGATTTTAATTTTCAATAATATTTATTATATAATAAATACAATATTATATATAAAAATTTATTTATATTTACCATCCAAGTGATTTAGTGATGAAACATGAATCACATCGCTTCATGAAGGTTGTAATTTTCATGCACACACAAACGACATTATTATTTGTAAATGGATCTAAATGTAAGAAAATATTTCATATAATATATTTCAATATTTATAATTTTTATTAGTATAATTTAAATATATTTAATACATCATTATAACTAATTTTTAATGGAGGTTGTGTGAAAATAATTACATCAGTTCGTGTAGTGGCAGTCCACCATACCCAAGAACAATGGTTTTGATTCCCATTTGATGAAAGATGACATAGATAACGGTTCTAACAGTAAAATAAACACATCATTGTATACATAATATTTTTTTCATTATTTATGAATTTTTATTAGGATTTGAAGGATGTTTAATATGAAGTTAAATAAAAAAAATTGGTTTGGAAATATACTTTTTCATAAGACAACATCTTTAGGTTTACACAAAATCCTTACTAGGTTTTTCTATGATCAATAATGTATATCAACCCAATAAATTAATAATTAAATTCCCTTTCCAAATGAGTAAATCATTTATTAAAAACTGAAATCAACGAATAAAAATAAGTATTAAATCGGTTATTTTTTCTGTTATTACTTATGTCATGCCATATTTTAAGAAAAAATAATTTCATAACTGTTGATTGTATAGTACTTATTAAGTGTTAATATGTTTATTATATTTTTATATAATAAATATAATTATTACTGAAAGATTAACTGATGGCCTTGTGTAGTAGGATCATACCTCATGACGCCAATTTGTAAAATTATTTGAGCGACAGAGAATCACTATGATTTTCACTTGTCCAATACCATGTTTTGATTCAATAACTCTATCATGATTGAAACCATTAAAAATATATGTCCTCAATCATCAAGATTTTGGAAGAATCCATTTTTTTGAACCACCCTAATAATATATCGACATCACTGACCTTATCCATAATGAATACATTGATGTAACAAATTTCAATATATTTATACCCTTATAGTATGAAAATTTATGTTTTATATATATGATAATATTTATCTAGTATAATTAAATTATAATTATTAAATAATAATTTGGATAAAATTTATATATCAATAAAATAAAACACATAATTACTTTTTGGGATATGAATAGTATTAAAAAAACCAACATTTTGATGAATTCATTAACTTAGGAAATAAATTATAATTTAAAAAATTATTATTATTTGAAAATTATTAATTAAATATAATTGATTTCAAAATTTTATGATGTCAAACATAACTCTTAAACATATAAAAAATATGTTATTGGGATAAAACATGTATTTTTCATTAAATATGGATTTTGATTTAAAATTTTATTGTATCATATTTACACAATTTTTTCTATAAAAAAATAATTTCGAAATGAACACATCAAAATTATCCAACATGGATTTTTTCAAAACCTTTGGCGTCTTATTTTTTGTATAATTAGAAAATGATATAATTTTAAATTATGTATTATGATATCATAAATGGATATTATGGATAACAACATACCGTAGTGCGTTCTTATATAATAATAAGCTCCATTTCTGATATCAAATTTATCCTTTTGAATCAATATATGCGGAGATATTTCATACTCAAATATGTTGGGGTGTATTTGGAATGTGAAATATTTTTGGACCTAATCAGGTCCATGATATAATAGAAAAGGTATAAAAAATCATATGGTAACAAATAAAATCAAAAATAAAATATATAAATTTAATAATCGATGAAACCATGTGTCTGAGGATAGAGATAATGTGTTCCACAATATTTTTATGTGTCAGATAGTCATTAAGATAATGTAGAATGTAAATATTATTCCATGTTATATAGAACCCTTATAGATCCTTGATATCATTATAGTGGATATCTATATACTTGTTCTCCCACCTGACTAATCTCAAGTAGATGATGTATTCAATGTTTCACTCAGGTGGATTTGATTTCCTAACACCTCAAAAGTACTTAATCTAAAGGTGGTTTGATTATAGAATTATATTTCAATTGAAGAGTAGCTAGTGAAGATATTGTCTCATTGAGAAAAAGTTCTATAAAAAATAAAACTCATCTATTGGAATTGTTTTAGTGTAACAAAATGTTTTAGATAGTGAAATATGAACTAGAAGATGTGATGAAACATAAGATCCATCCTTTTTAATGTATAAATAAACTTTTTGGGGATATATTTTTGAAAGGGGGATAATATAATTACCTGAAAATTTATAATTGAATTTCCCTTTTTATATGAGTAAATAACATATAAGGAAATTAAATTATTGAAAATCACTTTAATTATATTGTTGATTTTATACAATTATAAGTTATTTTCTAGAAGAAATTAAATACCATAAAAAATACAGTATATTGATAGTAAATATATTATACAGTTATCATAAAATTTTTATAAATATAAGGTTTTGATAAATCCAATTGACAGATATAAAAATGTGATTTCCTGTACATATAGAATCCCACCCAATGAATTCCGTTTATAAGAGATTTATAAGAGGATTGAATCAGTATCTTTTGACCTTGAACAAGCCCAATGTGATATTCAATAATAAAAACATGAGTGAAACTATTTATAGGATAATTTCATGATAATTGAGTTTACCCATTTCCTAGAACAACCTATATATATATATATATGTTAAATATTATGCTTGTTAGAAATAAGATTTGGATATGTTGAAAAAAAATTATATATTTTCGATACGTATAGATTCAATGAAGTAATTTTTTCAATGAATTCTATAACATTTAAAAAATTATTATAATAAGAAATTATTAATTAGTATTATTCATTAAATAAAAATGATAATAAAATTTTATGAATTCATATATAAGTTTAATAGGGTGAAGATATCAGTTACTATAAACAAAACAAAATTTTGTCTTGAAAATTGTATTTTGATTTAAAATTTTAAAATAAAATATTTATCATAATATGATGAATAAATAAATATTAATATGTAATTCATAATTACAAAATTATTTAGTTCTAAATTTTTCATAATTTTCAAAGATGGTCGAATTCTTTTGTAATATTTCAATGTGATAAAATATTACAGAATGTATTATAACATCGTAAAATCTGAAAATTTATGTAAGAAAAGATATAGTGATTATACATGAACATTATTTTGTTTTTCATTAAAAATATCGTGTTTTATGTTATTTTTTTAATTTTATAAACCCTTAATGAATCCTTCAATACATATATTATATTTTAAGGTGTTATAATAAATTATTTATGAACATGACTCACATCCACAACAACAAGGGTATTATTTTGATTATTTTGGTTTGTATCCTGGTAAAATAATAAAATCATATCATCTTTGGGACATAAATTTTGGAAAATCCATGGGATGGATTGTGGTTTGTATTAATTAATCATATTGATTCTAAGCACAGTGTTTAAAATTTAATAATGAATTATCCATTATTTTGCAATAAAACACACGAAATCTCTCATTACTCATCATTAAGAACATGTTAATATTGGTGTTTTTCTGTTCATACCACCATATAAACCACTAATGGTTTCTATAATCTCTTATGATGATATTTCCATCCATTAAGAAGATCCCCCTCAAGGTAAGGCATCATCTCCTTCTCCTCCTTTTCAAATAACCATCGATATGTTATGCATTTTGATTCCCAATTATTCATTTTTGGATAACTTTTGGAAGATAAATAATACTATAATTAATATTTGAATGTTATCGTATACCCCTTACACTCTAATTAAATCATTCTATAAATCCTTATAAACCCCTATTATACAGTGAAAATTTTATTGTGATTTTCTAGGTGAAACGATTGTCTAAAGAATACCCATTTCAATTTACGTTAAATGGTATTAACCTAGAGGTATATATCCTTGATTTATTTTGTACATCAATCTATATAGTCCCCACCACTTAATAATGGGGATAAATGTGATGAAATATTATCCTATGTTGAATGATCTATGTGTCACACTTAAGCATGTAAATAATATGAATTTGACTGGTGGGCCCATAATTATATAGAACATTATTGTATTGTTCGTGTTTTTATATCATTATATTCCATGTATATTCAAGATCAAGTTATCTAAATAATACTAATGTTGTGATATCTTGGTGGATATCCTTTACTTTTACTTATTATGTGATGTTTTTTATCCCCACATTCCCATAATTCTCTTATCCTATCATATAATATTATTAAATTAGGATTATTATTATGATTCTCACCCCACTTATGTTATATTAGTATGCCTCTTGGATCAAATATTAATGTATGACAATACACCATATATTTATTATTCCATTATTATGATTTATATCTCAACACATTTTTTATGAATCTATGTTATCTCAAGAAGTTTTTGAACAAAATCAAAATTTTAGAGCATTTTAATGGAGTTATAAATAACATTCATATTTTTCTATTTAATTTTATTATGTAATATTCCAAATATTCCAAATTATTGCATAATAATGATCTTATGGGGTTATATTAATTATATAATAGTATAATTAATCATAAATTTTGTTGTATAAAAATATCAATTGTCTTATTTGGTATCATCAAAAAGTCTAGTTATCCTTGTGGGTTTGTATTAAAAAAATAGTTAAAACATTAGGGATAATACTAAACACATGATAACCTGTCTATATTATATAAATACATAGAGTTAGTGTTTCCATTTAAATAATTCCATGTCTTGATTCTACTAGTACATGTGGATCTGAAACATTTGTACCTACAAGTCATATCACATAAAAGGGAATATAATGCAATAATTGATCAAACCCTTCTTCCTGAAAATGGGGATTGATGCACAAATAGAAATAAAATCACAGTGTAAATGAATTGGTTTATTCACAAGATCATTCGATGCCACGATGATGGTAATAAAAATCTCTATATGATTTTATATTATTAAATATATCACAAATAACTAAAATTTGAACCCATAATTTCATATTGTTGTATTATATTATACTTATTGGTTGTCCTCTTAGTGTTACTGTTTTTTATTTATTTGTTTAGTTGGTTAAAAATACCCATAACTAATTTGACCTTCATTTTTACGAAATGGTTGTAAATATGGGAAACAGAGTAAACAAAAAATGTGTGTAAAAGTGTGATGACTAACCAATATAGATAACAAAATTTTTGGAAGTAAATTTTGGGAATATCATGAATATTATTTCTCAATTAACACATGTTTTGAACCAAATCAATAATTAGGAGGAAAATCAGAATCACCATATTAAACTGGATGTTTAAATTTAGATCTTTATGTTGGAAGGGCATCTGACTCTCAGTGGATCTTCTTATCATTTGAAAAACTGAATCATCTATATTGAAATGATCATCTCATTACATAACTTATATAGGAAAGAAAATTTTGTTCTAGGTTTTTACCATATACAAGGATCATTTAGTAAATGGTTGATATTTTTCAATAACACATGATTCCGTATGGATAGATCGATGTTATAGATTAGACATAATTCTTAAAAATATGATTAGAAATAAGATTTTCTCAAACTCTATAACATAAAATAGATAATGATATCATCAGTCCAATGAAAACTGATGATGAATTCATCTGAGTGTATGAATAATGACTAAAAATAATTTCACAAAAAGCCTCTATCTTTTTTATATACTCTGAATGTAAAACTAATTTCTTATTTTGTGTGATAAATCAGATTCCAAATAATGTATTGAAAATTAAATCCATTGAATAGTCTGATGATTTTTTATGTTCCCTCAATGTAGAAATAAATATTCTTGAATATTTTAGGTCTCATTGGTTTGGATATAAGAATATGAGAATGGGATTTAATCAAGGTGGTATGATATAGAAATCTCATCAGGGAAAAAACTACATCATCCCTCATGTCCATTGTGTGGGATGAGGTATCCAAGATATTTCCAAAATGGGAAATAAAACTGATTTATGTACAAGAAGGAGTTGTGTGAAAACTTGAACTACTATAAGTAAAATTTCCCTTTTTATTTAATTAGATGTATTATTATATAATATAGTTATAGAAAAAAATTACATGTTTTTATTATTATTTCCAATTACATTTAATAGAACATTATTTATCAATATCATTGATAATATAGCCATTGAATAGTGATCAAATGATTAGTATAAATATAGGGTTTTAACAAATAAAATTAACAAATAAAAATGTAATGATGGCCTCATCCATTTGGATCAAACCCTATTCATCTTATTTATTTGATTTATATGTTAGATAGAATCATTGTGAATTTCCATTGACAAATCACAAGATTACATCTATCAACTTAAGTAAGAGAAATCCCATATACAAGAGATCTTCATGATCATTAATATCACGATCCAAACTATGAACAACAAACCAACACATGGAAGACTCATAGTCACAAAAATAACACATAGGTTGATTTATGAAATGTAAAGGGGTATATATCATGTCCCAAGAAATATTAGTATTTCCATAAATTTATATAGAATAATGGATAAATTTCATTCCTATTATTATTACATTAAAAATGATTATTTTTTTTAAAACAAAGATTTTAAGTTTGAGTAATATTAAAATTAAATTAATTATTTTTATTTTTTTGAATTAATATAATTTTAAAATTAATAATATTTTAATAAAACATTAATATTAGATAATTTTTATTAATTATCATAGAATTTATTTGATGTAAAATTTAATTTTTATATGGATTTGAAAATAGTTATTGTCACAAAAACCATACATTTATAAAAATATATATATTCATATTTTTAAAATAAAAATGCTAATATTTTGAAGAAAATTCTATTAATGGAATATTATTATTTAATAATAGCATCGAAATTATGAATGATGAATTTTTTGAAATTTTATTAGACTATTGAATTTTTGAGAAAAATTAAATACCATATAAGTATAATGTCTATATAATTGAGTTACATGGAACCAAAACTAATGTCATAAATACTAAAAAGTTTTTAAGATACTCAAAATAATTATTCCTTTAAAATTTATCTAAATATATGTTTGTTTTATTAATTTTATAATGACTTTTTGAATCCTACAAAGTCATTAATATATTTTCGACCCTTAAAAATATTTCCTTAACAGTATGACTCACATACACATAAATAAAGACATTATTTCATTAATTTCATCCCTTTTAATTATAAAATAATTTAAAAAATTTCCATTTTTTAGAATCCATGGGAAAAATCATCAGGAGGTTTGTGGTGTTGGTTATTTTATTATATAGAGTCCAAAACATATGTTTGAGAAATAATAATGAAATACCCAATAATTTCTTATATAAAACCACCCACGATGCCTTTTATCCTTAGTAAAACTTCTTTTATCATGTCTATACTATGAAATCTACTCTCTATAGTCCTCCCAAGGAACCACCAATCACAAAAGAATCTCCTCACAAACATTTAATGTCAAACACTCATGTAGGGATATATTCATTCTCTTCTATATTAATGTTTCATTAATAGCCTATGCCTTCCATTTCCAATTCCTAGTATTAGATCATGTATTTCCATTTAATTTTTACATCCCATTTTATCTCTAAATTTTGATATACCGATTTATCTATCATCAACACATTTAATGAAATTTTATGTGATGTCGTAATGCTACCCAAATTTCACCACATGTTTTCCATGCAAAAAATATTGTGTAATAAATACCATATACATTTCATATCAATGGTATTGAACATTATACAAAAATATTTTTTTGAATTGGGACTCAAATTTATTTATTACACAATTGATGATCATGGAATAAATTATGATGATGATTGAATCCATGTCATACGATCTATATGGCACACTTAATCATGATAATGAAATGAAAGTGAAGGGTATTCCTTGAATTATATAAAGCTCCAATGCATTGGGTAATGTTTAGATTCATGAGACATCATTTTTGTATAGTTAGGGAACCTGATTTCATTATTTTACTTTTTCCACTATTATGTCATAGCGGTTTACCCTTGTCCTATTTTGAGGATGTTTAATTTTATGTTATCTCCACATTTCCCTTGTTTTGAATATCATTATATATCATGCCTTAGTATTCATGTCCTCGTTAGTCCACATTGATATTCTTATTTTAAAAATTATTTTATTTTCATCATGATACACATTTTTTATTCCCTTATTGGGATTTATATCTCAGAAAATTCGTATATGTGTCCCTAGGTTATCCCATAATGTTTTTAGTGAAATCATGTTGATGAAAATTTCAATATATTTGATTTTTTATAATTTTAAATTTTAAATTAATTTATCTATTATTCAATGAAACTATAATTATGTATATTATGGGTTTTATTAACTATAATATTGTGTAATATATCATGCATTAATGTGTAAAAAAGACCAGGTTATTTATATTTTCTATCAAATTAATAGTTTTGTTGCTTTTTCCATTAAGAATATAAAACTCTAGATAAATTGATAGGTATGTGATTATGTATAAGAAAACAACCATGAATATTATTAAGTATAAAATAATTGGTTTACAAAAAAAAAATTCATTGTCTAGATACTACAAATAGAATTTGTTTTTTAATAGATGTACCTAAGGATAATAAATCCGACAAAGTTCATCTGACCCGAATCAGTATAACCTGGTACACAACAAAATACCTTACTACAAACCTAGTTTCAACCTCCTATTTGATATGCTTAGGAATGATAATAATATCCTTATGATCCAATATTATGTTAAAAATACTATAAGAATATTTATTAGGAAATAGATTGTGGATAACATATAATGAAGACTAGAACTTTTTTTATAAAATTAAATTTATGTATTAAGTTATCTATTTAATGTCATTAAATTCAAATTTATGTGTCTATTAGTTTAATAATAATCATCCCTAGGTTTTTTTAATATATCTAATGATTAGAATTTAGAGGAATCGGTTAAGGAACCAATGTACAGGGAAATTTGGTGATTTCCCTTTCATATGACCAACCCTCTAAATAGGAGACTCTAAATCCAACAAAGAGATAACAACCTACAATTGATTCATTTATTTGATAAATGCCATCATCATTTAACAAATCATCTTATCCCTTAATAATGTAACAATAGATCAATTATATTGAGATGATATTCTACAACCTCCAATGTTCATAACAAAACAATGTTAAACTGGTTGTTTCTCATATAGAGTGAGAATCTGATCAGTTGTTGACATTGATCATGAATATGAAGCATGTTTTAGAGGTTGGAGTTATGTTATGGAAGGAATTATGGAATATTTTTTTTGGAAAATGTATTCCCCACACTCTCAGACATAAATTGGAAAGGGATATTCATTACCTCCAACAGAATGATGACGAATAAAATAGGGATTATATGGAGAAATGTAATGACTTTCATGATTTTCTTTAGGATATGATGATAAAACTTAATGAATGATTTAATACTTATTTGGTGGGATAAAATGTTGACTACGAAATGCCCTTGAGATCTGTGACTTTGATAGCTTTGAGGAAATATTCAGATGTTCCCTTAATGTCAAAATAGAGATCATAGAATTTCAATTGTATCATGAAGATAATAATTTGAATGTTTTTTTAAATATAGAGGAGATATGGATAAATATAAGTGTGAAAATATATTTCAACATCATACTTTTCAACTGTTTGGAATGAATCATCTCATAAATTGTAAATGGGGAACAAGGAAATAATTTAGGTGTGGGAAGGAAGAAAACTAATCAAATGATTTTTTATTGGATAAACCATCTAATGGGATAGAGGAAATGAATGACCTTTCCAAACCTCAATTAATTTAACATTTATCCAACTACAAGGATCCATGGATCGTTGAAAATAAATTCACTAAGCCAAAGGATTTTATAGGAAACCTACAACCCCCATGTAATCATGTAAGAGGTTTTTCCATCACAACAATTGAGGTAGATCCTGACTAAAAATTGGTGACAGGTATTCTAGTTTTTAATTCAATTATTGAAAATATACTTTTTTATACTAGTTCTATGAATTCATTCATATAATTATTTTTTATTATAAAAACTGAAACACCACGACAAAACGTTTGAAGTGAATTTATCGTGGAAATCGACAAATGGGGACATTATTTCATCCAAACTATATAACTCCCCCCCATCAAGATTTGTGGGACTAAAATCACAGTCAATATTTTCATACTCTCTCTGAATTAATTTGAAGAAATTATGTTCATGGATTTTATTTCTCTTTATATGGCCAACATAAATTCATTAGATAATTAAATCACTCTCTATATTGTAAATCAACTACATGTTTGTAAACATGTGCATGGAAGATGAGGAATCTTATTTCTCACTAACATATAAACCGTGAATATTATATCCCTATGAGAATGTGTATCTAGATCAAATGATTGATTGTTGGGAAGAAATAATCCATGAATACATTTCCATATTGAGGGAATACACTGATGTGTTTCCAAAATATCTTCATGGTTTTTTTTGTCCAGAGGGTGAATTTTCAATCAAACATATACATGGAGCATTTTAATTTTACAAGACTATATATATAATAATTTTTTTGGAACATGAGGAGTAGAAGAAAAAACTAAGGGGTAATCATGATAAATGGTTAATACTCTCACATGATTCACTATGGGATATACAAATCCTCTTCATAAAAAAGAAGGAGGTGACAGTGCGACCATTCGTTGTTTATAATGAGAAAAAAAAAAGATCTTGAAAAGAACAGGTATCCTATTGTATAGATTGACGAATTATCCAGTAAGGTACATGGTTGAAAATAATTATTTAAGGTGGATATATTGTAAAGATATTACCATGTTATGGTGATGTAGATGGATATTCACAACACTATATTTCAAACAAGGTAAGTGCACTACAAGTTCATATTAATGCCATTCAAACACACTAATTCTCCAAAAATCATCATGGACATGATGAATAGAGTCTATATTAATTAACATGACAAATTTGTGGTTGTATTTATAGATAAAATTATTATAAAATATAAAATTAAGTCGGAGCATGATGAGGGTATGAACACTATGATAAAACCCTTACGAAGAATAAGATTCATGTCAAATACAAAAAATGTATGTTCTTTTTTAAGTAAGTATCTTTATTGGAAAATATCATAACAGAAAATAGTATACATGTATTCCATTAAATTATAGAAGGTTTTCAATGATGATGGAGTCCAAATATATGAGTTGTTTCCTTGGGTTAGTTTCTTATTATCACTAGTTCGAGATAATTTTTTTGTGATTTTCAACAACACTTATATAATCTAAAATAGAAGGGAGTCATGTTTTCTTGGAATAATGAATGTGAAGAGATCATCACGGATTTGAAAATGAGGTTCATCACTGCCCCTCTACTGACAGTACCAACATGTGGATAACTATCCATAGTATTTAGTTATGAATTGATGAAGAGTTTAGGGTGATTATTAATGAAGAATGAAAAATTAAATGCATATGTTTTAGTGAAGTGGAAAATTAACAATATGAACTACCCAATTAATGATCTAGAGCTAGGTATAGTAATCTTATATTAAAAAATATTTGAAAAATTATATCTTTGGGGAGAGGTGTAAAATATATATGGATCATAACTGTGATAAACATATATTCACATAGAAACATATGAATATGAAGAAATAAATATTATTAGAGTAGCTCAAGGAATATGACTACTATGTGAAATAAAAACGTAGAAAAAATGGAAGACACTCTATATAGAGTGTATCCCACAATTATATCTTTAATGATAAATGAAATGGATCTGGTCTATTTTGATTTGGAAAGGATGGACTTGGGAATAACAAAGGTAGTAACACCAGCAATCCTTTTATAGATGATTTCTCAACCAATCATTATATAAAAGATAATGAATTCTTAGAGATATGATGTTGGAATTCATAAGATTCTGGAAATTAAATGAAAAGGTAAATCTTCATAGTAATATGTTAACGAGGAAGGAGTTGTGAGATTTGGGTCAAGACTATCTCCACCATCAAATAATGAGTTAAATAAGTATTTTTTGGATGATTCTCATTACATGACATTATCCATAAACACAGGAAGCACAAAGATGTATAAAAATCTTCAAGAATTATTTTTTTGGGGTAATATGAATAAGGAGATCACTTTATGTACTTAAATGTTCTTGGAATCTTAGTATGTGAATGATAAAAAGGATGTTTAAAATGGGATGATGTTACCATTACCCATTTCAAGAAGGAAATGGGATAACACCACCATTGAAATTATAACCATATATCTGAATACATCTATTGGAAATAATGATATATGGGATATTGTTTGTCATCATATAAATGTAGCACAATTTATTGAGATTATGGATGATCTATAACTCAAACAACTTCCATTTATATACATCATAGATGTGGTAAGGCTCCATGGAGTACCACTATCGATTTAATTTTATTTGGATCTGAGGTTCACATTCACGTTCTAAAAATTTATTCAACATGCACAAAAAAATGAGTTGATATTCAGTATGTCTTATCACCATAAAACTGATGGTCAACATTATAATACTATCTAGACAATTGATTATATATTGATATCATGCTTAATTTGACATTAAATGTGTATGGGATCAACATCAACCTATGGTCGAGATATCTTGCAAAACAAATTCCACTAAATAATCCAAATGGATCCCTATGAAGACCATTTTAGAAATATGTGAAGACCACCTGAATATTGTGATGATTTTGGGGATTTAAACTTCTAGGTCCTAAAATGGTTGAAGAAATGGTGTATAATGTTAAGAGATTTCAATTACACATCAACTATTCTAAGAGTTCATAGATGTTTTATGATGGTAAAAAATGAAGAGAACTAGATTTTAATGTTGGAGACAGAGTATTCCTCCACATATTTTCAAGGAAGAATGTGATAAGATTTGGGAGGAATGGAAATAATAGTCCAACATTCATTTCCCCCTTTGAGATCCTTGATTGTATCAATGTGATGGCCCACTAAATTTCATTCACATCTAACATATATCATGCATATGATGTATTAAATGTATCCATCTTGGAGTAGTACATCCCATAACCCTCCTATGTATTAAATATTGAGGTTCTACCATTATATAATGATATGTCTTATGAATATTAGCGGGTGAAAATCTTAGATCATATATAAAATTTTTAATTAAATAAAATAATGCACCTAGACAATGTGATGTGGAGAAAAAAATGTTTGAATAATTGATATGTGATCTTGGGGAAGTAATGGGAAATTGTTAACATCAATTTTTTAATATGGGAATTAAAAATTTCAAGGGACAAATTTATTAAAAGGTGAATATTGGAATGACATGAACTGTTATAATTAAAATTCCACTTTAGATTTTATTAATTATCTTTATATGTAATATATTTATATCAAAATTATTCGGGAATTTTTTTAATATTCATTTCAATTTAAGCTTTTATTATGTATCGATAACGTTGATAATATATCCATTTCGTATTGATAAAATTATTTATATAAATATAGGGTTTTAACAAATACAATTCACCCAGACATATGATGTGATCGACTCAATCATTAAGATTGATCACTTTAAAAGCCCATAAATAAGATCATCCATGGGAGATAGAGTCATTGGGATTTCAAATTGACAAATACCAATATGATATCCATATAATTAAGCATGAATGGTCCCACATAAGTGTTAATTTCAAGATAACCACGATCACGAAAAAAAATGATCTTTGAACCACCACATGAAATTATCAAAGTTTCTCACCATACACCTAATGAGTTTCTTGATTTATTAAGTAGATATTTATCAATACCCTAGTGATATGAGTATTAAAATTATTTTATATTAAATAATGGATATATTTTCATCCTATTATTATTACTTTATAAAATATTTTTATTATGATAAAATAAAACACTGATAATATTTTTGTGTAACAATCAAATTCAATTTTAAATTTTTTTGTTGAATTAATAGAATTTATAAATGCATAAAATTTTAAAAAATATAATTATTATATATTTTTTATAAATTACCATTTAACTTTTTTAAAGTAATATGTAATTTTTATAAGGGTTTGAAAACAACTATTGTTAAAACCCCAAACACTTCAAAATAAATGTCACCTGTTATTTTAAAAGTAAAAAAGGCACACATTTATAATTTTTTTCTGATAAAATGAATATCATTTTTCAATTATAAATGTCAAAATTATAAAACATTGTATTTTTCCTAATTTTCATACAATTTGGAATTTTTGGGTAAAAATTAATTACTGTATAAATACATGGTGTGTATTATGAAGTCATAATGGAAAAAAATATATGTAAAAAATAAAATAATGATTATAAATGATAAAATCTGTTATTAGCCATTAAAATAATGTGATTTTATGTTAATTTGATTAATTTAAAAAATACATTATGAAATCTCCAAAACCATTAATGTAATTTAAGATGTAAAAATCATTCATTAAAGAGTTTGAGTCACTATCACATTAGAAAGGGTATTATTTTATTAATTTCATTCCAATGTTTTTTTTAAAAATTAAAACCTATATCATTTCACATAAACCATGGGCCAAAACATTGGAAGAATTTTTATTTTGGTTATTTAATTTTATAGATTGCAAAACCAATGTTTGAGAAAAATTAAGGAAATCACCACTAATTGAATATATTGACCCACCCATTTTTTCTTCACTAAAACACCTAGTAAAACCTCAATACTCATACCTCCACTCTCTAGATTTCTCTTAAAGAAATTTCAATCTCTCAAGAATCCCCTATAATGAATTTGGAGTCACACACTCAAGTAAGGGTGAATTTCTTACTCCACTATGTTAAATATTTTAATTATCTTATACATTACATTTCTAATTTCTATTTTTAGGGAATGTCATTCGATAGCCCTATTAATTCATATTTTATGTTAAAAATTTGATATACACCATTCACTCTTATCAGTATATTTTTTATGAATTTAAGAGATGTGGTAATGATTCCAAAATATCATTATGATTTTCAACACAAAAACAATTCTGTACAAAATAACATTCCAATTTACTATCAAGGGTAATCACCAATATACACACATACTCCATTAAATTGGGACATTAAATTATTTATTCCAAACTCTTTGATGATGTAACAAATATTAATAATGAATTTATCCATTTTGTATGATCTACGTGGAATAGTTAAACCTGAGAATGATATCAAAGTGACTTGTTCACATGGAATTATATAGTTCTCCAATGCATTAGGTAGTGTTTATTCTCGTGAGATGTCATTTTAGGTTAGGGTGTGAACTTGATTTTACCACGGTACATTTTTCACCATGATTTTTTAGTAATTTATCCTTGACCTATGTTTATGATACAGTGTTTTAATTTTTTTCCATGATTCCCATAATATGATTATCATGATATATCATTCCTTATTATTCATATACCTCTTATTTCCCATAGATGTGGATATTGAATAAAATATATTATCTTCATTGTGTTACTTCATGGTTATTATATTACAAGGCCTTATAGATCACACATTTTCGTATGTATCACCCCTTGTTATCCAATTTAGTTTATTGTGCAATAATGATAAGGAAGTCATCAATAAAGATGGTGTTTTTACAAATTTAAATTTCTATATAATGTACCTAATTACAATGTACAATATTTATATCAATCATAAGGTTTTTATTAAGTGTAATATTTTTGAATAAATCATTTATTAAAATGTATTTAATAACAGGTTTGTATAAAGGATTCCTAGAAAGATATTGTTGATCGGATAAACACACCAGTGTGAAAAGGGAAAGGAATACTCTATAAAACCATTACTATAATTTAAAATTATTCAACTACAAGTAACTAGGAAACTATGTGAGTTAATGAACTAATATAATGGTTGAAGATGAAAACCAATGACAACAAGCACCAAATCAAAGAGAGAAAGGGTTTGCATATGTAATTATAGTTGTTGAGATGGATCATAACAATAAAGTGGTAATAGGTGTAGAAGTTATTCATTCAAGGATAATAAATCATTCTTGATTTTATTGTTCTATGCATTATGTATTATCATTAATGATTAATATAAATTTAAAAATGTCATGAACCAGGCCAGGTCGTCATCCAACCCAGCGCCCGACCCAATTTACGGCATGGCCTAATGGGCATTCCTGATCCCCAAGGGTTGGCACAAGTGCCCAGGTATTAAAAAATAAAACATGGGAATGATTTAACCGAATAAATAAATATATAAAAACAACAATCATATTAAATTCAAAATAAAAATTAGAAAACCAAACAAACCCTTACACTAAGTAAAAATAAATGATTACATATTGAACACAAAATCCAAATGGAACGAAAAAAAAGAATAACTAAATATACTAATTCAATCCCCCAAGCAACATGAGGCGCAACAACCTCAAGCCATGTCTAGAAAACTGACAGGATGGTGCCACTAACAACCCAAACCACCACTACTATGCTCGATGTCTCAACCTGGAATGCAGAAGAAATAGAATCTACAAACACCCAAGGAGTAAGTAGGGTGTGAGACAAAAGTCCAGTAGGATGTCACCGAGAAAACGTTCCATGCATAATTATTAAATTACAAATATATTTGCAATTTTAATTAAAAAAAGAACTAAATTTATGAATAATTCTTGATAAAACAGGTTTAAAGAAAAAAATTTCAAAAGAAACAACTTTAATTAAAACACACACTCACACTTACTTTTAAAATAACCAAAGTGTCACACCGATGAGAACAGAACAACCAAATAGCAATAAATATGCGAGAGGCCTGATGGGTGTTTGCCTGATTGGGTCCCTAGATCTTTTTGTCTCAGGGAAACCAGGATTAGAAGGCCATGACCCTCAGAAACTGTGGCATAGAGGGCCAAGACCCTTAGAAAGCATGGAATAGAAGACCACGACCCTCAGAAAAGCATATGTTTTGTTAGAGTTTCAATGGTAAATCATGCCATTGAAACCAGGTCGAGTCACATCCAGAACACTTACACACTAGTCTAGTCCACCCTCCTAGCTACCCAGGCTTCCTGCTTTGTGGTCAAAAAAACATCATGTTCATGTCACATGTCATATTTATGATCCCAAATAAACAAGACATTACACATTCCAAAAACAACAACTCTCTTTCAGAAATACCATTTTGAAAGAATACACACACTAAAAATATCTCAAAACTAAATCTTCACTACATACACAACCAAATAAAATTACTATGTGGTCAAAGAAAACACTTCCATAGTCAAATAAACCATTAATGGAATTTATAAATATAAATTCAATATATGTCCCTTGTCATTAAAAACAAAAAATACACCTGAATGCTTTTTTACGACATAACGCAAACAAAAACTACACCAAAACACCAATTGCCCCCATTTCACATAAAAATTCCCTAAAAATAATAATAATAATAATAATAATAATAATCATCATCATCATATTGACGCCAAGAATATTTACAGAACTCAATTAAAATAATTTTTCATCCTTAATAACTATTTAATAAAACATTTATGTTATTAATAAACAAATATTTAAGAGAAGAATATTATTTTTCACACTAATAATATTTAATTAAACAATTAAAAATTTATCAAAGCAGACCAATACATCACCACATGGACTTATGTAAAAAACACATCCAAAACCCCTTTTTAGAAACAAACGCACTCTAACACCATACAAAGATATAATCTACATCCATTTCATGGTCTAATATGTCCATGCATAATTTATAAAACACTAATTACCATCACGAGATGGGTTCTCACAAAAAATCACATTTATATCAGAAAACATGTTACTAATAAATCAATGATTATGAGTTCACTAAAAATTAAAAAAAACAATTTTGAAACATGAAAACTAATAAAAAAAGATGCTAAATTAATTTGACATGCAAACAAATTCATCAAACAATATTTATGAGCAGAATCCACTACATGGAATGTTGAAATATTTCATGATCTTGGTGTGTAAAAATACTTGCACTTTAATCGCACCGCAAACAATGCAACTAAGCCTTAAAATCAAACAATCGGATTAAACACATCATAAATGATCCAACGCAAAACTGAAGCCATATGTCCACCAATGGTGGGAGTAAAGGAACAACCGGAGAAAAATACACCTGTGGAATTGGTGCAGATGAACATCCGAGAAATGGAATGACCGCCGGACGTGCGCCTCTCTGGAAAACTAGCTGAAAATATGGTTGTATGGGTCCAGTGGTGTGAGGTGAACCGAAAAGGGTGTTGAGGGGAGTTGATGGATGGTGCATTCTGAGGGAAAAGGGTGAGTGGGGTGATGGACAGGGGCCAGACGACAACGTGGCGGTACCGGACATGAGTAGATTGATGGGGCGACACCAGATATGAGAATTTCGATGGGGCTCAAGGGGGAGGTGCGTTGGTTGTGTGTTTTCCCGGTCAGTACGAAGTCGGGGGTGGGTGGATGGGGAGGCTGAAGGGGTAGTGCCAAATGGGAGCAGGACTAGCGGGTCGACGGTAGCGTGCGAGGCAAGCCCGAGAGAGGCAGGGCATGACCCAATGGCGTTTCGGTAGGATGTTTGGGTGTGCGATAGCGGTCTATTGGTGACAAGATGTTGGAATGTAGGTCTTCCGCACTGGAGGATAACGTGAGGGAGGGATGTGCGGCGCACTACGGTTCCAAGGGGGAGGGAAAACTGTGTGGAGAGAGAGAAGGGTAGGAAAAGATAGGATTGAAAAATGAGAAGAAAGAAAAAACAAGACAAATTAATAAATAATAGAAATAAAATAAAATCAAGAATAAAGGGACGAGTAAAAATGAGAGAAAAGTGAAAATAAAATAAAATAAAAAGAAAAAGAAAATAAAATAAAATAAAAGAATAATTCAATAATCTAATTAATTATAAAACATTTAATTACTAATAATAAATCTAATGATATTAAAACCTAAAAAATCGAAACGACCAATTTAAAGTATTAACTGAAATAATAATAATAATAATAATAACTTAATTGAAACATTAACTTAAATAATAGTAATACTAATAATAAATATAAAGTAATAAAAAACCCAATTTCAAAAAAATTGCATTAATTATTCACCTGGACACCACGCACAGATGTGTGAATGATCACAGGTACTATTGTGCGGCAGTGTAATAATAAATTTAATCATAAAACATTATGTTGTTAAAGTTGGGCACTACATATTGTCGTGCATATAGTTGTGCACCCATATTTGATCCCAATTTATTTAAAATAGAAGCATATCAAATCACTTATCAAAAGAAAGACCCAATATAATCAAAAAAATAGTGTGTTGGGTCCGGGTGTGACAATTCTCCCAACCATGACACATTCAACGCCAAGAAAGTCCCAAAATATTTGGTCAACATAAGATTACCAGAAAGACCATGAAGTTACCTAAAAAACAAAATCAACCGCCGATCAGGCATTTAAAACACCCATGACTTGAAACTCTAAATATCTCCAAACCAGAATTACTAAGAAAAACAACCAGAAACAAGGAATTCACATCCGGAAGAACTACAACAAGGAACACCACAACACCTGACTTAGGGATCATTGGGGCCGCTCTAGATATCCATGTAAACTCATCCAGAAACCCACTACCCAAGCTAACTAATTAGCATGGTCGTGGTTGGGCAGAGCAGAATTAAGGGGCTGCTCCGCCAAGTGCACTTTGAAAAAAATGTTTTCCCACTAGTTCCTCTTATGGTGTTCTCCCCATCATATTTGGATTTCTATCCAATAGTGGTTCTCTAAAATAAAATGACTCACAATTCCTACAAAACATTTAACACTTGCTTGACCATCCAAGTTCCCTATGTTAAACTGATCTAACATAGGAGGAGACGTCAGTGAGATCTACACTCGGTCTCCCCACCATTTTAAAATTTTCCCAGCATCACGACACCCCTGCGAGCATTACTCGTTTACATTGAGATATGAAAACTGAAAAATTTATCACAAACCCACCAACACAGGCTGACCTGCACTGATTATTCGTACACTGAACAAGACACCACCACATGATATGGTTTTGATAGAAGAAACTCCAAACCTATCAGCAAACATGACAGGGGCACAATAATCTCACAGGACATGACCATCTCTGAAACGAGTCCTATATTGATCCATAACCGATCACGATAATGTTCATAGAGCACACCCGCTAGATTTTGCAAGAACACAGATTATCTGAACCACATTAAGGTTAAAGAGGAACTCCCATAATTTAAGACAACAATAATGAGACATGGGCTTAATTCCTCTCACATCAAAAATGAAGCATTCAAATATGATGCCTCAATAGATAAATTTATGTTTTCCTCATACAGTTACAACATACATTAGTCGGATCACTCCCATTCCATGTCCGATGAGTTTTTTACTGCGTGCAGGCTTCGCCCTAAGGCCTATGGCTGTTGCCCTAATGTCTTATTCATCTACCGCCTCGCAGTAATAATCTGATGACCTCTGACTGTAACTTCCTCCACTAGAAAAGAAACCTGCATACCACTCCTCGTTCCCCAAGTGGCCACTTCGTCGACATAACAACTGAGAATTGTAGAGAACGACATAGAGTTCCCGACTGACCACACTAGAGATAAGAGATTGAGAGGTATGTCAAATACGTGACACAAACTGATGGACGGAGAACTCTAAGAACATGAACCTTTGTTTCACACCCCTCATCATATGAGGAACCTACACTTACCACAATATGAGAAAGACCACAACTATTAAGAATTTTATACTGATTACTCGACACTACTTCTAGGGAACATGGAACTAACTCATCAGAAAGATCAACACACCTTAATCCCCGCCTATTGATTGGTTTAGAACCTACGAGATCCCCTACTTACTCTCGCATTCACATCCTTAGGTACAATGTTGGGGTGAATCTAGTCTTGAGGATCGCTCAAGTCATCATATGAACAATGAAAGCGGAACGATCACCATTCACTGGTTTTGTCCTGCTCCACTAGACGTACTCAAGATAGTTTACACCCACAGAACATTTGGAGTTACTCCAAAACCGAAGACACTTAAAACTTTACCAAAGCACTCAACTATATTCAATCGACCTCAACGTCTACAAACAATTGACACAACCAAACAGAACACTACTCCACAATTCCACTAGAAGTCTGGGCTGAGCCATGAACTGAGAGACCAGTTGGAATCTCGTGGGACCTTTCTAGGGGGAATATCCCAAAAAAGAAACACAAAACTAGCCTTCCATAAAACCAAACACATCACAAAACAATCATCCATGCCTCAGACACAATTCCAACAATTTCCGATCTAATCATCAATTTTTTTAATGAAAAACATGTACTTGAAAAATGAAGCTCAGTACAACAATGAAAAAAACTCTTTTGAATGAATCACTTCCACTCCGGACTCAAAACCATTTCCCAATTTCCAAATAAATTTATGCACAAAATTCCACATTTGAGAAAAATCCACTTTTTAAGAGATAATAAACAGCCTTAGAAATCAATCACTCACCACTGCTTTCCATGATGCCTCATGAATATGCATTTTTTCCACTTAGGAACCTGTCCACATGATCCATCAATTTTCTGTTAATCACATCCACGTGCACACACGAGCACCCATAGGAATACCAATAGACAAAACAATGTTCTTACACTTGAAAAAATAAAACATTCCCAATATTCTGAAAATACCTTTTTCCAAAACCATTTCTAAAATTCGTGGATAATTTTCAAAATGCGTTCCACTTCCAAAATATCTATTTTCAACTTCAATTAACACAAAACATTATTTTTGAAATTCATCTTTGATAAATCAAATGTCGACATCCAGAAAAAATGTTCTTAAGAAACACCCTCCAAAAAAGAAGACAAACTCACACTAAAAATAAACTAAGAGCAACCGCAAGGTCTGCATTCTTTAAAGAAAACACTTTTGTGCCATCCCTAAACTAAAGATAGGCATCACAAACATTAAATCACCTGGGTAGAGGACTAGTGGTCGTGTCTAACCTGGCTACATGGTTTAGCAGACCATGCCTTAGGCAAGCACCAACCACTAGGAGCATCATACCATACTCTCGGGAATCACATGTGTAGCTACTCCATGTGAGACCACACGCAGTACCAGTTTACTCAAATTGTTGTTCCCCATCCACACATAGAAAATACAAAAACATAAATACCGAACTACCCCTGGTTACTCGGGGATCTGAACGAGCAGTAGTTCATGATTCTCTTCTCGTTCCTACCACTCGAGTTCTGACAGTTTAATCCCAAGTCTACATGACAACCCAAATAACAAGAACAAAACCTGCTCTGATACCATTTTTTCATGAACCATGCTAGATCGTCATCTGGCCTGGCGCCAGACCCAGTTCGTGGCATGGACTGTGGGGTGTTCCTGATCCCCACGGGCTGGAAAAAGGGCCCTTGTATCAAAAATAAAACCTGGAAACGATTTACCCGAATAAATAAATATAAAACAAACAACAAGCTGATTAAATTAAAACTAAAAATTAGACAACCAAAAAGACCCTTACACTAAGTCAAGATTAAAGTTTAAATATTTAACAAAAAATACAAAGGGAATGAAAAAAAAGAAGATATAAAAATACTTAATCAATACTCCCAGCAAAATGAGGTTCGACAACCCCAAGCCACGTCCACCAAATCGACACAAGGGTGTCACTGACAACCCGAACCCCCACTACTATGCTCGAGGTATCAACCTGGGATTCAGAATAAACAGAATCTATATACACCCAAAGGTGTTTGTACGGTGTGATCCAAAACCCTAGTATGATGTCACTGAGAAAAGTATCCAGACATAATTATTAAATTGAAAATAAATTCTCCATTTTTATTAAAAAGAAGAACTAAATTCTTGAACAATTATAGAGAAAATATGTTTATCGAAAACAAATTCAAAAGGAACAACTTAAATTAAAACACACAATCACACATACTTTTAAAATAACCAATGTGTCACACTGATGAGCATAATTCAACCAAATAGGTCCAAATATGGGAGAGGCCTCGTCGGTGTTAGCGTGCTTGGGTCCCTAGATCTTCGTGTATCGGTGAGACGAGGCGTATAAGGACACAACCGTTATAAAATGTATCTTAGAAGGCCACGAACCTCATAATGTTCGGCCTAGAAGACCATGACCCTAAGAAAATCATATATCTAGTTAGTGTTGCAATCGTCAATCAATCCAGTTAAACCAAGTGGAATCTCCTCCGGAACACTAACACACTAGTCTAGGCCACCCTCCTAGTTACCCGAGCTTCCCTCTTTGTGCTAAAAAATTTTTTGAGTTCATGTAACATGTCATATTTATGCGCCCAAATAAATAAGACACTACAAAATTCCAAAAACCACTACTCTCGCTCATAAATACCATTTAGAAAGAAGATGAAAACTAATAATATTTCAAAACTAAATCTGCACTACTTATAAGACCAATTAAAATTACATTGTGGTCAAAGAAAACATTTCCACAGTCAAACAAACAATTAAATGAATTTATCAAAACAAATTCAACATAATTTTCATGTCTTTAATAACAAAAAATCCACCTGAATTCTCGTTTAGGGTAGAATTAGAAAAATCACTACACCGAAACACCAATTCCACCCTTTGATGCCACAAATTCCCTAAAAATAATAATAGTGATAATAATAATAATAATAATCAATATAATAATCATATTCATGCCAATAATATTTTTAAAACTAAATTGAAAAATATTTACATCCACAATAAATATTTAATAAAACATTTAACATTTTAATAATCAAATTTTGATGAGAAGAATATTAATTTTCACATTAATTATATTTGATTAAACATTTAACAATTTATCAAAGTAGACCAATAAAGCACCACATGGACATACGTCAAAAACACACCCAATCCCACTTTTTAGAAACAAATGAACACAAACGCCATACAATGATATAATATTCATCCATTTCAGGCTATAATTATTCATGTGCCAAATTAATAAAACACAAATAACCAGATCGACATGGGATATCATAGAAAATCACATTTATATCACTTAACATGTTACAAATAATTCAATTCTTAAGAGTTCTCAATAAAATAAAATAATACAATTTCACACAATGGAAACTAATAAAAAAGAAGCAGAATTAATTAAACATGTCAACAAATTCAATAAAAAATAATTATTATCAGAACTACCTAGTTGAAATGAAGAAATATTTCACGATCTTGGTGCGTAAAAATCATGGAACTTCAATCGCACCACAAACAATCAAACTATGCCTTGAAATAAAACAAATGGATTGAACACATCATAAAATATCCAACGAAAAACTGAAACAAAAAATCCACCAATATTTGTAGTAATTGAACAACTAACGAAAAATGCACATGCGGAAATGGTGAGGATGGAAAACTGGGGAAGGGAAAGACAGTCTGAGGTTCGCTGCATTGAAAAACTAGCTAAAAAGATGGTGGTGTGGGTATGTTAGTGCGAGGAGAACCGAAAGGGGTTTGGATGGGAGTCGCTGGTTGGTGCATCTGGAGGGAAAAAGTGTGAGAGGGGCAATGGAAGGGTGCAAGAAGCTAATGGGGAAGCGCTGGTCAAGAGAAGATTGACGAGGCAGCGCCAGACATGAGCAGACCGAAGGGGCTCAAGGGGGAGGTGTGTTGGTTGTGTGTTGCGCCTGTTGGAGAGAGGCAGGATGTGGATGGATGGGGACGATGATGGGGCATATGCTGATGGGAGCAGGATCGGTGAGTCGATGACGGCGCATGAGGCAAGCTGAGGAGAGGCGGGGCGGGACCCGAAGGCGGTTCAGTAGGATTTCGGGGAGTAGGACAATAGTCTGTCGACATTGGTAAGTAGGAATAGAGGTTGTCTACACCATAGGATAATGTGAGGGAGTTATGTGTGGCACACTAGGGTTCAAAGGGGAGGGAAGACTGTGCAGTGAGAGAGAGTGGGAGGAAAATATGGGAGGGAAAAATGAGAAGAATGAAAAAACAATTGAAATAAAAAATAATTGAAATAAAATAAAATAACGAATAAATGGAGGAGGAAAAAAAGAGAGAAAAGATAAAATAAAAGAAAATAAAAAGAAAAAAAATAAACTAAAAGAAGAAAGAAATAATCTAGTTAATAATTAAACATTTTATTATTAAAAATAAAACTAATGATAATAAATCCTAAATAATAGAAATGACAAAGTTAAAGTATTAACTGAAATAATAATAATAATAACTTAATTGAAAAATTTACTTAATTAATAGTAATACTAATAATAAATATAATTTAATAAAAAAACTATTTCAAAATAATTGCATTAATTATTAACCAGGACACCACGCACAAACAGACACATGATCATGGGCACTGTCATGCGGCCGTGTAATAATAAATTTAATCATAAAAAAATTTCTCTTTAAATTTGGGAACTACACATGGTCGTGCATACATTGTCACACATATATAAGATCGCAATTTATTTAAAATTGAACCGGTTCAAACCGCATCTCAAAGGAATGACCCAAAATAACATAAAAAAATAAAGAGTTAGGTCGGGGAGTGACAAAAAACAACTAAAATGATTCATGTATATATAGAACATCAATGAGGAAAAGGGGTAGTTATTTCATCCCAAGTATATAACTCTTCCCCTATCAATATTTAGCAGCAGAATATGCTTGAAACCCATCTGATACATCCTTTTGGGGAATTTAATTTTACTCAAGATCTGGATTTTATTTCCTTATATAGATCCACCAAATATTTCATATAAAATTAAATAACCCTCTCTATCACTAGTCTTATTATTATTCTATACATGTGAAATGGGGATGATGTAACTTCGGGGGTATCTATATCTCAGCAATGCAAATTAATTCTTTGAAGAATGTTTATATAGCTCAAATGCTAAACTTTAATTAAGCTATCATCATTTATGACAATCCCATTTAATGGGAATTTAATTATGGTTTTCCCATACAATTTTTTAGTCTTCCTTATAACAATGTGTATGGGTTATCAATCGATCTCGTAACCTAGATATTTAACGATAACAGATTCTCTTTATGGAATGAACATTGTTAAACATGAGGAGCTCGATAAGAAACAATAGGAGAATATTTATAATGTTTTTATATTCCCTCAATCATCGCCATGAAGTTCATAAGTCATCTTCACTATGAATAATGATTAGTTAATGCACCTATGCATTTATAATGATGAGATCTACTATAAAATGATAAAGAACAAGTATAATCTATCGTTTATTGAATAATTTTTCAATTATCAACATGGATCTAGAAATTAACTAATTTATATTATTAGTAATGATTTTATCATGTGAAGGTACAAGGGTATTATATCCCCAGGGATATTTTTTATACATGTTGTAGTTTATATGAATTCCTAGTGATTACCTATTGACTTACTAATGCTCTATTATTCATTATGGAATTAACATATAGATTTATTTGGGGTTAAATAAAAAAAATTGGATTATTTATCGATGATAATATAATCACTCCAAAATAATGGGATGAATATGAGGATTATTTTAAGGTTTCTCTAAAGAAATTATGAAAATAAAAGGTTTAAGAATATAAAAAAAATATGACTTTTGGATACATCATGTAAAATTAATGGGGAATGATGTCACCAACAAAAGAATATCTATAAATGATTCAAAAAATAGTAATTAATTGATGGAACAAAATATCTTAAGTGATATATATAAATATTTTTCCTAGATTAACTGAGATTTTCATCGATATGTGAGAAATATATCCTGATTAACAACCATCTAACCATGTAACAAATAATTGGGTGAGATTTTTGTGGAATTTTGAGTGGGATGAATGAATTAATGATATTAATAATAGGATAATAATTTCACTTATGATCACATTTTTAACATTCCATTATTTGAGGGTTTGTTACATTTTCTATTTTTATTGTTGGTTTTTATTGGAGAATCCCTATAATGGGCCTAGAGGTTTTTTCTTTTAAAAACATGTAAGTAATGGGAAGGAACACTATATTTAATTTTTGTGATATGTAAAATTGTTTCATGGATTTTATAGGGATGGTTAATTGTGTGAATATTTTAGGGGTTAAATAATAAATATATGATGCATTTTTTAGTGGGACAACACCCCAAAAATTAAACCCCGTGAAATGAGATTACACATTTTGTAATTCCCTTGTGTAGTGCACTTAAATGCTAGGTGTTCCCTTGGTTTTTTCTAATACCCTACACTTCCTATGTCATTCCTGGTGGGAAATGGTTCTCTCTTGATGTATCATGGGATTCCTTTCATGTGTATTGATATGTGTTTTCACATCATCAACCCTTTTACTCCCATCATCGATCAATGGTGACTTCTCTCTACTGTATCTTCTATTTCCTTTATATTCTTGTTTGGGGTCTACAATAGTGTTCCATTTTGGTTTATGTTATGTGTATGGACTACGTTTTAATGATATTAATATGTGGTGATAGTTTATTTATTGTTTATTATATATCAATGGTTCTGGTACAGTTTCTTCTTCACCTTATGGTGCACTGTGAGATCAGAATGGTTCTTTAAGTAATGGGAACCTCATTATAAACATTTTCACATGCAACGAGTATGTATTTCATGATGTTTCTTACATTTGGGGTGATATTACAAGTCATTGTAATTATAATATTAATTTTCATATATAAAATATTTGGTGATGGTAATAATCACATTATTTTCTATTTTTTATATTGTTTTGATTTTGTTATGATTTCCTATCACCGAGTTTGAAAATAGGTTCTTTTGGAATCCTTTAATTCATTATAGATTACATTTTTTATGGTCAGTGTAGTGTTGTTTTTTTATCTCATGAAAAATAAAAATGATACTGAAATGTTATTTTGATAATAATTGGGTTCTCCAGGATATACAGTTTCTTTGATGATACTCATGAAAATATAAAGAAGGGATGTGATTAATCCCCTGAATAAATTTACATCCCCGATGTGTTTTTTTGTTCTGTAGGGATTTTTTTATTCCATTGGTTGTTTGGTGTTTTTTTGGTGATTCATTTTACTGTATAGATTGTGTTATATGTGGTATGTAATGTGATGGTTTGTTATAATGGATGTGATGTGGGTAGTTGTGGTTGTGGAACAGTTGTTGTGGCTTTGTGGTTTTGGTATATTGGTTCTGGCATAGTTTTTATGGAGTAATGGTTGTATAGAAAAGGATCTGGTACAATGGTTTTGGGGAAGTGGTTGAAGTTTAGTGGTTATGTCATAGTGGTATTGGTGTATGGACGTTGTGGTTAGGTCTTATACTATATGCATGTTTGTTGTTTGATGAGAAGTCATGGGATATGTTGACTGAAAAAAGGAATATTTGGGTTTTTGTGGCAACAATTGTTTGTTGTGGTTTGGTTATTTTCTATGGTAGTAGTGGAATAATGTATGATGCATAATGAAATTAATAAATGAATGAGTTTGAAATTGAGTATAATGGGGTGTAAATTGATAAGAGATTAATGGATAAAATTTAATTGAATTAAGTGAAATAGTGGTGTAATGTGAAATAGAAAGCATAATGATTACAATAGGATATTTATAAGATGAAATTGGAAAATGTTTTGTAAATTATTTAGTGGTTGGGTGGTGTGATTCATATAGTGGTAGAATCAATTATAATGGTTGAAATTTGGTATGTGGTGGTGATTTGGTGTCTACTAGTGTTGGGGATGTGAACTATTTGGTTAGTTATTGTTTTTTATATCCATATCAGGTATATACATGTTATTTTATATGTTCTCTGTCTGATATGGATGACCTTATCAAATCTCAAAGGTTTTTAATTCAAGGTGTTTTCTCCAATATCAATATTAGTATAAATATGTATGGATGGTTAACACCTCTCCACAGAAAAACGTTTAGTAGTGATAAATGGCCTATTTTTTCAGTTGAGATGTGATATGTGTCCTTTGTTTTATAATGTGACTTTTGAAGATTGGTCCTGTGTGTCTTTTGGTTGAGAAGTGATGTGTGGTCTCAGGTGTCTTCAGAATGAATAGTGATGTTTGGTCCCATGTGTCTTCCTAATTAGATGTGATGTGATGTGAAGTGATGCGATGTGTTGTTATGTTGGACCTAGGTTTTTGTTAGTAGGATGTGATGTTGTTTGTAGCCTATTGGTGTGTGGTTGGTATGTGATGTGATGTGTGAGGAAGATATGGGAAAATATGACATTCTCTATTGGGGAATGAGACTAGAAAATCAATGTTGTGTAAGGAGAAGGTTAAATTTGTTTTTTATGATCTCAATATTATATTATTTTAAAGTACGACAGAATTGGGGAGTGATCCGTGGTGAGACAGGGATTGGATATATTAATTGGGTAGGTTCTTTTCGGTTCTTTTTTTTAATTGGATCATATGATTTATAGAAATATTTATTTTCCAATATATAGTGAAAATTCTTATTTTTATAAAACAATAATTTTCATCATATTAATAGTATATTTATGATTTTTTAGTAAAATAAAATATGATATTATAAGTAATATTTAGGTATCTTATTAATTAGAATATAATTTATTTATATTGTGTGATGATTAAATAAATGTTTTCAAAACGAAAATTTATGTAGTGATACATTATGAAGAATAAATGTTTTAATATATTTTTATAATTAATATATTTATTTAAAATAAATTTTATATTCATAAAATAGATTTACAAATTAATATTTCTTTAATTTTATGATAGGATAATTTTATTATACCATAATTAATTTTTTGAATGAGTTATAAAATAAATTATAATATTAAAATAATTATTTTTTCGAATAAAATATATGATTTTACTTGTAAATTAAATTTCTCATATTTATAAAATTATTATAATAAAATTGAATCAATTTTTTAATTCTATGAATCTAAAAAAGGGTATGTTTAATTTTTTTATTTTTTTAAAATAGTTGAATTTTATTGTGAATAGTGAAATAGTGTAATTTAAGGTGTTAGTAAAATACATGAATTGTGAATTAATGGATTATGAATGGAGGATTTTGGAAAAATAAGTTAGAAATAACAAGCATTAGTTTCAATATTTATTATGAAGAATCAATAATATTGATTGTCTTGAGGCAATATAATAAACTAATGAACAAAATGATCTGAAAACACTCTTCTCCTCTACTATAAATACCGCCCCTTTTCATCTAACTTCCAAAGCCTTGAAGATTTATTATATACAACTTATTTTCTCTCCCAATACACTTACACACATTCTTTTCATTCATTTAAAACCAAAATATCATATTAAATTTCCTTTTGGATTTTCTCTTGGAGATAAATTCAATTGGTAAATCCCCATTTTTCTAATTTAATTTTCATTAAAAATATTTTATTTTCTTATCCATTCCTTAATACTATGTCCAAAAAATAATGAAAAGTATAATATTGTATATATAATATAATTTATTTATGATAATGTGATACCAAATATCAATTCTATTCTTTACACCTTTAACAAAAAATAAAACATCTTTCGTGGCGTCTCATTTTTCTGTCGTCATGTGTAATGTGTTTTCATTTATCGATACCACAATCATGATTGGTCATCAAAAAAAATTATTAGTTAAATTAGATAATAATATATTTGTTATATATAATTTATTTTTCTAAAACTCTTATATATTCAAATTTTTATTTCATAAAATTTTACTAGTGTGTGATTATCGAAAAAAAACCAAAATAATCTATACAATTATCCTTACCATTTTAACTATTGAATTATTTTTATATCTAGAATAATATAATAAATTTAACCATTAAATATCATGAATATTCCTTAGTAATATATTATTTAAATTCTTCATTATTATTCCCATTTCATGTGATCTTTCACACATGTATACAAGTGAATCAATCATGAAAAACAAGGAAACTGATACTCTCGAACAACAAAATTAAATATTATAACATATTAGTAATATCATAAATGAACATAATAAAATTAAAATAAATATAATAAATATTTAATAGGGTTTTAATTAAATTAATAATTAATTTTATTTTATTATCCATGACATTAGGTACATGTGAATAACACTTTTGAACCTATGTGAAGTGTTTTCTCATCTCACTTTTATTTCTATGTGATATTCCTTATTAACCACTAATTTTTATGTGTGGTGTATGTATACATCCCATTGATATATAATATCATAAATATTTTTATATTAAAGGTATTATTTAATGGTCATTAATTTAATGGGGCTTATGGTTCAACTAATTTCAACGTTATAAGGGATTCTCCCCAAACATCCATTTTTTCCATCGGGTTATGTGATCTTTATATTTACCAAAATGTAATTTTTATTTGTTTTTATATAATTAATATATTTTTTTTAAAAATTATCCAATCTCATTTATCTATATGAATTAATCATTATTTTATGGAGAAATACTAGTTATATAGTAATCCATTTTCAATTACTCCTGATAAGTAAGCTCGATTAATGGGTACATCCCAATTTCGTACCCATTTTTGAGTATAACACATTGTTTTTTATGACACTGATATTTTAAGAACATAACACTTTTTATTATGAAAATTTTCTTAGATATTTTCTGGTTTTATGTAATCAATTTAACCTTTCCCTACTTTAAATAATCATTTATAATTTCCCATAAACCGTACTAAACTGGCCCATTTTAGAAGACTCTTAAATATTTTTTAGATGTTCTCACATCATTTGAAAATAATTTATTCCTAAAAATTACTTTAATTTTCTATCCCTTTAAATTTCTAGTATATATAGGATTCCAATCTAGGTTTATGAAAAAATACAAATTATTTTCCAAAAATACAATTCCTACCAAAGGTAAATGGGGTTTTATCTGAAAAAGTATTTAATGATTTTATTATAGTATATTCATATATAACAAAAACATCTATTAAATATTATGTTTTTTGGAAAATTAAATCATATGTAAGAAATTAAAATATTTTTTAAGGGTTTATAATTATTTGTACTATGAATATACTATCTTAAAACCATTCTCCACATTACTCTGGATGGTTTATGATTATTTTCATTATTTCAGGAAGATTATTAGAATTTCATATCCCAGTTTATATGTGAATTAATATGATGATAATGTTTCACCCATTTCATATGAGTAATGAGTAGGCCTTATTTTGTTATAGGTGGGACCTAGTATAGCCCCCCAATGCATTTTTATGACTCATGAGACAAACTAGACAAGGGTTCTACCAATTTATGCATGACATCTTGGCCAAAGCATAGATAGTATGTTTATGATATCTAGTATTATATAATCAATATTTATGGTATTATTAATTGATATCCCAAGTTATTATTCTCCTTGTATAATTATTTTGTTTATCATTCCTTCACTTGATATTATTTATATGTCATTATTTTTTAATCTTTTATTACTTCCATATTATGAACAATATATTATTTTAATGTAATTTGTAATAATACCTTCACCATTAATTTATATTTATATATATTTAATATAGCATTCATTATATATTTTTTCCTTATTGATCATTTTATGTCACCCATTTAATATATTATATTTCCCCCCAATATGATAAGATATATATTAGGAATGAATTTCATGGATAATGTAAGAGTTTAATTATGTTTCAAATTGAGTTTCTATGTCCTTTTTCCTTTAATGTTGTAATGTAAAAATATGTTTTTAACAAGTTTTCCTTTAATGACTTTTCCATAATACATTACATAATCTGGAATTAAGTGAATGATTCACAGTAAGGATCTTTTCAGGTTTAGAGTTTTAATGAATTAGTCAATAACACTTACATTACATCTCAAAAATTAGAAAGAAGACACTTCTACTCAATCCAAAGTTTATCAATATAAAACTCAATAAATAAAAAAAGATTTATTTTCTTGATATAAATCTTCCTGAATACTTCCTTTCTCTTAACCTTCCTTATACATTGTGAAAAAAAATTAAAAAAAAAGGGATCAGTATTAAAAGTTCAGCAAGGGTTATAAAATATGGAAAGAAAACGTTGGCCCATTAATAAATAAAAATCCAAGAAACCATACTTTTCAATCATAACATACCTCATGAAATCATAGTATTTATTAATAACACACATAAGTAATAAACCATTAAGGTAACATATGTCATCAAAATCAAACTTACATTATAGCTATCACAACTACTTAGGGAGTTATACTTGGAATACCCATGACAGTATATTCCATAAACCTCTTAGGAGAAACATCACATTTACCTCCATCATGTTACCTAGTGCATTAGAGAGCTATCTCGGGCTCACCAGCCCTAGGATTATCACGGAACCACCTGTATACATATACAATTCCCAATATCCATTACATATTCCAAACATGTAAAATAATCATAATTGAAGATAACATTTCCACATTGCAATCACAATATAAAATTTCAAGATATTGACATAACAAATGCATTATCAAACCATTTTCAAAACCATTTAAAACCTTTAATAAAGTGATTTTTGAATCAATGTGTCCCATAATACGTTGAATATTTTAAAGTAATTATAATTTTAATCCATTAATATCCATATAAATAAATCCCTAAAACCATTTTTAAAACATTTACATTAATGAGAAGTATTTATAATAATAAATAATTAAAACATTTATAACGATATTTTAGTTAAAGAGTTTTTCATAAAATGAGAGACGCTTGAATAAAAATAATAGAGGAATAACGTTTCATTAGAACTTTAAAATATCATGAGAATAAAGGTATTCATGATATAATATGCCAAAGGACACTATATACAACATATAAGAGTGAATTGGGTCATAACAAAAAATATTTCTCAATTGGATGTAAATTGAGATGAAATCCCTTATAAAAATTGTATCCTTAGATTATGGATAAATAAATTACAGAATAATGTGTGAAAAATATAAATACACACAATATTTTTGGATATTATGTGTAAATAAATCAAAGGACATTCAAACATGTAATTTTTAAGAAAAAACCAATGACTTTGATGATTAACTCAATGAATGAAAATTGAGTAAAAATTACACTTATCAAGTTCACATAGATGACTTGAGAATTAATCAATAGAGTGATTATGTTTATAAAAAGTATATACACAAAAATGGGAGTGTGAATTAAAATATAAATAAATAAACCTTCATTCCACAAAAACACATAGCATGACATAATTAATAATTATAAGAATAACCCAAGTAATGGAAATTGGATTAAATGTTCCCATAATGACTTGGTAACATAAGAAACATACACCATATGAAATAAAGATCATACAATGAAGTTGTAAATACCCATATATTAAATTATATTATACAAAGGATACAATAATGTTAATTACATAAACCACACAAAAGGAAATAGTGGCAAACATAGCATGAATCTCATGGGAATAAAAAGTGGGATGAAAACCCCTTACCACGTTATAATCAATCCAGCCCTATGACCAAAAGTTATTAACCACCGAATGAATCACGGAATACCATGAATATAAATAGAATAATGATAATATATTTATATATATATATATATATATATATCAATTTTTAGTACACAATAAAACACATGCAATAAATTAGTGGCAAACAATGGAAATCTCATGATATTAACAGTGATAAAAGAAACCCCTTACCTCATGTCCGACTTGAATCATATGTTACATGTTATATTGGATAATAAAACATGAGTTAATTTATACTTCCTAAAGAACATTTTTAATGTTTATTTTTTATTTTATATCAATTATCACCTTGATATTACAATAAATTAATTATTTGAGTTCATATAGGAATTTGGTCGATGTTCGGAACTTTAGTCAAAAATGAACTTATTATAATTACGAATTGTCCATGTGGTCAAAATTAAATTATATCCAGAATGAAATTAATGAATTATATATCATATATATCATATATATCCAGTTTATATTTATTTAAAATATTACATATCATTTGGAGTTTTGAAATTAAACACACAGTTCGTGGAGACGGTAAGTCGTACGTACGCATGAACACTACTTTCATTTCTATTTTATATTTAATGTGATGAAAGAATATTAATAAATACGTATATTATAATTATATTATATTATCTTATGATATATGTGTTACATATTATCATTAACTCCATATTTTAGGCATTCCATGTATGTCATAAACGAATCATATCACCTTGATTGGGCGGTAGTCCACAGATCTTCAAATGAAATTATCGTGTTTACACATATTGGAAATAATAATGATTTTTTATTAAATAAAAATTAAAAAATAACAGAGAAAACATAAACATAATATATATCATATAAAAATACATTTCCATATTAATGGTAACCATGGGAGGCGGTAGGAGATAATTGAACAATCATCGCTCCGTGAGCCTTTAGTTTTCCATCGACAAAAATAGTAGTTTCTTCAGCCATTTGATGGGGGTGTGTGTAATTATAGTTCTAATAATTCTCATAAAAACACCCTAGTATATTTAGGATTCAGTTTCAGTTATTAAATAAAGGAATATAATGAGTTTAGGGGTTGTAGAAGTAAATTAATTCAGAAGAACATAAGAGAAACTGTAACCATTAATTTGGGTATCCCACATTGGTTTGAACCAAAAAGACTTCTCGAAGTGCCATATTCCAATGGTAATGATTCTAGGATAAGTATAGGTATCTTGAGATCTTTTTTGTAAATAATTTGGATTATCCAAGGGGCTTTAAAGGTGTGAGTAATTTGTTATAAGTGAGGTATTTTTATATGGGGGAGGAGGGGCTCTTTAAGAAAGTGTGAATATATTATTTTATTATATTTTTATTTTCATTTTCTGAATGTCCAATACTTATTAAAGTAGAAGATAATATGACTCATGGTCGAAATATAAACAGAAAATAATAATTGGACAGGTTATGGATATTATTTTAATCATTATAATATTATTTATTTAAATCATTTATTAATGAGGTAAACATTGCATCATTATTGTGTCATAAATAAGATTATTTATTTGATGTATAAAAATTATAAAAAAATACAATGATATATGAAATATTTTTATCTTTATAATTAATATTTATAATAGAAATTATAACTTATATATCTCTATGTAAAAATTAATTTTCTAAAAGATATTTGTTTTTGTCATTTTTTCCGTTACGTTAGGTTAATTACAATAAAGTGTCATTATCACTTTTAAGTGGCTCCATGGGTTCAAAAAATAGACCCAATTATGCCAATGGTCGTACATGAATCATAAAATTAGGTTATGATATGTTTTATGGTAATTTTTTCTTATTATGATATTTTTTTTACCTTGAATTACCCTATTTACCTTTAACTGCGTTAAATAAATGTCAAAAGATACTATTTAGACAAAATTATTTTCATATTATTGATCCACATTTTACTTAATAATAAAAACCATGTGTTTCTTAATTTATAATTTAAATTGACATAAGTGATATAATTTCATTTAAATGAAGATGTTAGTTTCTTAACTACTACTAAGTGGTTTCACAAAACATTAAAAATTTATGTTTTTCAGATTAATACCGAAAATTCTACCTAAGATATATATAATATTCCAAAATAAAAAATTATTTATATTTTAAAAAATTAAAAACATAGAAGTTGAATTAATTAATTTAAAATCAATTCCAATTGTCAAAACAAATATCATGTTTTTAAGAAACAATATCTATCAAAAGATTGACACGTATTTATGTCCAATTTCAAAGTAAAATTTATTCCAATGACCACAATTAGATTAAATTGAAAAAATATAGACTAATTAAACATTAAAATCAATTAAAAAGACAATAAAACCTTATAGATACATTATATTAAAAATCATATTTGAATTAAAATACAGTATTTTTCACTATTCATTAAAAATGGAATTTTATCAGAAAAATACCATAATAGTACCCAATGTAAATATTGTTGCCCCTATTCTAAAAAACGATTTTTATTTGGTCATATAAAATGTATAAATGTGACCAAAAATATATTTAAGTATGGTTCACCATCAAATGGTGGTAAATTTACTTTTTTTGCGAATATTAGAGTGTTTATGCTTAAAATAAAATTCTTTTCTTATTTTAAACATCTATATTTTATTAGTTAAATGTAATAAAATTTAAAAAACATGTATAATAATATTTTAGTTAGTTATATTCATTTATGCTAATAAAATGGCTAGGCAAAAACTACCATATAAAAAATAATATTATATTATTAGTGTGCAACGTAAGATTTCAAAAAAACTTTTTATTCTGTCTCAGGTAAGCCATCGAGCATAAAATTCCCTTTAAAGTAATGATAATATTTAATTAAAAAATATTCATAAATATGGAAATGTAATATTCATTAATTTCTTGGAATGTTAAATCATTCCCCCTTTTCAAAATTGAATCCTAACAATTTTAAAATTGTGATTGGAAACTTCAATGAAAGTCCCATATCAGAAATAGTGTCAATAAAAATTATCACTTTAAAATAATGGGAGAGAAGTACAAAGGTCACCCAAGACAACAGATACTAGAATTCCAAGAAAACATTGATATGGAATAGAAACTAACACTCATAAATTAATAGAGAGTGATAGAGAACATGATCATTGAAATTTAACCACCATAATACTATAAATTTCAGGTTGGGTAAAAGTTTGACGACAAAAGAGATCTTATAACATTTTTTCATCATGATCAATTTCATAGAGTTGAAGAATTTTATTAATAACTAGACCAAGATCGTAAGGAAATATACTTACATGTCTGATAGAGTGTCGTCCTTCAATAAAATACTCCCCTGAACTCATATTTTCTCTATACAATAAGAATTCAAGATGAATTGGTCACACATTAAGTGATAGAATAAACTTCTAGAGTATCACATAATTAACAAAAGATGAACTATATATTTCACCTACATTTAGTCATCAACAAAAACCAAAATTAGTTAGTACAAGATCTATAATTACCAAAAGGATAATCTTTATAAAAATAAATTCTACTATTAAACTGTAAAATTCAACAAAAGAACCCAATGTTCAAGAAAGGTCATTAATTATAAAATGGTACTTAAATTAAATCAATGTCATCCAAACGAAGATTGAAAACCAAAACTCAGAAGTATTTAATCACATAATCTTCCACAGTAAATATTATCATTTATCTCTAAAAACATTGACTAATTTTAAGGTCTCATATTGATGTGTAATTAACACAAACACATATTGTCTATGATAGATTAATCATTTCCATAAATATCCCAAATCAACTTTTGACGAAAATAAAAACATATATTCTTCAAAAATAATATTTCAACCATTACGCCATAAATTAAATCCCATGGTATGTTATTTTCCTTCAGGAAATAATGTTCCCAAAAGAGAGAATGTCTTCCAAAATAACATTTATTACTTAATCAACAAATCATTTTTATACTAAGGATGTCCATTTGATAAAACATAAGATCCAAAACAAACATATTATTGATCCATAAAATCAATTAACTGAAAATAATTAGTCATACAAACTTGGCACTTCACATAGTCCAGTGGTAGCCAATAAATCCCAATCGAACTTTGGTTTTGTGTTCAATTCCCACATCTTTTTCCAACGTGATGGAATGTCACACGGTCTGAATGATGTCCTTTTTCAAAAACTATACAATTTTATAACATTCCAAAAAAAGAGACAAATTCCTCAAAAATAACCATATCATATTTTATCCTCAACGGTTATCTAATACCATTCATTTTGCAACCCAAAATGTAATAACCATTTATCATATCTAAAATAACTACGACTCTTTCTAATATAATAACCATTATAGTTATTTCAATTATCCTTAAATAACACCCTAACCTCTAAAGTTATCTTAACCGACCTCTGATTCGAAATATAAGAACTCTTCCTTAAAAGATTATATACTCGTGAATTAAATGATTAATTCACATTGAGGATCTTTTTAGGTTTAGGGATTTAGAGAATTTGGCCATAACATTTACATTACATCTAAAAAATTAGAAATAATACACTTCTACTTTATCCAAAATTTCACAAAATAAACTCCACAACTAAAACAATAGTTCTTTTCATGATATAAATATTGTTGAATACATTATTTCACGTACCCTTCATTATACCCTGTGAAAAAACATTTCAAAAACATGGGATGAGCATAAAAATATCCGAAGGGTTTATAAATTAAGGATTGAAATAATTTTCCCATTAACCAATAAAAATAAAAAAATATATTTTTAATCCTAACATACCTCATGAAATTATAATATTTATGAATAACACACAGAAATCATAAATCATAAAGGTAAATTATGGTTTCCATATCAATCATACTTTGTAGCTATCATAGCTATGTGGTGAGTTACACATGGAATACAAATCATAGTATATTCCTTAAATATCTTAGTAGAATAATCACATTTAGCTCCACCATGTTTCCCAATGAATTGGAGAGCTATCTCGGGCTCACCTATCCTAGGTTTATCACGGAACCACCCGTATACGTAAACGAAGGCCCAATATCCATTAATTATTCAGAACAGGTAATAGAATCATAAAGAAAGATAACTCTTCAACATAGTAATCACAATATATAATTTAAATATATTGACATAATCAATTCTTAATCACACAATTTTCAAAACCATTAAAAACATTTAATAAAGAGATTTTGGAATCAAAGTGTCCCATACCACATTGAAGATTTTAAAATAATTATCATTTTAAACCAGTAATTTCTATATAAATAAATCCTTAAAATCATTTTGAAAACATATACATTAATGAGAAATTTTTAGAAGAATAAATCTTTAAAACATTTAAAATGATATTTTAGTTAAAGATTTTTTAATAAAATGAGAGATGCTTGAATATAATTAATTGAGGAATAATGCTTAATCAGAACATTGTAATATCATTAGAATAAAGTGATTACTGATAGAATATGCCAAAGGATATTATATACTCCATATAAGAGTGAATGCGTGCATGACAACAATGAAGTCTCAATGGGATGTAAATTGAGATGAAATCCTTTATAAAAAAATGTATCCTTAGAGTAAGGAAACATAATTTACCTAATAATGCGTTAAAAATATAAATAAACTCAATATTGTTGGATATTCAGTGTAAATCAATCAGAGTATATTCACACATGTTTTTGTTGACAAACTAATTACTTGTATGATCAACTAAATGAATGAAAATTGAATAACAATTACTCTTATCAATTTCATATTGATGATTTGTTAATTTATCAATGGTGTGATTATGTGAATAAAAAGTATATCCAAACAAAGGGTTTTTGAAATTACAAAACAAAAAAATAAACAATGATTCCACACATAATCCTAGAATGACAGAATTAAGAATTAGAAGATTAACCAAAGGAATGGATATTTGGTTAAAAAGTTCCCTTAATGATTTGGTAACTTACGAAACATACACCATATAAAATATAGATCATACAATGAAGATTTAAATACCCATAAATTGATGTATATTATATAATGAATGTTATCATTGTTAGTACATACACAACCCAAATAGAAATACTGGCAAACAAATCATGAATCTCATAGGAATAAAAAGTGAGATGAAAACCCCTTACAACGTTGTAATCAATCGAGTCATATGAAAAAAAGAAAATACCAAACAAAAGAAACACATAATACCATAGATATAAGTAGAATAATGATAAAATATATATATCAAATGGTAGTACATAATTAACCACATGCAATAAATAAGTATCAAACAATGGAAATCTCACGGTATTAAAAGTGAGATAAGAAACGCCTAACCTCGTGCCCGACTGGAATAGTATGTTCCATATTATTCCTGAATAAAAAACATAAGTTAATTCATACTTCATTTAGAACATTTTTATGTTTATTAATCCATTTATTTCATTTATTACCTTGCTATAACAATTTGTTAATTATTTGAGTTCATATCAGACATTTGGTCAATGTTCGTAACATTAATAAAAAATGAACGTGGTATAATTACAAATTACCCAACTGGTAAAATTTACATTATCACTATAATAAAATTCATGATTTCAGTATCATATATATAATATATATATCATTTATATTTATTGATAATATTCCAAATCATCTGGAGTTAAGAAATGAAATGCATTGTTCATGGAGACGGTTAGTCGTACGTACACATGAACACTACATTCATTTCAATTTTATATTTAAAGGGATTTTTTTAATAAATATGTATATTATATTTCTAGTAAAATATAATATGATATATATGTTACATAATTTCATTAAATTCATCTTTTATACATTCCATGTCTGTCATAAACTAATCATATCACCTTGAGGGGGCGGTATTCCGCACTTCCTCAAATGAAATTATCAGGTCTACACATTTTGGAAAGCATAAAGGTATGTTTTTAAATAAAAATTATAGAAGCATTGAGAAAAAACGAACATAATATATTCCATATATAAATACAGAGCCATCTTAATGTCCACCATGAGATGCGGTAGGAGATAATTGAACAATCATCACTTTGTGAGGTGTTAGATTTCCATCCACAGAAACAATATGTTCTTAACCCATTTGATGGAGGTGTGTGTAAGTTTAGTTCTAATCGACCTCATAACAACTTCCTAGTATATTTATTATACTGGTTTTGTTATAAAATAAAGGAATAAAATGATTTTAGGGGTTGGAGACGTAAAATAAAAGAAAAGAAGTTAAGCGAAATAGTTGCCTTTAATTTGGGTAACCCACTTTGATTTTAACAAAAAGGACTTCTTGATATGCCTTCTACATAAGGTAAGGATTCTAGGAGGAGTATAGGTATCTTTAGATCTAATTCGGGAAGAGTTTGGAAGATCCAAGGGGCTTTAGAGCTGTGAGTAATGGGTTAAAAGTGAGGGCTTTTAATAAGGGGGAGGAGGTTCTCTTTAGGAATGTGTGGAAATATTTTTTTATTGCATAATTATTTTCGGTTTCTAAATGCCAAGAACTTATTAACGTCAAATATAAGATGAATCATGGTCGAAGTAAATTCATTCAATAAGAATTGTAAAGGTTTTCGATATTATTTTAATCATTATAATATTACTTATTTCAATCATTTATTAATGAGGTAAAAACTACCTCATTATTGTGTCATAAATAAGATTATTTATACGATGTAATGAAATTATAAAAAAATACCATTTTGTAGGAAATATTTCTATATTTCCAAATAATATTTTTAGTCTAAAATATAACTTAGATAACCCTATGTAAAGAATAATTTACTAAAAGATATTTGTTTTTGTCATTTTTGCCTTTACTTTATGTTAATTAAAATTAAGTGTCATTATCACTTGTACGTGGATACATGGGGACCCAAAATAAACCCATGGAGGACCATGTTCGGCCATGAATCATCCAATAAGTTTAGGATAAGTGTTAAGGTAATTTTTTATGATTATGATATTCTTTTTACCTTGAATAACCCTATTTACCTTTAACCGCTGTAAATAAAAGTGAAATGCTACTATTTATCAGAAATTATTTTCATTTTATTGAATAAAATTTTACCTACTAATAAATACCATGTATTTCAGATTTTTTAAATTCAATTTACAGAAGCGGTAATATTTCAATTAAATGAAAAAGTAAGTTTTTAACTACTACTAAGTGGTTTCACTATTCAAGAAAAATATTTGTTTTTCAGAAAAATACCAAATATTCAGCCTAAGATTTATTGGATATTATTAATTATAAAATTATGTCTATTTTACAAAATTAAAAACATATAAATTTCATTATTTAATTTAAAATTAATTCTCGTAGTCAAAACAAAGAGTGTGTTTTTAAGAAACAATGTCTACTAAAAGATTGACACTTTTTTATGTCCAATTTAAAGTTCAAATTAAATCAAATGTCCACCATTGGATTAACTTGTTAAAATATAATCTAATTACACTTTAAAACCAATTAAAAAGATAATCATTTAATATAAATAAATAATATTAAAAACCATATTTCAATTGAAATACTGTATTTTTTCACTATTCATAAAAAACAAATTTTATCAAAAAAAATACCAAAAAATTTCCCAAAGTAAATTTTAGTGTCATTATTGTAAAGAAGAATTTTATTTAGTCAAATAGAATGTATAAAAGTGAGAAAAACTATATTTAAGTAGGGTTCACCATCAAAAGGTGGTAAATCGACCATTAAGTGAATATTAGAGTATTTATGCTTAAAATATATTTGTTTTCTTATTTTATGACAATAACATTAATTGGATAAAATTAATAACATTTAAAAAACACGTATAAGAATATTGTAGTTAGTTCTAGTAATTCCTACCTATAAAACGGTTAGGCTTTAACTATAATTTAAAATAATAATATTATATTATTGTTGTGGAATGTAAGATTTCAAAGAAACATGTCGTTGCATATCGTGTAAGTCATCGAACAGAGAATCCCCTATAAAGTACAATTAATATTTTTTTCACAAATATTATTAAATATGAAAATGTAATATTCTTTATTTACCTTGGATGTCCCATTTCCTGTGATATGAAACTATTTGATCCATTGGGATGATTATGTTTTTTCATTATATAACGGTGATAGAGTAAGGTATTGGAACCAGGATTCTAGGGTTGGGGTCTTTATAGATGTTTTTCCTTAATAACAGTAAGGAGGAATATGTGTTGTGGCCCTACATTTAGGATGGAGTTTCGGGACGATTTTATCTCATCGATAATTAGGGGTTACTCTTGATAGTTACCTTCAATTCAGTCACATGATATAACACAACCATGAAAGCTATTAGTAGACAGGTATTAGAGTTGGGCATCACCAGATAGAAAGATTAGAGGAAGCACTGCTATCAGATCTGGTAGTTTTCAATGTACGTAAAATTATTTAGTACAATTGTGTGTGCTTTGTTTTATTTAGTAGCCTCACACTTATTTGCTTCAATTTATGTTGTTCTTATTTTTGGACTATATGTGGTGGGGTTTCTAATTCCCCTATTGTAATCTATTACAGTTGGAAGGTAGTCAGCATTTTTTTATGGGTTCTATGAAGGTAGATTGGTGACGGGGTAGCACCGATCACCGGAGAACATCATATTGTTGTTACATATATATCCATAATATTTTATCATTGGTATGTATTGGATTTATTCCATTTATAATGTCATTAAACACTTTCCATGGAGAATATTTTTTGGATCTGGAGGGACAGGGAGTGGTTTTCATTGACAATAGAGGTTATCAATTGTGTAGTAAGAAAGATGAGCCTCCTTTATCATATTTGAAAAAAAATTCTATATAATATTAGAATGACTGTTTTCCTCGGGGTGTGCATGAGTTCTTGGATGTCTTCCATAATATGTTTTCACAATTCCTCCTCAATGCAACAATAACTTTGAAATATATTTTCATCCCTGAAAATCTATAGTTTTGATGGAACATTATTGAATGAAGCCCATAGAGTTACATTATTAGATAATAAAGGGGGTGAACTTATATAGAGGTGTTTCATCTTGCCTAGTGTGTCATTGTAGGGTGCACCACTGTTGTTCTCCAAGAAGACGGACAATATACTAAGGTTTTGTATTGGCTATTTTTGGTTGAATCATGTAATAGGGAAGAATCATAACCCACTTATGAGGATCAATGACATGATATACTAGTTGAGAGGATCTTTTTGGTTATTAAAGTTTTATATATGGTCTGGTTATCATCAGTTGTGGGTCAAAGATGAAGATATTCATAAGAATTTAATTAAATTCACATATGGGAAATTAGTGTTTGTGGTTCTATCATTTAGTTTTATGAATTCACCAACCATATTAATGGGTCTTATGAATAGTGTGTTTCATGGGTTCACATACTAGTTCAATATTGTATTAATGGATTTTACCTTGGCCTAATCACTGGAAATTATGGAGGATGTCAAGTATCTCAATGTTTCTTTGATAAAATCAATTTCATGGGATATTTTCAATGTGTGATTTTTGGGCATCAGAGGTGAATTTCTGTAGAAATGTGGTGCCTCTTTAGGATGTGAATGTGGTCTCGTCAAGGGTCGATGCATTTTTTCGTGGGGTGAACTCGGGAATATGGTAATTATTCAATGATTCCTGGGTCTAATAGGTTATAATTATTTGTTTGTTCATGATTTATCCTGAGATTGAGAAATATTTTTAGCATTATTAGTGATGTAGTGGGATTTTGTGTGTAGATATCATATCTAGGTCAAATTTTGTTATCTGATAAAGTTGGTTAGTGCTGCAGTGATTTAGCTATCCAAGGATGGTATGTTGTTTGATATTTTTTGTGAGGCATCTAGTTTGTGATTTGGATTCATATGAATGATGCAGAAGAAAGTAATATCTCATGGGTGTAGGAATTTATGCTCCCATGAGCATAATTACTCCACCCATGATATGGAGTTAGTGAAAATTGTGTTTTCGAAAAAAATTTGTGGCATTACCACATTGGCGGGTGCATTGTGGTTTTCACCAACCACAAAATCACGTGATATGTTTTCTCTCAATGGGATATAAATCAATACTGGTGGATGATGATATAATTTATTTAGGATTAAAAATTTTAGATCTATTACACCTCATGTAATGTAGTTGACAATTCATTGATCCCTAAGTCTCGAATGATTGTGTCTCAAGGCACTGTTTATGTTTGGAAAGGAATAGTAGAGCATGATGTAATTTATCTTATATTTGGAGAGTAGTGAAAAAAATATTATTTATTAGATGTTCCTGGATTCATACTTGATGTATTGGGTGGATGGCTATCTTGGGGGGATAATTAAAGGTAGAGTTGTTGCCCAATCTTGTTCTCCTTACTGATGCTCTTGAGGGATTAACTGAGGATTATTTCATATGTATGTGATTTCGTAGTAGATTTTTTTATCTAGAAGATGATTCATGATGGACTTATATATAATTTTCATAGATCACATTTAGTGTTATATCTTATTGTTACAAATATGTGTTGTGTATTGAGGAGACAACATTGGTGGTTGGGGATGATAGAGTCAGCAGTGGATTTTATGGAGTGATGTATAGTTTTTCAGCATGTGAAATAACACGGTGTTCAAGGAGTTCTATTGTTTTCCCTCAATGTTCCCATCCTGAAATGGGAGGGAATTTCAATGTACTTTATCAAAGGGTTACTCTTTGGTTGGTTAGTTTGTGATGTACTGTGGGAGATAGTGTATGAAATAAAAAAATTGGATCAATTTATGGTCTTCCATGAGTCGGTTTTCATGGATTTTTTTGTGAGCTACTAAATGGATAATATAGTTAGGATTAAAGGGTTAAAGTGGGACATAATATATGATTAGTGTCCTCATTTTTCCTTATCATTCTAGAATCATTTAATGCATTTTATTTTATCCTAGTTGCACCTTAGCGGTCTTTTCCTCCCCAAACATATGCCAAGACAGAGCAGACCATCCATACACTGAAGGATATATTGTAGACATTCATCTTGGACATTGGTTGATCTTGCGTACTACACCATCCTTTAGTCGAGTGTTCAGAAGACAATAGATATCACTCATCCTTTGGTATGACTCCATTTGAAGCATTTTATGTGTATTTTTTTCATTTTCCATTTTGATTGATAGAGGGTGGAGTGTCATTTTTTCATTGTCCTGTTGTAGTGCATAGTTTGAATAAAAAGATCTTGTTGGTTCGAGATAATACAATGGTGGTATATGAAAATCATAATCACTATAATAATAATCGGTGGAATCTCATAGAGATCATGTTTTGAGGCCATTTGTTCTTTAGTGTGTCCCCTCAGTTTTGGAACATGGAGTGAGAGTTCCCTTAGATTTCGTGGGCCCTTTAAGGTGATTCGGTGTGTTATTGAGGAGGAATATTGGTTGGAATTTCCTCCACAAATAGAAAATATACACAATTTCATCCATGTATCTCATCTTTTTCAGTATCTTCATGATGACTCTAGTATCATTGAATGGGGATAGTTGGATATGGATTACCATACAATCTTGGTGGAGTGACCATTAGATATCACAAATCATTATGAGAAGTTGTCTCTTGTATAGACCATAACCATGCTTCATGTAAGATAGTGGAATGTGGTCATAGATGATGATACATGAGAGTGAGATACACATAAGAGTGCTCAGCACCCATATCATTTTTGTGTATTTCATTTCCTTTTTTACTTCTGATGTGATGTTTTGATGTTTCTATGTTACGAGATATGTTGCTATGATTGATGCTATGATACATGATAATGTTTTTAAATATGTAAAGTTGAGGACATGAATCCTAACCTAGATAAATTAACTGAGATTAAATTTAACTCATGTGGGTGAGTTAGTAATTCCCAAGGTGTATAGTATCATGACATATATGATTAGATTCCATGATTCAAAAGATTGGTTTAGTAATAAATTCATTTTTGGGCACTATGGAAGTTCAGGTTTTTTGTACTAGTTTTATGGAAATGTATTGGTTGTGGGTGGTACTACATGATGCAGTGTTATTCCTAGGGAGAGATGGTGGTGTGAAAATGTTGTGTTTAGTGTCTAATTTTCAGGGCATGTATCACTAGGGGTAGCATTTATGGTGTAATGGGATCCTTGAGATGATATTGATGGGTGTTTGTTCAAACTCGTTTTCTTTTGGGATTTATTTGGGATTCTCAAGGGCATGATTAATTTGAGAGGTATCTAATGTAATGGATATTCCTTCTCCATATATTACATGTCCTATTTTGGGAGTTGGTGTTGCATGGAAGAGGCCTAGATCATGAAGGATGTGTTTTCTATTAAAAATATGGAAGAATATTGAATAAATGTTTTTTAATGTTTATATGATGTGTAAAAAAATTTCATAGTTTTTATAGGACCAAATCATGAAGGGTAGTTGTTATAGTTAAATTAATAAAAAGTTTATTTGATTATAGATGGAACAGAACAAACCCTATGGATTTCATTATAATTAATTCGATTTCATGTAATGTATATCTCATGTTCAATTCTTCATTAAAGGGTGGGACACCTCAATTTTTTCTCAAACCCTACACTCTCTTTCTTGTTCTAAGCAGCCAGTGGTTCTCTAATGTGGAATCTTATGATTCCTTATATGTTTATTGATCGATGTATTATTATAGACAATCCATGGATTCCCATCATTGATTTTTGTTGAGTTCTACCCTTTTTCTCATCTATTTCATTTCCATACTTTTTTCTGAGTTTGTTATAACAGTGCCTTTTGGATTTGTTTATGTTACTGGTCTTTGTTTTGATGATCCTCGGGTGTGGTGTTGTTTGACATTCCAGTTTCATATGTTCTAGTGTTTCATGTATTGATTCTTTATCACACTATGGTTCATAGTGAGATTTAAATTTTTCTTTGTGGTAGGAGATCGTTGTTCTATACCTTTTTACATGCTATTTGTGGAAATTTCATACATCTGTTTACCTTTTGGTTTTTTAATAGGTTCATCATTATCATATAATTAATTATAATATCTAACATATATGGTTATGGGGAGTTATTACATGAATTTTTGTTTTTTAATATTTCTATGATTTTTTTTTGATTTCATGTTTTCAATTCTGAATATAGTGGTAGTTGGAAGCCTTTTTTCACTGTAGTTAAAATTTTTAGTGGTCCTTACTGTGTTTTTCTTTGATCACTTCATGTATAAATTTTTTTAAAATATTATATTTGGATAATAATTTTTCCCCTATATGTTATGGTTGTTTTATAATAACTATGATCATAAAAACAAGTAATGTGATTATTACCCTAATGAAATATTATGTCGGGATGTGTTGTTGTGGTGTGTGGTTGTGTTTTTTTCCTTGTGTGGATTGTGGTACTTTTGTGTTGATGTTATTTACAAGCTATGTTTAATGGTATGTTGTTCTTTGATGTGATGGTTGGTTATCATGGATGTGACCTGGTTTGTTGTGGTTTTGGGTTGATGGTTGTGGTCTAGAGGATATTTTTTAGTGGTTGTGGCCCAGGGGTTGTGGTGCATTGGTTCGGGCATAGTGGTTGTGGCACTGTGGTTGTCGTGTGTGGTGTTTGTATTTTTATGGTGGATTAGATGGGTGGTTTTTGTGTTTCCAGATATCATGGGTGATGTGGAATAATGAAAATGGTGTGTGGGTGGTGTTTCACTGATAATTGCGTATTGTGGTTGTGTTTGTTTCCTGGGTAGTAATGGAATAAATTACAATACTAAATGATATGAATAAATCATGGTGTCTGAAATTGAATATAATGGGGTGGGAATTGACATGTAATTAATGGATTAAATTTTACTGTATTTATTGAATCAGAGGTGTAATTTTAAATGAAAAGGGTTATGAATAAAAGTGGAGAATCTTAAAAGGTGAAAGTGGAAAATATAGTGTGTCTTGTGTGATGGTGTACTTGATTATTTCTTATTGGGGTGGAATCAGTTCTGTTGATTGACATATGGTTTGTGTTTGTGATGTGTTGTTTGTTAATGTTGTTGATGTGAAACCTTATGTTGTTTATTTTATATATATATATATCATGTATGTTTATATTTTTTATATTCCCCTAACTCAAGATGGATAAACATACCAATTCTCAGAGGTTCTGGATGTTTTCCCCAACACCTGGGATGGTAGTGATAATGAAGGGCAGCTACCCCCTCTCCCCAGCTCTTCCTTTAGTAGTGATATGAGGCCCATGTGTTTTTAGTCTAGATGTAATCTACGGACCATGTTTCTTATGATGATATGTGACGTATGGTCCTATGTGTCTTCTGATTGAGATGTGATGCGTGATCCTAGGTTTCATTAAAATGAAATATTATGTTTGTTCCTCAGGGTCTTTAGGAATATATGTGATGTGATGTGTGGCCCATGTGTGTTAGTGTGAGATGTGATGTGGTGTGTGGACCAGGTGTGTGCAGTGGCTCATGCACGATGACATGGACGATGGTGGTTACTATACCGCTTTTCACCAACGTACGGTGTGACTAATATCCCCCTCTAACTAGTTCTGATAAGGATTTCACATGAAATATTACTCTATTGTGATATTGTACACACCATCGTCATATGTTACACATTATTGAATATTCTAAATGCACACATGTTTTCTATTGAAAATATTATCCAATAAAATTGTTTCTATAATTTTTCCAAAAAATTCCTTCATTTTAATTATAATATATCTGTCATGAATCTTTTTATTGGGTGGAATCCTACATGGAATTGGTCACAACCTACATACACCTTTGGTTTGATGTACATTTAGTAATCTTTGGAAGAGTTAAAGGAAAGGCAGTTGGTGATGGTGGTTCCAGATGCCAGTGGTTTCCCCTCAGAGGTTTTGTGGTAGTGGCTTGAGGATGGTGCTCCTCTTATTATAGGGCAAATTTGGGATATTGGATGGTTTCCATTTTTTTGTATATCATTTTATGATTTTATTAAATTGTGGAACCATGAATCTGAAGAATTTTTATTCCATGTATTGTTTTGAGTATTCATTTTTGGTTTATTTTAATTGTTGGATCATTATGTCTACAATGTCTGCTGAAATCATTAGCAAATAATTTTCTTGACACACAGGAACTAGTTGGCCCATGGGGATCAAAAAAACCCTATTGGCCATGCCACATACCATGGAAGGTGTCAGTTTGGATGGAATTATATCTTGTTTCATGACATTATAGTCATTCGTTTTCAATAAATATATTCACCAAAACATTTTTTTCACAATATAGTAACATGATCAATTATGTGTTTGTGAAGAATGATGATGTATCTACTGGATAACCATGTTTTAATGTGACCCAAAATTTACATTTATAGATTTCCAGTTTTAAATATAGAATATTAATTATTTACATTACAGTCCATGCTATAACGATATAGGTCTATTGCCTCTATATTCAATAAATCATAAATATATACGCCATATGAGTCTACTAGTATGATCATTATTATTAAACACATTCTCTAAAATATCATTACTTATAAAATTATTCATAATTTTTGAAAGGAATAATAATAATGGTGGGTCTAAGATTTTCAGCAAGGGTAAATTAGGGAGAAAAAAATTTATCACATAATCATTACATGAATATAAGTGTTTGATAACATTAGAAGAAACATTGAAAATCATACCCCACATGTCATAGAAAATAATATTTTGAGATTTAATAAATACTTTTAGATAATAATATATGAATCATAAATAAATCAATGTACATGATCCATAAGAACATAACATTAGAATAATAAATGTGTTTTTGGAATAAACATATTCATAAAAAATCATTTCATTACTAGTCAAGGAACATTTCAAATACTGCCAATGTGGATTGAGTCTTGTCCCAAGTCCATTTTAGTAGTTGATATTCAGTCACAAGACAATCATAGTGGACAATTTCCATTAATGAACTGGGTAAAACCGCCATTTTAAAACAATTTATCTCATGAGATGTCAATATTTAATGAATAAAATATACTGATTTATAGTTTTTTTTGTTACCTTGTTATAAAATTACCAATGTGCATGGTTATAACAATACAACCATTTGTGGTTATAAGGTAACCCCTACCCCTAGTTACAATTTTAACACTACACATAGTTAAAATGTGATCACCGTCAAATTAAGAAAACCGTGAATATTTATACAACAAGTTCAAAAAATATTCAACATATTATAACACATCAGATGAAAATGATTGCATAAAAATTTCATCATATAATATCCTGTGGAAAATAAATTGTATTCATACAAAATTTCATCATAGCGTAATTCATGTGGAAGAATGATGTATTATAACAATTTCATTATTTACCTATTGTTTACCCCATGGAAAATAAATGAGATTTATAAAATTATAAAAATCATTAATTTCATCCACCAGATCATCATGTTATAGTGGTTTTGATGAATCATATCCATTATAAATAATAATTAACATTATGTGATTTAGTTATATATATATATACACACACACATTCCATTAAAATATCTCTAAAATATATTTTGATGATATTAAACTATTTAATTTCTAATTTAATTTTAAAACTAATATATTTATATATTATTATGGAAATCATTTTATTTTAAAATAACTATAATATCAAATAAAAATCATTAAAAAATAAGTGTATATGATTGTCGGAAATCATATTTATTCCATATATGTTAAAATAAAACATTCATAAAAAATATTTGTTAAAAAGATACAATGTTCTATGTTTAGAAAATGAAAAGAATATACATTTCAATCAATTTTATTAAATGTGAAAATGTAGTATAACGAGATTAATTAATCATAGTACAATATTACAAACATGATTTTAACCATTTTTAGAGGTCATGGATATACTAGAAAATTATTTTTTCTATAGAAGATAAAAATGAAGTCGAGTTTACATAAAAAAATAATTTTAGTCTATTTATTAAAAAAATTAAGGAAAAATAATGGATAAAATTATTTTACTAAAATAACTAGTGTATATGAAAATTCAGGGGTTTCTTTGATCCAAATATATCATCATTGGAAACCTAATCTCAAACATTCCCGATAAACAATGAAACTATAATATAAAAAATGATACCACAATGGTAGATTTTGAATCAACAACCAATGAATGAAACAAAAATATATGGATATTTAAATACTAATAAAGTTAAGAAAATATCAAAAAATAGATTTAGTTCGGTATATACACCCCATCAATAAAAAAGTGTTAAATATAGATTCTGTCTCATAGAAACAGTTAAGATGAAAAAATATCGTTACATAGGTTAGAAGTCCTACAAACACAATGTATCCTTGTGTTTAATGAATATATATTTATTATGCTTATATAAAATTAAGTTACACATACACATATTTCTAGGTACGATTTACATATAACCTTTTATAACCCATTAGTTAATAAATATTTATCAAAATCATTATTCTGCATGGTATCTGCTTCAATTATCACGTATATTATGGATGGGTAATATTTTTAATCAAATTTTAATAATTGTTAAATAATCTTCATAATATTAACCATGATACATATACATATTTTATATTAACTACATACATATTTAGAGTCAATTCAAAAATATTTTTATCGAAAAATGAATAACACCAATCATTGAGACACATGACCATATGTGTGCCTAAACATTATTTTCATTTTTTCGATGACAAGAATGAAAAAATGATAAATATTAAATTGATAATAATGAAAAATAAATATACCATAAATATTTTTATCAAATATATATATACATATTCATTTAAATAAACATTATAACCATCCATGTAAAAGAGAAATGAAATATGAATCACATCGCTGTGTGGATATGCTATTCAACAAGTATAGATGATCAACATCATCATATGTCTACATTTCAGAAGTTAACAAGGACCATGTGATATTATAAATATTAATGAATAATAATGACAAAAATATCACATATAAACATTAAACCCAAAATAATCACCGTCTCTTCATGATCATGATGGAAAACAAACTGTATCATTACAAGGATATGGTATGTCGTGCGTACAATTGAACAATATATCCACTTTCCATTTGATGGAAAGGGGGTGAATAAATATGTTTTCACAAATAAATAAAATTTTTTTATATATAGGATACATAATTTATTATTTAATTAATTATATAATTGATTAAGTGGAATTAAAGGATGAATTAAAAATAATGTTGTCAGATAATGAAATTACCTCTTCTTTTAAATGAGTCCTTAACGTATCTTCTTAGGGGCTATATGAATGCTGTTTGAGGAATAATTGATCCTCTTGAAAATGGATAAGGATTTTTATAATGGAATGTTATAATGGATTATTATTCTATAATGGTCAAAGGGATCGAAAAATTAAAAGGAGTGGTGCCCTTTTATAATTGAATGGAATGGAACACATGAAAATTCATAAAATATTTAATTAATTAATATTAATTGTGATCTCAAAATGTCTCAATAGTGATAATATCATTCAATGATGATTCAATATACTATCATGAAATAATAATATTGAAATTTTCAATCACATTTTTTACAATATTTTTTTTTGTCAATTTGAAATCTATTTTGACAATAACCATTATATTAAAATTTTCAACACATTGTGGGTTAATAATGTATCTTTAAAATAACACACAATTTCTAAATTTGTAATAATTTATTTTCTATAATATATAATTAAATTAGTTTATTATATTATTTCTATGAATTTTATATCATTTAATAAAATATTAATGATATAAAATAACATTCCTTTCAATTTTAGCGTTATTTATTTAATATGAAAATAATTTCATAAAAAAGGGGAATATGAAAATAAATATTTATCATTAAAATAATAATTCACATTTATCTACATAATTAATGAAATAATTAACTGACCCAAATTATAATTCATTTAATATTTTTAATATTAATTATATATTTTTTTGATTAATTTGAGGAATATTTAATTTGTGTCTCATTATAATTTTATGTTATAATAGAATAAATAAGTTCAATAAATATATTATGACAAGGAAAATAATTTCATTAAGGTCAATATACAATATTTTATTCATTCATAACATCATTTTTTCCTATATAGATATATAAGTGATAATTAAAATTAATTGAGTGAAATTTTTGTATATTTCTTTTATTTAAATATAATATATTGCATTTTCAATGAAAATTGTCTATTAAAATACTAACTTTATAACCTATAGTGATAATAATAAAATAATTTAATCCAATAATATTTAATATTAAATGATTATTGTATCTAACTAATTTTTATCAAAGAATAAATTGGTTTACACACTACAGTGAGGATAAATTTTACAATAGTTACTCTTTAAATTGTCTAAAAATAAAGAGGTCATATTTACCGATTTTAATCCTCCAAATTCTAAATATATAGTACATTTAATATAATTAAAATTCTTATAATATTATTAATATAATTTTATTCAAATCATGAAACACATAATGAAACTTTTTTATTTACACACATAAATTTTAATGTAATAAACAATATTATATTTTAATTCATATAATTGGAAAACCCTTACTTTAATTATCAAAAACATTAAATAAATTTATACTATAAAAATTAAATTAAATTAATTAAATATAAAATAAATTATATAAATTTAACAATAGTTATTTATTTAATTTATTGTTATAAATCATGCAACTGTACATAAAAAATATTAGGCGAAACATTAGTTTATTTTAAATTGATTATATTTTAATTTCTAAAAAATAGAACCAATTATTTTGTTTTATACATGTATAATAATTAATTTTTCAATATGTTAGATATTTCTATAAAGTCTCACCTCTCAAATGTATGGATGTTAAAATTAATATAGTAAATGTATATCATAGTTCATTAGAATATTGTCATGTGTGTTCCAAAAAAAAAGAAAAAAATTTATTTTTTTAAAAATATTACATATATTGCACAATTTTACATTATACCCCCTTAAAATGAGTTTCACCGTAAATAGTCACCAATATGATACTGTTAAATTTGGATACATTTCTGCAATTACACCCTCAGTTTCTAGTGTAGCTTCTTCCAATGAGTGATTTCACCATAATATATTCACCATCGAGTAGTCTTGTTTCGTAGCACAATATCTCTATGATACACTATTTCTATAAGTGTTCCTCATATGAATTATCATGGTCTAGTGGTATGATAATTTAGTTTTTTATATTGGAATAATCATGCATGTACTTCTACAGGAATGATATATGGAACATATCATGGACATTGGAGAGGTTTAGAGGAATTTCCAAATAATAAGAAAACATCCCTAATTCGATCAAGATATTAGAAAGGTGAAATATAATTGTGTTGAAAAATTTATTTATTACTAAATCTTATAACCTAATTCCATTTATAAATACATCATAAATCAATATCTCAGTCATTATATTCAATAATACACAAACTATGATTATCATAACATTTCTATTGAATCCTAGATACTTAAATGTTCTATTAAGTCAATATAACATTCTATGAAATTTACTTATCCATCTTAGGTGTGAAAAAATAGTTTATCTTACATTATCACAACAATTTTTTTTTTCTAAACATCATTCTATATAGGTTTTAATAATGTGAAATATAAATTATCAATTGAATTGTATAGTAAGAAAACTGGACTAGAGGAAGGTGTTGATCCCATCCACCAATAGAATCCAAAGAACAATACCTATTCATACACTATTGGGTTTGAAATATTGTTTGAGACAACCCATAATTTTTATGAAGATTAATTTTTCTAAAACTCTACTACGTATCTGGAGACTACTGACGAGTTTTCATGAAATTCAATGTAAACCTCAAACTCAAGTCAGCTATAATAAATTGTTGTTCTCTATCCAAACATACCACATCTTTAATGTATATTCTTGAATGATGATCAATATATATGTTTTAAATAACTTATAATGAGTGTAATATATTTATAATATGATCACATACAACCAAAATATAATTATTTTGTTTCAATGTTTTTTGATGTATGATGAAAAATTATACAATGATGTTTTTATATTGTAATTCCATTAAAGATAATTATTGTAGCACCCACATATACATTTTAATATTTTCCTTAACATACTGAAAAAGTTGTAAAGACAAGGAATTTCCATGTAATTGTTTTTAAATAGATGGGAATTTTATGAGTCCGTGAAAATTTACGGCACATGATTTCGAGTTTCAGAGTGCTCGGAATGAATTTCAGAAATTTAGTTCGGGTACGTTCAATAAATATGCCGGTGGGTTTTTCTAATTTTGAACTAGTCCACAGAATTAAAATCCTAGGGCATCGTTGAACATGCATCACCAGTATTAACTTATGAAGACTTTCACCTCGAAGAAAATTTTTCAAGGGTGAAAGATATTTTTTTGGGTTTTTCATGGAAATAATAAAATAAAATAAACACCCGTTTTATTTTATTTTGTTTGTTAAAACCACCAAGAAGAAGATGAGGTGTGGGGACCACAAGACCATTACCTCCCATGAGTGGTTATGATAGTGGGGACCACATGAACCTATCCTCTCATGAGAGGTTATGGTGGTGGGGACCAACTGAGGCCTAAACTTCTCAGCTCCCACATTAAATAAGGGAGTTCCTTTTCATCTCCCCCATCATTAATTGTGCCAACCCTCCTTAATTAATCTTTCCAACCCATCCCTTTAATTAATTGATCCAACACATCAATTAATTAATTAAACTATATGCATTTATTCCAACAAACACAATAGAACTCATAATCTATTATTTTCAGCTATGAGTTCTTTTTGGTGGAATTGGGGGGAGGAGGAACTTTGGAGAAACCTCCCCAATGAAGAACGCTATGGAAATGAAGAATGCTAACCTCCTTCAACCTTCTTCATCAGGACTTCTTCTAATGTGGGAAATCCTTATCTATGGAGAATCGTTGACCATACTACCTTCATACTCCAATGACATCAAGTGATCAAGGTAGGGGTTTATTCCTATATGTTTATCACTTTCCATGTACTCCCTTCTTTTGTTGTGCGGGTTGGGAACAAAAAATACGAAAGATTATGGTTTCATCTTCTTTATTCATTCATTGTGAACAACATGCTACTACACTAAACATGGAGGGTGTGCACCAAAAAAACAAAGACAGATCCCTCAGTCGTTCATCTTTTGTGTGTTTTTCGAAGTGGAGGAAGGCGATGAAGTTGACGGAAAAAACAGCGCCACCTCATGCGGCTTCGACGCGCTTCCCAGGCCGACCCACGGCCTCGCCACGTAGCCGCGATTGATCCTCGACCTCACCGTGCCACCCCGTATTACCTGCGGCCTTGTCATGTGGCCCCGGACGACCCGTGGTCTGAGCCGATCCGCGCCGTCGTCCGAGTCGAGCCGCACCGCCGTCTGACCCGAGCAGCGCCACTGTCCGTCGAGCCGCACCACAATCTGCTGAGCTGTGCTGCCGAGTCAAGCCGCAACTCTGTCTACCGAGCCATGCCCCTGACCAAGCCAATTCATCCCACCATTCGATCTGAGCCCCACCGCCGTCCGAGCTGAGCGACGCCGTCGTCTGCCGAGCCGAGATGCTCTGCCCAGGTGGCTGATCTGCACCCCTCGCAGCCGGTCTACTGAAACACAGCTGATCCATGCCCCTCGCGGCCAGTCCGCACCCATCGTGACAAGTCCCCACACCCGCGGTCGGTCCACGCCCTTGGGGCCAATCCGCACCATCATGGTCGGGTCTGCCACCATCGCGGTAACCCTCGGCCGAGCAGCCCCCACGGTACACTCGCGTCCCTCGCAGGCCAGGCCAGACCCAACGGGCCGGGCAGCATTACGGGCCAGTCCAGACCCAATGTGCCAGGCTAGGTCGACTCGAGCCGGGTCAGACCGGGTTGGTCTGACAGGGGTGGACCAGCCCCGGGCCCACTACAAACCTTTACATTCTTTTGGCCATAACTTTTTCACTGGTCATCCGTTTGACGAACCATCAACAACACTATAAATATTTGAGCGATATGGTCCCTTTGAGTATACTCCCCTAGAGTTTTGTTTTGATATGGGAAATATTCAGGTTGGATCGACCACGAATCCAACCGGGACCCCCGAGACTAAATGGATAGTAACTCACTATTCGGGTGTCCGATTGACGCACCGTCAGTGGCGTTGAGACCCCTATGACATGGCGGACCTTTGAGATACTTCTTCGTGGGACTTAGTGACAGTTGGAGTATCTACCAGTAGCTCGTGGAGTGGATCCTCCAAGGGGTGAGATAGCATAGTGTGGAGACCAAGTTGCTGGCTGAGACATGACAACTGCCGACCGCTTCGACTCAGAGTGACTCGACTAGACTAGTGGGGAGCGCATTTGTGTCGCAGTATACCCACAGTGGGGAGTGACTTGGTGTCGTGAAAGACCCATGGTACTCAATAGGAGGAGTACCTTAGTAGGCTACAAGGGGGGGGGGGTGCCTTGGTGACGTGGCAGACCCACGGTGGGGAGCACCTTGGTGACGAGGCAAACCCACGATACTCAATAGAAGATGTACCTAAACAGTCCAAAGTTAGTGGGCAATGATGTGTGGTCGTGGTAGGCCCACTGTAATCGATATAGGAGGAGTTCTCCCATAGCCAAGGTTTTGACAATGTGACTGGGGATGTTACTTGATACTACCCATAGAATAAAACCTCGGTTTGAGATGAGTCTATTTTCATGTGTTTTCCACATGATTGAGATGCATTACCTGATAACATAGGAATATGTATGGGATTATACCTATGTAGGGTTATCTGTTGATTTCATACTTTTTGGTTTATCGTTGGTGATTTTTTTGAGACCTTGAGAGTCTCAGGGTCCCTATAGAGTATCGTTATACTCATCCATACACGGGATTTTCCCGCATCTTTTTGTGTTGGATGCCGATGACAGACAACAATGACTGAGGGTGAGAGTTCCAAGATTGGACGGTTCCTAGAGGTGGACCATACGGTGTGTCGGTATGTGGAGGAAATAGATTTATATGGAGTGCTGAAGAGGCAATTTGTACCTACCCTTTAGGTAGGAACATTGGAGGAAGACCCAATAGCTGCCTTTTTTTCTATCCTCAGTGGTATTGTATTTATTTTTTACTTGTACCTTAAATGTTTTTCTTGTATTCCAACCCCTTTTACTTTTAATCACTCTTTTTGTTATACATTTTACTTCTGTTGGTATCTTGTTATGTACATGGTTGTGAGTGTTTACAGGTTATAATGGAAATGCCTTCCTAGTTTAGGGAATTGCGCCTTTTGAGCTAGTCGCTAACCCCTGGCCTACAGAAGGTGTTCTTGGGGTTGTCACGGCATAGGCCCCGAGGGACGGGTAGTGACAAACTGGTATCAAAGTAGTCGGCTCTACCGCAGAACTGAAGACTCTGATTTATCTTTTTAACAGCAATAGTGTTATGTGATGGAAGTGTGGTTTTCAGTTTAGGGAGTCTAGTGTTGGTGTGACAGCTGACGTATCCATACACCAAGACCCCGACATCTCATATCTGACTCAGTGCCCAAAAACACTGACAGTGTGAGTGTTTTCAAGAGTCTTCTTTGTAAACTCTATGAGTGATCTCACTAAGTGATCTCACCATTTATAACATTTTGACCATGTCGCACCTGTTTCCTTATAGGATGCCTCAACCTAGACTGCAATCCAGTGTTCAGAGAGTTGTACACACTGATATCCCACCTAGAAACGAGGCCCTAGTGCAAGGCCTTTTTCCAGTGGAGGAACCAGTGGTACCATTACTCGTTGGTCCACCAATGCCACCAGCCTCAACAGTAGAGAGTGCATACAACTTGAGCGTGTTGCATGAGTTCCAGCACCAGAGACCTCCTAGGTTCAGGGGAGAGATGGACCCACATGTGGTTGACGATTGGCTAGTGGCCTTGTTGAGAGTTTTCCAATAGGTTGGGACACTAGCAGACCTCATGGTGATTCTTTCTACCATCCTTTTTCAGGTAGCATCATGAAGATGGTGGAGCATGATGCTCCAAGTCCACGATGAGGTGACGCTTCTCTGGGAAGATTTCAGATCCTATTTCGGGCAGTGTTTATTCCAGCGACTCTTTGCGTAGTGCGCATTCAGGATCTACTTCATCTTCAGCAGGGAAACATGACTGTGGCTCTATACTCCTAGAAGCTCACAAACCTATCACAATACTCAACTGATATTGTGAGAGACTCGTTCTTCAGGTCCTAGACCATCATATAGGGACTTAGGTAGGAGATTAGTGCTTTGATGGTCTCACTCAACATCCCAACGCAGGAAGGGGTGTTAGATAGAGCCCACTTAGTGGAATGATTCCTTACTAAGAAGTCACCTGCAGTGAGACCCACTACTTGTCGTCACGTAGAGGAGTCTTTTATAGGTGTTTGCAGACATACATCAAATATATCCAATAGGACCAGACCTTCAGGTGGACGACCGCATGATTCAGAGTTTTTTTTTGTGAGGAAACCAAGGTTGAGACAAACATGCCAAGAGTGGGTAGTGTTTCACATACGGGGGGCAGGGTCATGTGGCTCGTGACTGTCTGACCAGTCATACAGAGGATCAGTTGGCGGTCAAAGAACTGCCTAAGAAGAGACAGATATTCGATCGAGGTAGTCCATAGAGAGAATATATACATTGTAGAGGACCTGGTGGTGTATGTGGCGGTGGTTGCCGATTCGAGATGTTACAACCACCACCACTAGGGGGTCCACCCTGACTGTATGGAGTAGGTGGAACGGGGAGAGATTAGCTCCACGCAGTTGAGGCCTATGATCACGGTGCTCTAGAGATGATACGAGGTACGATCTATGTCTACTCTTCCTTAGATTAAGTACTTATAGACACTGGTTCTAGTTATTCTTTCATTTCCACCACCCTTTTTCGATGCTCATAGATTCTAACGGAGCCGTTGGCTCAATCCTTACAACTAGAGATTTCTTCAGGAAAAGATTCGGCCATTACACACTGGTTCAAGTAGTGTGATCTTACTCAAGGAGGTGAGAGCTTTGGTTGGGATCTCCTTGTAGCAGCGTCGAGGTCTTACAATGTCATCTGGGTATGGACTGGTTATCTATAGTCTACTCTCAGATAGACTGTATTAGGCACAAGGTGTGGTGTGTCCGCACGGATGGAACTAGGTATATCTTGGCCAGCAATATGGGAGCCTTTGCAGCACAGGATGGACCTACCTTGTAGAGAGTGCAACTGATCAATAATTAGTTTGCTTGCCTTACCCTAGGAGTTGTTGTTGTGGAGAGTCTGAGCTATCCTGTAGTGGTGGACTATTATATAGATGTATTTCCTAATGATGTTTTTTGTGTACCTACTCACAGAGATGTAGACTTTTACAATGAATTGTACCCCGAGATGGCACTGATATCTACACCAACATATTGGATGGCTCCTGCGGAGCTTCAAGAGCTTCGGGTACAACTGGAGGACTTGTAGGAGAAGGGATTCATCTGGCCCAGTGTTTTATCTTTGGAAGCCCCAATTCTTATCACCAAGAAGGCAGATGGGATATTGAGACTTTGTGTAAACTATTGGTGCATGAATCAGGTGATCGTGAAGAACAAGTAACAACTCCCACAGACTGATGACATCTTTGATCAGCTGAAGGGAGCACGGTGGTTTTCAATGATAGACCTCAGACCAGTCTATCACCAGCTCAGAGTACGATATGAGGATGTGACGAAGAAAAAATTCAGGTGTCGGTAGGACCACTACACGTTTTTGGTTATGCCATGCTGCATACCAACACTCAAGCAGTTTTCATGGGAATCATTAACAAGATATTTCATTCGTACCTTGATCGATTCATAGTAGTCTTCATCGATGACATTCAGATCTACATGACTACTTAAGAGGAGCATGCCTACCATTTGTGGGTAGTACTGGACACTCTCCGAGAGTACCACCTTTATGGTAAGCTCTCAAAGTGCTTGTTCTGGATCCGATTGGTTCAAATTCTGGGACATGTCATCTTGGAGGCTGGAGTAGCAGTGCATCCAACAAATATTGAGGTGATACATTCTTGGGAGCCACCCAGGAGTGTGACGAAGGTACAAATTTTCCAAGGTTTGGCTATATATTACCGATAGTTTGTGCCAGATTTCTCCAAAGTTGCAACACCACTATCAGCCTTGACCAAGAAGGGGAAACCCTTTCTGTGGTCAAAGAGATGCCAGCAGAGCATTCAAGAGATGAGGTAGTGGCTAACTAGTGCCCCCATATTGAGGCTTCCAAAAGAGGGTGTAGGGTACATAGTCTACTACTACACATCTGGGTCTGGACTAGGATGTGTCCAAATGAAGGAGTGAGTAGTAATAGCATATAGAACCTGACAGCTGAGACAACATGAGCAGAACTACACAACCCATGCCCTGGAGTTAGCAGGAGTTTTCTTCTCCTTGAAGACGTGGTAGCACTATCTGAGTGGTGAGTGTTTTACAGTGTAATTTGGTCACATGTGTCTCAGATATATCTTCACTCTGAAGAACATGAAACTGAGACTCTGATGTTGTCTTGAGTTTATCCGAGACTATGACTTTGAGATAGTTTATTCTCCTAGGAATGTGATTGTTGTTGCAGATGCACTCAACAGGTGATCTGTTATACAGATGCTAAGCAAGGCGACAGAGCAGCCAGCCGCTTTACATATATCCTTTGTGGATAGAGATGGAGAAGCTTTCCTTCAGTCTCTTACAGTGACTCCCCCACTTCTTCAGCGAGTCAGGGAGGCGCAACGTTGGGACGCTGACTGCGAGGCACGACATGATCATATATCCACAAGGTATGCATCCGATGGCTTTTCTAAGGGTTAGGAGCACGTCATCTTCTTCATAGGATGTACCATGGTACCAATGTCACTTTAGGATGAGGTGTTTTTGTAATTACACACATCCCCTATAGCGGTACATCCAGGAGTGGAGAATATGTACTAGGATCTCTGACGACAGCACTGGTGTCCGAGAATGATGAAGAAAATTGTAGAGTTTGTCTCTCGATGCCTCAATTGTCTGCAAGTGAAGGAAGATAATTAGGTACCAATAGGCTTGGTTCATCTTTTAGAGGTTCCAGAGTAGAAGTGGGATGGGATATCCAAGGACTTTGTGAAAGGACATCCACGTACATTCCGAAGACATGACTCTATCTGGGAGATCATTGACCAAGTCACCATGTTGGCTCACTTCCTACTGATTAGAGAGCATGGTTCAGTAGGGTGCTTGGTATACCTCTATGAGTAGGCGATTGTGGAGTTTGATGGGGTAGCCTCGATGATTTTTTCTGATCTTGATGCAAGTTTTACTTCCTGGCTATGTAAGTGGTTGTAGGAGGCATTTGGGACACAAATTCTTTTGAGCACCGCCTACCATCCTTAGACGGATGGCCAGATTGACCCGACCATTCATACCATCGAGGAAATGCTACGTTCATGTGTCCTCGACTTTGGTTGTAGCTAGGAGGATCACTTTCCATTGGTGGAGTTTTCATACAACAAATGGTTTCACTCCACCATTGGGATTTCACCTTTCGAGGAATTGTACATATGACATTTCATATCACATTTGTGTTGGACTAACACAGGGGAGTCGGCCCTTGTGGGACCAGATATGGTGCGAGCTACCACAAAGAAGGTGAAAATCATCCAGGAGCGGTACAAGACTGCACAAAGGAGGTAAAAGTCATATACATACATGATATGGAGACCTGTAGAGTTTGAGGATGGAAACCACGTCTTTCGACTAGTCTCAACATGATGTGGTTTATGGAGATTTGGCCGAGGTGAAAATTTATCTCCGAGGTTCATCAGACATTTTTAGGTCCTCAGCCGAGTTGTTGAGGTGGCATACCGCTTGGATCTTCCACCTTAGTTGCACAGGGTACACGACTTCTTCCATGTATCCCAGCTAAGGAGATTCGTGCATGACCCTTATCAGACCATCGACCCTAGAAAACTGGACGTCAACGATGGGTCGACTATTACGGAGGTTCCAGTAGAGATTGAGGATCGATAGGAGCTGATCCTTGGTGGATGGTCTATAACTCTAATGCGCGTTCACTGGCAGCATGAGAACCTCCAGGAGATATCAAAGGATCGGGAGGCTCATATGCATGCTCAGTACCCCCATTTGTTTACCTAGTTTGAGTTGTGTCTTACTGGGATGTCGAACCCTGAGGTGGGGATAATTTAAAGACACAAGATTTCCATGTAAATTATTTTTAAATAAATGTAAATTTTATGAGTCCGTGAAAATTGGAGAAATGTGATTCCAAGTCCTAGAGTGTCTGGAATGAATTTTTTAACTTTTGTATGGATACGTTTAGTAAACATTTCATCGTGTTTTTCTAACTTTTGATTCAGTTCTCGGAATTGAAATCAGAGGGAACCGTTGAACTCGTAGTGCCGGTATTCGCTTAAGAAAACTTTCACCTAGATGTCATTTGGTCAAGGGTGAAAAATAATTTTTTTTTGGGTTTTTCATTTAAATAATAAAATAATATAAAGAAATTTTTTATTTTATTTAGTTTCTTAAAACATCCAAGTGGATGTTGAGGTGTGGGGAGCACCAAACCGTAACCTCCCATTAGAGGTTATGGTGGTGGGGACCACCCAAACCAAGACTCCCATGAAAGGTTGTGGTGGTGGGGACAACCTGAGACCTAAACCTCTCAACTCCCACAATAAATGAGGGAGAGCATCTTCAACTCATCCTGCATTAAATGTGACAAGCCTCCTATATTAATCTTGCCACCCCTTCCCTTTAATTAATTGAGCCAAAACAACAATTAATTAATTAAACTCTTTGAATTTATGCCACAAAACATAATAGAACTCATAATTTATTGTTTGGGCTATGATTTATTTTTGGTGGAAATGGGGAGAGGAGGAACATGGGAGAAAGCTCTCCAACGAAGAATGCTCCACCAAAAAATAATGGCGTCCTCCTTCGACCTTCTTTATTGTAACTTATTTCGATGTGGGATGTCCTGATCTACCGGGAATCGATTATTGTACTACCTTGTTGCACCAATGACATCAAGTGATCATTGTAGGGGTGTATTTTAAAAAAAAATCACTTTACATGTACTCCCTTATTTTCATGTGCGGGTTGGGAACAAACATTGTGGAACATTAGGGTTTCACGTTCATGCTTCGTTCTTTGTGAACCATTTTCTTCAACTCTAAACACAGAGGGTCTGCACCAAAAATACATGGCCTACCCCTCCATCGTTATTCTTTTGTGTGTTCTTTGATGTGGGGGACTGCAGTGAAGATGACTAAGGCAACAGTGCCGCCACCCGTGGCCTCACCGCACCGCCCGGGCCGACCCACAGCCTCACCGAGCAGCCCCGACCGACTCTCGGCCTCACCGCACTACCCTAGCCGACCTGTGGTTCGAGCATATCCATGCCACTATCTGAGCCGATACACACCGCCATTCGAGCCGAGTTGTGCCACCGAGCCGAGCCGCACCGTTGTCTGCCGAGTCGTGCCACCGAGACAAGTCGCGCTGCCATCTGAGCTAATTCGTGTCGTCGTCTGAGTCGTGCCGTCATCTGCAATGTCGAGGCGCTATGACCTCATGGCTGCTATGCACCACACGTGACAGGTCCGCACTCCTCACGAATGGTATGTTCCCTCACGGTCAGTCCACGCCCTCACAGCCAGTCTGCGCCCTCATGGTCGGGTCAGCCGCCCTTGTGGTACCCCTCGGCTGAGAGGCCCCCACGGTACCCTCACGGACCTCACAGGCTGGGCCACATTATGGGCCGGTCCAGACCCGAATGGTCAGGCCAGGTCGACCCGCGTCGGGTCGGTCTGATCGGGTCGGACCAGACCCAGGCCCACAACGACCCTTTACCTTCTTTTGGCCATAACATTGGCATCGGTCGTCCATTTGACAAACTATTAGCAACGCTATAAATCTTGTAGCAAGAAAGTCACTTTGAGTATATTCCACTTGATTTTTGGTTTGAGATGTGAAACATTTAGGTTGGATCAAGCACAAATCCAACCAGGCCCTCGGGACTAAAATGCTAATAACTCACAGACCGAGCGTCTGATTGACACGCTGTCAGTTGCATTGAGACCTCTATGATGTGGAAGTCCTTTGGAATACTTCTTCAATTCATGTCGTCACAGATAATGTATCTTCCAGTGGATCATGAAGAGGAACCTCATAATTATAAGGGAGCTTAGCGTGGAGACCTATTAGCTCACTCAGACCTAACGACAGCTGACCAATTCGACTCTGAGTTACTCGACTTGCCTAGTGTGGTGCACCTTGGTGTCGCGACAGACTCATAGTGGGGAGCGCCATGGTGTCGCAGCAGACCCAAGGTACTTGATAGGAGTAGTACCTCTGTAGGCATTGAGGGGGAGCGCAATGCTGACGCGAAATACCCTCATTGGGGAGTGCCTTGGTGATGCAGTAGACCCACTGTACTCAACAAGAGGAGTACCATAGTAATCCATGGTTAGTGAGAAGCGCCTTGGTGTCAAGGTAGGCCCACTGTACTAAATAGAGGAGGAGTTCTCCAGTAGCCAAGGTTTCGACAATGTGACTGGGGATGTTACATGATACTACCACTTGAATAAAACCCTAGTTTGAGGTGAGTCAGTTTTTCTGTGCTTTCCTAATGATTTAGATGGATTACTTGATAACTTATGTATATGTATGGGTCTATACCTATGTAGGGTTATCTGTTGAATTTAAAATTTGTGGTTTATACTTGGGGGATTTTTGTGAGACCTTGAGGGTCTTCGGGTCCCAACTAAGTATCATTATACTCACCCCTATATGGGCTATGCCCGCACCTTGTTGTGTTGGATGCAGATGACGGACATCACTGACTGAGGCTGCGAGTACCAGGATTGGATGATGCCCGGAGGTGGACCATACAGCGTGTCCATACGGGGAGGAGACAGACGGACGTGGAGTGTAGTGGAGGCGATCCGTACCTACCCTTCAGGTAGTAACCATGGAGGACAACCTAGTAGCTTCCTTTTTCTCTATCCTCAGTTGTACTTGTACCATTATTGTTTGACTTGTTTTCTGAACCCTTTTACTTTTCCTCACTCTTTTTGTTATACATTTTACTTATGTTGGTATCTCGTTGTGTACTTGGTTGTGAATATTTACAGGTTATAAAGGAAATTACTTCATATTTTAGGGAATTACTCCTTTGGTTCTAGTCGCCAACCCCATGCCTATGGAAGGCGGGATTCGGGTAGTCAAGACACGGGCCCCGGTGGATGGGTTGTGACAAAAGTAATCAATTATTTAAATCACCTCAAATTTAACTACTATTTGAACTATAAAATTTTTATTGGATATGTTCATACAAATAGTCACATGAAATACCAATCCATGGAGTGTATGATAAATGTTTCTTTGTTATCACGATTCCCTTCAACTATGGTGGTTTCATAAGATTTACCTTTATAATATTGACCTAAACCATTTTTTTGTATTATTATACTAATTATAACTTTTATCAAGGAATTTATTTGACATATTCCCACACTCCATTAATTTATTATGCTGTATATGGATTTTTTTTCATTATGTAGAGATTTATGAAGTTCTTATGGAGCATTGTACCACTGAGAAGTGGGGGGTTGAATCTGTGTATGTATTTTTGTGAATTGAAACAATAATAAATTTATCCCTTCAAATTATTAGTGTAAATTCATTATAAAACATTTAAATCACATGTATTATAATATAGGAAGTCCATCAATGAATATAATATTTACAATGATTGTCCTTAGTGGGAGAACCTACATCCTTACAATGGACACTCCAACATGTCCATTGAAATGAAAAATTATAATGAAGATGATACAACATTAAGATAACTCATATTAGACTCATTATCTCTCATAATAACTAATTTTTTGATATTCCCAGTTAGATTAAATTTCTGTATTACATTATTTTATCCAGATTAGAATATGAATCTTTTCAAATTCTTCTCCCATAAAGGTTAATCGTGAATTGTGGTCTGATATTCCTCTGATCATCTCAATCCAAAGAAAATAGTTGATATACCTAAATCAATAATTCTACATTATTTTCATAATAATTATCCATTTACTTATATATTCTAAGAAATTTTACTATTTCACAATTATAACTATATCACAACCAACACTACAAATTTCTATTTCTAATATTATTTTAATAAAATTATTGAACCTGAAACATATCTCTATTGGAAACTAAACTCTAACAAAATAAACAAAAAATATTAGCCTTATGTATTAAAAAATTCTTACATATTCAATAACCTTTTCAACCCTCTATATATATAATCCCATAATAGAAACATGAAGGAAACCAATTTCATTTTCCCACGCACTGATATTCTATGAATAAATTTTTACACACATTTGTATTTCAATTACATGCTTCTCAACTCTTCTGGAACATTCGAAAACTGTCAAAAACAATCACTGATTCATCAATTCTAAAATATACATAGAACATAATTAAGGAAATTTTTCTAACCGGCTCACTATTACGTGATAATAAACAAAATGATAAATTATCACAAAATCATAATGACATTGAAACATTATAGTTTAATGAAATATTTTATAGAAAAAAAATGTATGTAACAGATTTTCAAGAATTAAATTATCACCATTGAATCAAGAATTGTACTTAAAGACTTATATTTCTAAATGATCAGATTTTTCATACAATTTAGAAAACTTATTTTTAGATATTCATCTTTGTTTTTCAAATTCTCTTGATCCAACTAAAAATATTTATGAAAATGGATGTATATATTGTTAGAATAATTAAATACATTGGTCACCTGAAACATCAATGTAACATAAACAATTAATTAAAATTTTATTTTTCTTCATTTCATGATTCCAAAAAATTATGTGTTCAGAAATTTCATTGGGATGCTCAGGTCACTTTCAAAAGTTATTCCATATCTATTTCACTCAAATTAGTCGACTAAAATCATAAAAAAATTATAAAATTGAAGTGAAACTATAATATTCAGATTCAAATCATTCCTAGCCACACAAATTTATATGAAATCGTCTTTACCTATTGGAAGAGACTCTAGAGGAAGTAGATATGAGTCTAGCAATGCTGAGAGGTACCATCATTACAGAATCATCATTATTAACATATTTATTTGATATAGGTGCTCAATATTCATTTATTTCAACTGATTTATTCTATATGATTAATATTCTAAGGGAGTTTTTATTTTATTTTATAGTTATTATTACAATACTTAGATAAAATAGAGATTAAGGTCTCTATAGTTCCACTTATTCCTTCCCTTTGACATTTTTTGAGTATTCTTGCGATTTTCTAGTTCCCGACATGAAACAAATTGATGAAATATTTGGTATTGAATGGATCATTTAAAATAAATTCTTAATAGATTCTTATCGCCATGGGGAATTTATTATTGTACTCGATGGGGTTTTCTATGTCATTCATGGAAAATGAGACACGATGTTGAGGAGAGCATAAAATTATTATCCATAAATGGGGAATGTAATGTATTTATATGTTTTTGATTTGGTGTGGGAATCCTTGTGTGGTGATATCCCTCTAGTTTTCAATGAATTTCTTGACATTTTACCTTTTAAAATCTCTGCTTTTCCCTATATAAGAGTGGTGGAGTTCTTCGATGATTTATTTCTTGGTACTCTACCAATACATTTTCCTTCATCAATCATACAACCAAATGGAATAAAGATATTAATATTCAATTGAATGATCTTATAGAGAATGAATTATTATGCCTATGTGTGTAACATTGGTTTGTTCCGTTTCGTGTTGTTATGAAAGGCTAGGAGTCACTTATCCTTTGTGATGATTATAGAAAAGTGAATCGAGGTAAGGTAATAAAAAATAATCTATTTCAGTGAATTAAATATCAATTTCACTAGATTAAATGGGTGAAGTGTTTCTCAAATATTTATCATCAATTTGGTAACCATTAGTTGAGGATAAAAGAACATAACGTCCAAAAAAACTTTATTTTTGGAGAATGTATGACCATTATAAGTACATTTTAATGAAATTTGGTATAATCAATTCTCATACAATATGTATAGGTTTAATGAATATGATTTTAAATGGGAATTTTGATACCTTTGTGGTTTCCCTTGATAGTGGAATCATTGTTTTCTCTATGACTGAGAAAGATCATTTGCATCATTTGAGAGAAGTACTGGATTTGATGAGAAACCATCGAAAATATTCCAATCATTTTAACTATGATATCTGGATTCATGATGTAAATTTCATGGGACATTTGGTGTTAGAACATTGTATATCAGTTGACCTAGAAAGGTAAAATATATTATTGAATTTAGAATAACAACATAGTTTTTTCATGATTTGGATCTTCTTAAGTCTGTTTGGGTATTATAGCATTTTTCTAATGGACATCCCAATGTTAAATACTCTAATGACTACTCTAACTCATAAGGGAGTAAAGTTCTCATAGAATATGAATTTTTAGAGTTGTTTTGTTGATATGAAACATATTTTTACTATTGTTTTAGTGTTGAATATTATAGATTCTTAAATATCTATTTTTCATCAAGGATGCATCAGGATCAGGTTTAATACATTATTTTATAGGGTGACGATTTCTTTACTTATGGTTCTCTATAACGTAGGCCACATAAAATGATTTACCCAAACCCCATGACCTTTACCTGGAATATGTTGTGAGTATACATAAGATATGGTGGAATTACTTTTTATTATAAGTGATTACAATGTTATTTAACCACACAATATTGAGTCATATATTCTCTCAATGGGATTTGAATCTCTACCAGAGGTGTTGGGTGGAGTACATGTAATATTTTGACTTTGACATCCCCTATAATACAGTGGAAATGGATGTTTCTTATGAATATTAGAATAGTAAATTTCCAAACCCATAAGAGAACGTATCAATAAAACTATTGAACATGATGCTTATTTTTTAAAAGTATCATTTTAGTGTTCAGAATAATGGGGAAGAGGATTCCATGGCATGTGTTCATTTGAAATCTAGCCATCCTGCAATAATTATATAGGATCAATAGATTGAGGATGAGATCCATATCATTATAAAATCTTTGTGGTGGGTAGGCTATGCATGAATAGTAATTCACCAAAAGGGGAATTCTATGTTCTCTAAATCCAATTGTTGTTCAATTGTAGTTGGGAAAGTTATGATGGTGGATTTCCATAATTCCTAGTGGGCAGTTCACCCAAAATATATAAATATGTTATATGACATGAAATGTATATTCTGGTGTCCAGGTATGAGATGAGGCATTGCTAAATTTTCCTAACATTATTATAAATTTTAATATGTCTGATTTGATCATAATAACCCTTGAGGTTTTCTTCAGCCATATCCACTACTAACATGGAAACAAGATGATATCTCTATGAAATTTTTTTTGGGGTTCCACATTCCAATAGAAAGAAGAATTTGGTATGGTTTATGATCAATGGGATGAATAAATCTGGTTATTTCAATTAATAAGATTTTCCATTTATTATTTTGGTATATTGTATGCAATATTTTCGAGATCAGGTATTGTGTGGATGTGCGATTATGAGGCCTAATATTCCCATAATAAATGATTGAAATATATTAAATATCTTGTGAATGAAATTTTCCTCAATATTTTGGATAATATCAAAAATGGTGGCTCAAATAAGAAATATGAGGGCACCATGGTGGTAGAAATATGGGTTTTACTCTAGGTGAGACGTAACCATTTTCGGTTTGAGAAGATTGCTGAAAATTCCCCATTGGTTTAAAATTTACAAAATGATTAAATAAATTACTTTATTAATTTAATATTTCAATGAACCAACATATCTATTTATATATTCAAGTATGGAAATTTTGTATTTTTATCCATAAAACCTTGTGAGTTGAAGAGATCCATTGGAGATGTTGGAGGAGATCCCTTTGGTGGATGAACACAAGATCAAATATCGATCATCGTTGTGGGACATGATCTACTAATATAATCATCAAACATGAAATAAAATCTTTAATTATTATAGATTTATCTAATTTTAGGTATGATAGTTTTTTGATTTGATTCATTACACCATTCATGATTCCTATAATAAAAACAGTCACATCAACCAACTGATTTTTCTGTGGATCATGAGTATGAGGGATGAGATTATTATAGGGTGATTTTGGGAGATTTAATTTTAATTGATAATATATTTCTTTTTATTCTCATTTAAATGATTCAAGATAAAAAATAACATCAATGAGGTTCAATCATCTCATTTTATCATGTTCTTTTCCACTCTTATATGTATTTCACCATGGGAGTTCTTTGTTTGGCCTAGGTTTCAACTTATCATGAAAAAATAATTATTGTACATAGTTTCCTTGGTGAATAAAATATATATATGAGAGCATTATGTCATAGAGGTGGTGTGACAATAGATATTGATGTAGATTATAAGACTTTAATGCACGATTTTAATATTCTTCAGTGCACACTGAAGAAAAATGATCTAATCCATTTTCTGAGCAGATCGATGGAATGAATCTTGTTTTGATGTGATGTAAAGATTCTTCATACCTCGATTCATGATTTCCTAGAAAGGCATAATCATAATCGAAGGCTAGAATAGTAGAGAAGCTATACAAATGAATAAAATTCTTTTGTGGATAATTGTGAACCATAGGGCATGTAATCCAGTATTGCACGACATGTGGGCCCCCCTATTCACTAGCTTGGGGTTTGTGTTTGAGTTAAGGATCACAAAATAGTTTTCCCTATAACGGGGAATAAGAACCATCCACACTAACTCATCATTTACCTCATCGAGTGCATGGAGACATGTAAGACTGTGTAGGCATCCTACATGCCCTTTAAAACGCCACAGAGACACGAGATTGACCATGTAAAAGGAAAAATCCATGTACCAGTACACGAGAACATGAAAACTGGCTAAATCCATTTACTATAACACAACAATAATACATGGAAATCCTACACATCATGTACTTCTACAAAGATACAACATGATGACAGAAACTGTTTAAAAGGGAAGGACTCAAGTATAAACGACATGGCATGTGAAACCCAATACACACCATGTATATTTTTTAGATATATTTGATCACTTTTCCCTATTCCTCTAAGGAATGTTTTAGTATGGTATGTTCCACATATCCATTCGAAAAAGGTAATGTATGAATCCTCTCCCACTTATGGGAGAATGATCCTTTTAAAAAGACTACTTAGAAAGAGTTGTTGGAATCACTTCATGAATCCCAGAGTGATATACTCTATTCCTATTCATGACATAGGTAGAGTTATTGGAATCATCATGATGATTTTTACCCATGTGTAAATCCTCTACATAGTTTTTTAAACTAGATGTAGTTTTTGGTATCAGCTGATATCCTTAGGAGTGATCCTCATCTTGGTTCTGTATCTATTCAAACATTAACAGTGCTATCTTACTCAGAAGTGTGTTATCCCAAATGTGTACTATGTGGAATCATCAATTTAGAATCCTATTCTGGTTTATTACATACGTGAATACCATTTGACCATATGCCTATGTTTCTGATGTAGGGATATTCTATTTATACATTCTATAGAAATATATATGGGTTTAGATGACTGTATTTCCTTTGATGTATCATTTTTAGTGTGGAATTTTCTTACTATGTATTGTTATACTAACCCATACATGGGCTATTCCCACACATGTCACATCTTGTACTGATGATCGGCACATTGAGAGAGACATTGATAGACCGGGACAAAATGTTTCTTAGTGAGACTGGACAAACTGAGGAGTGTTTGTGGGACTTTTGATAGTAAACACCAGTACATAATTTTTTATTGGAATTATGTTACACACATTGATGGTGGGATATTATATAGTGTTTTTTACTTTCTTCTTCATCCAATTTTACACTAGATATAAGATTTATAAGTATACAAGAATATTTGCTCAGTTGTTTTTATATTTCAACATTGTATAGGATTGGAGATATGTGTGTATAGGTACTTAGGCTTTGCCTTCCAATATTAGTGATTTGACTTATTGTCACTAGTATCAATCCCCTATCTAGTTGGAGGAATTCTTGGAGATCCACAGTATGCACCCCATTGGGATGGGCCATGAATGAGTGGTATTATAGTGGTTGGCTCTATATTAGGTAAAAGAGTGTGTTTGATTTTTTAAGGAGACAATGTTATGTTTTTTGTGCTCATATTTTTGGTAGGAGACTATAGTGATGGTGTAGTGGTAGGTGTATCTATAAAGCCGGACACTAATCACTTTCTTTTCAAACCGGGAGATGATAATTTTGGTTACAAGGAAAGCAATGGTACACACATCATATAGTAGTGGGTTCTGGATTCAACTTCCTTCTTGATTCATCTCTCTATATATAGTCATTGGCATTTGTATATCATGTTTATTTTAGGATGCCTCTGCAATGTATATCAAATAGTATTCAGAATTATGATATTAAGGATAACCTCCGTAGTGAGGAAGCATCAATACAAGCACCAGTTCCTGAGGTGTTACCTCTAGTTGGTGCACTACTTATACCCCACCACTGGTGAAGCCCATGGTTCCCACAGTACTATCGGATCAAGTGTGTAGGCTAGGCACACGTTTCATGTTTAAGATATAGATACCCCTCATGATCCAAGGTGAACCCCTCCTATAGGTAGATTAAGATTACTTTGAGGTGGTTACCATAGTTCTTCATCTGGTTAGGACACTAGTTGATTAGATGGTGGTCCTAGTGGCATGCCCTATTCATATATTAATAGGTTCATGGTGGGGGTGGGGGTTTGGTAACCTAGTCTTATGTCAAGGTGAATATTTCATGAAAATAGATTGCAAATAATTTTCAAGTGGATTTATCACTAGCTTCATTGACATATGTACATATTCCGGATATTCTGAAGCCCTCGTAGTAAAGATCAATAATATCTTAGTATTCATCGATTTATACCAACCATTCTAGGTACTCAATGGATATGGTTCATGAATATCCCTTTCGGGATCAGAACATCAAGCACATTCATTATAGTGACATAATAAACAGTGTTATCCCTATATACATTCCTACAAATACAGGGGTCGAAGATAATGCTTTGGTGGTTAAGAGTTTTATGGATGAGAAGTTACACCTAGTGGTTTTAATTTTTGGGAAATATGGAGTAGAGATATCATTAGTAGGGATCTGAAATCAGTCTCAGAGAATAGGATGTTCTACAAAATTCCAAGAGGAGGTCTCACGAATGTGGTTATGTGGTTCGGGGATCACAGGGTGAAATAAATCATCCAAAAACATGGATTTTTAACTTATCTGATGGTAGGGGACTTCTTACCCGAGATTTAATTACCCGTATTACAATTATTATAGACACCATAGACGGGCTGTCGAGGTAATGGTTGTGACATGAGATGGAAACTCCATATGTAAACATACATGAAAAAATAGCTTGTAGAGAAATAGGAGGTGGTATAAAAATTGAAATATTTCCACCACCATCCCTAGGTGGTCTGCTCCAAGCTTAGGGAGTTGGAGAAAAATGGTAGGGATAGTTGTAGGCAGTCAAAGCATATGAACCAGAGGCTATAAGAATGAATCTAAATACAATATATATCATTTCATTTATTGCTACAATACTAATTTACAAAGGTTCTTGTATGTGAGAGTTTCTATTGGAATATCTTCGTAGTACCATCATGGCCTTACAACATCATTTGTGGTATGTACTCATTATCAATAGTCATTTCTCAGATTGACTATTTTAGGTGAATGATGTGGTGGGTCCACGGTGTCATAACATGGTTATCCTTTTATGGATAAATTGAAACCCCATAAGAATATGATAGGATAATTCATAGGAGGGTGCAATAGGATTTTTATGAGTTGTCTAGCCTAACCCTTGGTGAAATGAATTTTATGAGTTTCCAATTTTATGAAATTGTGGAGGAGTATGAGGATTTTGTTCGTTAGGATGTTCATGGTTTACCTCCATATATAGATATAGAATAATACAATGATCTAAAACTGAGTATAACACAAACATATGCGGTATAATTTCATACAGCTCATATAGAGCATTGATACATGAGGGTAAAGTTTGAGGGCATGCATATAAAGGGATTTGTGGGACCCCATATTTCACCATTGACAACCCTAGTTTTTTACAATGATGTAAAAAGGGAGGATGAGGTTGTGTGTGGACTTCCGAAACTTGAATCGGGTGACTGTGAAGAACATGTATCTACTACCGATGATCAATGACATAAATAATCATTTATGTGGTGTTCTATGGTTCTCAAAGGATAAGCTCAAGTTTCTCTATCACCATCTTTGAGTATGGGATGAGGATATACAAAAGACAACATTCAGATGTTTCTATGGTTATTATGACTAATTGGTAATGTCCTTCAGTATGAAAAAAACCCTAAGAAGATTTCACAAGACTCATATACCATATCGTCTAGAAATTCATATTCTAATTCATGGATTTCTTAACCGATGATATCGTTCAGTTCTTAGAAACCGAGGAAGATCCTATGAGACACATGAATATAGCTATATACGTTCTCTGAGAGAACCACCTTTATTGAATTTTCTCCATATTTCATTTTTGAAATAAGGTTGTCCACTTTCTGGGACACATATTCTCTTCCTATGGAGTGGAAGTAGACCCTCCCATGGTGGATACAGTGTTAGCATTGGAGCCCCCCAAGAGCATGATCGAGGTACAAAGCTCCCTTGGGTTGGCTGACTATTACCATAGATTCATACCTGACTTATCCTAAGTATTATCTCCAATAAAAGATTTAATCCAATGGGGAAGCCTTTTCTGTGGAGAGATTGATGATCATAGTCTTTTTATTAGATGAGGTGGAGTTTGAAGAGAGAACCCATCATTATATTTCTAGGGGAGTTTTTCGAGTATGTAGTCTTATGAAATGAATCATAAACCGGGACAGGTTGTGTCCTGAGGCAGATGAAATCAATTATTTCTCATAAATGACACTAGTTGAGACATCATAAGTAGAACAATGTGACCAACTATATTGGGATTTTAATATTGATCTTACCACTAAATATGAGGAAACCATACCTAATGGATGAGTGGTTTATCATCTATTCCAATCAAAAGTGTCTAATGTATATATTATCTTAGAAGGATTTCATCATGAGACAAAGGCGATGACTAGAGTTAATCTAGGATGATAACTTCAACATTTTCTATACTCTAAGGAAGGGGAATGTGGTAGAATATTCACTTATTTGAAGGTATTTTACATTGTTTCTGGAAGATGTTTTAGAGTATTTTTATTCATTGCAGTTATCCTTCATGGACAGAGATAGAGTAGCTTACATCTAGTCTTTGGTTGTTACCCCTCAACATTTGTAGTGATTCATAGAGGAACTGATAATGAATTTTGATTCCAAGACCCTATAGACAACGATATCCACTGGACAAGGTCATGATTGATTTTATAATGATGGGGAGCAATTCGTTTTTTTAATGGATGCACAATGGTACCATTGAAATTATAGGAGAAAGATAATAGGTAAATTAATACATATCCTTTAGTGGTACAACTAGGTGTTTAAAAGAAGTACATGCACATCCAATGTCAGTTTTCGTGGCCAGATATTAATAATGTACTTGAAGAGTTTGTCTCATGATGCCTAACAATTTTGCAAGTGAAGGATATGAACAATGTTCTAGTTGTCTTTTCTCAACATCTTGATTTTCTAGAGTGAAAGTGGGATGTGAAATATATGGGTTTAATGCTGGTATTAACACATACTCCCATGGGACATGATACCATATGGGTGACATATAAAAACACACAAATTCTATCTATATGTAATATATTTGAGATAAGTGTTTAGTATAGAGGTTTTTGTGACGTTGGATATAGTTGGGAGGGTCACCTACGATTGGTGGAGTGTGTGTACAACAACATCTACCAAGCCACCATCATTATTGCACCATTTAAGGAATTTTACATGAAACCCTATAGGTGACATCTTTTTTGGACTAATTAGGGAGAGTCAATAATCAAGATCATAGAGTTAGTGTGTGCTAACACAAGAAGGATAAGATCATGTACGTGTAGATGAATTCAACAAAGATCCATCAGATTTATTATGTAGAAAGTCGATGTAGGCCTTTGGATTTTTTTGAGGGAGACCATGTGTTTCTGTATATTTCACATCATAGTTGAATATGATGACTTTTTGTGTTGTAATATTATCACTATGATTTATAGGGTTTTATCAGATAAAATATATTTGGTCAGGTGGTTTACAAATAAGGTATACCTCTCTAGTTATATGTGGAACATGACATCTTCCATGTGTATTAGATGAGGTGGTATCGGAATGTCCCATCACACATTATCGATTTTGGAGGGATTAACATCATGTATGATTCTACCATTGCTGAGTACCAAATAGAGATGGAGGATTGGTAGTATTGGATAATTTGTGGGTGACCGATTATTTTATTGAGTGTCTAGTTTTAGTACGAGAATCTTTAGGAGAGCACATGGGAGAAGGAGGCATAGATATGTTCCCAATACCCCCATATTTTATAGTGGCACCTTTTTTAGATTTTTTATGACCTAAATCTCCGTGATGAGGATAATGTAATGACTAAAATATTCAATATATTATATTTGGATATTTTATAGATTATTTTCCAGAATAGTAAATTGGTCATTGTACGAGTCTGAGGCTCATTGTGACCAAAATAAAATTTTGAAATATATTACATATATAAAATAGTATGTTTGAATGGTTTTCAAAAAAAATGTAGAATAAATTCTAAAGGGATTCTCAGATAAAAAATATAAGGGCACCGTTGAGTTCAAAATTCTTTTTTACCCAACGTGTGACTTATCCTCCATCGGCATGATGAATTTGTAAAAAAGTCACAATTGGCGTAAAATAGATGAAATAATCATATAAATTATTTTATTTTTTTAATGAGGAAATGTCCTTACTTCACCATTTAAATATATTCTTTTGGAAAATTAAAAGGGTTAGCTACAATACCCTACTAATTATTGAGATCCATTGGAGCCATTGAAGGAGATCTTGTAAACATATGATGAGAAGATCAATGATTGACGACCATTGTGGGATAATATAAATGGGTCTCATCATCAAATGTGACACATTATCATTATTCATCTTTTATATATCCAAATCACTGATGGGAGGTTTTTCTGTTTGATTCCATCGTCATTAATGATTCATTTGAATAAATGGACTGTTTTCCAAACAGATTGATCTGGGGAGCTTTCGTAATGTAGGATGGGGTTTTTTGGATGATTTTGTTATAATTACATTGGTTTGAAAAATTATTTTGTATTATTCAAAATAATGATTGAATTTATATGAACACAATCATCAATTGAGGTTCATTCCTATCAATTTTTCTTATTCTTTTCTCCCTCAATCTTTCATTCACCATGGGAAATTTTCATTGGAAAAACAGTTTGAAATATCCCAACCAGTCAATTGTTGTGCACATATTTCATTGATCAATGACATGATATCATAGATCGGTGAACAGAATGACACGACGAGGATGCATCGATGAAGAAAAAAATATTTCGGGTTTCAAAAATATTTTATTTTCATATTCCTTACAGAAAAATGAAAAAAATTGACCTAAACCATTTTCAAAGTGGATCAAATCAAAAAAAATCATTGGTGATAGACTGAGATATGTTCCTCCGGATTTTGACACCAGTCCCTAGTAATCACAATTAGGTTGGACTCTTTTTGCAGACATATATGGTGAGATTGTATTTGGACTTTATTACATTCATTTAACTAATGTCATACTATAGTTGTAGAATTTTCATGTTTTCATGCATGGTTATTCAGTAGATTTTACATTTCATTCTGGTATATGCTTAGAGATGTGTGCATTTGTATATGTGGATAGTCTAATTCCTCCCATGTTAGTGATATGAATTCTCGGTGCTAGTTTCATGCCCATATCTGATTATGGTTGGCTTAGGGAGTCACGATATGAGAACCATTGGGATGTGTCATTACACTCACATTATACATAATAATTATAAAACAAATTTTGAAGATTTGGGGAAAATATATGTGAAAGTCATTGTTCATTTTCATAGAGTTCCTTATGTTATAGTATCTGAGAGGGATCCTCAGTGCAATTATCTCTTTTTGAGAGGCCTCTAAAAGGCACATGGATCTTAGGATGGTTTGAGTATGGAAAACAATATATAGATGGATTTCTAGGTTGAAAGAGATATACAGATTCATTATGATATGCTTCACTCTTATGCTCTAAACATTGGTGGGGATTGGGATGACCAAATGGGGATGAAAGTATTTTATTATGACAATAGATAACATTCTGTTATCATAATAGATTGTTTTGATGAATTGTATGGCTAACCAAAAAAATATTCCTTTTGTTTTTCATATATTTTTCTAAGTTCATTTATTGGCCGGATCTTGATTCAATGGATGATTATAATTAATTTAGTGATTCATCAAAAAATATTGATGATATAGAGAAGGTATAAGTCTTATTTTGTTCTTCGTTACAAAACATTTGAATTTCTAGTTAGTGAACATATAATCTTGAATGATTCACCTTGGTTTGGTAATCCGCAACAAGGGAGTTAGTGGAATCTTTCACCTCATTTCGTGGGACCTTTTTAGATTGATGATCAGGTGGGAAAGTATTCGTAATGGTTTAAACTTCCTACATTGCTGACACCGTTACATAACAAGTATCCCAAATCTCACCTAAAAAAGTATTTATCTAATCTATGTAACAATCTAAGCCATAATAATATCAATGTCCATATTGATTTATCTGATACTAATCATCTAGTTAGTATAATTGATTATAGAAAATAAGGAATATCATGGGATGATGATATCTTTGGTGCAAGTGCTATGGAAGTATGGTTCATATTCACATGATATGTGGGATAGTGAGGAACTGAAAAGAGATTAGTGTTCTTAACATTTTATAATTAAAGTTTCTAAATATTAATTTTCACAGAAAAAATGTTTATATGGTGGGGAGGTTGTAAAAACATGTTACTATTTTTAGGTATTCATTAACACTACTTTTTATCAAAATTTGGCTGGATTTTTTTAATGAAACTGGGGATAAAATTTTGAAATTTTTGAATGACTTTTGGGTTGTTCATGGTTAGTGCACGTTTTTTCAAAATGATGTTCTACTAGTGAAAACAAAATAATTCATGGGACTGAGGGTTTTGACATTTGGTGCATGGTTTGAAAAACCATACTCTCACCAAGGAGGAAACATTCAACCCTATAGCAGGGTGTTCATGACTAGGGAACACACTTTGTTTAATCGTGTGTCCCTACATAGATAACTGTGCATACTAGGAATACTTTATATGAAATTTAATTATAAAACCCCCAATCCCTCAGTTACAGTGCTTGATGGGCCTTACTATACCTACTATGATATCAATATCCTTGGTGGCTCCCAAGTGGTGATTTTGGACCCTCAAAACACTCCATTAGTGAATATAATATTTGTGAACAATTTTTGATCTCTTTTCGTTAACTGTCCTCTAATTTCACACTATCTCCTTCTATTTCCTATTTTCTCCCTATATTTCTCTAAATATCCATTTTGTTGGGTGATCTAATAACAATTGATTCCGATTTTGAATATAGTTTTTATTCCCAGACCATCATTATCTACAATATTAATTGGAGATTCCCATTTATGGATTTTCTTTTCATGATTTCGTGATCTCGAGGCATGTGGTTTCATTATCATGACCAGTTGTTATTAAACCCAAGCTGTTTGATTTAAATTAAATTTTTTGATTTAAATTATGTTTCATTCATATAGTTTATTAAATTCCCAATCTTATGGAATTGAGGTTTTTTATATTATTTTCATCGAAATTGGGAAAACAATCAATAACAATGAATTGGGGTTAGTTTTTGATGATGATGTGAAATTGTGAAATTTAAATTGATGAATCTAAATTGTGAAATTAATTTCAAAAAGTTTTTTAGATATTTTGTTTAATGTGGGTTTGTTCAAAACCCCTTGGTTTTATCTTGTAAAAGTAATTGTCTGATTAAATCCAATGATTTGGGTTTTAAATGGAAATTAGAAAATATTAAACGGTAAGCTAGGTGAATTGTATTTTGAATTGCATGAAAATAAATTGATCATTCTTGATTTTTTCTAGTGCACAAGATGTTATACTATGTATGTGACTTATTTGGGACAAATATTTTAGGTTGGAATTTTGGTAACAATGAAATTATGCTTTACAAATAAAACAAAAATATAATGGGAACATCTTATTACTTTGTAGGATGCCAATGAATCCTATTTAGAATGTATCGAGGGACATGTGGGTCTATTTCCATTTTTATTACATGAGTATGTAAGGTTCCCAAAACATAGAACTATCATACCATTTGGCAGATTAATATATTTCTCATTATTTATTTTTCAAATATATTCCCGTGTTTTAATTTTTTTTTCTTTCCTTATAAACAAATATCAAATATTTTATAAGATATTTTATTTATAATACTTTTAAAGTCCATCCATTAACAGAAATGTAAAACTAAATATGTTTCATATATTATTCATAACTTACAAACTTATTTTTTTAGATTATAATGGATTATTTGGTCAATTATATATGTAATATTATTATGGAATCCCTAATGAGACCCTAATAGGCATTTATCTCACACCACAACGATACCTCTAGGTGATTTTATATTATCTCATTCAATGTATGATAAAGAGTATGGTGCCACATTGTGGTGGATTGAGTGGTTTTTCCCTGGTCATGGAATGTTTTATCCATTGGGGAGCATGTTGTTACCATGTTATTAAGGAACATTGCTATAGTTCATTTGGTTTTCCACATGTTTGACTTCTGCTAATGTTCTTCCTATGAAGTTTTTCTTTTATGAATACTAAATTGTTTTATCAAACTTATTTTGTGTTTGTGAAAATATTCTTTCCTAATTTCATATAGTATTATTCTATGTTATAGTTTCTATCATTTGGGGATGAAGAACACCGTTTAAGAAATATTAGGTCTAACTTTTTTATCGGGTAAATAAGGTTCTCGACTGGTTCTTGACATGGAAAGCTTCTTAATAGTAGGTGGTATTTCATACCATTCAGTTAGTATTTTTGAATTCATACAATATTATATGGTTGCTCGAGATAAGACCAGATGGAAATACACCACTTTATTAGTTAATTTAAATGAATAGTTCAATTCAATGGAACCAGTTTATGGTATTAGATGGACACCTTGGGTAAAAAAGACCTCCAATGCGCTAGCTTCATCCCAGGACATGAGGTCCTTGATCTATAATCCCTTGTGAGATGCCTCTTCTTATTCCATTCCTGGATCACTTGATTGATTCATTTCTTATATAATGATTTTATGGAACCCATGATGGATTCCATTATTTAGATTGGACTTCAAGGATTCAAAATAGGATTGCACTATAGTGTTATGGATTTGGGGACCCATTGTTTTCATTTGTTCTTGAATTACCATGAGCTAGTGTGTTATGGGTTTCGATAGAGATGGTAGCATTATTAATCACATAACGCTTACTAAACAATAAATTCATGAGGATATGAATATAGTGGTGTATAAGGAATTCTACCTCACACACACATTCCCTTATAAATTCAATTATTTATAGTTGATATGGTTATGATTACCAAAGGTTCTTCGTGGTTATTGGATTATGCACATAATGTGGAAGAATTGAAGACATAGATTCCTTGAATTTATTACTACAGTCTATCTTTTGAGACATATTATATTGGAATTGAATGATATACATCATGTAATCAGGTTTTTGAGCATTTTGATTATAATTAGAAATACCAACACATTCATTCAAGGATCATATTAATGAGCATATATGTTTGAATCATACATTACCAGGGATAAACATGTGTACTTACTGGGATCTATTTTTTATCCTTACATTAATGAATGATTCATATTAAACACTACATTGTAATTTTGTCTCTTGAACATGACTCTATATACTCTATTATATATATAATTGATATATTATTATGATCTCCTCGAGCGATTATTACGATTCACCCTGGGGTCGCTAGGATGAACCATTAATACATTGTCCATAGGTACAACCTTGGGTTGAGGCTATTAAACCAGATATATAAAAAAATGCTGAAAATGTACCTGGATATTGGGAAAATACATTATATATCCCATATTGATGATACCTATAGGGATTAACCAAATAACAATGTCATGATTTTCTATATAATGGGACCTATGTATCAAACATAAGACTAGATTACACATGGATTGAGTAGTATTCTATTTATCCTAATTTCACATTTATACAATTTTCCATCGGTATATAGTATCCATTATAATATTAATAGTTGGTGAGTATGGGTTAACCTAGGGCAAGGACATGTATCCCCCTATATTGATGTAGTTTGATTAGATACATCATCAATGCTCCCAAAAGGTGGAAATGTTGATTTGGATTGATGATATAGATATTGACTTATTTATAAATGGTTTGAGTCATACAACATCCATATCAACTCCATGTAATTATGATTTCTAGATGATTCGGAATATAGACCCATGGACTAACAGCTGTTGTTTATGTTAATTTCACCTTACTCATGATTATAAGTATTTATGTATATGTATTTATTAATAGGAATTTATATATAACTATGTAAATAAATATATTTACATTTATATAAAGTCTTATACCATACCTAATCAAACTTATGAATCTAGGGATCGAATGTGATTCTACATTATTTTTTAGTAATTCTTCTAGTTATGTCTCATTTATTATGAGCACGTTAATTTAGAATGAATTGTATAATTAGTTTTTTTATTTATTTATTTAATACATAATTATTATATCATCATACATATAATAATACCACTTTTATGCACTCATCATTATGAACAACTAATTTGGTAAAAAAGTGTGCTACCACAAAAAGAGATAAAATGGGTTAAAATAATTAGAATAAAATGTATAAATATTTAATTAAAATATTAGATAAATTAAGTTCCTATTTTATAGTTGTATTTCAACATTATATCATCTTTTAATTTTATATGATCAATTTTCATTCCATTTGAATAGATTAAGACATTAATATGTTTTAATATTTTTAAAAATTCAATGTGTGTCCTTTCAATCACATTTAAAATGTCACACATATAATTTATAATACACCCAAAAAGAATATATTTATATATAAAATACAATTTTAAATACCATTATAACATGAATCCTCATTTCATAGACTTATTTTTATGAATAAAATAGAGTTTTTGAATGATTAAGATTTAAAAATAGGAATGTTGGTAAAATAAGAGGTATAATTCCTAACTAACTGTTATCCTCTTTTATTATTGTAAATAGATGAATAATATATTAAAAGATTCATATAAAAAATAAGTATCCAATAATGTTTTAATATTATTTTATTAATTTTATCATTTTTTATCTACAAAAATGTATTTTGAACAATAATATATCTAGTTCATAGTGGTGGACTATAGCCTCACAAAATGATCTATCTTATTTATCATCATCACCCCAAATATTTTGTCATAATGATGGTTACAATTAAAATAATTTGAGATACATTATATAAATAATATTTTTTTATTATAAAATAATTATTCTTGTCATTTCATCATAATAAAATGATAATTGGAAACATTTTTTGTCGGTACATGTCAACTATCTGGTCATGAATACATGTATTTTATTTTTAATTATCACCTCACATTGATGGTATATATTGGAATATTTATATAAAAATATTATAGTAGTGATATAATTATAGGAATTGAAATGATAAATAATACATACCTTCATTCCCTCATGTTTTTGGAAAAATGAAAACATTACTCAAGTGTACATATGGACACCAATCTCATTAAAGTAAATTAAATCATTTTTCATAACCACCATATATAGTAGGATCCAAAAAATTAATTGAGTCATAAAAATGATGTTAATTTTTTTTAAGATTTTACAAATGGTATAACCATGAACTTGTTTACTATAGTCAACCTAGTGAAGACATTTGGGTTTTTTATACCAAACAGTTTCAAAATATATGGAGTAAACATAATAAAATTTGTGAGTAAGTAAATAATTATAAGAATATAAATAATATGAGTAATAAAAACACATTTAAAATGAAATATATATGTATATATATTGAATAATTAATACACCTTATGTTTTCATGAATATAAAGATATAATTCTATATGTCAAACACGAGGTATCATATTTATATTCTAAATTCACATTCATTGAGACACTTCATATTATATACCGAACATTATTTTATTGGTGACTAAAATAGCCAAATAATGTATTTTATAATCATTCTCTAAAAATATATATATATTAAAATAATTTAAATTGAATTTTCTGTAATTTTTTTAAATACTATCATGACCTCAATGATTTTGTATTAAAAAAATGTTTTAAATGTTTTCATGTTTTTCTCATATGGGTTTTATATATTAATGTTCTTTAAAATGTATCAATTTTTTTATTAATACCATTAAATGAATGTTAAAAATCATTTTAAACATGGTTATAATTTTTTATAGAGTTTTAAAAAATAAATAATTCATTTTATCAATGGTTCTGTTTTGAAATTTTTAAAAAATGTGAGATTAATTATTTTTATCATATATAGAATGAAAATAATTACTCTCTATCAATACCATTATTTATTAAGAATATTATATTTTAATTAATCATGAATTTAAAAATTAAATCCTATTTTTGGATCTTTTGCAATTTATTTAAACAACTTATGATCAAAAATTAATTTTCCCCAAATTTATACTTTCAGACTGAATGTGATTTGACATAATAATTTCAATGACTATATTTTTATATATTTATTGAATGGATATATTCTATGTGATTTATTTATTTTAATATCCTTTTTCATTATTTCCTATTATGGGTGAGCCTAATATATATTCAACGCATTGGGAAATGATTATATTTTAAAAAAAAATTATGTTGGATTAAATTGAGAAGGTTGTCCCCCTGGTAATTCTTTTGTATAGGTTAAATAAATATGTCATCCAAAGGAACCTATATGAATTTTCTAAAATTGAAAATTAATTTTCATGAAAATCCTTTTTTTGTAATGATAATGAAAATGATATTTTGATAAAGTGAATGGTTATTCCCTACAAGGGTAATGGTATGTTTTTATGAAATTTTTTTAGTGAATATCATGTTTCATATTGGAAACTATAATTATTATTATTTTTTAGTTATTATTTCATATAATGTTTTTAATGTAATAAATTGGTTATAAAATTTTATTTCAAGGTATGTAAATGACTATTTGATCTCAAGGTGTCTTCATTAAAATAATTATCATATATTATTTTGTTTTTTGGAAATGAACTAACTAGATTAGTATCATTCATTAATATATATCATTATGATATTATTTTTCTCATCCTGCATTTTCAGATGGGTTTTTATGGGGCTTATAGATGTGTAAGTGCATTAATATATTTAGATTTATGGATATGGGTTTTACCTTGAATGAATGAAATTGTGTATTTATGTAGAACTTATTATTTGCTGAAATTTGAAATAATGTGGGAATTTACATTTTGAATGAGTTTTACTTAATTACAAAAAAAATATAATCCTAAATTGTCCATTGGTATCTAAGTGAACCAAAAGATTTATTTTATGGTTTTTGTTTTTCATGGATAAAATTTGGTCACATTTATCAGTATAAGTTCCAAAGAATTATAGATGAAATTTATAGCACTAGATCAAGGAATATAAGTTTAGGATTTTTTTATTTGTATAAGAAGAAGGTCTCAGATAGAATTCATGTCTATTTTTAAAAAAAAAATTATAAGATTACCATATAATAGTAAATTTTACTATTATTGGGATAATTCTTGATATTTTTTAGAAACAATTAGAGTTGAATAAAATTTGAGGTGGTTAAGGATATCTTACTTTTTATTTACATCATATTACTGATTCTAATTATTTTATTTTGTAAAATCATATGAACCAATTTTTTAAATAAATATATGGAACCTATAGTAAACAAATTACTAAAGGATCTAAATAATAATGAGTTGGATTATTAAATGAGATACCGAACTAAATGAGATCTATCCTGAATAAAATTTTTATTTTTATTAACCATAAATTATAAGATACAAATGGCAACATAATCTATGGATGGTTCCTAGTGTAAAAGATAATATAAAAATATATTTACATTTATGTTTAGAAGATATACATCATAATGTAAAAGGGATTAAATTACATATGTGTCAATAATGATGGAATAAACACACAATGAAATTTATTAATGGAAATGAGAGATATATTATATGTTGTAAAGGATAAAATTTAATAGAAAAATTACAAGAAAAATGGAAGTGTTATGTTTACACCATAAAGGGGAAAAATATTTTTTTAATGGTTTCAATTGAATTATTAAAATATTGGTATAATTTTAGTTATGAAAATTGATTTCATAGGGGGAATGATCAAGAATAGAATAATAAAGATAGTGCAGATAATGGTTTAAAAGGCCTTAATTACATTAAATATGAATATTGGAAAATTATTAATGGAATATAAAATTTGTGGATTATTTTGGTATTTTTTTGGATATTGATTACACCTAGGAAAAAAAATTTAATTTTTATTATAGGATGGATTTATTAGAAAATAATATAGAAAATCAAGATAATTTATTATGATGTATGTGTAATTATTTGATTTTCAATATATAGGGATTAAAAAGATATATTTTATGATAAATTTATTATTGAGCAAGTGATTAAATTAATTAATAATAATTTTTTATATTTTTTCAGTAATTTGTGATAAAATTATTGGTTATTAAATATGGTTGGTGTATATGAATATCATATTTAAAATTTCATATTTTGAAATTGCATTTCAACAATAATGTATTTAAATATTATGTACGTAAGTTTGAATGTATTTATGGATATTGGGGATAAGATGATCACAAATGTTGAGGTAATAAGGGTTAATATTGACAAAAGGGTTAATATCTTTTTTTGACAAATCGATAATCATATATTAATCTATGGGAATGGTAAATGACTTATTAAATTTGCTATTAAATTTATTTTTAAGAATATAATTATTTCATTAAAATTTTATTATTATTATAGTATGATTTTTTTTTCGATAATTAGGATTTCATTTAAGTAAAATTGGATAAATATTTTTATGTATATATTATTTTTTTATTCTATTTAGTGATTTGAATTTTTTATTGAAACTATTGGAATATTTTTGAAATTATATGATTATATCATAAATACATTTTGATATATTACATTATGACTAATTTTTTTGAGAGATATGTTATAAATTTATCTCATTAGAACATGAGATCATGTAATTTTATCATTTGTGATTTTATATTGATTAATAATTTTTTGATGAATTTAATTGTTGTTTATTCATAAAATATTAAAATATTTTACATTTCAATTAAATATTGGGTATTGTGATGTAACATTTTTTGAAAATTTCAGTATATATTATCATAACATGTGATAATAACTCTTTTCTTCTGATTAATGTATTGATGTAAAATAAAAAATCTCCAACCTTTTTTGTTCTCAATAATTGTTGAAATTCCATTTTACTCTATAATGACAAGAAAATTAAAGATGAATATTTTTCTTTATTGTATTCATTGAGATTGAAGTGTTATGGATTAAAACACAACAAAATGACGATTCTATGATAATGAAATCTAATAAAACCAAGTAAATATATTTTTATATTTATCGATGTCATGATATTAACATAATATCTCAACTATATGAAAATAATCATGAAATAAAAACTATTTGAATTTTTTTAGTAAAAAAAGTCATTGTTTTTATGGTTTTTGTAAAGTTATTTTATTTAAATTATTGAAATTGTTTTTGATAAAATAGAATCTATATTTTTATTCAATTTATTGAGTTTTTACGATTTTTTTTAAAAAAATAATATAAATATCAATGATGTGGTGTGTTACACATAACATTGAGTTTAGTTTGTGTTCACACAATATTGACTTTTTATAAACAACAAAAAACTATTAATATTATTTAATTAATATGTCTGTAATTTCCATGATGTAAAAAGTGTAAAAATAATTTTAAAAAAATACGCTTTTATCAATATTTAAAATAGTTTTATATAAATAAATCATATTTCTAAAAAATATATTCTATTTTAGAAAATTTATGAATATGTATCGAAAATACATATTTATCAAATAAATATTGATGATTAATTTTTTTAACAATATTAAATTAATTATTGAACCATTTTTAAAACTAATATCATAAAATAAATAACAATTTTTAATATCATGTAAATATTATTTTTTGATGAATTTATTTTTTTCAGAAGACTAATTTCATAGTGAATAGTAATAAATACTAGTTTTTATTGAAAACTACATTGTAATTTAAAGAATTTAAAAGTTTACATTATGTTTAAAAATTGGTAAGAAATAAAAAATTAGATAAATTTTATGTCAATTAATCCAATTTATTTTATTTTAATTATGTTCATAATTATTGTTTTTTAAAAAAAATAAAAACATTGGAACATTTTCTCTTTGATAAACCCCTATCAATTCACTAATGGTAGTTTAAAATTAAATTAAAATTTCCCACCTCTGTGAATGGAATTTATAAAAATAGATTACTTATTTGGAATAATATTAAAATTTTCAACTTAATTGTTTTCCATAATTAATTTTCCAAATAGAAAATTTTATTTACAATAGTTATGTTTAAAATGGGATTGTTGGGGGGGGGGGTTAACTAAAATGATATTTGTTAAAATGACCCAGAACATTTTAAAAACCCATTTTATGGCCATATATAGACCATTAATGTTATTTTATATAAAATTGTGCATTATTTAGTCCTTTATAATGAGAAAATTTTGTTTAATCATTTTTTTTAAAACTATACAACTATGCCACTCACCTCACTTATATAAAGATACCCATTATCCTCTCCATTCACACTTCAAAACATTTTTTGTTCAATAAATACCCAAAATATATCTATACTACCACCCCACCACATAAAATTTTTCTTCCCTTAGAAATATTAATTATGATTCAATTTTGTGAAAACTAAGAGAAATTTACCAGAGAAGTGGAACACATCTAAATGAGAATTTTATTTTATTTTTTAATTCATCTAATACAATTAATATTAAAACAATATATCTTAATAAGGTAAATATATTTTATAAACTAAGATGATTTTACATACTTAGATAAACTAAAAACATCTTTATTTTCTATCATGTTGAATAAAAAATCCTCATTCGTGAAGAGAAAAACCTTCAACCTCATTAACTGATATTATTCTTTTCCCATCATCACCTCCCACAGATGAATAAAATTGTTGAGTAACTATTTATATATGATATTTATGATATTATTATAAATTTAAATTATTTATATCACATAAAATGGTATAAATTCAATTAATTGAGAGTATGATAATGATTACCATGTGTCTAGAAGGCAACCGCCTCACGAAGAGAATTGGTTCATTCATGAATTATATTGAAGGAAAAAAGGACGAGTTTAATGAAAATCTGTGATATATATTACATAAAAATTATTTTGGAATGATAATATATTATTTTTCAATATTTCATTCAATCTATCTAGAAAATAGAAAATGTGTTCCTGTGCAAATATGGAATATACTTTCTATGAAGATTTTATTTCATTTTATATATTTATATCTAATGAAGTACCCTTAAAAATTTATATACTGAATATATATTATATTAATATCATATATAATATTCTGGAGATGGTGGAACTATGTTAGAATAATGAGAATCAATCAAAAAATCAACACATAGACAAAAAAAGAAGTTATTTCCCAAAAAGAGACATTAATATTGAATTATGAATATTTGGGTTATAAAGGTAATAAGAAAACCATATATTGCATATTATATATAATAATTGTAATGTAATATATTTAAAATAAACATATATTTCTTATAAAATAGTTTTAAATATATACGATGGAAGTAAATACTTAATGTAAGTGATTTCTTATTCGGAATTTTCATTCAATGAGACATTTGTAATGTTATACACCTTTATTATTTTATGAGGTAAATATATATATAAACATTTATATTTAATATCCGTCATTTATTATTATCATGAAATTTTATGTATTATTTAATTTTATCCATTCGTGGTAATTCTAATTGGACATTACCAATGTGTTAAAGAATTTATGCTAAAATCACATCGTTTATCTAGATTTTTTAAGGTTATATTTCGGATGAAGAAATATTAAAATCCATATATAAATAAAATTATGAAATTTTATTACACTATTTTGAATGTGTGTAGAATACATTTTTTCCCTGCATTTAGATCTGTTTATTTAAAAATGAGTTAATTTTTTTAACAAAGATAAAATTTTTTTTCATTTTAGAAAGAAACATGATTTTCCTATATATTTTTTCTCTAAAATTAATTTAAAATATATTTTCTATAATATCCAAATTATTCATAAAAAAATACATAATTTCTTTTAATTTTTTACAACATTCTGTGAAAGGAATTTAATTGTCGTTTTTACAACAATGCAAATTTGGATTTTATCAAAAATTCTAATGAAATCATCAATTTAATATATACAAAATAAATAGAATTATCCTCCATCATGAAAAATAACTTTTTCATGATTTAATTACAATATTAATTTTTTCAATGAAATGTTTTTTAAAATGTTTTTTATGAATTTTTCATCAATGTCAAATGGATATTTTCCTCCCTAAAAATGTTTAATTATATTTCAAAATCCTTTTCATTTGAAGATACTATTTTTTTATTTTACCAATGAATTAATAGGGATATGAGTCATGGTTTTCATTAATATTATTTCTATTAATTGATTGTTTTAATGATTACATGATTTTTATGAAAATTATTTCTCCTCTATGTGATATGTCACAAACAAGATTAGATACAATGGTTAGCTAATTACCCAGCCATCATTGACTTGACCGAAGGGAGTTCATGATCCCCACAGGCTGGAGACATTCACCTTCTATAATACCATATAAATTATTGAATTAATTTTCCACAATATATTGGATGATAATGATTTCTATATGTATTCTCAAAAATATAATGGGAGAAATTACTAGAAACTAAACAGGTATATCAAAACACAATAATGCACATCATCAACGTACTCATTAGAAAGAAAAAAATCCAAAGTAAACATCACTCCAATAAAAATAGATCAATATTAACCACCACATTTATGTTTTTCGTTCCCTTTTCTTAAACCTATAAGAAAAAAATCTATATGCATCCGAAAGAAAATGTAGTTTTAGAGAAATAATGAACAATAGGGCCTCACCATGTGTTCCATAAAAAGATTAAATAATAACAAATAATCCAAAATTTCTATTTCAAAAATAGTGTCGGGAAATAAAATTGAAGTTTTAACACAAAAATTTTATTCATTTCAATTTTATTGAGAATCATTTTTTCATTTCATAAATAATTTTTTTATATAAAAACATTATATATAAATAAATATTCATGATGTAAATAGTTCTATATCAATCATGTTTATAATCAAAATAATAAAAAACAAGAAGAATTGTCATTTTCCCGACGATAAGATGGTTTTTAGATATAATTTCCTCAGATATATTATATCAGTGATCATGGAAATATTTGTACGCACGACCCTAATGAATATGCTGAATAGGCCTCATCAAAATCCCATTGGGGACAAGATCTTCCAAAATATATTTTTTATTTAGTCTTCAGCATCAATATGTTTCAAGGGAATATACATCCAAGAATGCATATTTCAAATAACCAAAAAACTGCCTACGATCTCTTGTTATAAAGAAATTAATAAATTGAAAAAGGTAAAACCATTTATTTTCAATTCAATCATCATTGAAAATTCAATTCCAATTTTTCATTTTCAAAATTCCAATTCAAATTAAAAACTAAAATTTCATTCTTTAATCAATTCATTAATTTTAAATGAAAAACCAATCCTATGATTTTATAAATTCTATTTAATTGTTTTCCCAATACCAATTCTTAAATGATTTTATATCTTTTATCATTTTCAATTCACACCCAAAATAAAATTCCATTAGAATTGTGGGTTTTTAAAATAATACCTACAACATCAATTACAATTAAAATTCTAATTATAATTTGTTTTTTTAAATAAATTTAATATATTTTAAATATAATCAATAAAATCTATGTTTAACAAAATATACACTCATAAATATAATAACCTACCATTATTCATAGAATCAAATATCATTATCTGTAGTAATATTTTTCGACAATGAATGTTGATGAAATAGATCATGAAATACAACCTGGGATCTAGATCTAAATAAAATGTTTTCAGATCCATCAAACATGTGATGATCTAATAATTTATATGGAGGAATGAAAGAGAGATATAAATATAAAAAATTATAGGAGATACACTTATTAGAGAGGGATTACATCTTTAATTGGTGCTTCATTTCATCATATATGGGGTTTAGAGGGGGAAAATTGTGCCATGAGTGCCTACAATACCTATGAATTCGAGATATGTCATGGTTGGGACGATTAGGGTCTCAAATAGGGGTTTCGAGAATTTTTAAATAATTTTCAGCATTAAAAAGTCTTGTGGACACTATAATCTATGTAGGGAAACATGGTTAGAAAACCATGTTACCTAATTGTGTTCCCCTATATTGGAATTCATTGTTTTTACTAGGTGAGAACAAAATTTTTCATTACATTGTCCAATTGTGGAATGCATCACAATCCAGGGTTTAATGGTTTCATAGGATGGATGCATGGTTTGGGATAAATGTGTGCCAACCATGAACAAATCAAAGAAATCCAAATTTTTATTCCAAATTCGACAAGAATAACCCATAAACAAGACCCAACTAAAGAATTATAAAAATAAGGGATGAGGAGTAACATTTAATTAGTAGTATGATGTTACAACCTCACCACTAATAGAATCTTTATTCCCTTGGGAATCCGATCAGTATGTTTCAATATTGATAATAAAATGATTCAACATTAACATAAGTCCCTTAATCTTACAGGTATCACATTAACGAGAAACATGATTCTATAGAAAATATACAAAAGATTACATCCTCTAAAAAATTACATTTTCCTAAAAATAATCAATCATCACTTTATTCTATTCCGTAGATAGATCATGCTCAACATCAAGATCACTCTAGATAAAAACATGTAATGGATCATAAAGATACCTTTAGGGATGTGATACGTGGAAGATATTATGTAAAACTTTTAATAGTGGTGAATGTTCTAAAATGAATGAACCTTTCCTCATATACTCAAGAACCTAAAAAGTACCAAATACTAGGAGAATTCTTACCTTCCCACTTAATATGTCGATGACATGAATATGTTGAAACTCTCGAAAACACCAGGTCATTAATTGGAAAATACAATGGTTCAAAATAATGATCAAATTAAAATTTATAACTAATCAGTGACACCAATATTATATTTGAAAAAAATTATTATTTTTTGATGTAAGATAGACCATGCTTGCTCCAACCAAGGAACATTCACCGATCAGTGACAAACAAAATGAATATATATATAGCCATCTATTAAAGTGCTCAAATAGACCATTCTGATTGCAGAATGGTATCTATTATTATAAAATATCTAATTAGATCACAAAACGTCATCCAAAGATCCATTAAAATACGCATTCACAAAGCATATCGACATATATCTGTGTAGTTATCTCTGTCTTTCCATATATATATGTATGGTACTCCATACTGAAGTGAAAAAGTGATCACATTACCTCATCAAGGACTCTCCAAATGTGATATGTAAAAGGGGGATCCCTGTCATATACTATAGTATGAAAACCTAATATATATCTCAAATAGATAATCTCAACTCCTCAACATCGGTTCTATCATGATTGGTTATAATGTGAGATTATTTGGTCATCCTATTGATCATAACCCACATCACATATTTCTTTTGAGGGATGTGATGAAAATAAAAAAATGTCTATAGGGACCTCATGACACTTCAATGTCATAGTTGTAAGTAGTTGAATAATTCTCTATGGTCTTTGGTGATCAACCATGTCTATTTTTCATGAATAATAACATGATTAAAAGACTAGTAATATCCCATATCATACCTAGCTACTAGAATAACTGATGGACACCATAAAATATCTTTGTATATCCTCTGTACATAGACCCCTGTGAAATATGGAAATACCCCATTACATTATTTTTCACTAGAAATGGTAAAATGTATCATTTTTAGAAACATAGGGTACCATCCATGGGTATCAACCACTCAATAATAGCATCCCCACTATATAGGGATTTATTAATTTCACATAATTCATCGTCAATATATTATTAACGATGAATAATCTTGATAGTAGTATAGTTCAATTTTATACATGATATGAAAACCACATCCATTATTGCATGAACTACTTTATGAATCTGTGAAAATATATCCATGTAGTTCCTTAAAATATATAATCTTTTCATGGACTATTTCTTAAGTATTCTTTCCAACACATTATAAATGGAATTCCAAATACTATGTGAATTGGAGGTTTCAAAATAAAATGGTTGTAGGTACTCCACCCAACACCACTATATGAGAATCCAAATATTTTTTTGGGGTGATATTACATAATATTTTTGGTTAGAATATATGGAAATAGAATCTAGAAAAAGGTAATTCTCTAATTTCATAAGTGTATGCATCAAATATACTAATTCTATGTCATGAATCAGATAATTATTGTCATGTGACATAAGCATCAGAGATCTCTTGGCAATCACATGATCACCATGCATAAAAAACAAGCCAAACCCAAACCCAATGTGTCGTAGAAGACTAAATATCATTTTAAGGATTTTGGAAGATTATGCATTATCCCAAATTTCTAAAATGTATTTAATCTCTACAAAATTAATCTCGCATTTTAAATATAATGCTAAATTCAACACTTCAATGTGACAGAGGTCATTTGAGAATAAATATCTGAGAAATCCATTACGAAATACATAAAATACATAAAAAATCCAATATGATTCATATCTCAAAAATAATTGTGCAGTTAATACCATGTCATAAAATATTTAACCTTATTATAACCAATTGAAATACGATGTTCAGAGCCCTTGTGTCCCATGATCATGAAATCAAGAATCTAGAAGTAATATTTATGTATCTTTGAATAAAGTTATTGATTTCTCAAAAATTCCATAAATGATCTCAGATGATGCACATGATCATCCAAGGAAAGAGGGTAATCTAGGATTTCATCCATACAGACCACAATGAACAAGTCCAGATTCCCATTGAAGATCAATTTTTTCAAATCCCTAATGACTGCAAGTGCCTTAGATAGACAAAATGGAATGAAAAGATACTAATAATAGCCAAACCTACTCTGGATGGTGGGTTTATGAATGTAAAATTATTTCATACTCATCATTTGATAACTATATCATTGATAAATATCAATAACCACCTAATCCCAATCAACTAGAATGAAAATCATTAATCTGTCCATGATATTCTCAATAATTACCATAATATTATTAAGATTAATATAATCCAAACATATGTGAAGTGTTACATCATCATTCTTAGAAAAGAAGACATTTTAAGTCTATGATGACTTAATAGAGAATATAAATCCATTCTCTAATAGATTATATAAATATTCCTTCAACTCATTCATTTCAATTAGTTATGTTATATAAGAAAGAATACATATCTATTGAGGTCTAGGTAATCAATCAATAAAAAAAACAAAATACCTCGCTGAAGGAAAACTAGAGAAGTCAGAATGAAAAATTACAGGAATATCAATAAAAACTAGATGAAGATCATCAACAAAAGACTCCTGCAATAGATCAAAAGATAATAGAGATTTTATGTTCCCCATCATCACATAAAAAGTTTCGGCTCCCATTCAATCAAAATGACATGGAACACATAATTATGAGAATAAAAGTATCTAATTGAAGATATCAGTGAATTTATGGTTTATTATATTTTATCTAATATATCCCACAATTTTAATTATGATTTCTCTGTTGATAATAATAAATTTTCTGTTAAAATCAATCCCTAATAATGAGAAAAACCCAATAGGACAAAAGCAACCCAACTAACTCATTATCTAAAAAGGAATTGTAATATTAATCACATAAGAAAAAATCAATATAAGAATATTTAGAATAATATCGGTACAATTTTTTAATATGAAATATGTACAAGTACAAACAAATTAGTCAATAAATATTATATTATAGTGATGGTACCTATCATGGTTAATTAAAAAATATATACATCCTCTGTAGACTCTATATGATAATGTTTCATTCTGAATTCCCCTTGTTTAGACCCTTTTGTTCATGGATCATCTGATTTCACCATTGAACATGTTGGTTATGATTGTACCATGACATTATACCGGGAAGAAAAGATATAATAGATATTACTCATGTGACCTGATCTTTTACAAGAACTCGAAAAATTTGGTACCTCAGTGCAAACTCATTTTGAATGCCCATTATTTTAATACTTGAAGAAATTAAAATGAAATCTACCATGAACTGAGGAAAGTCTAAAATTTCCAAATATCATGAACCACCATTAGACTCATCTTTTTTTCTATTTCCATTAAATTTTCTTACAGAACACCCACTAGGTTAAAAGGTAACTCCAATCAACCTTAACGTACCAACTAGATATTTCTCAACCCTCCATTACATATTCTGAAAATTAGTATAATAATTTCGATTCCATAAGAAAAACTGATATTGAATTTCATATTTATGTCCCATCTTGAATCATTAATTCTTCATATTCCCATTTGATATAAAATTGCATTCAAACTACATAATCTTAGTGAATCTAATCCCATATTATATCATGGTTCCTCACGTATGTTTGAATTTGAAAAACTCTACATCCCTAGAAAATTCCATAGACACTTGATAGAACTGATAACTAAAAATAAAATTAATTTAGGTCCACTATATAACCTATTAATATGTTTCCATAACAATTTAGTTTAAATTACATCTGTTTTTTCCATCCATCATTTACATAGAACATTTTAATATAATTGACATATAAATTTCCAAGAAGTCAAATTGATGATCCATATTTATCAATAATTTCTAATCCTTTTAATGATTATTTTAGCCTTACAACACTAGTAGATTCTGAATAAGGAACTATTAATGACTCTTCCAGAATATTCCCAAAGAGGTTCCATAGTTGGAGCATGATTAGAAATGGGTGTAGGTGGGACTCCAAGAGCATTGACAATATGCACAATAATATAAATGTGATTACGGTCCATTGTAGGATTAAATATCTATAGTTCAATAAAAAAACTCATCAAGAATAATATTCACACATCTTCTTTGAGGATTGATGCTATAAAACATCATCAAACAGTATTAACGACATTAGAGGAGTACTCAGATCGAGAAGTGAAACAACTAAAACAGGGATATAAATCCCATTAGACAAAAAATGATATATAGATTTCCCTATCTAAAAAAATTTAAATACTATAGTTATTTATCATAAATTAAAAATGCACTCATAACTACCTTAAAAGTAATGACAATATCTCTATATTACATATTAACATCAAAAAAAGTTTCTCACCCTGTACATTTGATACAACAATTTCATCAACCAGCCATGATACATCGGTACATTGATAATCATGCAGACATTAAATGGACCAAACTGAAATCATGATCCCTATAGGGTAGAGAAAAGAACATGTCATTATACAAGGTAAAATATGGAACAAATTTTCTACAAAAATGTGGAAGAAAAATATGCATATCAGTATACTAAAAAACTACAATGGTAAACTTTTCCAAAAAAACATAGGTATATCAAAACCCATCATATTACTCAAAAGAAAGAAAAACATCTCAAATAAAAAATCACTCCAATCTAAATATATAAATAACATCCACCTACTCTATGTGGTTCTTTTCCTATGATCGAACCTAGAAGAAGGAAATATAAAAAAGTCAAAAGGAAAAGGTATGTTGTGATTTATATATCCTATTATGGTGTCACCTCGTTTTGTATAAACATATTCTCTAATAATAATGAAAATAATGATTTTATTTTAATAAAAGAGGACATTAATGTACAATTTCCTATTAAAAAAATAAATTTTTTTCAATTTTATCAAATTAAATTGAACATGTCTTCACTAAATATTTTATACAAAAAAATTTATATAAATTAGTAGAAATGAATAAAAAATCTATATAAATGTAATTTATAGTTAAAATTATCACAAAGACGACGATTGTCAACATTCCTTTAGTATAATGGTTTCAAGTTATAGGATCTGAACACATCTCATATATGTTATTAAGAAATATGTGTACATACATATTTTCATATTAGGATGAATACGACTCATCATCATCCCATCTGGGATAAGATCCACCTTAATAGATTTTAGTTATAGTTTTCATCATCAATCCATTGATAGGGAAAAATCATCCTTGTTTCCTTATCCCAAATAACATACTTACTACCTAGAGTCTCCCATACCCAATCATAAATTTAAAATAAATGGTGACATTAAATTTATTAAAAACATTCATCATTAGAAATTGAATATCCAAATTTACCTTTTCAAAATGTTAATACAATTTAAAAACCAAAACATGAGTTTTTCATCAATTTTTTTCTTTTTTAATAAGAAATCAACCATTATTGTTTATGAATTCAAGATAACCAATTTTCAAAAATAAATTCTAAAATCATTTCACAGTTTCCATCAATATCAATTTGTACACGAAATTCAAATTCTATTAAATTTAGTTTTTTTATCAAATTACATACCACATCAATTTCAATTCCAATTCACATCAAATTTGGTCTTCATAAATAAATTGAGATTAATTTTAATCAAATCATGAAAATAGATGTTCAATAAAATCTACAATATTAAATTCAATGTAGTTTATATACATCTAACACATATTGATCAATCATAATCTATCGTAGAATGGAATAAAGATTGGGGGAAAAATAATAAGAGGATATCCACTTATCAGAGAGAGATTAGATCTGCCACCAATGTATTGATTCACCACATATATGATTAATATTGGAAAATGGTTATTGATATCTTCAAAGACTGATAAATTCAAGATATTCTTAGTTTGGGGTCGTATGGTTTACTAAGAAGGGACACATGACTAGAAAAACAATTATTCATATCCAGGTTCCCCACAACTAAAGTGCAGAGTTTCTACTGTCTGGGTGTGTGGTTTATGAATGTGTGCACCAATTTGTAGTAGCCTCACCCACAATGGGTTCACCATTTTCATTGGGTGGGTGATAAGTTTTGGAAAATTGTTTGCTAATCATAAAAATATTAGAAACATCCAAAATTTTCCAAATTCATCCAATAAACGCCCCCCCCCCCCAAAACCAAACCAAATCATGATCACATGGATGATTTATGAGTACCTAAAAACTAGAAATATGATGTTAGAAGTTATAAAATGAAACAAAATACTTATATAACCTGTAACTTTTTAGTGGTTATGATATGATTAAATGGTAAAATGATTATGGAACCTTCCTCTCTTCCATAGGTTATACTATACTGATATGTTTGTAAACTTCCATAATTTCAAGGGTGATGAATAGAAGAGATTATTATAATCTTGTGGAACATAAAAATATGACATTAAGTCTGTGATCTATGGGAATTATAATCCCCTTCGATAGATTATATATTTATTTATATATCATCTGATATATTTGACTGCAATAGGGAGTGACCCCTATTACATAAGGGAATGTTTCTTCTATGAGGGTATTGGGAGTAAAAATTTCTACTATGATAGTTTATGGATTTAACCCCGTCAACCATTTTATCCTTTAGATTTTGGAAATTATTTCTATGATTTTGTGTATGCCATAAATATATTGTTATGCCAATGATATTCTATGATGGATGTTGTTTTGTGATACCTTTACGATTATTGTCTCATGAATTTCCACCTTTTACTACATGTATCAATGTTGTGATATTTGATATGTAGGGAATGGATTTCAAATGTTATGTTCCTGTTCCGATAAACTATTTTTCTCTTTATTATTATGTATACCCCTTTATTAAACATACTAAGGATAATTGATAACCCTTTTTTATTTCCTTTACATAGGTTATGATAAATATATTTTGTATGATATATTAAATAAGGGTTTTAGTAATAAAATACATAAGGAGATATGATGTAGTGAAAATATGAGAATGTTTTTTTGTTTCCATGTATCCATTGTCATTATCCCATTTCAATCCTCAGTTGTTTTCTTTTGTAATGTAATGATTTTTTATGAAAAAATTATTTAATGTGTATGTAATAAAAAATAATACCACTAAACATTTTATTATCAGATATTTTTAGACATCATTTAGATTAAATGATGAGAAAGTATTAGGGTGATCTTTATGGACATGTATGTTTATATTTTCAAGGAAGATTCAAATTATAAGGAAATTTCCATGAATTTTTCTAAAGTATAGTTCTATTTTTTCTTGGAAATATCATCCCAGTCAAGATACTACAAGTGAATGTGGCTCTAGAATAGAGGCAGCAAGCATCAATATCATTGTAAATGGTGAAATGATATGGATTCGATAATCACCCGTGCATAAAAATCAACCTTCCTACACACCAAGATTGATACTCATGGGGAATATGGCTTTGGAAATGAATATTATCATTATTAACCATGAAAATTGATTTATCTAAATGATGATTATGAATAACATAAGATATGCTTGATGATTCATTTATTAAATATAAGGTGACCTTGTTATACATCCTATATGTGATTTTTCATGATTATGTGGTTCTGCATAGTAATTATTATTTCTTACACTATGTTTTTTTGTTATAGTTAATGGGTACAACCAAAATAAACCATGTTAATTCAATGTGTGATAAAAGATATAATAATATTCCTTTATAACAACTAAATTTATTGTCATATTGAATAAAATATCTAAAATATATTTTCATAGATCTTTATCAATCCATGGGTCATGATGAACTTCTAAATGAGAAAGGCAGGGAGAATATTACATTGAGGTATTCATGAGGAATTATTCAGCATCATTTAATGGATTCACTTTTCATAGAATTTTTTATCGATGGATCAATACCACTGAAATGATATTTTCCATTCACCTATATTCTAAACAAGAAATTTTAATTTTATATGTCTATCAATTCCAAGTGTAACAGGATAAATGGTGGAATCTAAAAAAGAATATATAGTTACATTATGAAATTAACATTGTGGATTGGGTGGTCTTCAAGATATTATTTTCAATGATTAATTTTCATATATTTTTTGTACGAATATGGAGAAGGAGTTAATTTAAATAAAATGGATGATTATTCCAAAGGTACCTAAGTGTAAATTTATTCAAAAATTACATGGTGTACATTGTGTATTATCATGGTTCCTAAATGTAGGGTTGATGTATATATTAGTTTCTTAAAACTGAGTCTCTGAAGGGAGTAATCCATAATTGACTTCATCAACACTGAAGAGATATATTTATATTCAATCAAGGAGGAAATTTTTTTCATATATATATATAAATCCTATTTTTTATTAAGGTATAAAAATGATAATAAATGTAAAAAAACTATGGAGAGATAAAAATGAGATTTAGTTTAATATTAATTTGTGGGATGCAATTTAGAGTAAATTTTATTAACAGAGAAATGAAATGTTTTAATTTTAGAAGTGAAATAAATCATATAATCTAATGTATATGTCATGGAAAGAGGATATATAATGATAAAAGTAGGAATAAATATTCACAAAATGAACCACCCACACTCTAGTGATTCAAATATAAGGTGTTTTATAATTATGTTAAACATTTCTCAGATCTAAATGGTAATTATGTTGATCGATGTTAGGAACCAATTAAGCCCATATAAAATGTGAAATATCATGTATTCAATATATATGATGGTGGTTTCAATAACATCACAGTGAAATGTACACATACCATTAACTATACAATGGATAGTGTCTTACCTGAATTGTGATATATTTCAATTCTTTAATATCTAAAAAATTTTATATTGGTATTAGGATTCCTCACTAAAATTAATATATAGAATAATCCGTCAAATACCCTAATTGTATGACGATCACATCTCAAGTCTATAATTATTCGATGGCTGATGTTTGTAATAATTTTCATCCTATAAACCATTTCATTCATCATCTATTTGAGTTTGATGTAATCATAGTCATGAATTTGAATTATCTACCTAATTTCCACATCAATGTTCGAGTAAAAGAGACACATTTTATGATTAAAAATAACATAAGATAATCTATAAGTTTGATGAAAATTAAGATGTTCTGATAGAAATAATATACATTATTTGATATTTCTTTCCTTTTGTAGGGGGTGATTATTTTGATGGTTAGGGGAAAACTCATCATCGATAATAATCCTATTTTTCATGAGTTTTTAATGAAATTCTAAGTTATTTCCATAGACTTCCAAAAAACAATATATTGAGTTCTCAATAGAACGCATACCTCATTGAATAACAATTATAATGAATCCATATAGAATGTCCATGATTAACATAAATTATTTGAAAATCAAACTCCAAGATAACCTTAAAAAGGGATTTATTCTCCCAAGTTCGTTAATATTGGTGGAAGCAATTCCATTTGTTAAAAAGTAAAATGGATAAATTATACTCTGTTTTTATTATTAGAATCTAAAAAAGACCAAAATCAAGAACATGTTTTGCATATAACATATTTCATACCAAAATTATTAACGGTAGAGATAACAATATTTTATCAAGAGTAAACATCATTATGGACCTCATTAATTTAGGTTTATGAAGGTTGATATTCCATGAACATAATTTCATACAATTTAAGGAAAATGTGAATAAATTTTTATTTCATGCAATATTACTAATCCTCCAAAAATTATTCACACATTTAATGAATGTATTTATAATAGATTACTGTGATTAGTTTATAGAATCCATTATGGAGATACTCTTTTATATTCAAAGTGTAATTTAGATCATGAATATCACATGATAATTGTACTAATGTCCCTAGTGAAGGAGAATGTATATGTAGAATTTAAAAAATATTATTATTTTTCAAAAAGTATTATTTTTGGGTCATGTAATCTCAATACATGGTATATCGGTTTATTAATGAATGATAGAGGATATAGAGTATTAGAATAGACCAACCATAATGAATAAGATCAACAGTTTTATTGTTTTAGATAGAAATAATTTATTGTTCAGGTTGAATTTATCAATATTATCTATTAAATGCAACATGTTATACAAGAAAGGAGCCATATTACTCTGGAAAGATATGTTTGTGGAATATTTCATGGATGTAAAAAGAATATTAGTTATCACACCTACGCTTACATTACCTTATAGTGGTGAAGGGTTTCTAATTAGTAGTTATTCATCCAATATGGTATCAGTATTTTCATTTATGTAGAATTATATGTTCAAATCATATGGATCATGATAATTTAATGCCTATGAGAAAATTAACCAACTCATTTTATGGTGTTAGTTAGTTATTTTTTTATAATGATATTATGTAATAATATTTATTGAAAATTTGATATTTATATACCAATAACGAAATAATAAACCATTTATTCAAATAGATAGAGACGAATGTGTGCTAGAGAATATGGTTATAACTGATTAAGGATTATGACTACTAAATAGATTAACACCATATGAATGAGAACAATTTGGAAAATTCATTGAGTTGAATGGATTATGTTATTTTATCCATGATGAGGATAAAAAAAGATCAAACAATTCTATATTTTAAAAAACATGGATATATAATTACATAAGGGATGGGATAAATTATCTCTTAATAAATTTATTTCTAAACCATATATCAATGTAAAGGATAAATAGATTCATTAACATTATTTAGAGGTTAAAAATATGGTTTGGAATGTTCGAATGATTATCCCAGATGAAAGTGGTATGATAAGGTTTCAGAACCATTTATGTGTTCCATTCATATAATATTTGAAGAAGGATATGTTAGAGGATTTTTATAGTTATTCATTCTATATTCATGAATGAAGTATGGATATGAATATAAATATCAATGAGAAATTATAGTGGGATAGAACGAAGTGATATATTTCATATTTTGTTTCTCGATGCATGGTATATAAGCACGTTAGGGTGGAGGGAAATATATATGATGATATTTTACATTAAATATCAACACAAAATGGAAAAGTTTAAAAATACCAATCTAATTTGTCGTTAGACAGCCCAAAAAATAAAGACTGTACAATGGTAGATGGTTTGTAGTTAATATCCACACAATTAAATGCCATTCATCAATATAAGAAAAGAAGTACCTCTTGGTTTAATTACTAAAAAATACAGTAATCATGTTTTATGCTTTCATGGAGTACCACATTCTATTGTGGATGATTGTGTTATGAGGTTTACCATATTGTTCAAGGATTTATTCAATATATTATCTCTATGTAGTTTTTTTAGTATTATGTTTCATCCTCAGATAAATTTTCACTATTAGAGAAAATTTCACAACCTAGTGGATATGTTGTGATATTTTTTATGGATTAAATTGGTGTTTGGGATTAATATCTTCCTCTATTTGAGTTTTTAAAAAAACAAAAGCGTTCACAAAGTAATACAGATTTACCCTTATGAAACCATAAATGAAAACAGTTGTAGAGGTCCAATGTTCTAGGATTAGGTTTGTATAATAATGATATTGTTACCCATGATATGTATAGAAATATAAGAGATGTTTAGAACCATTTTAAACACATGACATTAGCTCAGAGCCAATATAAAATATTTTTTAAAAATCATTGTTACGATCTTTAATTTATAATTTCTAAAACGTTATTTCTATGAATATCTATTTGAATGAATTCAATGAGATTTATAATTAAAGGGGAGACCAATCCTTATAAATACATGTCCCATTTAATTTCATGATTTTATTATGATGGTATCATATATGTGGGAGCTATAACCAAACCTCTTTGAAATTTATGATGTGATTTAGGTATCTATCATGAGAATGTACATACTTGATCCTTCACATGTATTGATCAAAGAGGTCTTACCACTAGAGAATTATATTTCTCATGAGGAAAGGAAAGTGGATATTTTGGATGATATAGATAAATAAATTTCAATCAATACCACTCACATGATCAATGTTTTGTGGAAAAACCACTAGTTAGAGGATGATATATGGTAACCTTAGGAATTATATTTTTAGAATTTTCCTCATCTTAATATATAAGATTTATGAAATTCTATGGTTATATATATTTCAGGGGTTAAAATGTACACTCTTAGTTTTTATAAATTAATTTATTTATTAATAAATTAATTTTCTTTGATATAATTTCTTACACACTAAATTGGTTTTAGCTTCTGTTACATGAAACAATATGTTTTAACTAACTACGAAAATATATTAATGTTATTATTCAAAAGTAAAACATTGTTACCTTTCAAATAAAAAATTTAATATGAATCATAATAATTACGTCTTAAATATTCATTATATTGTTTTTAAATAAATGAAAAAATATTTAAATATATGTAATTTTTTATAGTGTCATTATATGATTTGAAAATACCAATTTCTCTTAAAAAGACTTTTAATTATTCTTGTAAAATAATTAAAATAAATTGTTAATCTTTTAAATAATTAATTTGAGAAATAATATTAATTATTTAAATCATAATTTCTAAATTAACATTGTGTTAATTATTTTTATATTTTTTTGATAAGATATAATATTCAATGAATTGTAATAAATATTACCAATATGGTCTAGGATCTAGGAGTGGTTGGTCCCAATATATATTAACGATGAAAAGTAAAAAAATTCATGAATTGCACAGGAGATTCAAAATTATGGAGTGAACTAGTCAATGAAAGTCATCATCCACCAGTGATCTGTAGTACTAAAAAGATCTGAAATACCACATCAGACATGTTTCCATGATTTCTATTTTGGAGAGAGAATCCTCCACGTAGTTCTCCTCTCTATATTCTTGTGAAATTTTCAGATTTGATGAATGGCATGTGTAATATATTCAATAAAATTATAATGAAGTTTTCATGGAACATTCTGCGTTTGGTTCTTTATAATTATGACCATATATTTAGATTCCAATTCAATCAATATGTTGGTCCATTTATAATGACAAACATTCTGGAAGAAAAGAACCATCCCCCAAATTATGCTTCTTATGCATTCCAAATTCTGATTTATTTTTAAAATAAATCTTTCAAATGTACATGATGGGTTCATAAAATATGTATGTAGCCTATAGGTCTGAGAATTAATGATTTTGCACCAACCGCATTGACTTAAATCCAATATTCATTTGGTGGGATCCATCATATATATTTTAGGATCAAGGAATTCCTAGGTCGGCCTGTATCACCTGAAATCCATAGAATTATCATATCACTAATAATTTCATTTATTACCCCCATATTAATATTTTTAGTATCATGAACAAATTTTTTTATGTCCATGATTGCATCATGGGTTTATATTTCATGACCCTTAAAGATGCCTCCATTTCATTCCTTCGAGATCGATGAAATATATGTTGTAGCTGCTGTAAGAAGGAGTTGATGGGCTAGTATGCTCTATCTAGTGCTTGTGACGAATTCTAGAATATCCTCTAGTTGTCTTCCCACTCCCAAGTTCAATCCAAAAAGCCATCATTTATAGCCCCACAACTTCTATTCATATTCACAGTTAATAAAAATATGTTGTGCATTATATTCTACATTGAGAAAATAGTGAAAAAACTACATTCTATCTAGTTTTATTCTTATGTTCATGCGTTTGGAGTCTATTTTATCAGATTAAAGATAAGAGTACGTACCTAGATGGTTGGATAAAATGAACCTTAATCATGGAAAACCATGAGAGTATAATGTTGATGATGGAACACTAAATTTTATTACAGTAATAATTTGCATTAAATCAACCCTTTGTACATGGTTTCTAGGAAATAATGTAAATTTCAATGAAGGTGTTTTGTTGACTCTCTATTATAACCTGCATGGGGATAATTTCATGGGTATTATAAGTAGCCATAATTTTATAAATTTTCATATGTAGTCGCTCAGGAGGAATGAGTAGGTGAACCCTTCATGGTCTATGAAGCTGAAGAGTGTTTCTGTAATATAAGTCATATTTCCAAGAGACTATCCATTTGTTATTTCGCATAATATCATTGAAGGAATGCTTGATTGAAGCACACACCGAATGCCCAAAGTAGTGTTTATAACCATAAAACAACCTTTTCTTTTACCTTCTATATAATAGTCACAAAATTGTTCATTGGTGGTCAAGATATTCAATGTGAATTTGCAGATGTAATCATTTTTTGAAATTTAATGTTCTTTCACACTAAGATGCACATTTTAATGGGTTACTTAAATCCTTCCACAAAAACATAATAATTTTACATATATGAACTGAAACCATCCAAATTATGTTCCGGATCATACCATGAAACTCCTTGATATGTCCCCTGGGTTGTCTATATAAAGAGAATGAGTATACATATTTAGATGTTCTGACTGATTTTAGAACCAACTCCCTCCCAGATTGTGACATTGAATCCCATTCCATTAAACAAAATGGATGGAAATTCCAGATATTATTAATCTAATAAAATTTATTTTTAACATGCCCTATAAATTTGAATTACAAGGCTTGTAAAGGGAATATATATTTTTCTCACTCCATGTCTCTATGAAACTTTATTCAATTTTCCCACAGAGAGTCTATACCAAACACAATGATGTATTAAACCCAATAGATATCCCCCCATCTACTTTTTCATATTGGTTATGAATTGATTAAATAGACAATATGGTCCTCCAGGAAACGTGGAAAATGTGAAAATGTCATCTCTATATAGAATAGGTGATGGAATAGTTTCACCCCTATCGACTCTAATTTTTTTATAAAACCAAACATCGGAAGGATCATTAATGAACTTAGTCATATAATCAACCCCAACATAAAAGAGGAGTAATAAGAGTGTGTGTTCTTTTCGAATACCCCTTGTGCTTTGAATGTATCCCCTAAGAGAACCATTGATATTAAAAGGTATATGTGTAGTTGAGAGGATGAAAATTTTCATCCCGGGGAAAGAATTGGAGAATCTGTTACTCTTACAGAAATTGAGTAGAAAATTCCATTTAACGGTATCAAAATCAATTGATATATAAATATTTAGATATTATTTCCCTTCCTTCACATAAATCTTCTATATGTTCACACATTCTAATGCTATTAATAGAAAATTTTTTATGATCCTTATAGAGACAAATCCATGCTGACTTGGAGTGATGTGGTATTATATTATTACCCCCATCCTGGTCATGTGGATTTTACAAATAATATTGGGAATAACATTCCCATGGGAAACTGGCATAAAAACATTGATATCTACTACACTATCATCCATGGGAATTAAAAAAATTAATTTTGAAATAATTCCATGTGGATGAAAGTCTTGGTTGATGAAATTACAATATTAAATTATCCATTTCATCCTATAAGATGTTCCAATAGAACATTAAGAATTAATTTTTTAATCCCTAATGCCTAAAAACACTTTCTAAGTTGAATGATAACATATCTCTCATGACCTCTAATTCTAAAGGAATTGAAACAAGGTTCTGGTTCTACTGCACGACAATATAGTGAGTAATATTCTCCACCATCATTAATGTGTTATCAGCTCTATCTGTATAATTCCCACTTAGGAAATGAAAAACCACTTTTGAAATATCATTCTCAGTGGTGTGTAAATTCCCTTAATGTTGATGGAAATATTCCCCAGTTTAGATCTCCTACCATTGTGCATTTAATGTATGAAATTTGAGTTATTTTCCTTTTCTATAAACCATTTTACATTTATTGGTTTTCATTATAGACTCTCTTCAAGGGAAAAGAGTTTTTACAATTTTACATTTGTTATGAGACTCCCTATTATAGGTACTATATTGTCTTTGATTTCTATCTTTGAAGTCATCCAAGGGCTATTTAGCATCCTTAAATTAAGAATTGAGCTTCGAAAATGACATTTTACTCTGTTCCATGAGGAAACTCATAGTGTGCATAAGTATATATGAGATTCTCTTAAGTGAGATTCATGTTAGTATATTATTTGATGCCTCCAAAATAGTCCCCTGGAATACTAGAGAGACAACCCAAACATTATTAAATTATAATGTGAGAGGGACCAGATTCATTATTGAGAATACATCCATAATAATGGGATTATGAACATAATGGTACTTGGGTATCATGTAACATGATAGCCCATCAGGAACACTCCTATATGTTAAACTAATGAAACACCTCTAGAAGCTTCCATGCCTGACTCCCATTCAACGTATTCTGATTCCTAGAAAAATCATCCTCTGCAAATAGAACCACTACAAAGCTACATTGATCCATGAAAAAAAGTCAATATAATATTTACTCATAAAACTAGATCAAATTATTTCTTCTCGTGTCATACCAGTATTGAAGTCACCCCAAATAATCCATTTGAGAATATTATTTTTGGACGTTTCCTTAAGATCCACCCAATTATCTCTTCACTTAATATGTGTTGTTAAAGAATACACAAAATAACAAGAATATTATGACCTACACTATTGAAAGAGATTGTTATTCATTCCCCTATTTCATCACATGTAATCATAATGATACCTCTATAAATATGAATACAAAGGGAATTGGTGTTGTATTTTTGAATATTTTGGGAAATGCATTTGTATCTCATATATTACTATGTGAAATAATCGAATTCCCAAACAACATCTTTGATTTAACATTTCCAATTATCATTGGATTTTTGTCCGTGATGAAGTGTATAAGGGTTTTGGAAATTAGGTGGTTCCCTAATAGTTGACAATGCTAATATAAAATATTAATTTATTGAGGAACATTCCCCTTGTGAATAGTATTTCATCATGAGCTATATTATTATGTCCTTTACTATTCATGATTTTTTTTCAACATACAACATTGATATTGGGTATATCCATGAGCCCTTAATGTTTTCATTTACTTGAGAAGTATTTTTTTCAACATCCTTTTCCTAATAACCATCATGTTGCATAAGGGATTTTATCTCTTCCACATCATCAATCGATAAGGGTCCACTTAATGATGTGAATATGTAGTTACACAACATAGGATTAGGTGACCACCCTACTAATGAGACTCCTCTATATGTTTGGTAGGGAGGGAATACAGTGAAATATTCCCTTGCTATGACAATTTAATAATGTTGGCGGGTATATTTCTTGACACTGACTGATGTTACTTATAATAAGGAGTATCTATCACTACCTAGAAAGCCCATTCCCAAATTTTTTATCACTTTTTGAGATCCATCTTTATCAAGGTATTTGTGAAATTCCTACTAAAAACCGACTATCTGGCCTATGATAGAGTCATTAGTGAAACGATCTAAAATTTTATTAACATAGCTGGTGTGCACCCATATATAGTTCTAGGTAATGCATGTTCTTATAGGAGATGTCCATGGAATGGTGTTCATATAGCCTGCACATTTTTTCCTTGGATTCCTATTCTAACACTACTCTATGTGTTCCATTAGGGGATCACTCTATAGGATATCTGTGAGACTCATGTGAAGCATCATGTTCAACCTCGGTTTTGTATTCATGTGTTTGAATAGGTATGGATTAAAAAAATATACCATTACGCATATATTTTTTACCATTGGATGATCACGAGACATTCTATCGTGTTGGGTATCAACATAAGCCACCATACCATCTATTTGGGTGGACCCAACTTTATCATTTCTCCTATATTTTTTCCAAAAATGTATTTTCACGCCAATTTATTCTACTTTATTCTTATAGAAACCATCAACATAACTCCCCACAATCCCATTTCCCCCCTTAACTATAATAGATGGACTATTTGTGGTGTTTTTTCTAAATTAGGCGGTATATTATTCCCCTTCCTCCATCTTAACATATAATCATTATTCCATTTATATGATATAAGTCACACACCTTGTCTCTCATAGATACAGATAGGGTGTGACAAAAAACTGGTAGTTTGCATAGAATATGTGATTACCTTTATACTGAATCAATAATTTATTTTTGTCATCTATTTTAGTCAGCACTAATTTTTTCCCAAGAGTATTGTTTGTGTCTAATTCCACCAAAATCCTTTCTTATTGTCCATAAATTAGGTTGTCAGTTTGTTAGTCCATCGTGATTAGGTTCACAATAGAAATATATATATCCCATAGAATTTTCAGTTTCAATAAGGGAAATTAAATTTACAAATTCAGATCCAAACATGAGTATGGGTGTTCCGTACTATAAATAGATTGACATACCTATCCCATTACCGAATTCGATGGATTCTAGACATTAATTGGGCTGACCCAAGGATCCATGCTCTTCCGTAGATCTCATCTGCTAGAAACACCACATGATAGTATCCACAACCCATTACTATCATATTTAATTTATTGATATCCCATATTCGAGAAATATTTCCCATGATGTCACCAAAGTTCGAAAAACATTTTTCGTTGTATACTTGAACCCTAATAATTATTGAATGTCGAGAGACAAGTAACTACTCTTCCACAACTCCCTTGTCATCATATGCATTCCATTTCTTCCATTTTAATATGATCCCTCATAGGGGAGGTATATAAATGTCGATGATTGATTTAATCATGACATATTTGACAACATCCTTGATTTTTTTCAAAGAGTAATGGCATTATAAGAAGTAATATTTTAAACATCCGACTTCATTGAAACAAGGTAAAATAGATCCTTATAGACAACATGATCCGAAACATATGGGATCTCTATATCATTGATAGGATTCATCTTTGAATGTTCATCTAGGTTATTATACCATTGAATTTACATTGATCTCCATGTCCTCTTTCATCATTCAAAAAGATCCCATGAGAAATACTAGTTTATATTGAAAATTATTTTTTATAATAATTTATAATTGTAATTTTTATTTTATATTGTGTTTCAAAGTAAAATTATTTCAATTAATTTATCCATTAATTAAAATTAGTTCATTGGAATCATTTTAATTAGGAATATTGATATAAAAAGTTCTTCAACTTTTGAACATTTTCTATTTGTAAAAGTGTGTTATCATGGCATCCACATGATTGATTTTAAAATAAAATACTCTAGAAAAATTAAATGAATTCTGAAAAATGGATTTCATATTTATAATCATAATAATTTATATTATATTCATGTTTCAAATTCTTTTTTTAACATAATAGATATTAATGACTGTAAAATCTATTTAACACCATAAAGGTAATATGGTGTTTTTGGGCTTCCTAATAAAAAAGAAAAGGGTTAAAAATGATACAAAACATTTCCAGAAATGATTTAATCGACATATATAGAAATTATATCTTCTACAAAAAATAATTTAAATTTTGTAGCCTTATATAATAATAAAAATATCTATAATATAATTTCATTTAAAAAAGTTGCATGTCATCTACTAAGGTCAGTTATTAAAGAAAACCACATATAATTTCCTATAAAAACATTGGAGACCATTTAGATCCCCAAATAAATAAAAAAAATCACATCATTAAATGAATATTCTTATCCTACATGTGACACCCCAGGCTTCCATGATACAATTCACTTTGAATAATATAGTAGCGTGTGTTGTACGCAACTTCGAGTTCTAACACACCACAACCAATCAAAATAGCCGTTATGAATATTAATACCCATTTTTTAAAATTTTATAAGTTTTATCATTCAAAATGTACTTGATTTTTGGATTCCAAATATCAAAATTAGCTTATGTTGACTTTTTTGTATGTTTATGAAAACTATTAATATTTTATGAATAATTAAAAAAACTGAGTTATAGTTTAAAACCGATTTTTTATTTAAATAATTGTTTATTTTATTTAAATTAATTTTTGGTCAAAATAGATACATAATACTCATATATGTTCACTATAATTCATTGGAGTAAGTTTATAATAATTTTAGACGTATAAAAAAATTTGAACTTTTCACAGTCTTTTACCCACCTCATAGGAGAATTTGTAAATTCTCATAATACTAAATTTTACCACTTCCGTAAGTTGAAATTTAAAAATCCGAGAGACACAGTTAATATCAATGAGTAAAATGTGCTTCAATAGGATAAAAATAATTTTTGGTGAATAGTTAATTTTTACTTTTATTTACCACAGTTAAAAGTATATAGTGTAATTAAGGGTAAAAATGATATTATTTTTACCATAACACATGTCCAATTTCTATTGGATAAGTATAATTCCACCAAAAAAAACCTTATGAATAAAATATTAACCTCTTTGGTCCAATTGGATTAGATTAGGACATTTATTATTATTTAATTCAGAGAAGAGTTAAAAGAGTTAAAATCAATGTTTAATTATTAAAACATTTTTAATATATTGATATACATAAGATAAATTCGATTATAAATATTCAATAGAAATATAAATATATTTCCTACATAATTGTATTTTATTTATAATTTTTAGATATTAAATAATTTAATTTATTTATGACACAATGGTGATGTAGTAAATAGCTAATTAATGAAATATTAAAATAATTGATATTATAAATATCCTAATAAATGTAATTTGAGTCTTTTTTGAATTACACTAATTTTATAAGTTAATATGAAAAATTAGGTTTGGTTATATGAATTTTTTTCGAAGTAATAATGGTGTTATGAATTTAGAAAAAACAAAATACCAAATATTGTCAAAATTGACATAAAAGAGTTTTTTAAACAAATTTTATTTTATTAATTGATATTGTATTTCTAAAAATACAAGGATTAGAAAAAGGACTTATATAATTATATTTGTATCATTAATTAACCAATTGGGGTTCGATTGGTAGTATATAGAATGTTTATTAACTGTATAATATAAAAATACAAATAGACATGGTAAATGTCAAACTATTTAACTAAGAGTCATATCTAAAAGATAAAGTTAATATAGTGACCCAAACCTATCTAAAACTTATTGTCTGAGTATTTTTTAACCCATCCCCACCATATCCTTTAAATAATACATTTTTGATCCATTAGAAACCGAAAATGATTTTATTATAAAATAATATTTGTAGCTTTTCCTATGATACCTCTCACCCCTCTTATAAAAGGGCACTCACCCTTATCTAAAATTCACACCTTAGAAGCAATTTGTATTGGAAACAACCTGACCAAATATCCTCTCAATATCCCTAAGATCATCATAGAGGCCTTACATTAGTCATAAATCCAACATAAATAGCCCTTTTGATCAAATCAAAGTAAGAACCCGTAAAAGAGGTAATAATTTCCCCACCCCCTTTCATGTTCTTTTCCTCTTCCACTTAGTCTTTATTTTTTATTTCCATTATAAAATAATAAATCCAGTATCTTCTATATACTATCATGTTATTATACATATGGTATAAAGATATTCATTATTCTATCCATCCTTTGAATGACATGTCACCGTACATGCGTACGTATGGGTTGTCGTCTCCATGTCATGGTGTAATTGTTATTCAATACATTATTATTTGGATGGGAATAATAATGATGTTTAATTAATTTAAATAATAAATATAACATTATAATTATTCTTTATATATGATATACCCTCCAATTATAGATTATTTTAATATAAAAACAATGATACTGTCGCTCGTGCGTACGTACGGATTACCATCTCCACGAACGCGATGAGATTCATTCCCCATTGTATCCATTGAAGACTAATTTTCATTATATGATTAAAAATAATGTTTAAAGACTTGATATCATTGTGGATATGAGCATGATACATCCCATACATAACAAATATGACTCACATTACAATTAATATAATGGTAAACGAATTTGTTAACACCCGAAACGACGATAATACTAAGATATTATTAACAATTCAATGTTAAAAGATCATATATTATATCATATTAATGTATATGAGTCTCTTATAATTTAATAACAATTATTTCACCATTATTCAGGATGTTAAACTACTATCGACCAAGTAAAGGTAAAAGTTAAGGGTTTATTTCACAATCTCTTCATTATCTGAGTTTTTTATACGTAATTATCTTCTGGGACCGCTTTATCATCCACGTCCATGTTTCTTAAAAATGTATTTCAAAACATTCTTACTATTTTATATACTATGGGTCAAAGTCATTTATAGCATTGTTTCACTTTTTATAAGATGTTTATAAAGGAATTATTCTGTCATTTTCCAAACATGGCCCTTTTTAACCTTTTCGACAAAATTAAGGTAAGAATGTATTTTTTAACTTATACGGTGGGTGCAGCTACTTTCCACCATTATAAAATCTCTAAAGCTTACCTTAAAATATATTAAAAATATTTTCAATGTAAATGTTTTATTTTATAATTATTAGACTTTTAAATTATTTCAAAAAATAGATATTCCTCTCAAATAGTTATGATTTCATCTATGTCAACATCCTTTGATTGATTTTAAGCTTATTTAAAGTTGATTTATTATGATACAAAACATCCATATTTTATTGAAGGTTTTGTGATATGTTTGACGGTGGATGTGTTATTTTTATACCATTCATGGTTTATGGAGAAATTATTGACATTTCATATTCTAGTTTTAATACAAATGTTTATGTTATGTTTAAACCTGTTCATATGAGGAATGCATCAGACATAGTAAGTGACGGGTGGAGCCTGCTATTACTCCTCGATGCATCGGTTGGTCTCATGAGGCAAAATAGTGTCTTGGAACAAGTCATTGACAAAATTTTATTTGTATTCTAGGCACAAGGCATTGACTATGTGGTTCTGATAGTATGACATTATGCATTCCATCATTATGAAAGTAGTTATTGATATTACATGTTATTATTCGACTGGTAGAATATCATTGTGAATTAGTAAATGACATTATTTCATTTTATTTTTTCCATATTATGCTGATGTTCAAGTTTAAAAATCATTGTTTAGTTATACATTGCCTTAAATATTTATGATTATTTATGAATGTTTCTGATATAATGTTATCCTTAATGAACATCTTAGCTCACCCCTTTCTAAGTTTTATTTTTCTCAAGATATGAAGAAGTATTTTAGAACTGACCTAAAGTGATAGTCTGGGGGGATTGAGTGGGAACTATGGAGAATATGTTGTTGTTGTTTTACACTATATGATGTAATGTATGACTTATGAATGTATCTATTTTTTCCAAGGATACTAAACTAATCCATCATTCAAGACGTGATCTTTTGTGATCATGCCAATGTTATGTCATAATGCACTGGCTCTGGGTAACTGGGGTTGGGGCGTTATAGTTGGTATTAGAGAGAGTTTAGTACAATCCTTGAAATCTATATGTAGATAAACTCTGATTAGACTACATATCCCTAAGATATACTTTGAGGATTAGTATATAAGAACTCCCTAGAATTATGGTATTGTAGTGATTTTATGGTTTGTACAAGAAATACATCCCTATCTGGATATGAGAAGGTAGAGGCGGCTCTGGCACAGATGTACCTAGGTGTAAAACCCGAAAACACCTCTTTGATCTAGATTGGAATGTGTAGTGGTGCACAACAACGGGCCTTGCTGCACTCTTGGTTATGACACTCCCAGAGGGATATTCTTAGGATAATTCACATTTTCATTATTAACCATTATGAAGGGTTTATGAGTATATACTTCCTCAATGAAAACAATTTTTTAGGATTATGGATTACATTCATAAAGTGCTCAATTTATGTTATGTGTTTTAGAAGTTTGGAATTATGTATTTCGATTCATAAAATAATATAGATTATGACATTGTTTAGAAATGGAACATAGTGGAAGGAATGGAAACCATATCAATGCACGCACTCCATGTAAAGGTTTACCTCCTGCTCAAGATAATTATAGTGGAGATGGTGATACAACTGGTGATGATCAGCTTATCTCAATACTAGGAAAACTCACCCAGTTTAAGAATAATAACATTACCTTTATAAAGCAGCCTATTCCACAGCGTGGATGATCAATGTTATATCACTTCATGAGGGAAAAAACAATATTCAATGGGAGTACAATTCCATTAGTAGCTGAGCAATGGATAAATTTCTTAGAGAAAATATCTCATGCCTTGGGGAGTAGTGAAAGGAAAAAATTTATCATTACAGTTTACCACCCCACTAGAGATGCTAATAAATGGTGGTCATTTATTAAAAATATGAGGGAACATGATGAAGTATCAAATATGTAATTAAATGAGTTTAAATATATTTTCTTAGAAAAATACATTCCTAATGACCATTGAGAATATATGGGAAGACAATTTTTGAGTCTGAGACAAAAGGAGGATTAGAATATCGCAAAGTATGCAGCTAACATTACAAGGATAACAAGGCAAGTGGTAGATTATATACGTAACCCATGATGTATGATTGATCATTTATTTGATGGGTTAAAACCATTTCTCTGTCGAGAATTAGTCTCACAATCTATCTTGTCATACGAAGATATTTCTCATGTGCTATCAAGATATAAAATTTATTCTCTATGTCTTATGACTTTAAAGAAAAGATATAGAAGAAGAGATCTGGTGATCACTCTGGAAATAGAAATAAGGGAAAGAAGGGAATGGTTTAATATCCATCCTATAGTAAATATGGGAGGAAACACCCTTGTACTTTCTTGAAGAGAATGGGATTCTGTTACATGGGTGGTGAAAAAGGCCACCAAGAACATGATTGCAAGGGGAAGAAGGATGCTACCGATGTTCGATGGAACAATTTTAGGTATATGGGACCTTATGCAAATGAATGTCCTATGCATCAGGGAAACTTACCTCAGTAATGGCCAAGGGATCAAGGACAAGCTTATGTGATCACTACTGCTGAGGTTGAAGTTGCGAAAGATGTGGTGGCATGTAATTTAATGGTTTACTCAAGTTTAGACAATGCTTTATTTGATTCTAGATCATCACATTATTTCATATATTCCCAGTTTTCTATGAAAATTAGTTATTTCCAATTTGATTTAAAAAGGGATTTGTCTGTCAAAACTCCTAAGGGAAGAATCATTGTTACAATGTTATGTGAATCAGTTCACATTAGGGAATATAAATGTTCATTCTCTTATGATCTCATCATCATACCCATGACTTAATTTAATATAATCCTCGGTATGGATTGGCTTTTGGGCCATGATGAAAACATTAATTATTAGAAGGAGGAGGTTACAATTTTCGATGATGATGATAAAGAACACATTATATTTAGAGGAGAATCATCACCTCCTAATTCATATCTATATCCACCCCTAGTAGCTCAACTAAAATCAATTATTGGTGAGGAAGAGAATGAAATTACTGAGGTTAAGGAAAGTAATGTTCAAATAGAGGATGTACCTATTGTGAGAGAATATGTTGATGCATTTCTAGAATATTTACATGGACATCCTCTAGAATGAGAAATTGAGTTTTACATTGATTAAATTCCTAGTTCAAGGCCCATATCGAAGACCGCTAATTGAATTTCTACTGTGGAATTAGTGGAACTAAAAAACAACTAGAGGAATTCAGTAATAAGGGATTTATTTTCCCTAGCGCTTCTCCATGGGGAGCCCATGTTCATTATTGTTATGAAAAATATGGATCTATAAGGTTGTGCATTGACTATAGGGAGATCAATGCAATAAAAATAAAGAACATGTATCCCCTACCTTTCATTGATGATTTTTTTGACCAACTACATGGGGCTCAATACTTTTCAAATATTGACCTCGATCTGGATACAATCAGTTGTGTGTGAAGAAGGATGAAATTATGAAGACAACATTTCGAAATAGGTACGAGCATTACATGTTTACAATAATTCCTTTTGGCTGACAAATGCACCATCTATTTTCATGGATCTAATGAACAGATTTTTCAAGGAATATCTTGATGACTTTTTAGTGGAATTTATTGATGATATCTTATTATACTCCAAAATATATGAAGATATTGAAAATCACTTGAGCGTTATCCTGAAGACTCTGAGAAGACGTGAATTATATGGGATGTTTTTCAACTGTGAATTCTTGATTAAGGAGATTTCATTTCTAGTCCATATTTTCTCTAAGGATGGAATCACTATTGATCCTTCTAAGACAATAGCAATCCAAGAATGGCCAACACCAACGAGTATAATTGAGGTACATTTATTTATTGGTTTAGCACGTTATTATCGATGTTTTTTCCAGAATTTAGCCCGATTGGCCAACCCATTAACGAAGCTCACACGTAAAGGGGTTAAATATTATTGGACAAAAGATTGTGAAGAATGTTTTGATGAACTGAAGATAATATTAGTCAATTCTCTTATATTGAATCTACCATTGGGGAATGATGGTTTTTTATTTATAGCGATGCTATAATGAAAGGACATGGTTGTGTCCTTATACAAAATGATGGGATTATTGCCTAGGCATTATGACAGCTACAAATTCATGAGAAAACCTATCATAATCATGATCTTGATTTAGCTGCTATAATATTTGCTTTAGAGATATGGAGACATTATCTCTATGGTGAAAATTGTGAGATATTTACTGATCAGAATAGTTTGAATTATATTTTCTCAAAGAAAGAACTCAACATGATGCAATGGTGATGGCTTGAACTTCTCAAGGATTATGATTCCACGATACAATACCACCCATGGAAGGTAAATAAGGTGGAAGATGCTATGAGCAGAAATGATCATGGAGTTTGGAACAAGATGAAAATTGAATGGGATTCTATTTTCATGGATCTAGTAAATATTGATATAGGTTTAACCATGGAAGGTGAAACATCAATTATTTTTCAAATGGTTTCCAAACCATCTTTACAGAAAGGTTAAATAGTTCTCAGATAGATGATGAAGTGTTTCAAAAGATTATTAAAGCTGTGAATGATGGGAGATTGGGTGACTTTGTGTATGAAGATGGAATTTTTAAATTTGGGAAGAGACTTTGTGTTGCCAATATATCTGATCTAAAAAGAGAATTGTTGGATGATGCTCATAGTGCCAATTTCTTTATACACCCGGGGAGCTCCAAAATGTGTAGAGACTTGAAGGAACATTTTTGGTTGGACAACATGAAGAGGGAGATTTCAGATTTTGTGTCAATATGTATGTTTTGTCAACAAGTGAAAGCTAGAAGGAAACAACCTGGAAGAGTATTGAAACCTCTTCCCATACCTCAGTGGAAATGGGATAATATCATGATGGACTTTGACATGGGACTAACAAAGACACCTAGAAGGAAATATGAAATATGGGTCATTATTGATCGTCTTACCAAGTCATCAATGTTTCTAGATATAAGAGAAGATCTACCACTAGAACGTATAGCAAGAATATGTATTAATAATGTTGTGAGACTTCATGGACTACCCCAATCGATTGTTTCTGATTTTGATCCATGTATTACTTCATGATTCTAGAAAAGTCTTCAGAAAGCCCTAGATACTAGAATCATCTGTAGAAAGACCAAACTGATGGACAATCAGAACAGACAATTCAAACCCTTGAAGACATGTTGAGATCCTTCTCACGTGACTTTCAGGGTATGTGGGATTAATATTTACCTTTGGTTGAATTTTCCTATAAAAATAGTTTCCATTAAAGTATTCAGATGGCAACATATGAAGCGTTATATGGAAAGAGATGTTGCACACCAACTTGTTGGGATGATGTTGGTGAAAGAAAACTCGTAGGCCAAGAACTGGTGGAGGAAATGATGAAAGATGTGAAGGTAATCCAAAACCACATCAAAGAAGCTCAAAGTAGACAGAAGAGAAATGACGATAACCGAACGATGGATTTATAATTTCAGGTAAGAGATCTTGTTTTCGTGAAGGTATATCCATGGAATAGTGTTATAAATTTCGGTAAGAATATAAAATTGATTCCTAGGTACATAGGACCTTTCTAAATTCTAGAACAAATTGGGGTGGTAGATTACCATTTGGCAATGCCACCAAGTCTCTCCAAAGTTCACGATGTGTTCCACATATCACTGTTGAGAAAATACATGCCTAACCCAACACATGTAGTCACCTATGAGGAATTAGAACTGGAACCCAACCTATCTTTTTGTGAAGAGACTATCAAGATTCTTGATACTAGAGAACATGTTCTGAGATACCAGATGACTCATATGGTAAAAGTTTAATTAAGAAACCATAAGATGGAAGAGGCAACGTGGGAACCCAAGGAACATATGATGAAGAACCACCTGAGTCTTTTTAGGTAGCATTATTCTAGAAATTTTTAGGATGAAATTATTTGAAGGAGGGGAGAATGTAACGCCCCAAGCTACCACGATACGCGTCTCTTTGAATAATACAGTATCGTGTGTTTTAGGCAACTTCGAGTTCTAACACACCACAACCAATCAAACTAACTGTAATGAATAGTAATACCCACTTTTAAAAAATTGTAAAATTTTATCATTCAAAATGGACTTCATTTTGGGATTCATAATATCGAAATTATCTTAGGGTGAATTTTTGGTATGTTTCTGAAAACTTTGAATTTTTGATGAATAGTGAAAAACACTGAGTTATAGTTTAAAAACAATTTTTTTTTTAAAATTATTTATTTTGTTTAAAATTATTTTTGGTCAAAATAGATACATAATACCCATATATGTTCATTTCAATTCATTGGAGTGAGTTTATAATAATTTTAGATATATAAAAATTTTATTGAACTTTTCACCGCCTTTTACCCACCTCCTATGAGAATTTGTAAATTCACATAAAATGTAATTTTAACTCTTCTATGAGTTGAATTTTGAAAATCCGAGAGATATGGTTAATATTAAGGAGTAAAATTTAGTTTAATAAGATAAAAATAATTTTTCGTCAATAGTAACTTTTTACTTTTATTTAACATAGTTAAAAGTAAATATGGCAATTAAGGGTAAAATTTATATTATTATTACATTAACACAAGTCCTAATTCTACTATATAAGTATAATTTAACAAGAAAAAACCGTATGAATAAAATATGAACCTTTTTGGTCCACTTGGAATTGATTAGGACATTTATTATTATTTAATTCAAAGAGGAGTTAAAAGAGTTAAAATCAATGTTTTATAACTAAAACATTATTAATATAGGGTTATACATAATATAAATTAGAATATAAATAATAAATATAATGATAAAAATATTTCCTAAATAATGGTATTTTATTTATACTTTTTAGAAATTAAATAATTTAATTTATTTATGACACAATGGTGATGTAGTAATTAAATAATTAATGAAATATTAATATAATTGATATTATAAATATCCAAATAAATGTAATTTGAGACTTTTAATGGATTCCACTAATTTTATAGATTAATAAGGAATATTAGGGTTGGTTAGATGAATTTTTTCTGAAGTAATAATGATTTTATGAATTTACAAAAAACAAAATACCAAATAGTGTCAAAATTGAGATGAAAGAGTTTTTAAACAAATTTTATATTATTAATTGAAATTATTTTTCTAAAAATATATGGTTTGGTAAGAGGACATATTTAATTATAGGTGTATCAATAATGAACCAATTTTAGTTCTCTTGGATGTATATAGTATGTTTATTAACCATATAATATAAAAATACAAAGAGACATGGTAAATGAAAAACTATATAACTAAGAGTTAAATCGATAAAATAAATATTATATAGTGACCCAAACCTGTTTAAAACCAATTTTTTGAGTGGTGTACGACCCATACCCACATTATCCTTTAAATAATCCATTTGTGAGCCAATATAAACCGAAAAAGATTTTATTATAAAATAATATTTGTTGCTTTTCCTATGGTGCCTCTAACCCCTCTAATAAAAGGACACTACCCTTCTCTCTAATTCACACCTTCAAAGCCTTTTGGATCGTCCAAAACCTACCCATATATCATCTCATCTTCGCTCAATTCATATTATAGGCCTTTATTCAGTCATAAAGGCAAATTATAGAGCCCTTTTAATCAATTCAATAGGAAGAACCGGAAGAAGAGGTAATAATCTCACCAACCTCTATCAGGTTCTTTTCTTATTCCACTTCTTCTTTCTTTGTTATTTCCATTATAAAACAATAAATACAGTATCTTCAATATACTGTGATTTTATTATAAATAGGATACATCCATATTAATTATTCTATCCATCCTTTGAATGACATGTCACCATACGTGCATACGTATGGATTACCGTCTCCACGTCGTGGTGTAATTGTTATTCAATACAGTATTATTTGGATGGGTATAATAATGATTTGTAATTAATGTAAATAATAAATATAACTTGAAAATTATTCTGTATATATTATATACCATACATTTATATATTATTTTAATATCCAAAGTATGATATTCTCATTGAAGCGTATGTACATATTACCGTCTCCACGAACGCGATGAGATTCATTATCCATCGAATCCATTCAAAACTAATTCTAATTAGATGGTTAAAAAAAATTCTTAAAGACATGATATCATCTGGATATGAATAAGATACATCCAAAAAATAACAAATATGACTCACATAACAATGAATGTAAAGGAAAATGAATCCGTTAACACCCGAAATGACGATAATACTAAGATATTATTAACAAAACATTTTTAAAAGATCATATACGATATCATATTAATGTATATGATTCTGGTATAATTTAATAACAATTATTTAACCATTATAATTGAGTTCAAACAACCATCAACCAAGGAAATGTACAAGGGGTGGGTTTATTTAACAATATCTTCAATATCCAAGGTTGTTTATAAATAATTATCTAGTGGGACCTGTTTATCATCCACATCCATTCTTCTTAAAAATGTATTTCAAAACATTCTTACTATTTTATAGACTATGGTTTAATGAAATTTATACCCTTGTTTGACTTATTATAAGATGTTTAAAATGTAATCTTTTCGTCATTTTCCAAACAAGGTCCTCTTTAACATTTTTGACAAAATTAAGGTAAGAATGAATTTTTAAACTTATACAGCGGGTGCAGCTATTTTCCACTGGTATAAAATCATCGAAGCTTCCCTTACAAGATTAGAAGAATATTTTCAAATTAAAGGATTGATTTTATAATTATATGACTTTTAAATAATTTAATAATAGAGATATTTCTCTCAAATATATTTGATTTCATCTATGTCAATATCCTTTGATGGATTTTAAGCTTATTTGATGTTGATTTATTATGATATAAAACGTTCATATTTTATTGAATGTTTTGTGATATGTTTGACTGTAGTTGTGTTATTTTTATACCATTCATTCTTTATGGAGAAATTATTGACATTCAATATGCTAGTTTAAATACAAATGTTTATGTTATGTTTAAACCTGTTCATATGAGGAATGCTTTACACTTAGTAAGTGATGGGTGGAGCCCGCTAAAGCTCCTCGAGGAATCGGTAGGTCTCATGAGACAAACTAGTGTCTTGGAAAATGGCCTTAAAAAAATCTTATTTGTAGTCTTGGCATAAGGCCTCGACTATGTGGTTATGATTGTCTGGCATTATGCATTCCATCATTATGGAAGTGTTATTGATATTTCATGTGATTATTAGACTAGTAGAATATCCATGTGAATAAGTAAATGACATTATTTCATTTTATTTTATATATATTATGCTAAAGTTAAAGTTTAAAAGGCTTTTGTTTTAGTTATACATTGCCTTAAATGTTTCTGTTTATTTATGAATGTTCCCGCAATATTGTTATCCTTGATGAGCACTTGAGCTCCCCCTTTCTATGTTTTGTTTTTCCCAGGATGTGAAGAAGTATTGTATGACTGACTTGCAGGGATAGTCTAAGGGGATATGAGTGCAGACTATGGATACAATATTGTCTTAGTTTCACACTTTATGATGTAATGTAAGACTTATTAATGTATCTTGTGTTTCCAATGCTACTAAACTAATCAATCTTTCGAGATGTGATTTTTTGTGATCATGCCAATGTTATGTAATATTGCACCAAATCTGGGTAACTAGGGTCAGGGTGTTACACTACCAGTCATATTTTAGAATATGAGTGGTTGTATTATACATTTGTTTTCAATCCAATAGATGTTTTCAATCAATGTTGTATCACCTATAATAGAGTGTTTTATTTTATTTCATCCTCCAACACAATCAACTATTATTAATCCATTATGAAATATTATCATTATAATATACCATATAATTTTTTTTTTCATTTTAAGGAAGTTACCTAAAAACATATTGTACATTATTAAATGGGATATTAAATCATATTTTGTGTGTATGGAAGACTACCAACTCACGAACCGATGATATTATCATACCACTACAACATCACACAGTTGAATATAATATTGGATTAAATTTTTATAAAAAATATACATGAAATTATTATAAATATTGAATAATTATATCACATATAACTTCATACATTCCATTATGTGGGAATCCAATAGTGTCACATGTTTTCTATGGTGAACAACGACCTCACTAAGCGATGTGATTTATTCATGATTCACATGTATGTCAATAAGGATGGATTAAATGGAAAATATAATATATAGGACATGATAATTATTATTTAATACTAACATATTATTTACCATTATTAAATTAAATCCATAGTATAATGGAAAAAACATTTATGTGTACGTACGGTCAACCATCCCTATGAATGGTGTATATCATTCTCTATCTCAAATTATTATGGATTAATATAAAAAAATATAATAAATACATATTTTATTTTTATCATGGTTAATTTTATTGATATAATTGAGCCATGATGAAATAAACATGACTAAAAATAAGAAATCAAAACATATTTGAAAAATAAAACAGCAATTAACTAGAATGTGAGTTTATCGTGGAATTTTAAATAAAAGATTAGTAAATGGTCATATGAAAGTAATATATAGATATTTTTATATGAATGAGAGGTTATTTAAAAAATTATTTATAATTTTATATTTGTTATATAGGATGTCTGAATGTATATAACAAATTTCGATACTTCCATTAAGGGAGTTTTGTCATAATCTTTTTCTTTGAGTCATAGGATATGTTAATAAAAATTATACTTTTATGATGTGAATATGCATCACCATTGAAATGTTATATCATGAACATAATTATTATAAAGGTATTTCTAGTTTCATTTAATGGTATACCATCATGGGTCTTATAAATCAATGTTTCTAAAGTAAAAATTATTTTATGCTAAAATATCATCATTTATTGAGATTGATTATGATATTTTCTGATGATAAAATCATTTGATCCATATCTTAATGAACCCAAGAAATTTATTCTCTTATAATTATCCATTAAGTGTAAATTTTTTATCATTTATTATCATCCATTTATGTACTCATTTGTTTAATATAATATTTTTAAGAATAATCATGATTATTTCTCTCTTCAGTCGAAAAATATTTTTTCCTAGAAAATGATGTTTTCTAATTGTTTTAAGATAAATTTTTGATATCTAAAATATTAATTAAAGATATTTTTACAAATATTTTTCTTTTATTCAAAATTTATTTATATTAATATTCATAATGTTCTCTAAATAATCTATGTTATTCTCTATCTGAAAAGGTAAATGGAATCATCATTTTACCATGTACAACATCAACATGATTATCCATCATCATGAACATTAATTACATTGATGTTTTTATAATAATCATTTATAGTTATTACCAATTAGTATTAATATAAAAAATAATATTTCCAGAAATGGAATTTCTGATGTAGAATGGTTATTTTCCTCAAGATTTTATTAAAATGAAATTTCTAAATCGTTTCAAATCTAAGATGACATCAATTGATGTAACCCATTCCTTACATTGGGAATGATCTAATTATATCAATTTTTTAATATTGTAATGGTTTATCATTCATATAGAATGATGATTATAATATATTTCCTTTCAATTACTTATAACATGATGAAATGCGTATGGATTCCGCTTCATATAACATGAAATAGTATGGTGAAATGTTGATATGATTTGAAAACCTGTCAATTTTCCATTACTTTTGTTATGATGAAATGTTTATGAAACCAATATCATTTCATTGCATATGATATGTTGATTTTTTGAGATATTTTCGAAAAGATATAGATTGTTTAATTGATGTGATGGGTGGTAACTATATATCCCTCCAATTCAATGAGTAATGATTTATATCTCATGAGATATATGGTATTGAAATGGGGATTGAATCTTGTTTAGTATATGTATTTTTCCACTATTATGGTATTGGGAGAGAACCATGAGTACTATGTTGGTTTGGTGAATGAGCCCATTCAACTCTGATAACCATGGATTTGATACTTTGATAACGTGGAAATGTTTTTCTATTATTATGTGTGTGCTTGAAAATATATTCCTTATGCTAATTTCAAAAACTCATGGATCATGATCTTCGATTAAATTTGGATATATTCCTTTTAAATATCTAATATTTCTTAAAATACACAAGATTATTATCTATGGTATTCAAATTATGGTTTTCAAATCTTATGATAATGGTGTTATACCCTTTTTATCATGTTATACTAACAAATTTCATTTGTTTAAATATGCTGAGAATATGAGTTGACCCTTACATATGCTTCATTTCAAAATGTTCTGAAGAAATTTATTATGTATTATATTTCACAGAAGGGTGGTGGTTTTGAAAAAAATAGTGGGACATTATATAGTTTTCAAATAAACTAGTTCTTTATATGTCAATGTTTCTAATAGAATTATATATTTTTGATCTAAAGGTGTCGATTGATTCATGTAATTAGTATTCATCATAAAATGATGTAATATATATGCATGAAAAGAATAGGTTTCTATATAAATTACCTAAAAACATTTGAAAATACTATTTAATGATTTAATTTAAACCATGTATAATCACTATTTGATTATGTGTAATTTTTGATCCATTTTCCTAGAGTAATATATTAAAATATTTAAATCATTAGAAAAATACATTTTTATCCTCTCCCACACATTTAAATGAAACCCATCTCTATTTTCCATAAGCAATTTAATAACATCTTATCTTTTAAATGACCTAAACATATCTTTTCAAACCCTCTCTAAGATTTATATTTCATGGAGTTATCATAATACTATCATATGAAAGAATAATTATTAAACCTATGTTTGTTGTCATATGAAAAATTATTATTGATAATAAATTATTATTATTTTATTTATTTGTATACCTCCATGAGACCTTTATTGAAAAATGTCATATTATAACATCAATATCTCCATCATAGCGAAATTTTTTATGTATATTTTATAACCATATTCTCTTACCTAACAATACAATGATATGAAAAACATCACTTGTGTGTATGTATGGACTACCACCTCTTGAGACATTGTACATAATTTTATTTTACTGACACTTTAATGTGGTTAAAATGATGGTCCAAAATGATAATATATATATATATAATACCTCATTCATATATGACTAATAAATGTTGTATTTCAATATTTATCATCTAATGAATAAGAAAACATTTATGTGTATGTGTAGACTACAATCTCCAGAACCGATTCATTATATTTTTCATCACCACATCACCTAGATGATATTTATTTTTGTATTAAAATAATTATTATTTTACTTTTGATGAAATTATTATTCTATAAAGATAAAATAATATATATCTTATATGTAAATGAACATAAACAAAATAAAATCATCATTTTTATAGAAAAAGTAACATTTTGAGGATCATTATGGTTTAGAGTTTTTGAGTGCTTTATTATCTACATTATATAAATAAATATAGAATCACAATGAGTATCCTTCTGATCATGGTACATTTAATTATAATAAAACACATTTAGGATCAAAATAATTTTCTTCTCATGATATATCTTATATATTTTCATATTTCCTTCATCATTTTCTTATGTAATTTTTAATGAAATGATAATCATTTGAAAACATGGAATAAAAAATTCATAATAATGGACAAATAAAAATAAAAAATTAACATTATTATTCTATGAATATTAAAAAATTGTTCCGTTTAGAAAATAATAATTTTTTCCAAAATAAACATTTTTGACAATAATAATTAACCTCAAGGCCCAAATATTTTCATAAAATATTTCATAATATATCTATTATCATAAAAAAGATAGATGTTTTATTAATACAATGTAATAAATATGACATTTTAAAAAAAATTAAGAATTTCACTCTTATAATGTAGGATTGTAATGTCCCTACATTGGTACCACACACCAATGAATCGAGACAGTCGATCACATGACCTCAGGTGGACCTCCCCATATTGTAGAGGTTTCTCACTAATACTGAGGGTCTATTATCATTCACGGGGAGACTATACATTCTTTATTAATGTATGGAAAAATTGAAATTAATAATAACCAATAAATAATAACCATAAAATGTCAAACCAGTATCACATGATAACTAAAAATAAAATGAAATATCCAATGAAAAATATTACATATTTCATTCCATTTACATGCCACATGTAAAATGAAATCCAAAAAATAAGACACTAAAAACTCAAAAACAGGTTATAAAACCATGTCTTGCTCCCTCATCCATGGTTCACCCCAACACAACTCTCTAATATAAGGTTTTTTAATTTATCATGTCCTATAAAGTTGAATTCTATTTCACTACAGGTCAGGAATCTAGTGCATGTTGTCAATAAAATCATTAGACAACCAACAATAATGTATAAAACAATATAGGGGAAATAATTTTTTATGTAGTTGTTTAAACAATAATATACAATGCATAATATAAATATTTATAATAGTTCAATATTCATTAATTGACCACATATGCCCAAAGTTTCCCAATCAAAACTAAACCCTAAATACCAAGTTACTTTAATGCTAGAGTATTAACAATATCATAATACCAAGGTTATCAATTATCATTTTGTTTCAAATAATATCACAACCAATTTGAATGATAGTCTAATTACAAACTCATGGGTTTAGAAGATCGTGTCTTACACTATGTCGGCATAACATAGACTTTATCCCTTTCCCACACCTCATTGTCAAATATGGGCATATGGAGCATTAGTCCCAATCCAAAAATAGTTCATCACAAATGGTTATTTAGATCCTCAATCGATGACCGAGTATCATTTACCATATAATGGTATTTGGATCCTTAGTGATTTTCTCAATCACATTTATCACATTTTGGTATTTGGAGCCTCTATCCCTATCCCACACTCGTATATCAATCTATCACATATATTTCATATATATAACATATCTATTAATGTTAATCCACATTAACCCTATTATAACATTTCAATTCATAATATATCATTACAACTCTCATATTAAATTGTGATTCAATAATATAATCATAAGGAGTTATAAGATAAATTCACCATTAAACCATTTCACATCATTGAAATCATATAACACAATAACACATTAAATTCAACAGTCTCATAATTCTTAATTTTAATAAATTAATAATCACATTGATTTAACAATAATAAATTTCAATGTTCCCATAAATTCCATAATCATATCATTCCCCTAATTTATTAACAAATTAAATAACCCAATTCCACAAATATAAAAAATCAATGTTACCAAAATTCAATTTTCTGATTTTCAAATCGTTTAATAATTACATGGAAACAGTTTAATCAATTTCATGACTCCATGGTTTCATTAATAAATTAATTTATTGAAATCAAGATTAATTTTTTATATATACCAAATTAATATTTATAACACATGCACACAATTAAAAATGAATGCAAGTGAAAATCAAGAAAATAGGAATTGAATTTAGAACACATACATCTTGTTCGTTGATGGAAAATCACAAATAGAAATACAAAATAAAAGAATAAAAAACATGATCGTGATGAAAATATGATATATATCTGAAACACACATCAAAGGTCAAACGAATCAAGAACTAACAAACCTATATTAATCCCATCAATAATAGAATAAAATCATCACCTTTTTATCCAGAATGAGAGAAATTAGAGATAGAGATATCTAATCGGGAAGAATCCACATACCCATATAGGTAATGATCCACCACTTTGGCATTTAATTTATTTGTAATTGTGTTCTAGATACAAAGTAATTCATTTAGAGGCCTCTAAAAACAAGAAAAATCTTTTAGGACCAAGTTATGTTAAATATGCTTGATGTACATGGTGGGTCCTAATTATTAATACAATATTAAAAAATATTAAAATATTCATAAAAAATTTCAAGGTAGGGGTATCACGGCTTTCCTTAACTATGAACCAACTCTATGGGGGTGCAAGATTACTCATAAGAGGGAACAAAATTGGAATAATTGTGGGACAATGATGCAATCCCTCTCTGTAAGGTGTTGCATGATTTTTTTTGTTGGGTGCATGTTTTTGGAAAAATGTGCACCAACTGTTCACTACCAAAAACCACTCAAAAAATATCAAATATTCACAAAAACACACATAATTATAAAACCCAACCAAAATATACTAAAAATGGACAAAAGAGTACCTAAATTGATATCAATATGCCTCCAAAATAGATCAAAAACTAACAATGTGTTCACAAAATAATAGTTAATCCTTGAGTTGTACTCCCATGAATCTCAATGATAATTAGGAAAATATAATGGGCTATTGAGCCAACATATCTTCTTATATCTCCCATGTCTCCTCCTGAACATGAACACATTTACAAAATCCACGGTCAATCATCACAAACATTCCCCCACTGTACTTTCTCACATTAATCCAACACATATATCATATCATCCTCAAAGGATGAATCAGTCTCATGTTCAATAAAATCCACATAAATCACATGATATGGGTTAGGGTGATACAAAATTGTGACAAATGAAAATCATTGTGAATTGAAGTACACCACTTTGGAAGAGACAATCGGTTTGTCACTAGCATGATTCTATCCACCAACCCAAATCGTCCAACAAACCGTGGGGCCAACATTACCTTCATATATGTCATATGTTAAAACAATATAGGAAAAAAACATAGATTACATGATCACCATCTATAAACACTAGGGATTTTTTGTGTCTATTAGTATATGTCACCTATATACTATGTTATATATATATATATGTATTTGAATAAAAAAACCTACTTAGATGTATTCAATAAGAATATATATCCCATCAATACTGAATCACCTACCTTTATCTTTAATAGAGGCAATTTTCATGGCCTACAATAAATACCCCCCTTTGGTTCTATCTATACAGGTGTATCATACTTTTTTATGGAAAAAATCTTCCAATTATATGTGCTTCTCCCAAATCCCACCAAAGTCTATGACCCATTCTTGAAGAATATACTTGTGAACCTATAAATTACGTTTCAACTTCCCATATTTCATTGGGTGGATTCCCGTACACCGTAAAACCTAATTAACAAGTGCCTTATTAAAAATTACCAGAAATGCAAAGTAAAACATGGATCATAGTCCAAAACCATATTTAGTGTCACCCCATGTAGATAGACTATATAATAAACATTAAAATCTCACAAATCAACCAATGAGAATGTATCTTGTCTTCGAATTGTGAGACTTACATTCATTAGTCATTCAAAAACCACACAAAAATTGTTATTCATTCGAGGATTCGATGGGAGTCACATCATAAAATCCATGGTAGTTTTCTCCCACACCCATTTCAAAATCGTAAATGGCTATAATAAACTACCAGGACATCGGCGCTTAGCCATCACCTATTTACAATTATAGAATCACGTCAAAAACCTTGCAATATCTTTATTCATGTTTGGAAACCAAAATATGTTGATGTTGGTAACAATAAATTATTTGAAAACCTAGATTCCATTCACATTTCGACCATGAAATTCACACCAAATATCAACCCACACATTCATACCCCAAAAATATAATTCTTAACACAAATGATATTTTCATCATATATGTTTCAATCTGATGATAAATCCACACCTTCAAGGCTTTCCCAGAAGGCCAAATACTCAGTATCTTCATATTACCTATCTATAATCCAACAAAAAATTGTACACCCAACTGAAATGGAAGTGATATTCACCTTCACATGTCTATTCTGATCTACAACATGCATCTCATCCATTAAATTAATCATGTTACACTTGAAGATTGTTTTATTAAAATAAAATTACTACATATAGTCAATCCATCTATAATATAGAATATTCAATGTTTTTAGTGAAAATATATACTTAATTCCCTTTTGATCGGTACACATAGAAATTTTTTTTCACAATATATAATACTCCCAACACATGAATGCGTAAACCAATATAGATAGTTTGATGTTCTGTATAGGGTAGTTATATTCATGTCACCTAAACTACTACGACCCACATGCCACAACTAAATGTTATTGCATCAACAATACTCCAGCACTATTAACACAAGCATCAAAAACATAATATAATCCTCACCTAGCTTAGGGAGGATCAAAATTGGTGTTGTAGTCAAAACCTTCTTCAGCTCCTGGAAGGAATTATCACAGGATAATTATCATTCAAAAATTATCCCCTTCATGGAGGACACAAAATTTGGTTCTAACAATTTGAAAAGGTGTAGTTGAACCTGGGATAAAAAGTCACCATTCCCAAATAATAAATGATTTCAAAAACGTTCTTTGGCTTCTCCAAAGAAACCACTACCTAAAAATTATTTCATTCCATATACACACATTTCAATGAGATGATGTGAACTATGAATTGTACCTGATCAATCCAATTCTAAAACATAGATAACATAACTTATAGAAGATTCACTATTAGTTTCCTTGAGAAGATTTTAAGAATTTTGGTATGATCATCATGAGCCTTGTAGAACACCAAAATTTCATATAAAAACACTACCCCAACATAATTCATGTAGGGGGTAGAAGATCATATTCACCAAGGAAATAGAAACTGATGGTGTGTGCATAAACCCAAATGACAACATGATGAACTCCTATAGGGAATAAATGATTATGAAGGTATTCTTCATTATATTAGAAGACCGAACACCCAACTGGTGGTACCCTAATATCATTTAAATAATAAAAAAATAAACTATCTTCTAAAAATGTCATATATATCCTCGATACACGAAATATGATACTGTTTCTTCAAATTCATTTGATTCAACATCTAATAATAATAACAGAAGCACGAGGTCCCCTATCCATCTTTGAAAACAATACTCACAAACCCCAATGAAATGTAATCATATAGATAAAAATATTATCCATTAACTCTTCTAATTTAATAGTAAGATATAAAATATCAATTTCATTCATTTTACAATGTTGAATTGAAACCATCAAATCCCCTATATCTATCAAATCATGTTGGGGGTTTATAAACCATCAAAAGAAATGTGTTTTCCTACATTTTTAAATTAATGCAACACAAAATTTGACTTAAGGAATAGTGTAGTAATAAATCTAAACGTATGGACAATGATATAACTGATCTTGAGAATGACCTCACCCACATTCAAAAACAATACCACTTACTCTGATTTTCTGTTGGATCCTCAGGCTGAAATCATTATCTCCATGAAATTGAATATGTTCTTGTTTTAAAGGATAACATTCACAAGAAATTATTTAAGGTCAAATGGCTTTTGGATGGTTATTGTAATACTATGTTTTATAGTTATCTTCAAAGAATATGAAATGCATCCCGCCCTATTTTCTTTCTAAGGGATAATCACACCCTCCTGAACTCAGAGGAGGCCATTGCTAATCTTGTGGTCTCTTATCTTGAAAATAATTTTAATGGATCTCCCATCAATAAGAATATTTTTCCCGAGGTTATCCCAAACATGGTGATAGAGGAAGACATACTTTCTCTTCTTAGAATTCCTCTTGATTATGAGATCAAGGACGCCATCTTTAGTCTGAACCCTGATTGTGCCTCGGGCCTTGATGGTTTAAATAATGGATTTTTTCAGCTTCACTGGGAGACTATTCATGTCGATGTTGGTAAAATGGTAAAAATATTTTTTGCTATTCGATTTCTCCCTCTTTGTATTAACTCTCAATTTATTGCCTCAATTCTGAAAGTGGAAAATGCTTATGAAATTCATCTCTTCCAGCACATTTATCTTATAAAAACCCTTTATATTATTATCTCTATGCTTCTTTCAAATGTAATTTACTATCATTGTTAAAAAATGTTTTCTGAAACCTATTTGGGTTTATCAAAGGCATATCTATTAATTATTTCATTTTCCTTTCTTCAAAAAGCATGATCACTCTGAACAAAATGAACAGAGTAGGTAATGTTACCATCAAGCACGATATTTGTAAGGCCTTTGATACCATTTACTAGGACTTTATTTTAAAAAATCTCCATGGTGTTGGCATTAATGATGTTTTTATCAGTAGGTTTCATAATTTTTTTTACTCGGTTTATATCTCCATCCTTGTTAATGGATCCCCTAAGGGTTATTTTAAATGTTCAAAATGTGTTTGATAAAGTAATACTTTATCTGAAATTCTCTTTTCCATAGTTGAATATTATCTTAGTCAACTTTTCAATAAACTTTTTTCTCAAAACAAACTTCATCCTGTTCATGCGGCTAGAAATCATATTATTCCTAATTATCTTTTTTATGTCAAAGATATCATTTTATTTATTCAAGGAGATAAAAGAAATATCCAAAGGCTTAAAAATGTATTAGCTCACTACTAAGATCTCTCGAGTCAATATATTATTTGGAATAAATCATTTATTTTTTCAGTAAAAATTTGTCCCCCAGAAGAAAAAAGGACATCATCAATATTCTAGATATTAAGGAAGGATCCTTCCCCTTAACATATATTGTGGTGAATATTTTTTGGGGTTGGCCTAAATTCACATTCTTTTCCCCAATTTTTGATCAAGTGGATAGCCATCTATCTGCCTGGAAGGGTAAATCTCTCTCAATGGTTTGAAGGATTAGTTTAGTTATGTCCACCATAGTGTCCAAATTGGTTTACTCGATGATGATCTAAAGATTTCCAAATGGTCACCTCAAGAAAATTAATATATACATTAATAATTTTGGTTTGACCATAAGTATTCTTGAAATAAAACATTTTACTATTCCCTAGTCAAAATGATGAAAACCATATGAAATAGTGGTATTGGTATAAAAAACATCGAATCATTAATAACGCTCTTCAAACAAAGCTTACTTAGAGACACCTCAACAAAAATTATGATTCCACTGCCTTCCTTAGAGAAAGCTTCCTTTACAATATCAAAAAAGGTAATTGGAGATATATCTAATCTTCTATCTGGCCCTCCATTAAAAAATCCATTAAAAATATTATGGTTAGTTCTAGATGGTCGGTTAGTGTAGATTATTCCTTAAATTTTTATATGGAAAACTGGGCTGGTACCCCGCTTATATCGATGTTACCCCCTAACTCCTCTCTGGTCAACACCAATTGTACTGTAAGGGATGTCATCCAATCTGGTGACATTAATTTTCCTGACAACATCATAAGTATTGTTGATAATTACTCACTCTCTAATGAAGATGATTTTCTTACATGGGAACCAGCTCACAATTGGGACCTTGATTAAGAAAATTTTTACAATTATAATATCTATGTTCCTGATATCAACTTTGTTTGGTTAAAATATTTTGAAAATACATGGATTAAACCTTCATGACTCAATTTATTTCTAGTATTTCTCATAATAGTGTTCCAACAGAGAATTTTTCAAAATATTTTGGAATCTAACATTGTTATCAGTGTCATTTTTTTTCAAAATAGACAATATGCTAATCTTCTATTTGTATCTTGTGTTACAACCTATGCTCTCTGGAATTTAATTACTAACTTGTTTGGCTATAGATGGATACACTCTAACTCTATTTATGCTCAATAATTTCGTCGAGTATAGATAGAATCTTTACAATTAATCAAGAATCTTTTCTTCAATGCAGCTGTTGTGCTCCTTCACGTTATCTGTTATGTTCAAAATTCCATTATCCAAAACAAATACTCATTCAGTCTTCATGCATATCTTATGTGAATTCTAAATGCAATATCGGGTGCTACTTCAATCCAAAAAGCTTTTTGTGACTATTCTGTTGGTGATTTCGAGATCCTTCGTAGACTCATTATAGATGGTTTCTACAGACAATTGATTCACAATTTTGAGGTTTTCTGGAAACCTCTGCTTCTAGGATGGATTAAAGTTGACATTGATGGAGCCTAAAAAGGCAACCTGGACCTACTGGTTGCATAGTTATCTTTAGAGACTTCCTTGGGAGGTTGCAAGGTTGTCTCTTTAGTAGTTGTTGCATGGCCTCATACATGGAGGAAGAAATGAGGGTTGTTATTTATGATGTAGACTACATCAAAAAAAAAGATGGAACAACATATGGATTGAATGTGACTAAACTACAATTTCCCAAGAAATTTGGAATGGCATTTTGCATATTTGTTGGCCTCTCAATACAATTTCGAAGAGATGCCTCTCTTCACATCTGGAGATCAACTACATAGCAACAAACACATTTCCTCAAGAGAAAAGGGTGGCTAATGGCCATGACAATATGAAAATAAACCAGAGAATCACTTGGATGGATGATTTTCTGGTTGATCATCTCCCATATTATGAATGGGTTTGTCATATGATTCCTTCCTTTAGACTAATGTAGTGCCTGAATTCTGTATTAATAAATTGTGTCTTGGTCTTTGACCAAGAAATCACATTTTTTTAAATAAATATTCCCCTATAATTAGATCAATTGTGAATTACACAAATCTATCTGGTGGAAGCCCTAAGAGGTCTTCATGAAATAAATACTAAATCCTGTCAATTATTGGGGGGAATACACCTTGAATCACACCTCCATCTTTCAGTAATTGACTAAAACCCATGGTGTTGATATCTCCTAATTATTGGTGAACCATCCCTGACCATAACACCTTCATATCCCTCACTCCATGTTGAATATAATTGTAAACCCGGGGAGTCATAATATTCACTCTCTATTGGTAGCAATCAATTTTGTCTTGGAACACCATTAACCATTACATTCAAATAATTAAGATGAAGACTAAAATTTCAAGGATCTAAATACACTATAGAAAAAGATACACCCCAACATTGAATGAACATCCCTTGCAGAAACATTTTTCTATCAACTATAATCTAATAGGTGTATCGATTGTCAACACCCCACTCACAAAATCCATTGTTAGTTTCAACCCATTCACAGGTTGGAAAGATATAAAATAAAGAGATGAACTTGTATCAAATAAGGCACTATTTAGGGTATATTATAAAATATTTTTACCTCTAACAATCAATGGTCTAGCCTCACTATATACTAGTGTAGGTTAAATGACATGAAATGTTATAACCCTCTTCCTTTTGATACATTCTGTGTCCCTTGAGCTACATTATTATGATGTTATGCGATCTCATTCCTAGAAGCACCACATCCACTACATCAACCACCAAAAATTGTAGACAAATAATTATAAGACTAGTATGGGGTAGAAGGACCATTTCCCTTACTGTAGTTCTATATATCTACTCCATCAATACAAATATAGATATTTTCCTATAAAATTGATGTACATGTCTCATCTTATCGTAGGTTGTTCACTCTACCGGTGGGTGGGTGCATGTCTACAAAGTTGAACTGACCTACTAAGCTAGTGATAGATCACTTGATGTAGATACAATGTGAATAATACTCTCCCAAATAAAATCTTCTATACATTTATCTGATTAACACACAATTAATATGTAAAAACTCAGTCCCTGTGACAACACATATTCCCCACCAAATCTTGTTTTTTGGGTCCGGATCCTCTAGGATCAACCGGTTGCCTCGAAGACATATGGTCTCCACCTTGAGGCCCAACCATATGCCCAAACATCTCATATGACTAATGAATATCCCCACATATCAACACATGTCCTTTCTATTGGGATTTGTGCTTAGCAACACATACCCTTGAAAACATCCAAGACGGTCACCCATCCTGATCACTACTCCATGAAAAGGAATACTTAACTATAGAGTTATCATTAGGTAGGCCCCGAAATGGCAAGGTGCTCCATTTGACATGAGGCATATCATTTAGTAATTTATCAATTTAACAAACTAGGGTATTAAATTCAACACCCCCTTCCCTAGTGAAAAAAATCATCATTATGGGCCCTATATCTCATCCTAGGCAGTGCACCCCACTTAAGTCTAGGTACTGCCTCTAATACAAAATATGAAAACTAGGTCCTTCATAACTATGGATTTATAATGATGTTGGCTCCCGAAATGTAAGGTTAACATTGTGACAATAGTAATATCAATTATTCACCTAACACTTTAAAATTTAGGGGTGTTACCTTATAATTCTTCCTTCTATTAGAAATCCTATATCCAAACAATCTTTTCAAATCCTTGTATCCTCTACCAAATGCCTCCATTAGATTCTTATAAATATTAAAACAACATTCAATAACATTGAATACGTTTTCTAATGAAATATAATCACCTAGTACATAATTTCACATTTAATATCAATCTACAATAATTTTTCATCGATAGACTCTCCTCACACTAATATTGGAGAAAGCACTGAAGATTTGTATATCATCCACTTATCCAGTCTCAGGCTGAAAATGCAAAAAAAATATTCAATAATCCTCATATCATATAGGTATCTGTCTTAATGCTCTTATCCTTAGGAGTCTCTAAATAATCATGAATCATTTGGATAGACTCAATCCAGAACTGAGCTACCTCATGTCCCCCCTCTATTGAGAATTTCATTGGGTGTTACAACAGAATATCCCATGTCATTTAAGACATAGATTTCATAATCCATGTATACTAATATATCCATTTTCTGCATTATGTGAGAAAATATCCCAAATAACCACTCTCTATTTCCTTCACCCGATACTATTGGTGCCTCAAACTTCACTTCTGGAGGATCAATTCCAGACTTATCCCCCTATCGTCCTCCCAACTGTAGTTTTGATGGAAGAATATCTATAAAATGTCAGAAACACATATCATGACACATAAAAACATTGAAAACATTTATAAAGTGGGTTTTACATAATCAATAACAATTCATTACCCCAACCCCCATCATCCTGGTCAAAACTGAGTTACTATCATAACCCTTTACCATTATATATATAGGTCATGGTTAAAAAATTGTAAACTCATTATAATTTTCTTAATTATCACTAAAAACCAATTTTATTCATGAATTTAATCATTTATAATTTTTAATTCAATTTTACTAACCCTTTTTAGTAAAATTTACAAAATCCTGAAAATCATTTTCATATAAATATTTCATCCCAAAACATCGTTTCTTATGTATTCCTTGTGATGATGGATTTCATAATAATTCCAGAGTTCGTAGATTTATGTGTTGATATTAAACTACAGTTTTATACCATGCTAGGAGTCAAATCTATGAAAATATCCGAAATAATAATCACATCACAAAACAAGTGCATCACTCGAGGTGAAATAATATCCAACTGTAACAACAAAAATCAATAACACTAATCCTAGCCTTGATTATTAGATAATACCCTCATATATTTGTTACATACTCTAATGAACAATCTCATAACCAAAGACCAACTCATAATATTTTCTTATCTAACATTCCCTTATAACATGATTAAATAAAAAAGAAATATATTTTGATACCACTATGTAATACCAGGACCTAGTTTCCAAACACTACTTCCCCTATTCAATCAGTCACAATACCTCATGTACACCACTTAGTATGCCAACATCTACTGAATAGAAGCGATGTTCTATTATTGATCATCGGAAGACTATACCCTCTTTATATAACAAGTGAAAAAATAGAAATAAGTAAACATTAGTGAATAGATATAAACATAAACCAGACAAACCAATTTCAAATGATGTCTAAAAAATTAAAATATCAGAAAAATAGTAGATATGTCGGGAAAATTATGTTCCATGTGTCAAATGAAAAAACAAAAAAACACTGACAACTCCATGTGGTCCCTGACACCATGTTTGGTTCATTTATCCATGATCCATTCTAGTTGATTCATCTAATAAATTCGTCTTTCCATTATCCCTTCATGAAAACATGAAGCCTATTCTGGTTCCAATTATCCAGGCTGAGTACGGTGTTAGTACAACACAGTATTCCTCCACCAACGACGTCTAAAAAACACCCTACAAATAATAGCTTACGGAGATATATGATGAATAAATAAAATTCATAATGTAAACGTTTATTAATATTCCCAATTTTTAAATTAACCGCATTAACCCCTAGGCTCTAATGAACATCCAAACCCTAAATAGATTTTTCGTCCCATGTAGGAGTTAGAAACATATCACTATACCATTGTATTATAATTTATTATTTCATTCCAAATAATATCATAGCATATTTTAACCATAGTAAAATGTTAAAATTATGGGATTATAACATCAACCCTAATATAATACAGGTCTTCGGAGCCTCTGCCTTCATCCAACAACTAAATGTCACGTTTTACTTTTTAAATCCTCATTAACAATCCAAAAATCTTTTATCGCATATTGGTATTTTGAGACTTAGTCCTTGTCCCAAACTCAATTATCTCATTTGTGTATTTTGAGAATCAGTCCCTATCCAGGTCTCATTTATTTCATTAGGGTAATTAGAGCCTCAGCCCATTCCCAACCCTTATATATCAATCAATAAAACATATATTGTATATATAAACTGAATCATGGTTAATAAAAATTATCACAATTATCACATTTCATATTATGATATACCATTCCAATATTCCTATCAAAACATGATTCAATACATTAATCATACAGAATAATATGATAAATTCACTATTTAACCATTTCACAACATTTAAATCATATATCCCATTATCCTATTATGGAAAATTCATCCAACTCATTATTCTCAATTTAAATTAATTCATTATGACATTAATTGACCAATTAATCAATTGAAATTTCCCATAAATTCAATAATAACATCATTCCCCAAATTAATTAACTAATTAATTATTCCAATTCAACCAATTGCATAATCACAATTACTAAATTTCAAATTTCCCATATTCAACTCATTGCATAATTATATGGAAATTAAATTTAATAGATTCCATGATTCCATAAATTAGTTAATCTATTAATCTATTCAACTCAGGATTCATTTATTAAATATACAAACTAAAATAGGAAAAAATATACAGATAATTGGAAATCATGAAAATTTGAATTGAATTTTGACGACCAACCATAAGTTTGTTAATAGACACTCTCCAATGAAATCCTTAATCGAAGTGGATCAACCATGTTAATGATAAATAATAGATTCATATCTGAATCCTAGATCCATGATCATAAAATTCAGGAATTTGAAAACCAAGATATAAACCCATCATTTGTAGAGAAATACAATTCCTTTTTTTCAAAAATAGAGATGGTAGATAGCAATATCTAATAGAAAGGAAACCACATAATATGAGATGTGAGGATCCATCAATCCAACATTTAATTCACCATAGAAGTTTGTTATAGTGACCTATGAAATCATTTAGAAGCATCTAAAAAATTAGTAAAATGATTAATGGTCGAGTTGGGTAAACATTTTATTATTTATATGGTTTTTTATTCTATTTAATTTTTAAAATCCACATGCACGGTTTCCCATGAAGGGGCATGTAATTTTCCAACATGTTCACCATAATGATGTGCCTCCCCTTTGGGGGTGCATAGTTACTCCTAAAAGGGGGATAGTGTAGAAAACTATGTCCCTGCTATAAAATCACTCTCTGTCAGGGGTTTCATGTTTTTATGTGGTGGAAACACGGTTTGGGAAAATCATGCACTACCCAAATCCACAAAAAAAGCATAAATTTTTTACCCAAACACATAAAAGATAAAAAAATACTCAAAAAATGAAAAATATTACCTACAAATGAACTCATGAGATCTCCAAAATGTATTCAGATCTTACATTCATATGCATTCCTTAAAAATAAGATTATTATCTTAAATTGTGGAATCGTAATATTTCATTATAAAACACATCAATAATACCTAAATCATGTTGGTTACATGTTAAATAATAATTATATAACTCTAAAAATCACTATACTAATTTAATATCCAACATTGAAAATTCTAGTAATCTATTAGGAGAAACCCATCCCGATAACTCCATCCAATTTCCTAATTTATTAGAGTGTGATATCAGGCTCACAGATCATCTAAAGAAATACAAGGCACAACCATCCTCAGAAATTATTTCTAACCCACATGTCATCAAATTAAATTCATCATTAACCATTTCAATATAATAAATATTGAACACATTCATTACCAATGTCATATTCATTTAAAAATTATGCTCCTCAATATGAAATCCTTTATGGACATTGAAATGTCTATTCAAATTAATATTATTTTTTGAAAATACCTTGAACAGTGCGATGGATGGGATGTATTTTGAAACAAACATAAATTCTTATATAGGTATTTAAAAATAAAATAAAAGTTGTGTTGGTGGGAAAACCCTTTTTTGTAGACATAAAATAATACAATCAATTTTTTCAAAATAGTCCACATTAAATACTAATAATTATTCCTTATGAAAACATTTTATAAGAATACTTGGTGAAATAAAATTTCATTTATAATTAATTTATTTAAATATATAAAATTAGATGATGTATTTAATAATATGGAAATGGATGAAATAGTTTTGTAAAAGAAATTATCAAAATATTTAATATATGTGTGTCAACATTAGTTTCCCTTACAAACTAGATTGAATCATAACATATGGTAATTATCATCCGCAAAAATAAAAATATTATAATTATTAACCCAAGTAATATAATTTTCCATGTTTATAATTACTTCTATTATATTTGATAACATTTAATTGAAAATTAGATAATCAATTATGTTCATGATGGATGTTTCGATGATATTCAGCTCAAATGTTCAAAATCTCAATGATAAGATTACAATTGTCAATGATGATTTATTTCATAATGGTATGAATTATATTAAGTAAATAATTATTCTTTTAGTAATTTTATATTAATTTTAAATGAAACCAAGAAATATGATTATGATAAATGAATTATGTTTTATTCGTGGAGATGGAAATTCGTACACATGACCGAGTAACATTCCATTTAACCAAAAATTTGATAGAAAGAAAATATTATGTGTTTTATCATTAAATAAATATTATTGAATTATAAGTTTAATATTATTTCATTAGATGCACATATATATCATTAATGTGATGTGGTCATGAAAACAAATCAAATCACTTTGTAGACGTGGTAATCTATAAGTACAGGAAAATGAAATAATAATCAGCAAATGGATAGATTGATTAAAACGTAGATGATAAAATAAATTTATTGATTAATAAAATTTTAAATAAAATTATATATATAAATTAAATAAATATTAATCACCATCATTGTGATTTAGTTAGGTAAAAAATCATTATTGTTTATGAGGTGGAAGTCTGTCATGCACGCGAAAGATTTATTCATTTCCCATTGGACAGAAGAAGAAAATTGATATTTGTTTCGTAATTAACATACAAATGTCTAACAAAATGAAATATAATTGTTATATTATTTTATTCTAGTTTTCGTATAGTTTAATGAGTTTTGAAAAGAAATAATACAAATATGATCGGTTATGAATTATACATCTTCTTCGGAACAAGTTGCTAGGTTTATAACTAAAGACTTAATTGGATTGTTTTATAAGCAAACCATGTAATTTTGAAAGTGTATAGGGATATGAGGATTCAATTTTTATAGGGTATATACCAACCAATGTTCTATTTATGTTTGTCGAAAATAGGATAGATGGTTTCTTTATAAAAATGAGGGAAATGACACGCACAAAATGTTTCAAAATTTTAAATGTATTTATGAAAAAAATTAGATCCAAAAAAGATAATTTTAGTATATTATATGATAGAGGGTCTAAATATTTTTTTAGAAATATCATTTAGACATGTTATTTGGATATCAAAACCATTTCTTATTTAGTTTAACCCTTCATAATCCTATTTTCACTATTAATATAGAAATAAGTTTATAATATTTTTACTATTCATAGTAGTAGATAATTATATTGAAATAATTACCTATAATAAAATTTTTAACATTTTAATCTATAATATATTTTATAAAATTATATTTATATAATTGGAAGAATATAGTATAAAATTAAATCCATGAAAAGCAACAAAATATGTGTTTCAAAAAAATCCCTTTTAAGTATAAAACTATATTTATATCATATACAAGTATAATATGGATTATAAAAAAAATTATGGCATTATATTTATGAAAACATAAAAAATATTATTTCAAAAATAATAAAATTCATATTCTGGTTTTGTAAATACATAAAATTAATAGGAAAATTTCTATAAAAACATGCATTTTTAATTATTCATTCAGAAATTAGACTTTTAATATAAATATGAAAAATTCATTATATTAAATATTTTTAAAATTTAATTAAAAAGTTTAGTTTTTTAATATTATAACTTATATAATTTTTGAATCAATAATTGAAATGAAACTATATGATGTTTGAAAACACAATTAGGTGATAAATCATGCTTTTTTCGTTTAGACTAATGTTTTTTCATAAAGTTAGAATAATGAAAATAAGTATATAAAGTATAATTAACAAAAATATATTTATGGAATGAATGTAATTTATTTTAACAAAAAAAAGTTATTAAATTATCCCCGTTGAATAAATTTCATCCTCATATTTTTATTTATTACTCATAAAAGTGTTGATATTTTCCCTTCTTGGCATTTTTTTATTCTGTATATCCTTTATTAAATGATATTGATTTAAAAAAAACAGTATCCATTTAGGTGACTATATTTTGGGGAACACAGTCTCTAGATTCTAAAATCTAAAATTTATCTTCCTCATAAGAATGGACTTTTTCTTAATGTACTATTGTATTATTGAAAACATGAGATGTATCCAGAACATATTTTCTTAACATAATAAAATTGTATATATCATCTTCTTATGATAAATAATAATTTAAGTCTTCTTAATAATAAACCAATCCAATTATATCAATATTTTAATATATTCAATCAAATAATATACTCAATGACATACTTTTACCAAAACACATAACACATTTCCTTGGATATACATTATGAAAAAGGTGATCACCTACCCTCAATTAATGATATTTCATGCATTCATCTGCAAAAATGTCTACCTACTCTTATACCTCCTCTTGTGTTTATGAATCATCATCACATTCTTAATATTTTCATCTAAAAATTTGGGTCCCAAATAAATTCTTTCCCCATTTTTATGCCAACAAGATTGTGTCTGACACCGTTTTTTAGATAATTATACTATTGGTCTCTATTGTAAAAATGATTAAAACAATTATTGCAATAAAATCAATGAAATGTTATATGTACGTACCTAATTAATTGGTAATTTATTGAATATGTTTGATGCATATCATCCAATTCACGAATCATTTTCTATGACTATCCATCAGATTTATGGTGAAAGGTTTTACCAAAATTTTGTTTATAACAAAATTACTTCATATAATCATTCATGGAATTTAATGTGAATCTTGGATCATGATTAAATACTACTAATCAAGGGACTCCATTTATTCAAATTATCTTAGTATTACAATGTTTATAAATATTATCGAAATTCATATCATCTAGAATCGGAATAAAATAAGTTAATATATTTTCACAATCAACATTTACACAAATATCATTATTACCTTGAGTTTAAATTTTTAATTTCAACATGAAACCATGATGATATTCATCTATTTAAAATATGGAACAAATAACATTGATGTATCCCCATATATAATTGATATATTTTTTGACCAATTCAAAAGTAAAACATTTTTGTGTAAAATTAGAAATATAATTCGCTAATCCTTCCCGCAATAAATTTTCATAGAGTTCTCTATATATTATCCATATATTAGGATGAATTGAGAAGTGAAGATTTATGAGGCTCAATAAATAGTTCAGTAATAAAATATATTTCACCTGCGAAACATAATATTTTTCAGAATATAAAATCAAATTTTTAAATATTTAATTTATAAAAGAGATCATTCATAACAATTTCTACACTTTCTAATAACTCACGATCATCTTTATAAACTTGAATAATATTTTCTGAATAATATGATTTTAAAAACAACATAATCATAATATAGTGAGTTTAATGGAGAATTTATAAACTAATATACAATAAATAATTTAACAATGGTTCATGTCCCATTTTCATCATTATTAATGTAGAATTATCTTTCCTACTCAAAGAATCAATTAATCTTATTGATTAAACTGAATATAATTTAATTGTAATGTAATAATTCATTATCAATTCCTAACATTATAATTGTTTAAAAATAATCTCATTTTATTTGAATATATAAATCAGGAATTAATGATCATTATATATTTCCAACATTACTCCATATAAAATATATATCTAAATATATTTTAAAATATTAAATTAATCAGTTCAAAGTATTTTGTAGAAAAACTTATCACATTATGTTTCAAATAGGGATTATCATAATAAATTACCATATGATTATTCATGAAAAACAATATAGTCCAATCAATTATGAAAAATAATAGATAAATAATTAAATATTTCATGATGGATTGGCCAATATTGGACAACTCAATAATCACTTGTTCAATCCTTAAAAACATTCATCATATTCCATTTTCCAGATGAACTTCAACTTATTTCTAGGTTAACGTGGATATTTGGATTGAAAAACATTCAATTGTTTCATCAATATGTTGATAGTGCTCTACTAATAAATAAAAACTATGAATCCCATTAAGATTGATTTCTTAGGGAAATTCATCATTCAAATTATTTTTAGCAGAATCAACCAAAATCCAATCATCATTTTTGTTATATCAATGTAATGAAATTTTTTGTAGCCAAAAAATACCATTGGTTAAATTATTTATATAAGTTTATTACATTTATTTTTGTCATTCTAATTAGTAAATGTTTTTCATGATGCTTATTCCATTTAGAGTAAACCAAAATATCATCAATAAATTCAACCACAAGCATATCTAAATATTCAAAGAAGACAGTATTAAATAGTTCGATGAATAAGGTTGGAAATTTTTTACCTAAATTAAATAATAATAAAATTATTATTCCCATTCATAGTAAAACATATTTCGTTAGGGATGTCATCCAACATCAACTTCATCTATTGGTATAGAAAATAAAAATAAACCTGTGAAAAATTATGATCACCCTATATTTGATTAAAAAAATTCATTGATATGAGGAATAAAATTTATTCCATGTTGATGTGATATAAATCTCTATATAATCAATTTAGAGACTCATGGAAGCATATGTAGTTTTAAAAATTAAAATATGAGAAAATCATTGTGATGTTTTGGGATGAACGAAACTAATATTAAGGTACTCGTAAAGAATTATTATTATTATTATAGGTTATACATGATTAATTTCACAATGATGATATGAAATTGGATTACCTAGAATGTAATTAGTTGAAAATAAATTCAACTTCTATTTCATGTATAATAATAGTAAACTCATCAGGAATATCATAAACACAATATTTTATTACTAGAACATCATTAATCTAAATAGTTTAATTATTTTAAATAATGATAGAATGATAGGATTAAATTCTATATTTTAGATGTTTCTTAGATTAATGAAATTTTTTCAAAGGTATGAATTCATAAACATAAAAAAACTATAACACATTTTAGAATATAACTTTTTCATCTCTGGAATCAATCATACCATGAATAAATTAAATGCCAATCCATACCCATAATAATAAAAAAATTCATAATGGTATTGGCACTATGTATTCCATGGAGTAACATTATACAAATTATGACAATATGATCTTTTCAAATTCATCATATTTTAAGATGCTTCTGGCATGTTTTTACCAAAGTTCTAGGAATTCTTTATTTTGGAGAAAATTTGACTTTATTAGAAATTTTCAAATATTTAAATTAAAATATAGAACCTAAATCATATAATGAAATAGAATAATCTAAATATACATGTAAAGGAATGTGTTACTACATCATTTTAGAGACCAATAAAATCATTTGTGGATTGAAATGTTCTTGTTATACAATTCTTCTTTTTATTATTAATATTTTACATAGATCAGTACCGTATTAAGAAACACATCAACAAAATGACTGATATATTTAAATTTAATATACATTACATATTACTTGTATGAATTTTTATTACAACTATAAATATCATTTTCATTACTACCAAATTATACCAGATTATAAGCACTTCCCATGTTTCATATGACATTCCCCATAGTGGCGTTTAAACTAACTATCTAAATTTAAAACATGATTTTCATTCCATATGTTTTATTCAATGAATTATTCCTATATGTCTATCACATAGAGCAAATTTTCTGCTTTTTTATAAAACATAACATTAGAAAACACTATCTATTTATTCACAATAGGAAAAAGCACAATATCTATAGCCTTTATTTCCATGAGAGGAAATATCCATTATATATCATGGGATTAATCCTATATAAAACTAACCAATATTATTTTTAGTTTCTTGGATACAATTTGGTAGTTATCTTTTTATCATGTGTAGTTCTTTACACACAAAATCTTTGAATCTAATTAACTCTACCAAAATAATTTTAATTTTTTTATATCATATGCTAAAAAACCTTTAAAAACGTTTCCTAAGGAAAAATTATATTTGGAATCCCATCCTAGGAAATCAATACTATATATTTTCATTGAATTATTAAATATTTTCCCTTAATTATTGACTTCATATTCAAAACAAGAAATTAAAAATATTTTTCTTTTGATGATTCATACAGTCCATAACATAATATATAATTTATAGATATTTAATCCCTCCCTCAGTTACAGTTGGGTTATAACATCCACTAAATGATGTAGGGTGTGGTCTAATAAAATGATCCACTATTGAAAATTTCCCCTTTTATAGATCTGGTTTCCATCTATTAGGGGTTTACCACAATTTATGGGATTTTCAACTAATAAATCACAAAAATATATATCTTATGTTCAATTACAATATTTCTTTGATATTGATTTGGAAATAAAATTATCCTCCCTAGGCCTTAAAACATTATCTTCTACATTTACTCTATAAGAAATCATTCAAAATAAACATTTATTAGATGAAGCAACATATAAATCATTTATTTAAGTATAATGGAGTCAAAAAATTATAATATCTCATGTTTGTTTGCATACATTATCCTTGCTCTAAAATTATCTATATCAGTCCATTGATATAACCAATAAGGTCTTGAACATAATTAGAAAATAATGTTTACTATTTTGTAAATAATTCAATCTGTCAGATTTTGAATATCATTACGGTTTATACATTTATTGAATCAGGTCATAACCCTTAAAAAATAAATTTTACATCATAAATTGCACACATCCACTCAATATCCACTTTATACAAAATAAAAATCATTTAATATATAATAATTTTTATTCTCTTAAAATATGTTCACCATTTTAATATTGACATCATCATTTTATATAATCATCCAAAAAACTGGACATAAATCATGTGAAATATTGGGATAGAACAAAAAGATCAGTTATAAAAATATAGAACGTTATAGTGAAACTCATTAGATAATGAATACTCATAAAATGATTCCTTTCTCATAAATAATTTTGTGATAAAAAATATTTTGAAACCTAATAATTCAAATTAACTATCAATTGTTTTTCATTAAAAATTATATAATAGACCAAAATGGTCAAATTGAAGTCAATAATGTTTTTTCATAATCATAGAAACATCATGGAAACCTTTTCTCAACGATATACAATTTAATCAGAATAACTAACACATACGTTCTTATAAAAAATATTCTCACTATCTTACCATTTGAAATCATATGATTTTGGTAAAAAACACGTTATATGAATAGATAATTCATTAGAAATATCATTACATTATCTTAATATAACTCTTAATAAATCTCTTATGAACATGTTGAGCTACATAATAAATTCCAATAATCTATATGGAGAATCCAAACTAGTTATCATCATCTCACTACCGTATACATTATAGAGATATGTAAGAGTCATCCAAAATCACTAAAAATATTAGGCTCACCTGACATCATGATATATATTTGGTTATCCCATAATCTAATGAAAACTCCCAAGAATAATAATATAATCAAAACAAATGAAAAAAAATCATTTCCATTATAATACTCATAAAAATATTCATTGTAATCATAAGACAACATTTCTACCTATTTATTTCATTTTCTATTTAATATACATTTAAAAAATACACAAAATTTCATGAATGAGGTTATATATTAAAAAAAATTAGTATAAAGGGAAAAAATCATTAAATAATATTTATGGAAATGGGTAAAACCATTAATATCATACGCCTTAAAAAGTAAGTTTACATTTTACATTTTTTCAAAATGTATGTAGAAAGACTAATTTAAAAACATTAAAAAATCATTAGTTACATAAAATTTCATTTTTTATTCATTTTTTCCATATAAATGCAACAATAAATAATTTTCGAAATATTAATAAATGTAAATGATTTAGAAAATAAATCATGGATACATTTAAATTGATGTTCTGAAGGTAATGTTTTCCTTTCCTCGATTCCAAGTCATAACGTACATTATTTATCTTCTTAAATAATATAATTGTTTTATTTATTTAATTGGTTAAAAATATTTTACATTTATTATTACATTTAATTAAATAACTACCTTGTTATATACAATTATTTAATCATTTATGTTTACATCACTTGTTTTGGAAATATACATTATAGATGTAGAAAATCATTTTTGTATATTGACTATAGTTAAATTTGATATTTTTAAAGAATCTCTAAAATAATATTAATTAAATAATTATAATTTTTATTGTACAATTATACTCTTCAAATGATCCCTAAAATTCTTATTATCGTAAATGGATTCTATTGAAAACATATAGACAATAGGTTGTTCACCTACATGACTGATATTTATATTTTTCTAAGAACCTAATAAAAATTTGTAAGAATTATTTTGTCAATAACTAATTATTATTATATCATAAATATCATATTATTCCATTAAAACTCATTTATATATATCTTACATATTACATGCTCATGAAAAATGGATCATATATTTTTGTGGAGGTGGTAATCAACACATTCTCAGAAATAATGTTTTTATATTCTATTAATTGATGGAAAAAATGAAATTAAATGATATATTTATTTGTAATGTTGTCAATGTAACATCCCATGATTATAAAAATTAATGATTGTTTGATAGAGTACATGATATGTACCACCGAGCATAAAAGAACTAAGAAATCATATTTTTTATGTGACCATTATAACTAAAAAATTAAAATGGAATGAATGAAATGTATTAAAAAATTATGAAATATATATAATATGTATATTGATTGATATAGTGTTATTTCTTTCATGTTAAATAATAAATTAATTTTCAGTAAAGTATATTTATTCTTCAAATAGAAATTTTCATGGAAAAGTGTTTTTCATGATGTTTTTTAGTGAATTATATATATATATATATTTGGAAATATTATAAAATTAATTTCATAAAATAAACATAAATTTTTAAATTATAATATCATTTTCACTTTAGGAAATATTTTGGAATCTTTCAACATAAATTGTGTTCTTAGGGTGTAGTTAACATACCGTTTATTGTATTAATTTCATTTCTTTTCATTATATTAATGAATCCAAAAGTACAATTATGTTTAGAATATTTTTTTTAATTAGAAGAAGTATTATCTATTAATATTTCATCTATATAAATTATTTTTATCTATATTATATTTTTATTTTAGTAAAAGATGATTTTGGGGTTTAAAAATTTGATTTTTTTGATTACTTCAATTAATTACATAATGAATATAATTTTTCTTCATTTTAAATAATACTTAGTTTTTAAGGTTTTAAATAAAATATTTATAATATTTATTATTAAATATTAATATTTTTTAGAAAAATGAATGTTTTTATTCATATGGTTAATATAAAATCATATTTTTCCCTTAAAATAATCATCTAGAAAAAGTTCTTTTTCATCGCGCATGTGGGTTTTTTATATATTTATCATTCCCAATAATGTGAAATTAATATTTATAAATGGATTCTTAGTTCTTAATTTCATGTTACAAATTATTTATTAATATCATTCATGTTTTTAGGCATAAAATGTCATTACAATACAAAATATTTACCATATTATAGTTAAAATAATGAAAAGATTTGTTATTAACATGTAATTGATTAAAATACCTAAACATAAAAATATAAATGGGTATTTGATTAATTTTTATACCACAACATGAATTTTATGTAGTAATTATCAATATAATTTTTAGAAAATAATTCCACCCAAACGTGGTTGTATTTAAATATAAAATAATATTTATTTAATCACTTAAAATCACTCATCCTAAATTATTAATTTCACTCCTCACCATACCATTTCACATAAAAATCATTTAATGGAATAAAAAATACACCAATCTATATTCAAACCAATTTACCTAATTTCTTTTACTTCATACCTTACCCAAAATCCAATTCTAATTTTTTTAATGGATCCTTCAAAGAGGTGATCTTCATGAGGAAAATTTCTCAAAGCACCCCTCTTAATTATTTTCTTATTATACATTGTACTAAGAACCTTAATCTATCAATGAGTAATACCTCTAGTATCATGTAAATAAATATGTTTTTTATTTTTAATTAATATATTATCCATAAATTTTATTATTTCATCATATTCAAATAATTGAAACCATTGTCCAAATTTTTGTGGTGAACCATCTCTATGGATAATGAAATTTCATAATCCATTTCCCTCTTAAATGATTATTTAAAAAAATATTAATATGGTTATATTATATTTTAATAATAATATTTTAACTTATTTTAAATTTTGGATCAAATATATAGATAAAATGTTAATTAAAAGTAAACATGTTTGTGATGTTCGAAAAAAACATTTTAAATATAATAAACATTTTCCATTAGAAGTTTTTTCAAATGATTCTCTGTCAAAATATAAAAAAAATATGATATATGGGACCACATTTAAATATTTAATTCCTTTAATATAATTCCATTCTTGTTCTATATTTTTATTCCCATTTATAAGAACAACACTAATTATAATCAAGTAAACCGATAATGAAACTGTTAAATGAATACCTCAAGAGTGGTGAAATTGACATTCATAACTCAATAAAATGGACATTAATGAACGTAATACAATTATAAAAAATTATATATAATATAATGATATTATATATTATGTAAATAATGGAACTAATTTCATTATTCATGACATTATGACCATGTGAAGAACTCTTTCAAATACAGGGTATGTGACCCCTCTACCCCACTCTCTTCATTTCCATTCAATCCCCATCTATATATTATTTTTTTACATCCAATTAATATTTATGAAATAATATAATATACAACTCAATTAATAAAATTGTAATTTATAAATGACGAGATACAATATTTGGATCTCTTTAAATCATATTCTGAATCTTTATTTATTTCTTTTATACAACCCAGAATTTTGTTATGAACCTCATATAATTTTTCTTTTTTGAGGAATATTATGAAATTATTAGCCCATATTAATTAATTGTGTTTATATAATTACTCAGTTACATGTTATATCAATAATATATCATTTAATTAAATATTTTATTTTTTATACTTTTATCATTAATGGGTAATTTGATTCAACTGATTACATAGTGGTAAGGAAATTGTTAATACAATTTCCATTCTTTGGGTTAACCATTTACTTCACATATTATGTCATGCTAGAATTTTTGGTGAATGGAAATTATATAATCATATTTTGTATTTCCACATGTTTAATGTGGTTTTTTATATTGATAAGTCATTAAATTAATTTAATAATGATCATTTAAATGATATTATTTTTGAAAGGGACTCTACGTTAAGAAATGTTAATTAAATTTTTTTACAAATGACAAAAACTATGTATTTAATATTTATTTAATAAATATAATTTCCCATCTCCTTGTAACATTTATATTTTTAATAATAAACTATATGTTTATATTTTTTGGTCCAAATAACATGATTTCTATAATATGTGCATAGTTTTTAAAAATGATTGTTTTTAAATAAAAGATTTATGTTCCTCAAAAAAAATGATGATAATTTATTCGAAAAAATTAACTTATTTGGGAATTTTAATATTGAAAATTTATTAAATAAAAATAGAATGTTTCATTGAAATTTAAATATAGTTTTTAAAATGAAAATGGTATTTTATATAAAAATTAAATTTTTATGAGATTAAATGAGCTTCTAAAAAGTGGTTTTATACAATTGGATTATCAATTTTACATTAGAATTATATATGTGAATTGAGTTCTCCCATATACTGATTCATGGTACCAATATATCATATATAATTTTGTGGCCTAGATTGAACTAGGTTTTCCCATTATATCTTATACAATGGGGTTACATAGATAGCAATGGGTGATCCCCTTAGTGCATATAAAATGGTGTGTCCCAAATAGCATTAGGTGATCCTGCTAGAGAAAATATGATAGGATTTCCAAGATAGAACTCTAATTAATTGGGTAATTATTAAATTTTAATTTCACCATATTATTATTCCACTTAAATGTGTTTTAAAATGGATAAATGAATGTGATTTAATAGGATTAAATAAAGGTCTTTCTATTTCATTATATGGTTTTCAATGATTTTTTGAGTTAAAATTTTGTTTTTTCATATAAAAAAGAATTCGTTATTTTTATATATCAAAATTATGATATAGATAAATATTTTCTGTTCATTCATGTTTTTTACTAGAATAATGTATTTCTTCATTTTATGTCTCATACATAGTTTTTCATATTCATCCCATGATAAAAAGTAATATTAAAAGGGATTGTGGAAGAGTGATAAAAATAACATGATATCTAGGAGAATATTGAGATGATATTTCACAAATAGAAATCATGTTTTATTTTTAATTTCTTTTATTTATGGAAAAATGGAAATTGTTTAATATATTTGACCTCTAATTTATTGGTCCACCATGTATAAGTTAGACCCAATTCTCTAAAAAACTAAACCTAATTGATCCACATATTTTTAATAAGGTTAATTATAGTTTAAAATAATTGTATTGTTAATGATTTAGTTTTGGTTCTTAAAAATAAAAATATAATTAATATGATATATATATATATATATATTCAATATGTAATTCGAACCTACTATGAGATGTAGTGATGGAAAATCAATAACATCTGTTTGAAAGGTGGCAATTAACTGTACACACGAATAGAATATTAATTTCCCATTTTATGGAATAAAGGAGTTAGATATAGTTTATGAATATAATATAAAAACTTATCAATATATTTAATATAATTTTTATTTTAGTTAAACAGGTATTTGGATAATTTTAATGATGTTTATAATAAAAATTCTACCTTTTCATCAGACATCATGATTCGATTTGTAGGTAATTCCATATATGTTTTGTTTTACTAAGAGGAATAGGACTCTGATCATATAGGAGGGATATAAAAATTGAATTTTGGCATGGAATGGCTAATCCAAACATCTTTTTATGTGTGGATAAATGAGGACATAGGTTGTCCATTTTTTATATTGATAGTTGAAACACACAGAATTTAAAAAAATATTAACATATATTAATGTAATAATGAATAAAATTTGATAAAAAAATGGATTATATTTTCTATTAGAAGTTATGGGTAGATATATTTCTAGAAAATTGTTTTTAGGAAATTTTATTGGTAAAAATAAACAATATATCTTTATTTCATTCCATGAGTAAATTTGATTAAACCATAATCACTATAACATATTGTTACTATTTTAATAATAGATTATGACAAAAAATTAAGATGGAAACATTACCTATTACTAATTAATATGATTCAAATTATTTATTGGGTTTTATCAAATTTAATTGATAGAGGTTGTAGAAAATAATTTAATAATATTCCCTGAACAAACAAAATTATTTTTTTGGGATAAAATTTTTTTATGTCCACTACAATTTATATAAAAAAAATTAAATTATAAAATTTATTGTAAAATTATTAATAAAAATAATCTAATTAAAATTTTATACTAATAAGAAATCTAATTATACTTTTTAAATAGTTGAAAACAAAATACATTTTTAAATAACAATATTTTTTCATTATTATTTATGTAATCAAACTATTAAGTTTATTCTATAAAATTCATAAAAATATAATTATATAATATGAATTTAAAAAAATTAATATATAAAAAAAATCATATTTTAATTATAATGAAATATTTTATTTAAAATATTAAATTAAATGAATATTTTTTTTAAAACAGAACAAATTTTCATTTAATAGAAAATTTTCCTAATGTTAATATAATTAATTTACAACTATAGAATATAAATACTGAAAAATAATAATTAATTAAGAATATTTTAGTTTAATATTATCTAAATTTTTACATATCTTCATTATCTAATGTTTATTGAAAATTGACATGATACTCATCTGTACATACAGACTACCATATCCACGATGTAACATAGTTTGTTTTTCATAACAATATTACATAGGTGATTAAAATTTTTTAATTAATGTCTACAATAGATTTTTTTTTAAAAGTTATATAATGTAATGTAAATAATGATTATTGATTTTGCAATAATCATCCTCCTTATGTCATCATGGACATATGAAAAAAAACAGTCCACAAAATATCAACATTATCTTAATCAATTAATAGAATTTGTATGAAATGAAAAATACATGAAATAAAAGGAATACTGAAAAGATAATTATACTTAAAAATATTCCTATAAAATTAAATAATTAACACATATTCATTTTTTAGTAAATTAATTTGCATTCATGATATGCGAGACTTGGTGTATGTGATTGCTACTCTCAATTACCATTCTTTTAGTCTTAAGCCATATTCACCAAAAAAATACTTTGATTTAGTGTATAAAAATAAAATATGGCATTTTATTAAATCAATAACTTCTAATTAAATTGTATCAATACAGATTCATCATTTTCCCTCATAATTTCATTAGAATAAATTTTATCTTGTAATAATGGGCTTTCTGTAAAAAATTATTTTAGATGTTTTGAAGCTTATCCTCAATTTTTTCTCAATATACATGTTCTTAAACATGATTTAATGAACATATTTATAATTACATATGTATGATAATTTTATTTTTAAAAAATATTAACATAATTTATGATGGTATTCATTAAATATTTTAATCCTTTTACAAATTAGGTATTTTTTACATTTGTAAAAAACATTAAATGGTATTTTTTCAACATATAAAACATGAGAATAATTTTCTACCATAATGATTAATATTTTGTGATAAAATTACTAAATATTATTTCATGTATTTTTAAAATAATATCATGTTTTTTATTATTTTGGTAAATTTCATCTGAATATATTTCGTTGATAAATTATTTTCATTCATACTTTTATATAAATCCTAAAAGTGTTAATAAATATCCGTTAAATGGAATATGTTATGATATTTTTTTTTGATATAAATGAATTATTTTGTGTATTTCATGTCTTTATGGCCACCTTAAATTATATATGATGATGTGTGATCCTAATATAGTTCTCCAATTCATTGGGTAATGACTATGTTCTCTAATTATTAATTCTGAACAACAATATGTGTGATTCCATTTATATGGGTACTATTAGGGTTATTTTTTGATTTCAATTAATATGATGTCATAAGACACCTATATGATATTTATATTCTTGGTAATGACTATTCATGGGCCTATTTATATTTCATAAGAAAATCTAATGGAATTATGATAATGATAGATTATTACTATTAATTTTAAAAGGAATGTTTTAAAGAAAATGGATTCTTTGTTTTTCATGATATTTAGGGACCACTAATGATTATAAATTTCTCATAAAAATCCTATTATTTGTTTTATAAAATAATTTGGGAATTATAACTGATATAATTTTTAAATAAATGATTATTAGATATCAAAATTTAATTTCATAAGGAAAACATACACATATGGTATCATGGGTTTGAAATGGAAAAACAAATTTGTTTTTATTTTTAAATATTTCCCTTAATGATATATATTTTTATCACACAATAATTTTAAATGATTTTAAAAATGAATTATTTATAAATAGAAATTCAAATATTGTTAAAGATTCAGATATATTTGTGACCATGAACGATGTAATTGTGTCTCTGTAAAGAACTTGTTTTATGGAATATATGGAATCAGTGTGGAGATTTCCACTATGAAATAGATTAAACTAATTCTTTTAATGAATATATTAAAATGAAAATTGGTTATAAAGTGATTTTTTATTTTTATCGGATGTTTTATGTTTTGGATTAATAAAACTACATCAAAATTATTGGTCTAATGATTGAAATTAAAAAATTGTTTATCACATGATCTAGGATTGAATTGTCATGGATATTATATGTGTTTAATTCTTATAACCACTTATTCATATATTAATGGATTCATGGTTGGTGGATCCATCCTACCATGGAATGAATTAAACGTTTACACAGAATTTTGAAAATAATTATGTTTTTTTCTCCCTTTAATTATATTATAGCTATGTATATTCTATTAGAATAAATAAGTTATTCCTAATGGTTTATTTGAAAAATGAATAAATTTTAATATAAGTCCACTAATTACCCCCACGGTCTATCCGACCAACAACATCACATTTGGAATCATATAAAATTCAAGGATCCATCAAAAAGATTTAGAATATACAAAGAATGGATAACTTAAAAAAATTCGAATAGTCAATCTGTCCCTACATTTTAGGGAATAAACAATAATATCATGAGAAATAACATTTTTCAATTCTTGTTGTCCTTTTTACCATATGTGATTCATTATACAATAGTATGGTTTACAACCATTTTGAAGGGAACGTTATGATATTCTTTGATAAGATAAATTTATAGACGGATGTAAATGAATACAATTCAATATTGAAATCTATATTAGAAAAGGTATATAAAATTGTAATTTTTTAAAAAAATTAATCAAAATTTGTAATGATATAATGACCATTTATGAGGGATGAATTAATGTCAATTAAGATAAATTTCATGTTTATGGGATTGTATTATAATAAATAATTATACAAAATGAAAATATTATAGAAGAATACATTATAGGATTTAATGATATATTTTTTTTTAAATTTAATTACTAGAGATAATTTGGATGACATTATCCATTTTAGAATGAAAATGATAATATTTCTTGGTCATTAGGATAACAATGTCCTAACATTATAAGTTTCACAATATGTATTATTTGGGAGGTTAGAAATTATACTAATTACATATTTAATGACTATATATCATTCTTTTCTGAATAAATAAAATTAATATATATAATTTCAGTCCTTGATAAAATGAATATATAATTATGGAGAGGGGTCAGATTCAGTGATTCATATGGTGTGGATAATGATGGTTTAACAAAAAAATTCATCTTCTATAAAAAATTTTAAAAATATAATGTGGAATGTAATGGTCAAGAAACTACCAATATGATAATAATATAAATAAACTGGTTAATTTGAAAATGAAAATCCGTGTAAGAAGGTTGAAGTATCAGAATAAATTATTTTGGATGAATCTCTTAGAAGTAAAAAAGGGTAAATTCTATAGGAATATTATTAGATTGAATAAAATGTGTAATGACCAAAAAATAATAATATATATATATTTATTTATTTATTTTTATATGATTAAATATATTATCATTCCAGGGTAAAAATAGTTTTTATTCATCAACCAATAATAATGGTGAAGAAATGAAAGAACGTTAATGGATGCTAAAATGTGTGATAGAATATTAGCATGAGAAAATTTCATAGAAGATGCTTGACAAATAAAATAAAAAATAGGTAAAATTATGGTGGCTAATGAAAATAATGAGTTTATAAAGATGAAAGATAGTTATATTAATGAGTTCAATATAATGAATAATGATTTTAGAGATAAAAATTAAAGTGGGACTTATCTTATAGTAAGGCTATCGAGAGATGAATAAAAGTTAGAAGAAATCCTATTTTTATTTCCTTTCTCTAATAGTGTTTTGTAGAAAATTAAATAAGGATTCAAAAAAAAATTGGTCAATGTTTGTTATACACATATAGGGGAGAATACAAGTTCCATCGGGGATGATATGTAGAGACCCGAAGCCTGACGTACATGGACATTACATTACTTTTGCGGAATACTTAGTACATAACAAAAACACACACACAAGGATCGTAATAGTTTAGTGTCTTTGGAAACTCGGAGTATAATCTTCTAATCGTGGGGAAAGATCTTCAACATCTCCCATAAAGATCTTCCTTTTTATTTTACCTAAAACCTTTCTTTATATCCTGGGGAAAAGAAAACATAAAAGGGTGAGCTCAAATGCTCAGTAAGGGTAAACAAAGAAAATATCAATCACATAATTTTCATAAGAACATAACATTTTTGGAAATCTTAACCTGCAAAAGAGAGCATAATTTCATAACATGGGATAAATCATAGTAGTGAAAATGAAACCATAACTTAAAACATTACTCATTGTGGCATACACACATAATCATAGAGAATCATTTCTTGTTAGTCAAGACTCATTGCCAAGACTATCTTAGTGGACAAAGTCCCTTTCTGAATCGAGTAATCCTCGTTTCAGTCCTGTTTCACTGAACCGGTATAACCTACCATTCCAGCCATGTCTATCTCATGAGATATAAAATCTTTACCCAATGCATTGGAGGGAGATATAGGTCCCACCCATCTCATAATGATACCATTCTTATGTGTGCCACAAAATCATAAATCATACATCATTTCATAACCCATGTAATAAAAATGGGATTCTTAAACAACATGACATCATAAAACCATTCATATAAGATAAAGGAATTCATAAACATAATTCCATCACAACATAGTCAAATCGATGTAAAAATATGGATAGAAACAGAACCCTTTATTATCTTAGATGGAAAATAATTTTGATAAAACACTTGAATTGAATTCTTGAGGAAAATATCCTTTCTTCTTCAAAATCAATTTCTTTTCACAAAACATCATGCAATTTTAAAAGAAAGAGATTTTATTGAAAATAGTCATGAAATCTTTTAGAGGAAGCTTCATGAAAATAAGGCTTTATAAAACATTAGAAATCTGTTCGTGCCTTATAAGTTAAAAAAAACATTCTTCGTACTTTTGTCGGAAAAGTCAAAAAGTACCTCGTATAAAAAAAACGACAAAAGATTCCTTTCGTATCTTTTACTAAAAACTCACCGAAGGGTAAAATTGGATTTAAAAAATTGTAGGTGGATGGAAATAATATTACATATTGAAGAAACATGGATGTGGATGATAAAATACACCCCAGTAAATACTTACGAATAAACAATCTCGGATAAAAATGAGATTGTGATATTTCCCTTACCTTAGGTCCGACTTGCTTTGTAAGTGTCCGAACCTCCTGTATAATGATTTAAATCATGTTATTGACTTATTCCAGAATCATATTTATTGTTATGATATCATATATGGTTCACTTATGACATTATATTACCCGTTCTTTTGTAAATTCCATGTTTTGGGTAAAATCGTTTCATTTATCGTAGGTGTTTTAACTTGTTGTTCTTGACATCATTATTACTTATATCATTATTTACTTACTTCCAGAATATAAAATATGATTTATATATCATATATATTCAGTATATATATATATATAATAGATAGATAAATAAAATGAAAAACACCGTTCATGGAGACGGTAGTCCGTACGTACGCATGAACGCTGTTTTACTTTCCTTATTGTCTTGAAATGGAAGTAAGTAGATGACATACATATATATATATATACATAAATCCAGTAGCTTTATAATGTCATATATTTCATTATTATTTCTTGTATATATACTTTATAATCATTCTTAAATGGTTAACATGGAGAATGAATCTCATCGCGTCGTGGAGACGGTAGTCCGTACGTACGCACGAGCGATGATATCATTTCCATAAATATTGAACTGAATTGGAGTGGATTATAAAATATATCAGAATCAATATGATGTTGTAATAACTATGTATAGTTATTCTTTACACCATTATACCTATCCATGTAAGGTAGTGGTGGAAAATAGATTACACCACGGCGTGGAGACGGTATTCCGTACGTACGCACGCGCGGTGATTTCTTTTTCCGTAGGATGGATAGATGGTGAAATAGGGTTGTTTCATACTTATAATAACATATCGGTATATGAGTGATACTGATGTTATTACTTCATAATGAAACAACCTAAGAAGAAGAAGTGGAAGAAGAAATAAAGATGAAAGAATTGGTAACGGTAATTACCTCTTATTTGAAATGCCTCTTTGAGACCTCCTCTTAGGGCACTAGAATTGGTCTTTGAGGAAGACCAGAACCTCTAGGATGTTGCTAGGGAAGTGTATAGGAGAAATTGGCAGGGGTTGGCCGAGCTTGAGTGCTCAAATTGGTGTGAGGAGGAGGGGGAGGAGGTGTCCTTTTATAGGGGAGGAGAGGGGCACCTTAGGAATTCTTAAAAATATTAATTTATAATAAATCTAACCCCACTTAAAAACCTCCAAAAATGACTCATATTCAAAGATTAGATGAGATAGGGTTGTAATCTCATCAACCAATCAAATTTAGACATGTTTGGATATTATTTTAAACCTTATCAATTAGATTTAACTCTAAGTTAAATAATTTAACTTTTACCGTGTCTTTTTGTTTTCTTTCACTATATGGTTAATACACTTACTATAACATGCCAAAGGAACCCCAAATTGTTTATTATTAACATATATATCCTTATCTAAGTCATTTGGCCGAGCCTTAGATTTTTAGGAATAAAATAACAATTAGTAATATAATATTTGATTTAAAAACTATTTTGTGTCAATTTTGACACTATTTGATATATGATTTTTGTGAAAGTCATAACAGAATTAAATGTTCAAACCAAGTTGATTAAATCAACATTAATATATCATAGTAACCTAGAAAATTAGTGGAATTCATAAAAAATCTCAAATTACATTTATTTTGGTGCTTATAACATCAATTATGTCAATATTTCATTAAAAAGATAATTACTGCATCATCGTTGTGTCATAAATAAACTAAATTATATGATGTCTAAAAATTACAAATAAAATACCATTATGTAGGAAATCTTTTTATCTTTCTAATGAACATTTACAATCGAATTTATCTTATGTATAACCCCATATTAAAAATGATTTACTTATTAAACGTTGATTTTAACTATTTTAACCCTCCTTTAAATAAATTAATAATAAATGTCCTAATCTAATCCAAGTGGGCCTAAATGGTCATATTTTATTCCTAAGTTTGTTTTTGGTCGAAATACACTTGTCCAATAGGATTAGGACATGTGTTAGGGTAATATTAATATCATATTTACCCTTAGTTACCCTATTTACTATTAACCGTGGTAAAAAAAGTAAAAAGTTACTATTCACCAAAAAATTATTTTCATCTCATTGAACCACATTTTAGTCCTTGATATTAACCGTGTCTCTCGGATTTTCGAAATTCCATTCACAGAAGCGGTAAAATTATGTTTTATGGAAATTTCAGTTTTTAACCTACCACTTAGTAGTTTCACTATTCATCAAAAATTGATGTTTTTCAGAACAATGCCAAAATTTCATCCCAAGCTATATTTCATATTCCGAATTCAAAAATGAAGTCTATTTTACCAAATTCATAACATAAAAGTTGCATTAATTAATTTTATAATTAAATCCCGCTGTTAAAACAAATAGCGTGTTTTTAAGAAATAATATCTATCAAAAGATTGACACTTGGTTATGTCTAGTTTAAATGTGAAATTACATCCAATGACCAACATTGTATTAAATTGTAAAAATATATTCTAAATATACTTTAAAACCACTCAAATTAATGATTTATCACTATTAATTATTTCGATTAAAAAAGTTGTTTTTAATTATAATTTAGTAATTTTCACTATTCATCAGAATATGAAAGTTATCCGAAAAGTACCAAAATTTCACCTTAGGCTAAATTCGATACTCCGAATCCGAAAATGAAGTCCACTTTGAGAGTTAAAATTTCTAAAATTTAAAAAGTGGTTATTACTATTCATAACGGCTAGTTTTAATAATATTTTAATAGCATATCATTGTTTCGTGAAACTCAGGATTACGTACCACACACGCTATCGAGGAAGGTTACGATTGCGTGTAATGCAAGGCAAGTCAAGGATGCGTGTTGTGCAAGCTCCTTTTGGTGTAGCGTATAACACAAGACATTAGTAAAATAAAAAAGAATATTTTTCATAAAATCTCGGGTTGTTACATTCTACCCCCCTTAAAATGAATTTCGCCCTCGAAATTCGTCGGGGTTATAAATGGTTTACTATTCGAAAGTTTCTTTAATAGAAACCCACATCGTAAAAGGGAATACCAAAACTTGGCTTTAAAAACTAAAGTATGAAATGTAACGATTACCCAAATAAACTAATCATTGGGTTTCCACATAGGTGAAAATATGGATATGGAAGAGAAATCTAACCATCATGTTCTGATGGAGAGTGGTAGAGAACATGGCTATGGAAAAGCCAGTAATCACAAATCCATAAATTCGTGACGATCTAAGGTACCATCTGATTCATCAGGTATAAGATCACTAGGACAACATTTTTGGTTTTCAAGATCATTTCCCTAAAGTTAAAGAATTTGAATTATAATAAATACTTACTTTATTTTGGTACAATCTCACTGTTGTTCGTGCCTTTAACAATTTCCACTTCATCTCTTAAATAAATGAAGTTGAATTTGTTATTCGTGAAGTGTTAGCAGATCATGTGATAGAATGACGGGTCATTCCATCTGTCTCAAACAAAAGGTTAGCAAAAATTATATACATAAGTCGATCTATAGTGAGATTAATCACATATGGTTCCTAAAATGGGCTTATACTTCATATATCATACTGCTTAATATAATAAAACTAGTTTCTACTAAACAGGGACTTCCTGTAGGCTAGTGGTAGGCGATAAAGGCCAGTCGCACTTCGGTTGTGGGTTCGATTCCTACAGCCTTGTCCGAAGCGATGGGTTGTCGCCCGTCCTGCAGGTTGTCCCTTTTTCTAAAACTAAATTACTATAACATCACATAAATAATCTCGAAAAACAAACAATACTAACTTATGTCCAACATAATTCATTTCAATCCTTAGGCTTATCCATAATACTACAGTCCACTCTCATAACAAAGTGAAAACAATTACCAGAGATTTAATACCATCGTTGATCCCCATATATCATAAGATATGTTTTGTTGGTCACATTCCAAACATTCAAAGTCCTTAATCATGTATTCTCTTGAATAACTTAGTGAAAACATGAATGCAGTTAAAAGTTAACACCTTCCACCTACCAAAATCCTCAAAATTATATATACTCAAACCATGATATCACTTAGTCCTTATATCAATCATGATCTCATGCATACAATCAAACATCTCATTATCGTATTATCCCTTCATTATGCGCATATCATATACTTTCCAAAAATACCTCAATCACTTCGAATACCACATTAGACCAATACATAAATATTCCAATACACCATAAAAGTACCTCAACAACATTATTCTTGAATACCAACACTTCAGTCCATCCACTTCAATGACTGTCCTGGAATAATTCCTTCCTTGATTTAGAAGTATCTTTTCAGGTCAGGGCATTGAGTTGGGTAATGCCCATGTTCTCCACAAATAAGACATTGAACTCCATAACAATCTGTCACTCTATGACCCTTTTCTCCACACAGATAACATCAGTCCCTCCATTTGAGGTATTCCTCAAGGTTCTTCTTCCCTTCTTTAGAAATCTCAATCTTCCTTTCTTTATGCTCCTCAACATGCGAACATGCATAATAGTTTATCTTCCTCTTCTTTGATGAATTATTCATACCACTAAATTTCACCTTGTTAATCATATATCGCGATGACTGATTCGGCATAATCAGAATATCTTTATCTCTAGGCATCACACAATTTTGTTGCTCATAGTCACCAATTTGTCCATTGGATTCAATGTTAACCAAATTCCTTCTGGTTCCCTCCATTAACTAAAACACAAAAATAATTTTGTGAGAGGCGAAATCATGCTAGGGAAGACAATATAGTAAAGGGGGAGCACCCTCAATATCTAACATCTTAGGTTAAATTCTAAGATCGTTACCGTAGTTCTAGGACTATATCCTATACGTATACTTATCCTTAGGGGAATCCCTAGACATACCTTAGAAATATCTCTAGGGATCTCACTAATGTTTTCGCATCCTAGTTTCCAAAGGTTGACTAAACCTTTCCTCTGATACCAAATGTAGAGACCCGAAGCCTGACGTACATGGACATTACATTACTTTTGCGGAATACTTAGTACATAACAAAAACACACACACAAGGATCGTAATAGTTTAGTGTCTTTGGAAACTCGGAGTATAATCTTCTAATCGTGGGGAAAGATCTTCAACATCTCCCATAAAGATCTTCCTTTTTACGTTACCTAAAACCTTTCTTTATATCCTGGGGAAAAGAAAACATAAAAGGGTGAGCTCAAATGCTCAGTAAGGGTAAACAAAGAAAATATCAATCACATAATTTTCATAAGAACATAACATTTTTGGAAATCTTAACCTGCAAAAGAGAGCATAATTTCATAACATGGGATAAATCATAGTAGTGAAAATGAAACCATAACTTAAAACATTACTCATTGTGGCATACACACATAATCATAGAGAATCATTTCTTGTTAGTCAAGACTCATTGCCAAGACTATCTTAGTGGACAAAGTCCCTTTCTGAATCGAGTAATCCTCGTTTCAGTCCTGTTTCACTGAACCGGTATAACCTACCATTCCAGCCATGTCTATCTCATGAGATATAAAATCTTTACCCAATGCATTGGAGGGAGATATAGGTCCCACCCATCTCATAATGATACCATTCTTATGTGTGCCACAAAATCATAAATCATACATCATTTCATAACCCATGTAATAAAAATGGGATTCTTAAACAAAATGACATCATAAAACCATTCAAATAAGATAAAGGAATTCATAAACATAATTCCATCACAACATAGTCAAATCGATGTAAAAATATGGATAGAAACAGAACCCTTTATTATCTTAGATGGAAAATAATTTTGATAAAACACTTGAATTGAATTCTTGAGGAAAATATCCTTTCTTCTTCAAAATCAATTTCTTTTCACAAAACATCATGCAATTTTAAAAGAAAGAGATTTTATTGAAAATAGTCATGAAATATTTTAGAGGAAGCTTCATGAAAATAAGGCTTTATAAAACATTAGAAATCCGTTCGTGCCTTATAAGTTAAAAAAAACATTCTTCGTACTTTTGTCGGAAAAGTCAAAAAGTACCTCGTATAAAAAAAACGACAAAAGATTCCTTTCATATCTTTTACTAAAAACTCACCGAAGGGTAAAATTGGATTTAAACAATTTTAGGTGGATGGAAATAATATTACATATTGAAGAAACATGGATGTGGATGATAAAATACACCCCAGTAAATACTTACGAATAAACAATCTCGGATAAAAATGAGATTGTGATATTTCCCTTACCTTAGGTCCGACTTGCTTTGTAAGTGTCCGAACCTCCTGTATAATGATTTAAATCATGTTATTGACTTATTCCAGAATCATATTTATTGTTATGATGTCATATATGGTTCACTTATGACATTATATTACCCGTTCTTTTGTAAATTCCATGTTTTGGGTAAAATCGTTTCATTTATCGTAGGTGTTTTAACTTGTTGTTCTTGACATCATTATTACTTATATCATTATTTACTTACTTCCAGAATATAAAATATGATTTATATATCATATATATTCAGTATATATATATATATAATAGATAGATAAATAAAATGAAAAACACCGTTCATGGAGACGGTAGTCCGTACGTACGCATGAACGCTGTTTTACTTTCCTTATTGTCTTGAAATGGAAGTAAGTAGATGACATACATATATATATATATATACATAAATCCAGTAGCTTTATAATGTCATATATTTCATTATTATTTCTTGTATATATACTTTATAATCATTCTTAAATGGTTAACATGGAGAATGAATCTCATCGCGTCGTGGAGACGGTAGTCCGTACGTACGCACGAGCGATGATATCATTTCCATAAATATTGAACTGAATTGGAGTGGATTATAAAATATATCAGAATCAATATGATGTTGTAATAACTATGTATAGTTATTCTTTACACCATTATACCCATCCATGTAAGGTGGTGGTGGAAAATAGATTACACCACGGCGTGGAGACGGTATTCCGTACGTACGCACGCGCGGTGATTTCTTTTTCCGTAGGATGGATAGATGGTGAAATAGGGTTGTTTCATACTTATAATAACATATCAGTATATGAGTGATACTGATGTTATTACTTCATAATGAAACAACCTAAGAAGAATAAGTGGAAGAAGAAATAAAGATGAAAGAATTGGTAACAGTAATTACCTCTTATTTGAAGTGCCTCTTTGAGACCTCCTCTTAGGGCACTAGAATTGGTCTTTGAGGAAGACCAGAACCTCTAGGATGTTGCTAGGGAAGTGTAGAGGAGAAATTGGCAGGGGTTGGCCGAGCTTGAGTGCTCAAATTGGTGTGAGGAGGAGGGGGAGGAGGTGTCCTTTTATAGGGGAGGAGAGGGGCACCTTAGGAATTCTTAAAAATATTAATTTATAATAAATCTAACCCCACTTAAAAACCTCAAAAAATGACTCATATTCAAAGATTAGATGAGATAGGGTTGTAATCTCATCAACCAATCAAATTTAGACATGTTTGGATATTATTTTAAACCTTATCAATTAGATTTAACTCTAAGTTAAATAATTTAACTTTTACCGTGTCTTTTTGTTTTCTTTCACTATATGGTTAATACACTTACTATAACATGCCAAAAGAACCCCAAATTGTTTATTATTAATATATATATCCTTATCTAAGTCATTTGGCCGAGCCTTAGATTTTTAGGAATAAAATAACAATTAGTAATATAATATTTGATTTAAAAACTATTTTGTGTCAATTTTGACACTATTTGATATATGATTTTTGTGAAAGTCATAACAGAATTAAATGTTCAAACCAAGTTGATTAAATCAACATTAATATATCATAGTAACCTAGAAAATTAGTGGAATTCATAAAAAAATCTCAAATTACATTTATTTTGGTGCTTATAACATCAATTATGTCAATATTTCATTAAAAAGATAATTACTGCATCATCGTTGTGTCATAAATAAATTAAATTATTTGATGTCTAAAAATTACAAATAAAATACCATTATGTAGGAAATCTTTTTATCTTTCTAATTAATATTTAAAATCGAATTTATCTTCTGTATAACCCCATATTAAAAATGATTTACTTATTAAACTCTGATTTTAACTATTTTAACCCTTCTTTAAATAAATTAATAATAAATGTCCTAATCTAATCCAAGTGGGCCTAAATGGTAATATTTTATTCCTAAGTTTGTTTTTGGTCGAAATACACTTGTCCAATAGGATTAGGACATGTGTTAGGGTAATATTAATATCATATTTACCCTTAGTTACCCTATTTACTATTAACCGTGGTAAAAAAAGTAAAAAGTTACTATTCACCAAAAAATTATTTTCATCTCATTGAACCACATTTTAGTCCTTGATATTAACCGTGTCTCTCGGATTTTCGAAATTCCATTCACAGAAGCGGTAAAATTAAGTTTTATGGAAATTTCAGTTTTTAACCTACCACTTAGTAGTTTCACTATTCATCAAAAATTGATGTTTTTCAGAACAATGCCAAAATTTCATCCCAAGCTATATTTCATATTCCGAATTCAAAAATGAAGTCTATTTTACCAAATTCATAATATAAAAGTTGCATTAATTAATTTTATAATTAAATCCCGCTGTTAAAACAAATAGCGTGTTTTTAAGAAATAATATCTATCAAAAGATTGACACTTGGTTATGTCTAGTTTAAATGTGAAATTACATCCAATGACCAACATTGTATTAAATTGTAAAAATATATTCTAAATATACTTTAAAACCACTCAAATTAATGATTTATCACTATTAATTATTTCGATTAAAAAAGTTGTTTTTAATTATAATTTAGTAATTTTCACTATTCATCAGAATATGAAAGTTATCCGAAAAGTACCAAAATTTCACCTTAGGCTAAATTCGATACTCCAAATCCGAAAATGAAGTCCACTTTGAGAGTTAAAATTTCTAAAATTTAAAAAGTGGTTATTACTATTCATAACGGCTAGTTTTAATAATATTTTAATAACATATCATTGTTTCGTGAAACTCAGGATTACGTACCACACACGCTATCGAGGAAGGTTACGATTGCGTGTAATGCAAGGCAAGTCAAGGATGCGTGTTGTGCAAGCTCCTTTTGGTGTAGCGTATAACACAAGACATTAGTAAAATAAAAAAGAATATTTTTCATAAAATCTCGGGTTGTTACATGATAAATAGGTATGAAATCAACTCCATAATTATTGTTTTATATCTAACAATTAAGATATAATTATTATTTTTCAAACTTTTTAAACCAAGAAGTAAAATTAGGATCCCTAATTTATATCCAACAAACAATGAAATTTAAAAATAAAAATATGCCCCCTATTAAAAAATTAGGCTTCTATTTAATGGGGACATCATAATACATATTATTGAATAAATTTTTTGGAATGTGGATAATCATAGTTCGTATGATGTTCATGGAATTGAAGAAGGTATTAACACATATCATATTAATGATACGTTAATATTTCATTCATGGGAATGAGTTAAGAACCAAGGGTGTAATTTTTTATGATTTAATGGAATGTTTCATAAAACACGTTTTTTGGTTTAAAAAAAACAATCAAATATATCCACCTAAAATATATTTGGATGTCTTGGGGGAAAATGTGTATGGTGTTAACATTAAGGTCATAATGATGAGTTGTATCTGAAATTCATACCCGTATAGGTTTCCTACGGTTTAATTGAAATTAAAAATTACAATGAAATAAAAAATTCATGAAATTTTGATTATTGATAGAAATAATGTGACATATGTTGGATAGAATAAGTAGATATGTATTAGATGGAACAATACAAGAGGGGGGGGGGGGGTGAATTGTAGGTTTAAAAACCTATTGAGTTTCAGCGCTTAAGAGATTAGTTTAAATGATCTTAAACTAATACAAATACAAACACCCAAAATTGTATTGAATATAAAAGGTAATGTAATACTAATGAAATTCAAAACAATTGTATTCAAGATGAACACAATAATCAGAGTAATATAAAGATGAATGATTCTACCATAAAGCGTATAGAATCAATAAATACAATATGTAATAGAATGGATGTAATTGAAACAATTACAAATGTAGAAGAGATAGAAAAGGAAACAAAAGCAATTTCCTTTCTAATACAATTATTAGTGGAAATGTAATAGAAATACAATTCTTTTAACCCAAAGAGAAGGGTTATCCTTTCACCTAGGATAAAAGTTCTGTCTCACCTACACCTTGGTGAGCCCTCGATACGATGATCAGTTTGTCTGTCTGCCAATCCCCGACAGCCCTCGATACGATGATCAGTTCGTCCGTCTGCCTATCCCCGGCAGCCCTTGATACGATGATCGGTTCGTTTGTCTGCCTTTCCCCGGAAGCCCTTTATTTTGTAGGTAATCGGCACCTCTGTCTTTCAATCAGTTGAAATCCCTCGATACGATGGTCGGACACACAAAGCACAAAGCATGAGAGAAGTCACAACATCTCTCTCTAGAACTTGATAAATGCAATGTATCACAGTTGTATCACGCTTGTTCTCAGTTGTCTGTGTTGTTCCTCTCCGCTTCAAATGACCTCCTATTTATAGGCCTCAGGTTCCAACGGTCACATCTCCTCCAACGGTCATATTTCTCCGAAAAACTCGGAGGGACTTGGACACCTGGCATTATAACGATCATATTGAAACAGAAAGCACGACATCGTTTTGATTAGTTTGTAACTAACTCAACGACATCGTATTGGTTAGAACAATATATATGAATAAGATAATTATGAGTACAATTTAAATGAAGCATGTGTTTTTGACAATGTACCAAAAAAGGTATGAAATGAAAGATATTAGTAGTAGGGTTAATACAATTTCCAAATTCAGTATGATCATCATGGTCAGTACGATCAGCACGTTCAGTACGATCAGCGTGGTCAGTACGATCAACATGTTTAGTACGATCATCATGGTCAGTACGATTAGCATGGTCAGTACGATCCGCATGGTCAGTACGATCAGCATGGTCAGTACGATCAGCATGGTCAGTACGATCAGCTTGGTCAGTACGATGAGCATGGTCAGTACGATTAGCATGGTCAGTACGATTAGTATGGTTAGTACGATCATCATGGTTAGTACGATACGATTAAAAAGACATTTGTGATTTCCAAATCAAAATATAGAAGTCAAAAGATAACTTTTGACCCAACAAATAAAGTCAGTCATTTACTAAAGTCCAGACTTGATTCCTCTCAAACTCATTTAGTTCATCTTGCATTGCATTAATACAATCATCATCACATAAGGCCTCAGTTGGACTTTTAGGTTCAAATTGGGAAATAAAAGAAAGATGTTCTATTTCATTTCATAAGGAATTTCTGGTCCTTACAGGTTGATTTACCTTACCAATGATGTTATCACTGGGATGATTCCTATGAAACAGTTGATTTGGGTTTTGTAAAACCTGTTCATCAACATATGGTAGAAAATCGTCTGTGGTAAATGTTTCAGGAATAATTTCTTGAACATTTTCCTTATCATAATTATCTTCTAATAACGGTTGATAAACATTTTTATAAAACACATCCGAGGATGTAGGATTGGGTTGGTTGAAAACAAAAGGATCAGATTCATCAAATTGCACATGTACTGTTTCCTCAACAGTACAAGTATTTTTATTGAAAACTCTATAAGCCTTAGAGGTTGTAGAATAGCCTAGAAGGATTCCTTCATCAGATTTTGGTGGAAATTGGTATAAATTATCTTTTTTATTCAGAATGAATACTATGCATCAAAAAACATTGAATTATGAAACTTTAGGTTTTCGGCCATTCCATAACCCATAAGGGGTTTTATTAAGAAATGGTCTAGTTAAAAAATGATTTATAGTATAACATGCAGTACTAACAGATTCATCCCCGAAGTGTTTAGCAATTGAATGTCCAGTCAACATGGTTCGATTCATTTCCTGATGATTACAATTTCTTCATTCAACAAAACCATTTTACTGAGGAGTTCTTGGAGCTGTGAAATTGTCAGTAATACCTTTCTTACTACAAAAAGTTCCATAATCTGAATTTTGAAATTCACCACCATGATCACTGTGAATAGTTATCAATGGTAGGTTTATCTTATTTTTAACTTGGGCTCTAAAAGTTTTGAAATAGGAAAAGGCTTCAGATTTCTTTTTGAGAAAGTATACCCATTGTAAATAGGGTAAAGTCGTCAACTAAAACAAATACAAAGTATTTTCCTCCAATGCTTCCAGTTTGTGTAGGACCAAAAAGATCCAAATGCACTAGCTGTAATGAATTAGAAGTTGAAACATAATTAATTGATTTAAAGCTAGTTTTATGTTGCTTCCCAAATTGACAAGGATCACAGACTTTTGAAGAATCATATCTATGATCCGGTAGTCCTTTCACATGTCTTTTCTTTTAAAGTTTACTACGGTTTCTCAGATTACAGTGTCCTAGTCTCCTATTCTATAGCCATGATTGGTCTTCTATAGCACTTAAGCAGGGTATGTTTTGGTTCCTAAGGTCTTCTAAGTCAATAGTGAAAACATTCTCTTGCCAATGGGAAGATAGAATGAACCCATCCTCGGTATTGTTTACTAGACACTTATCATTTCTAAAATTCACAAGGTAACCTTCATCACATAATTGACTTATACTGATGAGATTGTGCCTAAGACCTTTTACAAAAAAAACATTTGAAATAAGAACTTTTCCAAGAAAAATTATATTACCTATAATAACAATATTTCCTTGACCATTATCTCCGAAGGTAAATTTTTCACCTTTTGTTTTGATAACCTTTTCAAAGATATCTTTGTTTCCAGTCATGTGTTGGGAACAACCACTATCCATGTACCAAATGTTATTATTGGTACACTTTTAATTTTCCTGAAAAAGAGACAATTAGTTTTTTGGAATCCAAACTTGTTTGGATCCATAAGGGTTAGATAAAAGAATTTTAGGAATCCACATTTGTTTTGCAAAATGAGCTTTATGAAATCCTAAAGATTGAGTTCTATTAAGAGAACAATCTCTTCTCCAGTGTCCTCCACATTGACACTTATAACAAAAAGAGGTTTTTTGGGGAACAAAATATTTATTACTAAAAACAAGTTCGGAATGAGTGTAACCAAGTCCAGAACAATTTCTCAAAGGTATAATTTGAGAATACATCCTGTCAAAGTTTTAGTTTCCATGAGTAATGTTTTACAAACATTTTTTCAAGGAAAAAATTTCTGACTTTAATTTTAAAACCAAATTTTTATTTTCCAAAACATTAGAATTTGAACTAGAGTTATGCTCTAAAATATTTTTCTTTGAAATTACATTTTCATGATCCTTAGAAAGTTTATCCTTATCAGTTTTGACTTTCTCAAGGTTTTTTAAGATACTTTCAAAATCATAGGTTTTCACATCAAGATCCTTTGAAAGACCTGATACATCTTTAGTCAAGATTGAAATTCTATAATTTTCTTTCTAAATATTCTTCTTGAGTTTAGAATTTTCATTTTCAAGTAATTTAGAAAATCTAGATACTTCTTCAAAAGAAGGTAAAATATCATATTCTGATGATGAAGATTCATCATTTGAAGATTCATAATATCTATTATTAGTATAATTTTAATTCAATGAGACCTTTGTAATAGCTTCTGCATTGTGTACCTTAGCCACGAGACATTGATCATCAATTGGTAGTCTGGTTATAAGTCCAGTATTTCTCGGTCTCGAGGACTCATACTCTGAAGAATCATCTGAAGAATCACTACCACTTTCACTCCACGTATCATTTGCCTCCAAGACTTTCTTTGTCTTATAAAACCTTTTCATGTTTCCTTCAGAGTGTTTCCCCTTTCTGTCTTTTTTTCTTCAGTAAAGGACAATCTGGCCTTATATGTCCTGCTTTCTTACATTCATAACAAGTAACCTCTGAATCTTTCTTATCTTTCCTATCTTTCTTTTTGAATCTATATTGAAAGTCTTTCTTTCCCAAAATCTTGTTCATTCTTCGAGCAAGACTGGCTAACTCATTATTCGAATGATTACAATCACTTGAATCAGATATAACAACGTTCTTGGCTTTAGACCTTGTAGGCCTTTCATGTGTTTTAGCTTTAGATGAAAAGGCTACACTTCCATTCCCATTCTTCTTCTTGTTGAAATCAGTATCTCTCTTCATTCTTGTCTCGTGTTGTATAAGAGTTCCAAAGAGTTCATCAAGAGTAATCTGGGAAACTTTCCTATTTTCATCAATAGCTATCCTTTTTTACTCCCATTCATTTGGAATTATATCTACAATCTTATCAACAAGAGCTTCATCATCAAGACCTTTTTCTCCCATTGATTGTAAGCTGTTGAAAATTGTCATAAACCTTTGTTTCACTTTACATACTGGCTCTCAATAAGGGAAAACCCCATGATACTCTGCACGAAGCATTGCTCTCCTTGTTTCTATAACCTTGGATGTTCCAAAGTGAGTGACTTCCGATTTCTTCCAAATACAGCTGGCTGCTTCACATGAAGATATCTGACTATATATATTCCTGTTCATAGAGCATAATAAAGTATTGTGTACCTTGTAATTCAGTTGATATTCTTGATTCTCTTGGTTAGTGAAAGTACTGACTTCTTTGTCAGGAATACTATAACCTCCAGTAAGCATAATAAAATTTTCTACGCCAATATTGATAACGAACGTCTAAATACGATCTCTCAAATACTCATAATCATTCCCATCAATGATAGGTGGTCTAGAAGGATTCAGATTGACTATTGACCCAATATTCATTCCTTCCATCTAGTAAAAAATTTTCCACTCCACATGTTAGTGTAGTTAGTAAAAATAGAACAAGAAATATAAATTAGTGGAAAAACTCCTCTGATACTAATTGTTGGATCGAATAAGTAGATATGTATTATATGGAACAATACAAGAGGGGGGGTGAATTGTAGGTTTAAAATCCTTTTGAGTCTTAGTGCATAAGATATTAGTTTAAATGATATTAAACTAATACAAATACAAACACCCCTCTTGTATTGTTCCATCTAGTACATATCTACTTATTCGATCCAACAACATAACCTAGAAAATATATCTTTTGATGAATAAATTTCTATAATTTTGTATTGATATTATGAAATTTGATTATAAAAATTATAATTCACAAATAGTTTCTACTACCAAAGGAACATATATTTGGTAAAAAAATATGAAATTAAGTAAAATGATAATTTTTCAAAATTATTTTATCTAAAAAACCAATGTGAATGACGTGAAGTGATTAGGAATTGTAAAATAGGTTTTCATAACAATTCTATATGCCCAAGAAAATTCTATAAGAATGCTTTCATGATACTAAGGTAAAATACATCAATGAACATTGATGTAAAGAGTACTGGGTAACATATTAAGGTATATTAAGAAATTAAGATAATAAATAAATATGTAAAATTTAATAAAAATTTATTTAGTGTTGTTTTTATGAAAAAATATAATAATAAAATGAGTGAAAAGCCCCAGGTTCATTTTAAATTTTTCAGAAAATTGAAGACATAAATTATCGCATATTTATAAATAGAGGTGGATGAGAGGATTGAGTCTCAATACACATATGGTAATTGTTATCAATATTCCTCTAATATGAGAAATTTTCAATAAAATATAATGATAGAAGTGTATTCAGAATTAGAATATCTAATTATTGTGGAATCTCACAATGAAACTCACTGGGTTTTTAGCAATATAGAATCCATTGTATATTTCTTTTTTGGATGACACTCATGGAGGGGGAATCCTCAAATCATCCTTCTATTGAACATAAAAAACTGTTGATCTTAGTAAAAAAGGATTCCCTTCACTATCAACCATCTGAATATAAATGAATGGCTATAACTATATAGAGTCACATTAATAAGATGAAATAATCTAATGAATGGTGAAAACCCAAATGTCTAAATAAGATATCGTGGAAGCTTAATTTAATATATCATTTTGATAATTTTTATATTATACCCATATGCATGGGAAAATATTACCTAGCCTTTCTTTTCGAATCCCACTTATCCATGGTATATGAGTTAACTTTTTACTATTTAAATCCTATATTTTTTCAAATATCATAGTGGGGCATCAATTTCAACCATTTTAATTATGAAAAAAATTCGCATATTGGGATAATGAGTCATGGCCCAAAACCGGTGTTTTAGAAATCCCATATCCAAATGACAACATAATCCTTCATTTTATCCCTTCAAAAAATAGATGAGAATATAATTAATTGTAATTTATGTTACTTTGGACTTATTATTGTTGAAGGAGATATACCCAATGCTCTTTATATTTATGACTCCATCATTAACAATGGTGTGAAAATTGATATTGAATTTAAATATGAATCAATTATATATTACTATAAATGATATAAATTAGTGGAAAATATTGATTCCATTTGTAGTAATAATCAATGGATGAAGACAAAAAAATCTCATAAATTAATCCCTATAGAAACTTAAGGAAATGCGATATAATGTATATACAATATGGAAAAAGAGATTCCATATCCTTCACATGTGGAACTTGGTTGGGATAAGGGATATGTTCTACTTTCTAGTAATCCTGGAGTGATATATCTAAGGTATTTATTTGTGGTGGAATAGAAGGCCACATATACATATAAACTTGTTGTATATATGGGTAGGTTTGTTGGTAATGAAGATGATTTGATTTTTGGGGTCCAAATGTTTATGATTCCAAGTATAACCAATTTATGATGGATAAATTACTATCTAGAAACTTATTTGGTTTCACAACTAGGTTGGATAGGGACTAACATAATGTGGGAGAGGCCACATTATTAATATAACTCGTCCAATAATTACTTATTCAATTACAATATGAGAATATGTTTCTAGGTTTGTTAAACCTACTATAAATGTATGATCCCAAATTTTCCTTAGGTATTATTTTTAATCGTTTTTACTTGGGAATCTTATTTTTCGACATATTGGTGTTTTCCCATGTTTATATGATGGAGAAGGGATGTTACAGGGGTTCGAGAAATGAACGGGGAAGAAAAAATAATATCTAGGCATGATACATGGTTTGTGCATGGTTACTAAAAACCATACGGATCATCCCAAGTGATCATGCAGCCATGGACAGAGTCTTATGCATGGCTATGTAAACCATGTGGAATTCCCAGTAAACCAGATGAATGGGAGTTCATTGTGTAGTTACTCAAGCACAGTTTGCACACTATTTGGAAAACTGTGTGGGTAATGTGTATGGCCCAGAAATGTTGTAAAATTTACAAACTTTCGACTCCAAGATTTTAAAACCCAACTCAATATAAGCCTCCATTCTTCCCCTCTCAACCCTAATGACTATCATGAATGACCCAATCATACTAATGGTGGTTCTCCTTCTTTTCTTGTCCTTTTATAGCAATGTTGTTTGTGGATCGAAGATCCGGGTATGTCTAATCTCCTCCTTGCTTCCTATCATGGATTTGGGTTCCAATATTTCTCTAATCTCCTTATGAAGCACTAAAACCCTCATTTTCAGGTGAGTATAGGTTTAAGGTTTCATAGGGTGTTTGAATCCAAATCCAAGCCAATGATTATGAGTGTGTTCATCATCAAATTCAAGTATGTGGTTTACATGTTATATCCCATAGTTTTGTTAGAGAATTGTGCATATGTGTTGGGATTTTTCCTATCTATTGTTTTTTATTGGTTTCCTTGAGTATAATTGTGTAAATTGGGTGTCAAAATGAATTCCATGAAGCCCTCATGATCCCTATTGGATGCATAGGGAGTTAAATGACCATTTTAGATCCACCCATGGGGTGAGCTGACAATTCCAAAGCCTGGTAGTGGTAAGGGTTAAGTGAATTATTATCGGATAACATTGTGGATCCCATGTCAAAAAAATTTAAATGATTTATAAGGTTTTAAATGGAATGATGATAAATATTCCTTGGGTGATAAGAGCATAATATGATGTTGGAATGACATGAAAACTAGTAGTTGGGTTGAAAGAGATTATGTCAATTATTTAATGAATTTTGGTTATAAATGCCTACGGGGATTAGGTCTAATTAAAGGATGAAACTATAATCGAGTTATGGGATGGGAAATCAAGAATGTGTTAATGGGATGTATTAATGATGTGAGTGAATTTTTTTAATGGGTTAATACATGAGAATTAGGTGGTACACCAAATTGATTGAATGCAATAAAGGGATGAAGTTATGTAATATGAGAATGGTACTTTATATGCATAATTGGTAAATGCTAATTAAATGATAATGGGATAAATTTATTAATTATTGGTCAATGATTAATTAGGATAAGACATAGAGGTTATTGAATACACTTAATGTTAAGGCACGAGAATGGGAATATGATGAAATGGATATGAATTCTAATTGGAATATGAGTTAATAGGATATGGAATAGTATGATTTACCCTGATGTTTGTTATGAATTTTAAATGATTATTTTTATTGGACTTAGTTATGTTATGTTGTGTTATGTAATGGTAGTGTTGGTTGATAAATAATCATGTGCAGATGGATTGGTAGGGTGGGGTATTGACATGAGGTTCTACGCCCATGGGTCGAGTTATTGACTAAGGCTCTAAACTCCACACCAAAATTCATGGGTTAGTGAAGGGGACTGACACTCTATTCCTCTAATGGTTTCATTCTACCAAGACAAAGGCATCAAGGTGAGGATAACAGTTTGATGTGATATGTGTGTCCCTTGTGAAATATGGACATGATTGATTTCCACTATGCATTGTGATTGATTATTTATACCCATGTATGTATGACATATATATAGCCAACCTATGGAGAATATGTTGAAATGTATTATGTGTGAAAATGGTATACGAAATGAAATTTGGACTCACTCTAGTAACTAACTAAATGAACCTTGATAACTAATGGCACTCTACCTATCCGTTGTTTACATACCATTTATTTTATACATGCATGAAATATCTATTAAACTTGATATTTTTTAGGCACTGATGGTGGTGTCCTACTAAGTAATTCACTAAAACGCTACTCGGGCCGTCTTTGGGTACCTAGGCATTCTTCTTGGTTGCAGGCTAGGACAAGGGTGAAGGTCATACTCTAGTCGGTTGAGTTGGGATCATGATGTTCATACAAAAGTACCCAGATATAGAGTATGGACCAATTTGGATTTTTGGACTTTTATTATATTTTGGGTTTCTTTCACTTGCACTACTTGTATGAAAAGGCATTATTTAAGTTTATTTGTGGTTTTACACCATATGGGAATCGTTTGGGTATGTATGTTTGTTGGTTGTTCGTATTGTTTCTGCTATTTATATTGTGCTTTATTGTGGATTACTCTGTTAAAGAGGGTATAGTCTCCCCAGGTGACTCATTATACCTTCACCGCTAGTCAGCAACTTCTAGTGTACCTGGAGGTGCGCATGGGGTCATGTGATGACCCAGATCAGAGAACCAGTTTAGTGACTTCTCTGTCGGGGATGTTACAAAGTAGTTTCATAGGATTTCTTTTCTTATTCTTTCTATTTGGGGATGGTAGAAATGTGATTAGGAAAATGGAGGGAATTGGTAATGAGATCGTTCTTGGGAGTAGTTATCCCATGTACGAGATAAAACCCAAGTCATCCTGGTGGGAATTGTTGTTCTTGAAGTGTATTGTCATAGTTTAATGACATTTCACCATTGTGTGATGCACTAGATGTTTTATTTGACTAAATTATTAAAATTTTCACATTTATGGAATTACTTGAGTTTGTGGAATCATGCTTTATTTTAGGCACCTAAGGATATATCTAACAAGTATCATTATAGAAACACACACATGATGGTTGAGTCGGGCATCGAGAGTAGAGTGGATTTTACTCCCATGATAAATCTGAAGAAAATGACTCATAATAATTGAAATTCAATTGGGAGAATGAAAATAATAAAAATGAGTAAATGTTGGTTTTTTTTGTGTCTAAAAGATAAAGGGTTCCTTAATAATGGTAATATTTTTAATGAATATTTCCTAATGAATTGTGAAAATGAGTTAAAATGATGATTTTAACATGTAGTGATATTGAAAATGGCCCAAAGAGGATGGGATCGTGTTGCAATATAAGAATTAGTTTGAAGAGGTGTTGATTAAAGACTCATGATTAAGTAAATTTTTTAACCCATGTTTACCATGACCTATGGTAGGTATGGTAAAGGGTAGTGTTTCATGTGTGATGGAGCCCGTGGGGATAGATTATGAAGAATGGTATGTTTAAGGTAGCTCTCATGATGCCTTTTTTCATCTGTGGTTAAATCCTGTCTGTCATTCTCGGAATTTTCAATTGAATGATAAGTTAAAATAATAATGATTGAGTTCAATAGTGGGTATCCCTTTTGTTGTCAGTTGGAACATTGTTTTTGTGGGTTGGGGCATCGAGAGTTCCCTATTTTGAGTCCTTGTATTTTGATTGTGATTCCTTTCCGATTGTGATATGGCCTAGGTGGTGTGTTTAGGGAACCCTTTGTATGGTTGTGGCCTTTAGGTTGTGAAGCATTGTTTGGTAACGTGAGTTAGAGAACTCTCATGGTTCTTGACCAAAAAGAATACATACTGGAACCTATGGACGGTGAATGGGTCTTGGTTACCCGGTGAGTATGGACATTGCGAGTTGTGTCTTGAATCCGAGAGAGGATGTTTTGCTTGTTTTGTCGATGAATGTGTACACCTTATGTGGTAACCTATAGTAGATGGTTATTGGTGCTCTAGGGATAGTTTGTATTAGAATGGGAGTGAGGGTTCCATTTCTGAGCATTTCATTGTTCGTGTTATGATAAGCATGGTTTAGAGACGGGACAAATGGATTCGTGTAGTTGTGATACCAGTTTAGGGAGTTGGTGTCATTCAACCTTCAAGGTGACCTATGAGAGTGGTCTGACAGGTCTTCTAGTGCTTTTTGGTATGAGTCGCCCATGTAGATTTTTTGGACTATGATATTGTAACTCAAGTTGTTTTATGAAATGGATTTGTCCTAAAGAGCTAAGTGGGATCGTTGAGGTTTGGTGTTAATATTAAATTTATAGTTATGTGGTGATAGTTTCGGCAATGAAAGGGTGGCCACATGGGAGGTTAGACCAATGGTGCATGAACCTCATAATATAAACCATGGGAGATGCTTCAGAGGTTGTGTTAGAGTTCGTTGAGTACCACTATGTTTTAGTAAATGATATAGTTATACACAGTTTATTTGTAAGGGAACATGACTTCTTATGATAGGATCTAAGTGTTGTTTCAAAGTGGTGTATTGTATGGATTCATGACTCAGCAGTTCAGATTATTATTACAAGTGTTTTGTGGTTTTTTCGAGTTCAGGAGATGATGGTGGATGGAGTATGGTTATATGATTCTACATGATGGTGACATCTGACTTAAGGGTTTTCATGTGGATTATCATTTTTGTATAAATTATATGGTTGAGTAGTGATGGTTTAACCTAGTATTCAATCACACATGACTGGTGGTGGATAAGGTATGATGTGAAAAGTTAGTTAGGGGAGCCTAAGATCCCTAAATGGTCATGATGTCCCATAGCATGAAATCATAAATGTATAAGTTGTTGATGGTGCTCTTTGAGAACATCATAGTGTACCTCATCTCGTGGTGATCATATCCAATATCTTGATATTTTCCATGTTATGTTGAGATGATATAGCTCATGCCAGGATACATGAAGGTGTTTGGTTTGATGAGAGACATCTTGGAGTTTATGCCCATAGATATGGTATGTGTGAAGCCCGATGGTGTTATTTAAACCCTCAATGGCTTAGGGTGAGGTCCCTAGGATGGAATGAATGTTGATGAACATCGTGAGTTCCATTCATGGAATCTGGGAATGGGAACTAGATGACATTCATTACCATATTCTGGTAAAAATCTATATTTCCATGTCTATGTTTTTGGGGTTCGGCTTATAATTGAGTGTATGAAAAGGTTGTTTGAATACCTATTGAGTGAAGTGGTAGAAATACTCCAAATATGGGGAGAGTTAAGTCGGTTCTGGATGTGGAGAAGAGAACATTGAGTTGATGTAGTGGCGCCATGATTCCAATGAGGAACTTGTAAGATACATGTTAAGTTCCCCCGAGAGGTAATCTAGGCCTTGGCCATGATGTCTAATGAGCCACGTATTGGACTGAGCTCAGAGAGGTTCAAAGTGAATCATGAGATGTGTATGCTGAGTTATTGTAGTATGTGGTTGGATATGAAAATAGGTTGTGGCAAGATAATTTGGGTCAAATAACTCTAATGGAGATTGGGTTTAGACCTAGGTCAATTTTACATGTGTGGTTTTAGGACATCAGAATATTTTGTGAACCTTGGTAATGTGATGGGTGTGATTCCAAGGGTAAAGTCGATGTTAGTTTGGAGGGTGGTTAGGCCACGATGATGGAATTATATTATAAGTCAGGAAATGAACTCAGTGGGTGTGAGGGATTATAATAATAGGATTCAATCCAATAAGCACCTTGGAAAGGTGAGAAGGGGATAGAGTAGTATTTATAAAAGTTGGGAGTTCTGGGATAAGCCAGTCACATGTAGTCAGAATTGAGATGTTAAACATCAATGTGTGTGATGAAAGTGAACCACCTATAGTTTGATTTTGTGGTGAAATATTCATTCCTTGAGATGAATTTGAACCTAATTATGGTCAAGAGGATCTTATTCCATGAATGGATAGTGTAGGGATGTATTCCAAATCATTGTGATGGTATGGATATATTACAAGTTAGGGTAATGATCATATGGATGACAAGGAATAGTTATTTGTAACATTTCTTGTGATGTAGAAGTCTGGTTGATGTTCGAGTGGTCATTTTCGAAAGTGGAGGTTCCATGAAACATAATATTACGGAACGAACCATACCAGATAAATTTTTTGGATGATGACGTGATCAGGGAATCAGGTTGTAAGGAATCGAGTGGTCACTGTTCTGGTGGGATATCCCTAGTAGAGATCCTTAGCACAAATGTAGTTTCCATGTAACCAGAGGTGTTTGGTGGAATTTGTTTGTATGGTTGTGGAATGAAATCTTCAGGAGATGTCGTTGGAAGGAATGTGTGTTCTCCTCCTGTTGATGTCGAGTTTGTCACCATAAGACATTGGGAAATAGAGGAAAATGATACCATGTAATTTGAGTCATGAGTAGTAAATAAGATCATACTGATGGTGTTATAGAAGGTTCTGATAAAATGAGATGATGTTTTGTGTCATGTTTCCTTGTTTTTTGATTTGAGCGATGCTGCCTATGTTTTTCCCCAACTATTTTTTGGTGGGAATGGTTGAAGCTGATGCATACCAGAGCTGTTTTTGGATCTTGTTTGGGATGCAATACATGTTTGTGCAGTGATCCATGTTTGGTATGGTTATTGATGTGAAAATAAATATATTAATGGTGGGAATGAATAGGTAGGCCTAGTGGGAGGACATCTAGTTATGGAGAATATTAATTCTTGTAAGGGTGGCTTGAGGAGGACCCGTTATAAGGTCGGGATGAAGTAAGGTCCCATATTATTCTAAGGTATGTTTTTGTACATGTTTTGACTTGGGACTCTACTTTTTGGACAGATAAGTGTCTTCCCTTGTTTATGTGATGGTCTGGGGGTGCTTCGGGGGTTTAAGACATGAACGAGGAAGAAAAATTAATTTCTAGGCATGTTGCATAGTTTGGGAATGGTTAGAGCAAACCGTGCAGATTATCCATGATGACCATACAACAATGGAAAGTGGCTTATGAAATTATGGTTCATGGTTAATAAAATTGAATGTAATTCCCAGAAAACCATTTTGAGGGGTGTTATTAGGGATGTGGATCATGCACCATTGCTCAATATTTGGAAAACTATGCAGGTAAACCATGTTGCACAGAAATGTTGGAATATTTAAAAAATTTCCACTCAAGGCTTTTTAACCCCCAACTAGGTATTTTTCTCCATTCTTCCCCTCTCAACCCTAGGGTGGTCTCCTTCCATTATTGGCCATTTAGAGCATCTATAGTTGAAGATCCACGATCTGGGTATGTATAATCTCCTCCTTTATTCCTCTCTTGGATTTGGGTTCCAATCGTTCACCCGTCACCTTTTGATGCTCTAAAACCCTCTATTTCTGATGAATATAGGTTTGAGGCTTCAAAGGGTGTTTGAATATGGATCTAAGGTTCTGATTTTGAGTGTGTTCATCATCATATTAGATGTAAGTTGTTTACATATTATATCCCATAGTTTTGTGAGATATTTTTTCATGTGTGTTTGTATTTTTCCTACCTATTGTTGTGTATTGGTTTCCTTAAGTATTATTTGGTATATTTTTTCGAAATGATTTCCTAGAAACCCTCACGATCCATGTGGGATGTGTAGGGAGTGAATTGGCCATTTTAGGTCCACCCATATGGTGGGACAATATTTCCAAACCTAGAGAGTGGTAAGGGTTAAATGAATGATTTCCAAATAATAATGTAGAACCCATGACAAACATGTTTAAATTATTGATTATGTTGTTAATGGAAAGATGCTAAATATTTAGTGGGTTATAAGGGAATAATATGTTGTCTGAATTACATGAAAATGGGTAGTTCGGTTAAATGATATTATCTTAATTATTTCAGGATTTTGGTTAGATATTCCTAAATGGATTACAAAATTTTAAATGGTGAATATTAAATTTATTAATGGAATTTTAAATGAGTAATCTTTAATGGGATGTAAAAATAAAGTGAATGAATTTTTTAAATTGGTTAATACATGATAATTAGTTTGTACACCTATATGATTGAATTCAATAAAGGAATTGAGTTATGTAACATGAGAGTGGTACTTGATATGCATAAGTGGGTAAATGCTTGTGAAATGATAATGGGATAAATGGGATAACTAATTGTCAATTATGAATTGGTCTAAGACATATGGTTTGTTGAATACATCTAATGGTTAAGGAAAGAGAATGGGAATTTGTCTAAATGTATATGAATTGTAATTGGAAAATGAGTTAATAGTTTATGGAATAGTATTAATTCCCTTGTTGTTTTCTATGCATTGTGAATGATGATTTCCAATTGCATTGGTTATGTTATGTTATGATTTTCTAAGGTTTGGGTGGTTAATAAATAAGCTGGTGCTCTTGTCTTGGTAGTGTGGTGTATTGACAGGAGGTTCTACACACATATATTTGAGTTATAGACTGAGGATCTAAAATCAACCCCATAAAGCACGGGGTAGAGAAGGGGATAGAGGCTCTACTCCCATAATGGTTGCATTCCATTAGAATAGAGGCATCGCGGTGAGGATAATAGTCTGATGTGATATGTGTGTACCTAGTAAGATATAGACATGATTGATTTCCCGTATGTATTGAGACTGATTACCATTGACACATGTATCGATGATATATTTATACATAACCCAAAGAGAATATGTTGAAATGGATTATTTGTAAAAATGGTATAAGAAATTTAATTAGGATACACTCTAGTCATGAACTAATTGAACCTTGTCAATTAATGGCAACAGAACTATCCCTTGGTTACATACCACTTATTTGTTACTTCCATTAACTACCTATTAGACTGGATATTTTTAGACACAATTGGTGGTGGACTACTGTATAATGTAATCACACACTACTCGGGCCACTGTTGGGTACCTAGAAAGACTTTTCTGTTGCTAGTCAGGACAAGGGAGAAGTCTTTACTCAATGATGTTGAGTTGGGCTCTGGATGTTCATTGAGAAGGAATTCGGCATAGAGTGTGGACCCGTTTGGAGTATTGGTCTTTTTTTTCTTTTGGATTCATTCACTTGCACTACGATAATGACATGGCATTGTTGTAGCTGATTTTTGGTTGTACCCCATTGGGGAAATGGTTGGTTAGGAATGTTTATTGGTTATTCATATTTTTCTCCTATTTAAATTGTGTTCTACTATGGATTATTCTAATAAAGAGGGTATGATCTCCCCACGTGACTCATTAGTCCCTCGCCACTAGTTGGCAACCATTGCGATAAATGGAGACGTACTTGATGTAATGTGAAGACCCAACTCGGAGAACCGGTTTAGTGGATTCCATGTTAGGGACATTATAACAATCCTTTTTGATGGTGAGTTATACATATTTGAGTGTTGAACAAATGAAAATAAATAGACATCAAATTATGTTTTCTAAAGAATAAAATTTCTATAGAAGGTAAGTCATAAAGAATTACATCCCCTATAAATACATCCCCAAATAGTATGAAAAGAAAGAGTAAAAATTGTAGGAGATATATATTCTATTTAATAATTTTTGTGTATAGATAACCAAGACACAAAAAAATATATTAGTGTTTCTTTCTAAACTAATATCCTTTATTAATTTAAATTCTGATCCTAAATTTTTTCTAAACATATTAAATGGAATATGTTCAGCCTTCCTGGTATGTTAAGTGGCTAAAGCTATCCATCCATCATCTGTAATAGAAACCATATAGGTCTAATTTTAAATAATGGTTTATAGTTTAATAATTTTATAGTTTTTAACATATTCAACCCATTTATATAACTATTAAATGATTTATATTTTTTTAATTATTTATTTATTTCATTACTATCATGAATGAAGAGTATTATAGAAGAATATATGAAATCTCCAAAAAAAATTCCTTGAGACATAGATCTTAACATGTGACTTCAATATGATTTCGAGATGAAAGAAATAAGAGGTAAAAATAATTTTAGGAATCCCTATAGGGATCTCAAAGATTGAATGGATTAAAATTACCTAGGTGAAATTAATAATTATGGGGATTAATTTACATCATACTAGATATATCGCAATAAAAATGTTGATAAAAATCTAGATAAATAAGTATAGATAAATTTACGGCCTTTGGTAAATGGGTGGAGATTAACTATAGGACTCTGATAAATGTAAATTATGATCACCTTCAAACATTTACAAAGATATTTGTTAAAACATAAATGGATCCATTATCATTTGGTGTTACTAATTATTGAATTAAACATTCATATTGCATAATGATTTTATAAGAGGTGTTTTATTATACTAAATAAACTTATTATTTTTCTACATGTGATTCAATGTGAATTAATTAAATGTGACTTGAATAGCCTAAAGTATCTAATTTTTTGAATCTATGGATTGGGGAATTTCATATCTATAAAGGACCATAGAGGAGTTTCAAAATACTAATAATGGGGATTTTGATATGAAACACATAAATAGTGAAGTTGAAATGGATTATTATTTGAATAGTTCTATGTAATTAATGGAATATATCATGAAATAAAACCTAAAAATAAAATTGATGTGATATGGGGATATGAACAATGATTGATTTAATAATTTAAAAATTTTAAATAGAGATTCAATTCCCATATCCTACTCTAATAATGGGGAATTTATTACCACTATAAAAAATGATATTGGAGATCCTATTGTTCATTAGTATAAGAATATTGTTTAGAGTATATTGGAATCTAATCCCCCAAGTTTCCTAGATTTCATTACCTATACTATTAATAACTAAGGAAATAAAATGATTACAAGGAAGCAAGATCTTATTGAAGACAAGATTGAGTCATTATACTTTATATCAGGGAGTTATTATATTCTGGTAGTTTTAATAATAAAATTTTTATATGTTTGTGAGGTATCATTTAGGATGATTCATTTAAAATGATTTTTTTTAGCAATGTAATTTCCCCGAATTTCTAGAAATATGATTAATTTTTATTATTACTAAATTTTATGTGGCTAATAATCAAAATTCCTTTAGTAATATTACTATAGATAATTATATATACTTGATTATAAGAATGATATTGGTGACTAGGCTGGACACTATCATTGGTACAATGGTTTCAAATTGTCATTATATTTTTTATCGTGGGATGAAAACCAAATATTTCATTCTTATTGATTTATAATTCATCAAACTTCATTGATATCCTCAGAGTGGTGGATGAATTTCACTCAGAATGGATATAATGATTGATTTTGGTACTATGATCTATTGTTTTATAAAAGTTTATAATAACATATATGGTTTCAATGGTGCTTTTTTCCATATGATTATAATAAATATAAAAAATGTTATGATTTTTGTTCTTGTAAATGTAATCTGTTATAGTCATTTTTCAAAAACCCATTATGTTTGATATGGTGATCATATTTATTCCATAATATTATTTATGGATAATAATTAACTTAGTAGGTGTATCTATGAAATGGTTTGTAATCACATTATTTGGACTTTTCGTTTTTGGGAGAGGGTTGAAGGCCCCCTTCCATATCATTTATTATTTTCACTTGATTCACTATATAAAAGGATATATTCATAACATCAAATATTTTAATTGGTATCTTGAATATTATAGTTCCAATTCAAATTAAAATGTTAGTTAGAATAAATCACACTTCTTCATTAGTCATAACAATATTTATTCTTGGTGGGTTATCATCTAACAAATAGACAACATTAGTGAAAGCTATCTTCATTTCATTGAACTTTTTATTCCCCTTTTTAGGAGGAAAAAGAAATAATTTTATATTAGAGTTATTATTAATATAATTAAAATCAAACTCAAATATTCAAGAGGAACAACTCGAGATTTGGATAGTTTAATATCCCATATTAAATGGATGGTTATATCAATTATGGTATTTTCATTTTATATTATAAATGTCCATCCAACAAGATTGAAATCATTAATAACTTTTCTAATTATATTATATGTAGAATATCTATATTGAGAAAAATGATATCAATTTGAAATGGAATCAATGTTTCATGCCTATTATTATAGGTGGATTGGGGATTAACAATCTATCCTTATTTAATAATTCTATTCATTCATGTCAGAATTCTCTCAGGATATTATAAATCTACAAAAGAATGGATCTATAATTGGATTTTATTTGGTAAAAATAGATTCCTATTCTCCTACATTTTTCCTATATTTAAATGAATTTAATTCCTTTTAATGAATCATAATATGGGTATAGTCTCTGTTAATTCAAATTTTCTCTTTTGGATGGAGAAATGGAAGGAAGAACCTTTTATGGTTGTTTTTTGAGATGGTTAAACATATAAATATTATTATCAAACACTATATCTATTAATTTATTAAGAATATATAAGATAAGGATTTTATTCTTCTAATAAATATTCATTATTTAAAAACATACACTTCTGTGGGATAAAAAAAGACATTTAAAATTAAATATCCACCTTTTTATAATTTCATATAGCGATGACCTTTGGAATATGCTTCTCATCAAAATACATTCTATGTAACATATAATAGAGCCTCTAAATTTCATAACATGGTGTGAGATCTTAATGAATAACTTCCCACAAATGATATTTTCCTAAAATATAGAATTATCTTATGCTCAACATGAAGAGTATGAATGGTTATAATGTACATGATCTCTCATATATTATATCACTTACCTTATAATGGTCAATATAGGGCATTTTTGTAGTTATTTTGGAATGTATATTTTATATCATGATGCTTATACTATCACAATATATATCTACATCATTTAATAAGATTATCAGAAACTCGTGATTCATATGGGAATTGTATTTTCTAATGAATTGTATTTTTTTGTTGAAATATTACATAAATATACGTTACGGGAATACACCCAAACAAAATATAGTTTTAAAAAACAATATCATATTGGGGAAATTTTCTACATTAATGAACACTGGTTTCTTTTAAATTCACTTAGAGAGTAAATGGTTTTTTCTATGTTTGGTTTCCATGGAGGCAATAATAATTTTAAATGATTTATTTGATTATATAGAAATTTTTTATGTCATAATGGCGTAAAATATATCCTGATATAGCTTCAAAAGGGAATTTCAGACAGTATGTCTATTGAGGTATCATTATATATTCATGCTATACATTCATTTCATGCATCATAAAGGAATGTGGGATAGTTGTGTCTTATGAAGAAATCATGGAGGGAGTCCTAATAGATATTCAAACTTATTATCATAATGTTTAAAAAAATATTTTTCCTGAACATGACTCAGTATTCCTTGTTCCTGAAATTTATGTCCAGACATCCTCCTAATCTGGGACAATTCTGATGTTGTTGGAATATTTAATGTTCAACTGTGCAGGATATAATGTTTTCATTATATTTATAAGGTATGTAAAATCACTATTTACATTCTTTCCAATATATGTGATGAGTCATAGGTATTTAATTGGTTCTTGGATGCACTATAGACTATTGGGGAATGGTTATTCCATGACATTATAAATTCTACAAAATTTAATTTTATTTAATTTAATCACAAATTCAATTTATATGGAGAATTTATTATAAGTATTATAGCATGTTTTTAATTGATAAATAACGATGTATTTTTCACTATTTGAATGTTAATATGTTCCATCAATCATTGAGAGTACATACTATGATAACTCATTAGGGGGAGAAAAATAGAGGAGGAGTTTTTATATATTGATTTTTGAAATTCTATATAACTATGAAAATATCAAATGTATTTTGTTCAATAAAACATAGATGCATTTTTTATTATAATGAAATTTTTAATAAGGGTTTTTTTAATGATATCCTATGAAAATGAGTATTTTTGTGACATGAACATGAACTATTTTGAAATGTTTATAATGTTTTGATAATTTCCAATATTTTTTTGATAAATATTTTCGTAGTAGTTCCCTTAATTGAGAAGTGAGAATAGGAAACCTGATAATCATTATTATATATATTATTAAAAATATATTATGTTTATCTCTTGATTTATACAACATGTTGGAGAATATATACACATATTAGATAACTAATGTATGTTTTATATGTTAGATAATATGGTATCCTTGTCCTCTAAAGTGGAATAATGTTGTCATTATGATTTAAAATATGTATGATGTGTTTTATATTTTTTTAAGAACATGAAGAATATGAGATGGAAATACTTTCTGTTATATTACCTTTATATATATTATCAATAATGGGTAAATTAAAAGTTGAAACATGTTGAAATATGGGTATGAATTCCCATGAAAATAACACAAAATTTGATATTTAAGGTCCAAGGAATGGAAATGTATCATTTTTTAGTAATATGAGATAAAATAATTCGGGGAGATTAAACCAATATGTGTATAATAGAAATCTATGTGGAAAAGGATATTATGAAATTGTTTATTTTTTATATAAAAAGAAAAATTTATTTAATAACCTTGAATTAATACATCAATTGAATCAAGAATAATCCTATTAACATTTTATGAATGATATAATATTTTTCTATGAAAAGTGAATGTACTGGTTAGGGGACATTTTCTATTGTAGTATGTTTAGGAGATTAAGTAATCAACAAAATGGTGATTAATGAATTTAAATTATTCAGATAATTTCAATATATTTTTGAGAATATTTTAACTATATTTGGAAGTGTTGTAGAGGATTTGAGAAGATTAAATATTCCTAGATATGGCTTCTAAATACTGAGGATTAATTTTGAGAAGAAAATACTTTTTATTTGATTTTGGTAAGGATACTTCCATTTAAGAGTATTATATACTGTTATTTATTAAAGTGAATTCATAACATATGTGGGTTTTTATTTGGCGATCTAAATAAAGTATAACCACACAAGATGATATGTCATATAGGGAACTATATAAAGGAACCCTTCAAATGAACCATCATATATTGGAATTCCAACATGATGAATGTCATGTATGGGGATTCTAATATTGAGATCCAATAGTGGGATGAAAATTAATATTGGAAATGTAAGGTGATTACCATCACAACCACCATATATATGGATTTATAAATTAATATTACCAAAATTAACTTAATGCGAATGGATTATATATCTATACATTGCTATTGATAATTCAAAAATTATGTTTTATGGAAAATTTTAAAATAAAAAACAATTTTCAAATATGTTTTTTTAATCAATATGAAATCAAAATGTATTATTATATTTTTCAGTTTGTAAATCTTTCAAAATTTTAATCAATAATGGCTATCAATTTTTCAATTTTATTAGCTGAAATTCCACATTGTAATTATTCTATATAAAAACATGCTTTATTACATGGTTAGGGATTTTATAAGAATTTAAAGATTTAGATATATTGAATATTTCAATGAAAAAAATATTCCATGTGTTCATGGAATGTAAAAAAGAATGATTGTAATATGATTTAAATGATAAATAAAATTGTAAATCTATTGAAAATTTTATATTTTTAAAATAATATCACCAAAAAATATCCAAAGGATTCAAAAAAATTATTTTGGAAACCAATATTATTCATGTTATTATATTTAGTAAATATAATCAATATATAATATGTAAAGATGAAATTTAATGATGATTGAGATAATGTGAAATCATCGTGTTAATGAATTCTGTGATCCTGATACTTTATAGTATCAAAGGGTGATAAAAAAAGATGATGATGTATAAATTTTGGAGATGAATATAATTTCATGTATGAGTATTCTATTTTTTTATGGATGATTCATATCATTCAACATCATCCATGAAATATGAATATATGAAGAACTATTTAAGATGTAATCCATGTTCATCAGAAAAAATTATATGTGAACACATATTTATTTAGAAATTTTTTAGAGTAAGGTTATTTTTCAAATGTTGCAGATGTAACTTCCCAAACCGGGTGCCTAAAATTTGTCCCCCGAAATAGATAATCACATGACCTATGGTGAGACTCCTCGTATGTGAGAGGATTCCCACTAGATGCGAGGGTCTATCATCGACCATGGGGAGATTATACCCTCATTTTCCATCAGAGTAATACACTATCCAAAATTAATTAAGAATAGTGGAAACATATGATTATTAAAAATAAAATTATCTAATGTAATGAAAAGCATGAATTTCAAAATCAAAACAAAAGAATAGATATTCCATGCTATGTATATGCCATGCATTAATTAGAAAAACCCCAAAATAAATAGACACAAAAAAAACTCTTCCATTTTGGTTCGGACTACATGTCCAATTAACTCATCCATAATCCGTCCCAACTCTTCAATATATCATTGGGAATTTTCCCATATCATGTCCTTCTAACATGTAACCTATTCATGTAACAATAAGAAAACTTATATAGGGTGTGAGTACAACATAGTAGTCCACCACACACGTAGTCTAAATCAATATCTAGTCGTATTATAATGTATGAAATTCTATAATGAAATATTTATAATGCATAAATAAATTTTTATCACATTATAATTTATTATTCATTAAAAAAAATTAACTCTTGGGTTTATAAGGACACTCGTACCTCTATAATAGATTCGACACATGTCAAATCCAAAACTGTTCCCTAGTTAATATCATATTTTAATACCTACTTCATCCCATGAAGAATATGAAAGTGTTCAAATGTGATATGATATATCAATACCTTCTTCGACTCATGTCAATGTTTGAATTATTATCATGTGAGGCTATATCTCAGAATACTATTTTTACCATTCTTATTTCACAATGAATGACTGTGTTACCATTCATTAAATCATACAATTTGGATGACCAAGTAAAAACACTTATATCACATTGTATGATCATGTCACCATTATTTAAATCATACAAATTGGATGACCATGTTACCATCCTTAGTTCACAAATGAATGAACATGTTATAACTCATTTGATAACACATTATGGATGATCATTGTTCCATCTTTAATTCATACTAATTGACAATGTCACCATTCTAATGTCATACATTATAATGATAATGATAACACTATTTAATTCATAATTGAGTCAACAATTAATTATCTTCAACAATGCATCTACTTATTAAAAAATTCGTTAAACTAAACAAACTCTATTTGTTAACTCAATAATTAACTAATCATAATAATTAAATTAATTAATTTGACCATTAATTATTCACATAAATTTCTCTAATTAATTCATCTATTAAAGAACAAAATTAATTACTCTAGTCAATTAAACTATAAAATAATAACATCAACTCCTACAATAAATTCCACAATTATCAAATCACATCAATAACATTAATTAATAAGTCTAATAATTAATCACATCAAAGATATTAATTAATTTAAAAATTAATTTATTACATTAATTTTATTACCCATGTTCTAAATTAACTAAACATATCAATTACATCACTAATTCAACAATTAGATTAATATATAAATCTACTTAATTAATTTCCCTATTTAACTAAGAATGTTAATCCCATTATTTAATTCATCAATTAAATAATCGTTGTCCACAACTAGAAATCACATAATTAATTTTAAAATTATTTATCTCATTCACAATATCAATAAATAATAATTAATTCAAAAATAAATATTCTAAAATAATCAATCGCAATACCTAATATTAATTGTACAATTAGTTATCCTATATAAAAATCTCATTTTACCAAAAGTAATTTGAAAATAAATTTGTCAATATTATAAGTTCAATATCCAAACAATTAATAGTAAATAATTTCAAATTTTGTAATCTAATTTATTCAATTTCACTATAACAACGGTCCTGGTTAAGAAATTATCCCATTTAATTAATCCAAATCAAAAATCATTGCATTACATACTTTAATTAATTAAACAAATAATCAATCTAAATAATATTCATTATATAATTCCATAATTAATTAATCTAACTCAAACCCTTTAATTAAATAACCATTTTATTGTTCATGCCAACTAAACTAATTAATTTCACAATTAAGTATACTAACTCAATCCTTTTATTTTATTTTATAATTAATAAAGAAAAATTCTCCCATTAATTATATCAATAATTAATTATTACCAACCTGAAAAATTCAATAAACCCTATTAATTGTTCCATGTGAATTAATTCAATACCCTCAATTAATTCATCGATTAATTATTCTATCTCAATTAAATGAATCAGACCAATTAATTAATCAATTAATTGTTCCATGTTGATAATTTTATGAATCATTAATAAAGATTAATAGTTAATTATTTAATTAATAATCCTCATTCAACATATTTAATAAAAAATAAAAAATAATTTGTTAATTATTCAATCATGACAATATGTATCTCATAATTACTAATTTAACAATTATTTATCCAAAATCACACTTGAATAATCCTAACGATTACAATTAATCAATTCCAAATGTAATTTATCACATCAAATTATATTATTTAATTAAAAATTAAACAGTATCTTTTCTCTGAAAAATTAAATCCTTAATTAATTAATCTATTTTCTCACATTAATTAATATATCAATTAAATAATACCTTTATTTAATTCAGTAATAAATATTATAATTACTTGATTAATTAATATTTCATTTAATTAATCACTTTATATAATTGAGAAATCAAATAATCTCTTTACTAACATTAATTAATTCATCAATTAATTAATCAAATTATTTAATTAAAATTTTAAATAATCTCATTACACATAATTTTTAATTTTTTAATCATTTAATCCATTATTTTTATAAATTAATACCCTAGTTAATTAATTTATTTCTAAATATCGTTATCCCATTATTACACCTACCGTTAATTATCTCAAATAATATTTTCATTTTAATGTAACTAATTTCACAATTAATTATCTCAATTAATGATTTTAATATTACAGATTTAATAATCAAATTAAATAACCCGAACTTATGATATCAATATCAAACAATTAATTCTAAAATTAAAAGTTCCTAAAACCTATAATTTGTATATTTCGTCATTAATTATTTCACCCAAATTAATTCATTAATCAAGAACTCCAATATGGTGATTTTATAAATAGCTCTATGAATTCTATATTTTTCATTAATGTAATCAAAATTATGACTATGATGTATGAATTTTAGACCACAGACATCCAGAACGGTGATGAATCTTTACCAACAGATAATTATTATTTGAAATAAATCAACTAATAACATGACAATGAATTCGGTCTAGACCTGAAACATATTTCCACCATGAAATGAAACAAGATTAAATAAATCTATATATAAATCCAAAATTCCATGATCTAGATCCAACTATTCTAGATCTACATCTGATAATTCTAGATCTAGATTTAATAAATCTAGTTCTTGATCATAAAAACCTAGATCAAGATTCAATAAATATAGATATAGATCGAAAAGAACATAAGAATCCCTATTTTATCTATGATAAGGTTTGGAAGTGAATAGTAGATCTAAATGATAAGAAAAAACCATACTTGGTAGGTGCATGAAGGGTATTAGAGCGATGAAAATCATGCGCAATAAAGCGTTAGTCTAAGGCAGAGTTGTACAACAGAGTTTAGTTCCATGGAGAAGGTGCACAAAGGCTCTGATGTATAGAGGGAGGTCTGAGTAATATCTATAGTTGAAAAGAGGGGTTTCTAGATTGTTACACGATGATGGAGGCCTCATTTTAATATGTTGGGTGTTAGAGTTAGAAGAAATGAATTATCTATTATTGTCATGTAAAATTTGTTACTTAACACACAATTTTCTAAAGAAATCATGTACCAACACTTGATAAATATGTTTGAAAATATCATGCATTTAATTTACTTCCATGAAATGTCAACATGTAGTGAAAGACAGCTACATGGGGTGTAATATTATTTTGTGAAATGTCGACATATAGTGAAAAATGCTTTTGTGACATGTAGACATGAGGTGTAAAATGATTACAGGGGGTTTAAATTTTCTATGATTTGAATTACATCAAGAGAATAATAAAATTCACAGTGTCTGCCCAAAAAATTCATTTCATGAATTGGTTCCATAACATGTATTTGTTCTATGCCTAGAATTCATTATTTAATCCTACTGAACCCTTGAAAAAATCTGGGGCCATACAACTTCAAATCATATAACATTTCTTCCTTGAGATGTACCCAAATGAACCATGATGATTTAGAGTCTAAAATATTAGTCCCATATCCCTAATATCATTTTCACTCACTCAATGTTTCCTATTTCATAGGTAGAAGTTTTCGACATCATACGAACTATCATCATGATCGTTTCTAACAACACCTTCCCAAAATGACCCGAAACTTATATTTTATGATCATAAAATAATGTATTGATATCAATATCATCTTCCACCACATATTAGATGTGTTTCCCGAATCCATGTTCCTAAAAAATTCAAGAACAAAATCCCACATTGGCAATTACACATTCCATTAAAACATCCTGAAAGCACATATATCTATAACCTCCAAGGCCAAGCTGGCATTTCCTGATGAAATTTAATCTTTCACCATAAAATTTACTTATTGGAATTTTAATTCCACAACATCCAAATGGTGGTATAGTTCCACAAATTCTATTATTTACACATCACTCCCCATATTAGGAGCATCGTTAAAACTGATTTTTCAAGCAACTCAACCATCAAGGTTTTTATCAACCTCTCGTCCATATTAATAACCTCACCCATAATCTATTGATTGTGTACCTAACACCATCATTATCCAAAATTACCACTTCATATTTTTAACCAGTATGTGGCCCCATATACATCCAAAAAAAATTTTGGTAGCTCCATGTAATGCATGTTCTTTCTCACCCTATCGATGATGATGTCATGGCAGGGATATGACCATCACTAACTAAAAGTGTACCAAGTAGTCATTGATGAACACCACAAAAAATATTTCATCACCAATGTTACCTCCCACTAAAGAATTATCTTAACCAGTAAAATATTCTATGATTCCCAACCCTCCAACATCTCTCCACACCAATCCAAATCGACTCATTCCCTCACACAACTGAAAAACGAGTTCTCAAACTAGGTCTTTACCATAACCCAAAAAACCACCTAATAATCCAATAAAGAAAAACAATGTATTTTTAATTCAAAACATTATCATAGTTAACAACATTGATTTAGACAAAACCAAATGAATTCTTTAACCCTCGTTCCCACCACACTGTCAAAATAGAGGCACTATCTCTACCCTTAACTATCATACACCTTGGTAATGTTTAACAAGAGTAAACACATTCTCATTATTCATGTTAATCATTTTGAAAACCATTTATTCATATGATTCATTAATTTTAAACCATACACCAACATATTATGAGCCTTTTTCAATTCTATTTATATAGAATAGAAAAACATTTAATTTTCAACAACATACACATAACATGTTTTCTCATGCCTGCCTAAAATATAGTATGTTCACAAAATAAACATGAGTACCAAGAATTATTCATGCAAACTCAAATCTAAAAAAATTTAGGGACATAAGTAAATAAAAAAATTCACAAATAATAATCAAATCACTTGACAAGTGTATCACCAATGGTGAAAAAATATCTAATTGTAATAGAAAACAAAACTAACAACAATCCCACCCTCAGTTCATTGGTTCTCCCCCATACAGGGTGTAGGTACTCCCATAAACAATCTCATAATTATGTGATGAATTTTCCAAGTATCTTATCTATATATTACAAACAGGATGTAAAAATAAAATAGAACGTAAAAATCCTTTGATACCACTATGTGACATCCTAGACTAGGGGCTACCTACAGGTGCCACATACCTATTGTTCACCTGACATCTTGCTCACCTCCTGGTACTCTGGAGGCTAACAAGTATTAGCGATGTTTTATTATCAATCGTGGGGAGATTATACCCTCTTTTTTCATCAATGTAATATTACATTGGAAATAAATAAAAAATAATTGAACCATATGATCAAAAACAATTCCAATATCTCATGATAACCACAACATGAATTACAATGTAAATACAAAACAATAGATATTCCATGTTATGTACATGAGGTGTTTCAATATAAAAAACCAAAACTAAATAAATACAATGGAAATACCACCAAGCGGGTCCCAATAGCATGACTAGTACCATTAACCATGATCTAACCCAACTCTTCCATCTGATATAGGACATTTCCCCTTATTTCGTCCTAAAAACATGTAGTCTATTTGGGTCCTAATTGGGCAGCCCGAATAGGGTGAGAGTACAACTCAATAGGCCGCCACCAACGGTGTTTGAAATACTATCCAATCAGATAATAGTGTATTAAATCATATATATATATATATATTACATAAATAAAATGTTATCACATTATAATATATTATTATTTTAAAAGCATTATCTCTAGGGTTCCTGAGGAAAGTCATTACTCAGTTCTAGCTTCATCACAAGTTGGTTCCCAATGTGATCCCTAGGTAATATCATATGTTAATACCTACTTCTTTCCAGGTTTAGTCTCAAATTTTTAGCAGTGATATCATACTTATGTCCCTCATTAGCTCATGCCAATATTCAATGTATTCTCGTGTGTGTCCATATCATAGAGTATTATTATTTCAATTCTTATTTCACAATGAATGGCTATGTTACAAGCCAAAAAAAAATAATACAATTTTTTTACCATGTTGCCATCCTTTGTTAAAAATGAATGACCATTTTACCATTCATTAAATTAGAAAATTGGAAGACCATTTCACCATCCTTATTTGAAAAATGAATGTATGTGTTACCGTTCATTTAGTTACACAATTTGGATGACCATGACACCATATTTTAATTAAGACTTAATGACCACATTACCATTCACACATCATGCATTAGAATGAACATGATTCCATTAATTAATTAACAATTAATTAAATAGTTAATTATCTACTTTAGTGCCATTAATAATTAAACAATTAGATATAACCCAAAAATTCCATTAGTTATCTCAAAAAATAACTAGACACAACAATAACATAAATTATTGCAACCATTTATTAAGAAAGAAAATATCTCTTGTTAATTCATCAATTATCTAATCATAATAATTACTCTAGTTAATTCAAAAATTAACTAATAACAAAAACTCATATAGTTAATTCCAAAATTAACTAATCACATCAATAATATTAATTAATTTGATAAATAATTAATCACATTAAATAAATTAATTAATTACAAAATTAAATAATTAATTTTTTTCTATTACTCAATTAAACAATTATCTATACACATTAACCACATCACTAATTAAAATATTAGTTTATCACATAAATACCCTTACTAAATTTGCACAATTAATTATGCTTAGCTATCCCATTAATTAATTAATTAATCATTTTATTAGTCAATAACCACAACATGAAATCCCATAATTAATTCGTCATTTATTTATCAAATTCCCAAACAAAATAAATCATAATTAAATCAAAAATGTGTTATCTCAAATAATATATCTCAATATATCATAATTAATTCCAACATAATTTATATGACTTAAAAATCTCATTGACACACAATTAATTCAAAAATTAAATATTCAATCTCATCAATTTAATAACCCAAAGAATAGTATTATTTAATTACCTAATTAATTAATCTATGTTATTCAACATCCTTGTAATAACAATCCACATTAAATAATTTATCCAACTAATTAATCCAAATTAGAAATCAGAACAATAATTAATTAATTAATTCACCATGTTATTAATCCAAATTATATCCATTATATAATTCAGTAACTAATTAATATAACTCCAAAAATATTATTAGTTGACTAAATAATTTTCCTTGTTAATTCCATTAATTAATTTTATAATTAACTAATCAAATAAAATCTAGTTATTTAATTCGACAGCAAAATAAAAAAAATCATTAATGAATTCAACAATTAATTATTCTCAACTTAAAAAAATCAATAAACCCAATTAATTCGTCAATTTATTATTCAATGCCAATTAATTTAATAACCCAAATTAATTCATCAGTTAATTTATTTATATCCATTAAATCAATCTACCCAATTAATTATTCAAATATTTTTTCCATATCACTTAATTTATTAATCATTAAAAATCAAATAATTTATTATACCATCAATTACTTTCATTCAACAACTTCAATACGATAATAATAAAATATTAAATTAATTATTTAATTTCAATAATCTCAATCTCAGAATAATTAATTCAAAATTTATTTATCAAGAATTAAAATTTTATAATCCAAAAAATTCCTATTAATTAATTCTACAATTAATTAATCACATTCAATTATAATATTTAATTCAATAATTAAATCATATATTTACTCACATTAATTAATTTTGAAATTAATTAATCTCTTTATTTAATTCCACAATTATATTCTATTATCTCATATTAAAAAAAATTTCAAATAATTAACCCCTTTATTTAATTCACCAATTAATAATCTCATCACTCACATTAGATTACTCATTAATTAATTAATCAATTTATTTAATTAAACATATAAATAATATATTTCCTAACATTGAATAACTCTCCAATTAATTAATTAATTAATTAATTAATTAGTTAAATAATATCAATAGTCATATTAAATAATTTTCTTATTAATTAATCCATTATTTGTATTAATTAATTCCACAATTAATTAATCTATTTCAATATTACGCTATCTCATATTTAACCACACTATTAATTATATTAAATTATAATATCATTATCATTTAACTAATTTCACCATTAATTATCTCAATTAACAATATTAATATCACATAATTAATTTTTAAATTAATTATCCCAAAATTTATCATAGTAATATTCAAAAAAAATTCTACAAGTAATTGTCCCAAAACCCACTATTTCACAATATTTTCTTTAATAAATTCACACTAATTAATTAATCAATAAATAACTCCGAGAATATAAACATCTAATGAATAATGTTAATTCTATAATTTTCATAAATATAATAAACTTAAAACAATGAGATTTAAATTTTAGAACACCTACTTCAAGAATGGTGATGGACTCTTACCAACAGATAATCTCAATTTGAAGTTGATCATCCAAGAACATAATGATGAAATTATTCTAAATATGAATCCCAAATCAATAGTTATATTAAACATGATCTCTTAATCATACATCTAAGTCAAACAGTCCAAGATCTAGATTCATCAAATATAGATTTGGATCAAATTAGCCCATATCTAGATTCCAAAAAATCTAGATCTTGACCGAAAAAACCTAGACCCAGATTCAATAAATCTAGATGAAAATCAAATAGTATATAAACATCATTATTTTATCTAGGAATAGGAGTGGAAGATAAATATAGGTCTATTAAAGAAGAAAATCAATACCCGAGAGGTGTAGAGATGGGATTTGATGATGATGGTTGTGCATGGGCAATCATCGGTCAATGGTAGGGAGAATTAAGGAGATTTAGTCCAAGGTGGACATGTGTAGAGGCACATTTATTGAGAGGGAGGTCTAAATATTATCGATAATGGAGAAGAGGGGTGTCCATAGGATTATACCATGCTGATGTATCATTTTAATATGGTGGGCATTAATATTCCATGATGTGAATTCTCATTTCAAATTCTGTAAAATAAGTGACTTATTTCACGATATTCCAATGAAATCATTTCACAACACTTTACAATAACACTAAATTAAATGTACATGTGGTGTATGTTGCTTTTGTAACATTCCAACAGGTGGTGAAAGTTAGTTAAATGGAATTTAGCCTTTTTTCACGACATGTAAGAATTTGGTGAAAACTACTTTCCAGACATGTTGATATATGGTGTAAAATAGTTATTGTGGGTGTAAATTTCCTATGTTGTGAATTAATTCAATCTGATAATTTGATTAACATCGTCTACCCAAAAACAAGTCATGTCGTTAATTGGGTCCATAACATTTATTTGTTCTTTATCAAGAACTCTCCACTTATTCCAGTTGCACCCATGAAAAATGGAGGATCTTACATAGATAACCCAAACAATAAAATAGATATTTATTTTTTATCATAAATTTATGTTTGGAAATATTTATCTTCATGAATCTTTTATGTTACTCCCAATATAAAAAATAGTTTGACTCAGTTTTTATTATACGGGAAAGGTTTATTCTTGTTACCCCCTGTAAATATAGTGTATAATCTATAATTGGGGAAACTAAAAATCAAGGGAAAGAGTAAGATTATGCAATAAAAATTTTTATTAATTTTTTGTTACACTTAATATATATTAACTATATACAAGGATATATTTTCAGAATATATTGACTAGATTCAGACCATACAATTCTAGATGTTCTATACCAAAATAATAATTTCTAAATGAAGAACAATGAATCCTCACCCACTATGATATTTCCAGTATGGGGAATCATTGTTATCATGGAAATACATGACTTAGATTTTCTAATGTAATCTATCATTGTTTGAGTAATGCATATTATTACCCCATTATCAATGGAATATGTGATCGATTAGAGGAACTCTAGCATGCATGGATTGTTGATCAATAGAGTCATGAACCTACAAATTAAGATGTAATATCTAGTTTACAAAGATGGTTATGTGGGATAACATATATTGTACAATGGATCTAGGGTAAATATTGGAACCTAATAATTTAATGGGAATGGTTTTTATAACATATAAATTTATAGGTAAAGGATCAAACTAGTATATTTCCTTTAATGAATGTTATAAATAATATGGATGCCTATAAAATTCATGAAGAATTTATGGATGTTGGGATAATGTTCTGCCATGTATAGAGGATAGAGATAGTGTTTTACCTGTTATGTGGAGTGGGTGAGGTTTCCTGTCATGACCCAAACCTACCCAGGCTCGAGCCGCAACTACCCCAAGCCCGCCTCTATAGGCCAGGGGCTGGCGACTAGTGCCGAAGTCACAATAACTCGGGGAGGCATTTGCCTAAGCACCTGTATACACACATGCAGCAAACTCAATGCAAAAGTTGAGAGTAAAAATAAAATCAAAGTACCAACTGCTATTAGTAAACCAAAAATGTGCATCGACCTCTAACAGTACAAAGAGAGATGAAGGTAAACTGAATGAAAAGGAAAAAACACACGCCCAACCAAAAAGTTCCAAAACCTGGAAATAGGTGAATAGAAGGAAAAAAACAGCTGGAAGGGTTCCCCACCTGGAACCCGACTACGACCACCGCACGCGGTCCAAGCTCCCGAACTCATATGCTCCACATATGTCACGAAAAACCTGTCCATCATCTTCAAGGGCACACCAAGTGCGGGAAAAACCCATGCAGGGGTGATTATAAAAATACTCAGTAGGATACCCCGAAGGGTCGAGGAAGAAAAAAAGGAGGAATTGAAGGGTGATCAGTAGAGTGAATAGGTAAGAGTAAAGGAATACAACAAGGAGTGAAGTAGAATGCCAGTAGAGAGTCCAGCTCAACCCAACAAAAGAAAGGAGGTAGACGTATCCAGACACAAGGAGATGGAAACGCTGAGAAGATGAACTTCTCATCGAGTCCTTGCTACCTATAGAAGGAGAGTAACTCATCCCACCATGAGATGCTAGACACGGAAAGCACGTGGCATATCCCACGTGTCTTCGCCTCTCCATGAGGGAGAGTTACCAAGCCCAAGAAGTGGGTACTGAAACAAGGTATATGCATATTCATATGCTCCGTCATGAATCCTGAACATGACGGTAATGGGATCTCCATCCCATAGCTCAGGCCATGAAAGTTGAGTCGCCAAAAGTCCCATAAGTAAACAGCATCGATGCCCAGTATCCCGCACATCTGCCCTGAACTGAAAATCAAGGGGCTCAAATCACCGCACCATGACACTATCCTCTTTGGGCGGCACTGAATCGCCTGCACGCTTTTAGGTCGCATCGCAAGGACGTGTCTCGGTGGGGAGATTGCCCCTTGCACTTGAGAGTTCTTGGGGAACGTCAAACCACACCATGTCACTACCCCGTAGTAGAGAGGTCTCCTCAAAGACATGGATGTTCCATCATTGACCCGTACAACCAAGGGTCCCACTCTGGTAATCACGGAGGAAAGCCATAGACTAGCCTAGTAGAAAGGACTGAGTCTGAAATATCAACAAGTGTCCCACTGCCCAGCCATGCTGGAGGGTAAACCATAATACATCATCAAGCGACCCACTGTCTAGACTTGCTGGTGGGTAGACCTGGAAGAAGTCGACGACCGACCCACTGCTAGCCCTGCTGGAGGGTAAACCGAGAACAAGACGACGGGCGACCCACTACCCAGCCCTGTTGGAGGGTAGACCATAAAGAGTCGCCGGGTGACCCACTGCCGAGTCTCTACTAGAGGTTAAACCCTGAACAAGTCGACATGCAACCCACTTCCCAGTCCTGCTGGAGGGTAGACCTGAAACAAGACGACGGGTGACCCACTTCCCAACCCTGTTGGAGGGTAGACCCTCAAGAGTCATCGGGTGACCCACTGCCAAGTCTCTACTAGAGGGTAATCCCTGAGAAGTCAATGAATAACCCACTGCCCTACCCCGCTAGAGGGTAAACCCAAAACTGCTCTGGCCATCTCTACTAGATGGTACAACACTGGCCAACTGAACACGGAGTGGGTATCACACAACCATCTGACTCCGGAACAAGAACAGGGGAAACCACTCAACGCTGCTGATCTAAACCATCGAGCACAGAGCTGGGGAAAAAACTCATCCATGCTGGTCAACAAACGAGAACTGAGGGATCCTCTACGTTGTGAGAGGTCAAACGTACGCAAATTACAACACAACACATAGATGGGGCCAACACGACGTGTGGCCGCAAGTCAATCCCCAACCAAGTGCACAAACAGTGTCAGGTAAAAACCACACATACCTCCAAGCGCTCCCGTATACTCCTAGAGTATACCTCATTATCAACCCAAGGACTATCGTGCACACGGCACCCAACGTCAACGCAAAGGCATGACGTAAAATATCCAACTTTCCGCCTCAATGACTGGGCCACATCCAACCACATCTATTCAAGAATTAATTCACTCACATTAGAGTGCACATGATAACATGCCAAGGGTCCCCTACAAACTTAGAAGAAGAGCAGCACCCGAGGCACCTTCACATTTCCACATTTAATAAGATTGTGTAAGAGGCTCCGCTCGACTGAACAGATCACACTATTGTAATCCTCATGAAAAAACATGTGATATAAACTACTCGCATGCATCCAATAGATATCTAACGAAAAAGTCATCCAACACTATTTTACGCCCGAACGACATCCCGTGATTCTGAGCCTCGGCCCCGAAAACATTCGGGCGCATCGCACCATTGATAACCCCTCTGGAAAACACGTCAAAAGGACTACTCACATGACCACAATAGATATCCGGAGAAACAGATGCATTCTGGCTTACCATGTACAAGCAGTACCACGCGGGACCTGCACCCTGGTCCCGAAGCACTGCCAACGGATCCCACAATTGCGATCCTCTCGAAAAAGTACACTGCATGGACTATTCACTTTTCCAAAACGGTTGACCGGTGATAAAGCTAGAAATCACCATCATCTCCAGAAATGGCCCTCGCTGGGCCCACACCATCATGCGTAATTAGTGCGGGCAGACTGTGCCAATGCAATGCCCTCGGAAAAACACCCTACATCGACTGCTCACATGCCCCGAATAGATGCCCGATGAAAAAGTCGCTAAACGCTACTCGTAGCTCGAAGACAGGAAGTTGGGCCCATGCCTCAACTCCTTCTTCAACGCCTGTAACCACCTTGGAAAGCTTCACCAAGGCGCCAGGGACCCAACGCCGCTGATGACTATCAAAACGGACTTTGGACGCCTCCGCGCCTTCCAAAACAAAATCCCCCGAAGAAAATGTTAATTCACATAAAGACGCATCGCGCCTCCAAGGCCCCTCGTTTCACAAATTAAAAATTCCCCAAAACCATCTCAAAATGTACACCTCGACGTCAGGAGTTTACTGCAACATACATGAACCAAAACGAACGTCCGTAACGAAAATTACGGACGTCCGAAGAGGGGTTGAATTCCCCTCTTGGGGGGACCGGCCTGGACCGGCTGGTCCGCCCGGCCAGGGTCAGCCGTGGACTAGTGGTTCACACGCAGACCGGCCACGATGGCCGGTCATGGCAGCCGCGTGAAGACCAGTGTCTCGCGGGTCTTGTCACCGCATGGGGGTCACGCGCCGCGACCCCGCGGTCGCCACTCCCTGGCGATTCGCCATCGCGCCGAGGCCCTCCGCCTGGCCCCGGCCTCCCCTTTGTTGAAGGCTCGCCGCACCCTGGCCTCTCCTGGCCGCTCCACCGAACACTCGCGCCGCCGTCCAAGAGCCCCGCCGCTGCCTCATCGGGTCGTCGCGCCGCTGCTCGAACCCGTCGGAAATCGAAAACCTGCAAACTTCGGCGGATGATTGCAGACTGCACAAAACTCGGAATTCAAATCCGAAAGATGCGTTGGGAATAGAATAAAATCTAAAACGTAATAATGGTATTTTGTCCATAATTCAACAGTGGTTAGACACAATAATCTGATCTCAATGTGGGTGCGGGAAAACAAAATGAAAACAGATAATCCTACCTCGATGGGCTTCGCCCGAAGCTTCACCACGACCCGTCGGAGCTGCCTCGCCGGAGCCGCCTCAACAGAGATGTGGAGGAGAGGAGGTGAGGTTGAGGGTGAGAGGGATTCTCCAGGGGGTGAACAAGGGTGGGGGAAGGGGAGGAGGGTTTAAATAAAAATAAAAAATTTAATTAATTTAGACTCGTAATTTAACCCACATCTGAAACCTTTGACAGAGTTGAGGTTATGCCTCCCCTAGGACAAACACCACCTCCAGAGCATAACGGATGTCTCAGAATTTTAATCGGAGACCCTGTTCAAATGTTATTAAACCTAGCGCTTGAGGCCGCCAAATTACGAAAACGCCCCTGGGGCCATTTTTCATAGACGGGCTGCACCCGCAAAATTTACACCCCTCCTAGGGTAAACGACATGATCCTAACTCAATGGTGCCCTATGTTTTCCATTTTGAGCCACCATTTAGGAGATACTAGAGTTTAACCATTAAACAAATAAATTAATTATTTAATTTATCCGTTTAACGTTCCGGAAGAGAGCGAGGGGTCCAAATTTCCCGCGCCGACATGTTTTATGTCATTCCTAGGGTAAACAACCCATTAAGGACCCATCCATAAACTCGGATCTCTGATCTGAAACACTGTTTAGGAGTTATCGCAATTATTTGGCGCTTCTAGTGTGAACGCACTGAAAATTTAATTCTGCCCACACTGGGGCTCAGAATCGCACGCCGTCTGAAAGCGCAGCTCTGGAATAACATCAAGAAATATCCCAACATCTTTCATAGCAAAAACTGGGTTCTTATAGTTCCCCATAGTATTAAATCCCAGGGGATGGGTTTACATATTTTTGATGCCTAATGAAATATCATGACCTAGAGAATTGATAGGGAATATTCATGAAGGCCTACGTGTAATGATCTCAATTGAGGTGATCTATCTGAAGAAAACATAGGTTCATGGCCCTCTTACACGTCATAAAGAACAATTTCCTCTTGTTTAGCCATTTAGGATCATTGGTGTGTGACTTTTCAAGATTTTAATAATTTTTATAATATTTGATACACCAATTTATAATTAATTTCCCATAAATTTCTATATGTTTTGAATTTAGAATGTCACTGTTGTGGTAGAGGGAATGATTATGTTTTCATAACACATTATTCATTTCAAATTCATCTTTATTATTTCATGTTCCCAAATTTAAATCAATGTGATATATTTATTAACCATGGTAGACATGTTTTCTGGTCCCTTTTAATAACTTCAAATAATTCCCTAGAAAGATTCTCTCATTATGACATTTGATTGGGTGAAAAATTCAGCAAAAAGTATGAATTATTTTCTAGGATATTATATTGTGTGTTGTCTTAACTAGGTTAATATATTGACCTAGTTACAACAAATGATTCACCATACATTTATTATCATTCACATGATCATGTAACCATCCTTAACAATAATGTGTAATGAAAAATTACACCACATTGAATTAGATTTCATTGTTATAAAAAGGGTAAAATTTGATGGTAAATGAGACACCTATGTGTTAATGTATTTATAAGAATATCCTATTCATTAAAAGGGATTTTATGTGGGAAATTGGATCAATAATCAGGTTGTGTATTCTAGTATAGTAGCATGATATTCACAGCTACATTTTTTGTGAGAGAAATATTCACCAAAAAATAGTTTGGGACCACCACACATTCAATTAGTGCAATGACTTAAGAGATCCATGAATCTATGAATTATTATATCTCACTCATATCACATGATACTAAAGGTAAACCCCCCAATACCAATATTTGATACGTTAATAAGAATATATTTCTTGGTTTCCTATTTATAGATCATTCACCATGTGGAATTTTATTGTGACATGTTTTTTGGAGGAGACACATAGGTGATGTGAATTATGTGAAGTGACCAATGTAATTTGCCGTAGATGAAATATTTCCTTTCGTTAAGCATTCCCCACCAGTTTTCTTCATTACTTCTTCAACATCAACTTTCCTAAATATACATCTGATTCATCTATCATATATTTTTTAATACAATTTAAAATTACTTATTTTTCTTAAAATGTATGTTGTTTTATTTACAAAATACATTTTTCGATGTGATTACACGGTTGAAGTTGTAAAATATTAACAAGAATGATTGTGTAGATCAAACATCTTATATAATATGCTTATCTTGTGGGAGATTCTTCATCGATACCCACACTCTAATATTCTTCCATGATACAGGCATGACTTATAAAAATACATAAATATAGCAAGTTTTTTTAATAATATTACAAATTCCTGGTTCTCTAATTACAAAAAATAAGATATTGATATCATCTATTAAAATGGTTTTATATAAATGAATGATAAAATGTTGTGGAATTATTTTTCAATTACTCTAAATATATTATAGTATAATATCTATACATACTAGTTCCCTAAAAACAATTATTTTGATCTATAATCTTCTTATCATCCACTAAATTGTTTCACAGTAAAAATTAGGATGATTAAATTTACACTATAAGTAATATATATAATGAGTGGAAGTGGTGCCTTAGGTTCGTTAAACCATTTACTATTATGAGGAGTAAAAAATTACAAATATAATATAAAATTTTTTACATAAATTTTTGTTATATATATATTCTCTAACATTATCCATACAGATCTGATACATTGGAGCTTGAAAATGATCATATTATATATGCTAGAGACAGAGTATTGAATCGAAAAATTGGATGTAGAATAGTTCATTGGGGTAGTAATACATTAATTGATATAGTTATGATTACTTTTTACTGACTATGTCCACAAGGGGATATGTCAACAATATCCCCACATCTACTAATGCAATCCTATATGTGGAACATATTTATCTCTGATATGTGGTTGAATTCCTCCTAGGTTTCTCATAGATATGTGTAACTGTAGAATTAAAAATAAGATTCCATTAAATGAAGATTAAAATAAATCCCAAGAATTTATTTTCAATAGATATTAATATTTTATTTTAAGAGTGGGGTAGAACATTAATGAATTAATCCATCCCACAACTATCAAAGATTATTTTATCATTATATGGATGAGAGAATATTAAATTTTGGTCCCTAAATCCCACAATATTATATAGTAGAGTAAATTGGTAATTGAATATAAACTAACAAAGGGGGATTCCATGTGTTTAACTACTATTGTTTTAACATGGATCCTTTATTTATTGAATAATATTTACAACTGGACATATGTATTCTATATTTGGGAGCTATTCTTGGTATTATGAGGATGGATGGATGTGTACATTCATATATAGACAGTATATGTAGTGGTCCAAATATCAAGGTGTAGAATCTATCCATTCCTCCATTTCATATGTGGAATCATTCCACTAACATTTTAGATTTATGAATACATATATATTTTGAGTTCAATATGAGAATTCAAAATTATTCCAATTCTTCATGCCTCCCACTGGGTAAATCATTGATAATATTTGTGTTCACTACAATGATTGGACATATATATTTTTTAGTATTTTATTCTTCCTATTTTCCTTATCCAATACTGATATAATCTTTGTGGAATATTATGTCTTTATATTCAAATATTATATCAGGTCTTCTTATTAAAAAAAATAATGCTTATAATAGATATTGTGAAGGAGCATTATCTTAGGATGAGGTGGAAACTATGGATGATATTGGCAAGGAGTCCACCCAATCATTTAACAAACTACCTTCCCTGGGAAAATTTATCAAGAAAATGGTTGTCTATTCCTTTTCAATGATAGACGGTTATTCTTGAAGTATGATATTTTATAGCATTACACTAGAGACTCCATATTTCATACTCGACTATGATAAGTGAGCAACATGAGAGTCCCTTATGTTATGTCTAAAAGATGAAAAACCCAAATCACATTACCAGCATTGAACCTAGTGTTATTTTAACCATAGAGTAAAAAATTCATCATTTGATGAATCTATAATGACATGGTTGAGCTAGTAATAATGACATTATTCCATGTTTTTGGTTCATAGCTCGATGATATAATCCATGACAACACAGTCTTGTTTAAAACCTGAATATCCATTTGTTAATTCAAATTCATGTATCATTTTTATTGATTATATCAACATTTATTTCATTTTGACCTAGAAAATGGATATCATATATATGTAAAATTTTTTCATTATGGATTCTAAATTAAAAAAAATTGGCAAAATGAAGAAATATGGGGACATGATCATCATGACTGAACCCAATGTTATTTGATAGTTTACTGAAAGGAAGACATGTTGTTAGCAAAAAAAATTAATGGATCCCTAAAATATATGGTTATATGGAATGATTTAATTAGTTTTAATTGATGTTACTCCACTATATATTATGAAAACACTATGATCAATATTTCACATGAAATACAACATTGAGCATAAAAACATGACATATATTGAGTTAAAATTATAAAAATTCCATTGAATTGGGGGTTATAATATTAGTGATTTTTTTTGGAAATATATGTAACTATACTAATCAATAAAAATGTTTCAAATTTTTTTTAACAATATAGGAACTCAATTTTCCATAATGGATTTATATTCTTCAAATACATAGTCTCTTAAAAAATAATGTCTACTTTTTTTAGAGAAAATATAATGGTAATTTCATCCAATTTTATAAATTTTATTTTATAAAAATGATTTAAATTCTAAAATTATATGATCTAAATTAATATTAGATGAATTTTTAGGAGTTTACAAAAAATTTAGATTTTTTATTGAATTGTGCAAAATAGTAAATTTTCCCGTACTATAATTTCATTTCATTAAAAAATTACTTTTAGTTTTTTAGTGTTATTATAAATTTCAATAAGTGTATATTAGTTTTAAATAATCAAGTAAATTTTAAAATAAGAATAATTCTTCTATATTTTGGAATAAGTTCTATTTTTTATATAAAAGCACAATTTAAAATAATGATTTCATCTCCATATTGAAGTTTAATTTTATAATAAAGACACTTCATATGTGAATTTAATTTGAAAAAAAAATATTCCTTATTTTAAAAAATATTTATTAATATTAATTAAAAGGGTCATTATATTTTTCATTGTGAATATTAGACAATGCAACTTTTTTTCACCATGGTAAAATATTTAATAGGATGTTATAAAAATTATAAAAAAATATCATATATCTAAAAATTTCCATTACTATAATTGATGTGTAATATTTTGTATTTTATTTAATTATGTTCATAAATTTATTTTAAATAATTATTTGGAATTTTGAAACCATTTCATGACATTTATTTGACAAGAAATATTTTATATAAATTAAAATCTACTTTCAAAAAATTTATTTAATGGATTTGTAGGAAGATTCCATAAATATTATTTATTAATCCAAAAGTCTAATGAATTTTTTTAAAAAATAAATATTCTTGGAAAATAATTAATTTATTTATTTTAAGGTAAAATGTTCATTAATATTAAATTGGAAATCTTACTATAAGTTTTCATTCAACTATTTTGTTTTTTAAAATTTTATCCACTTGTATAAATTGATCTCAATAAAATGGAACTCAAATTTAGAATCAAAATGTCCACAAAAAATTGTATGGATCCTTTTTTGGTTCTGTTATTTGGTTATCTTGGTAAAATTTATGTTATCACAGTTATATTTTTAAAAATATTAATGAGTTTTAATAGCGATATAAGGTTTAAAATGTATAATATTTTTTATAAATGTGAATTTTTTATGTTTGTTTTGATCCATATAAAACCTAGTCATTGAATTAGTTTCACCTTTTTTCCAATTGAATGATTATTATATATAAATTATTTATTATTCTAGGTAATTCCACGTTGTTTCTTTCCCCCACATGTAAAAGTAAACCCCCTCCCTTATTTTCCTCACACCATTTTGAGTACTCAAGATTAGTAATTCCATACCCAGTCGCACCCCATGAAACCTCCCCATTTCAAAGAATCGTTATTTTTAGAATAATACCATTATTATATGATTAAGGTTTAATAAAGAAGAGGTGTTCAATAGATGTTGTATATATTTTAAAAAGATGGTTTTATTTAGTTATTCTTTGACCTCCATAAAAATAATTATGACCACTATGATATGATACCTTTTTATCGTATATATAGTAACTTGTTATTATGTTTCTTCCATAACATATATCTATTACCTTCTTCATATAATGATAAATGATGCCACTATTAATTAGTATGGACGACTATCATCCCATAAAGTAATGCAATTCATTTTTCTTCACAAAATATTATTTTTGGTTATAATTATCTACTTAATGTATATATTTTAGGTTATTTATGACATATTTCACCTTATTTAATAATACAATATCATATATTTCCATTCCATTCCATCTATTGAAAAATGATTACTACATTCATGCATAGTTGTAGATTACCAACATCAAGTTGAAATGTGGTTGTATTTTCCTCACCCCAACACATTTATGTTATATAATACTCCATTTAAATGTATTTATTTTCTATTTATAATATAATAATAATTACTAGAAAAATTAAAAAAATAATTTCATCTTTCATTGATGTTCATTGAAATAATTGATTCAATACTCATATGGACATATGATCGATCGTTTCTATGATTGTTATGTAATTAATTATTCATTGCTAACATTCGTTGATTTTGTTAAATGTATAAATAATATATAAAAAGGATAATTATATTATTTTTATTCATGATATGATTGAGAATTACATTTTATCCATTTTCAATATACTTAAATGGGTTTTCCACTATAAATAGAACATCCTCAAAACACATATACTAGACTTTACCGATTGTTTAATAAAATATGTCATTGAAATAAATGATTTTTTAAAATATAATGTAATAAATAATTTAAAGAATTATAGATATTAAATTGTTTTTAAATGTTTATTTTAAGTATTTAAAGGACATATTGGGAAGGCTTAGAGTTAATGTAATGGATTTCATCTCAATTTCACTTGATTAGGGAATGTTTTATTTTTATGCATCTAATTTATTTTATATTAATTATATAAATTACATTTTAACTTTGATATCATGAATAATTAATACATCAGGTTTTCTCATGTTACTAATGATCTTTTGGATTTATTTCCCATTATTTTTTTTACAATTAATTGTTTGTAAAGGACTATTTTTGTAAATCAGGTGAAAAATATCTTGGCAGATGTTCACAAATTATATGTTTTAAAATTTATGAAATTATGTATAAATAATGCATTTTGAAAAGTTGTTGGCCAGATGATCCATCAGACGATCTACCAGACACATGTCATCAGATACTGATTTTGTTATAAATTCTTAGTTTGTATGTAGATTGAATTCATCAGATAACGATTTTGATGTAATTTCATATTTTTATAAGATAATTTAAGTTTAAATGTTGTTGATAATGGAAGTTATGTGAATTCCTATATCATTACAAAAAACATCAGATGGTTCTTTTTATTAATTAATAACCCTAAACATCACTCGAAATTCATTATACATGATGGAGTTCATATAAGTAGTTGAAAATGAAAATTTACTGACTTTCGACAATTGATGTTTTTCATAGAAAACTCATCAAACCTAGAATAACTAGATATAGATGTTTCAAAAAAATGGTTTATATAAATATATAAATCTTGATGGAATTAGAATATTATGACTAGCATCAAATCACATATTGTTTCTTTTGTTAAAGAGAATGGACATATATTTTCTGAGTTACAAGTCTTTAAAGTGTTACGATTGTGAAATATATATGATGAAAATCAAGTTGTATATTGGAATATCATTGAATAATAAAAGGGGTGTATAATATTTTTTATCGACCAAAATTATGTGTAATCATGATTTTATTTCACCATAGATGCTAATCAGATTAGATGTTTTTCAAAGAGTGAAAATTTCATGTTTTTTATTTGATAAATCTAATTGGATATGATGAAATGGATAAAATTATGATAAGGGAATTTTTGGTAAAATGAATCAGACATAAACCATTGGAAGATATTTTTTAGAGGTTTCGTAGTGTAGTGGTTACTATAGGAATTCAATTTTGATAAATCCGAATGTAGTATAGAATCAATAGATTTAATATTTCATAAAAGGTTTCATTATATGAAAATTGGATCTCGAATCATCAATTGAGCTAGTAATGAATATCTATCAAACCTAATTCTGAACCCGATCTATTAGATGATCATTTAACATAGATGGATTATATAATATTTTGAGACATATTTAATAGATTTTTTGGATATATATTATTCCTTTAATGCATAGATCTATCAGACATAGTATGATCTCAATTAATATAATATGAAATTAAATAGAAAATTTACAAAAACGAGATACATATAGACGTTGCTAGTAGATAGTCCGTGTAGTAATATAATTTTATTATAATTTTCAAAAAAAATCGTCAACCATTAACATTATTCATGGAGCATTAGAGAAACCTATCATTTTTTTGGAAATATTTCTTATGGATCAAGAAAAAATGTGAGTAATTATAATTGGGTAAACGTAATATGGAAATCGAAAGTATGGTTTACCATATAGATAGTTTTATAAATTATGGGTAAAAATGTTTTTATTGATGTATGAGGTAAAAGATATTATATTTTGAAGTGTTATTGCATAAGAATCGAATTTTTTATTCAAATTCATCAGATGAATTTACGTCTATATGTACATATAATGGATCCTGATACAAAAATTTCAAATTTTATAATATTAATTAATGTTTAATGTGATGAAATATTAATAATCATGATTTTTTTGGAAGTTACTTGAAGATTTTAGAATGTATTAGAAGCAATAAAATAAACAATAAATTAATGGTAAAATTTGTGTTTTTTAATTTGGTTCAATAGTAAAAAAATTTTCCCTCCCATACCTATACTGAAGAATGTATAAATAGATGTGAAAACTAAATCATACATAGTCAATATTCAAGGTCAGGTGACAAGATTATCTAATGAATCCATTTTTCATAAGAGGCCTCAAAATATATGATTCATTTTAATGTTTGGTTTGTCGAATATTTTACTTATAGAAAGTTGGGAATATATTATTTTTTCAATATGTTCAAAAGTCTATATTTTCCATATATTTATATAAAAAAGTATCATATATGCATTGATTATGAAAATTTCCATAAAATATAGTCCAGTGGATAAAGTTCATCAAACCAAATCTATATGATCCAAACAATTGAACCTAAGAAATCATAAAAAGGTTCATCATATGCACATACTAGAAATATTTTCTTGATTTAATTTTGTGAAGAAGAATGTTTCAATGTTATTTATTTTTTGTGGTCGATCTTTTTTTGAATGTAAAATAAGAAAATAGAAAGAAGTTTGTATAATTATTATTATATAGCGATAGAATACTACCAGTGGGTTTTTAAATAAGCGTTATTTGATTCATCATAATAGTGAATTCCCAATGATCGATGGTAGTGGATATGGAGATGATTTAGTTGATGTTTATATAGAACAATTTCTAACATGATGTATGGTATATGATTCCTAATGAATTAATGTTGTAAAAAGTCAAAAAATGATTCAACCATAACCACATCTCAATTGTTCTATAATCATTTCAAACATCAATTGGTTCCAAATGTAACGTTCACCTATTATATCATTATCATGAAATTTGTTATTTTCATTGATGTTTAAGGCACTCCTTTATTAGGTGGAAACAATTATTTTTGCTTAGAAAACTAGATGATTTCATATCAACTAACATTTGAAATGGGTTTTTTTGATGAAACAACAATTGGTTTTACAGTGCAATATTAATATAATCTTATAACTATAAATGACATAAGATACATTTAATTTCATGGAATAGAATGAAAAAATATTTCAATAATGTAAAAATTAAATGTGTTTAAGAACGATATGGGTATAAAAATATCTAATGATTCGTGGAAGATATATAATTTATCTTTTAAGGAAATAATTAATTGATGGTAGAAAGGTAAAAATATTATTGAACATTTTTTAAAATAGTGATTCAATTTCATAGAATTTCACATGCAGGAAATGAGATATCTTCAAATAATGACGATGATCCTTTTATCATGTAATATTTATGATTATAAATGTAAACATTTAATTCTGATTGGGTAATATCATTCAATGATTTGGTTCATAAAAAAAATATGGACATGAAAGATGACATGAAACTTATATATATAATTGAGGTGGGTATGTGCTTCAAATATCCATTCTAAAAAAAATGTTTCATATATTTTATATGCACTCTCTAGACTATAATCCATAAATTATTATTTCCAAAAAATATCAAATATCAAAATCGATGGTGATGGTTCCATCTCTATGGTGGATAACCTTGAATCATTACATCAAAGGGTATATCTTTATACATTTGTCCTCATTTAACGTATTACCAAACTAAAGGTGATAATTCTTCATCTAAAAAAGTCATAAAATCCATAATTTCCCACTTTGTGAATTTCATTAACTGGATGTTCATTCCAATAGTAAAAAGATATAGCCATATTATCATATAATGAATGGATGATATGCACTTGGTCTGTATGAATGAAAATATATTATTCAACCCAAGAGGCTTATGAATAATTTAATGAAAAAAATAATCCCATTATATATATCTATTTAATACATTATGGTCCCTCTTTGGTTTTTTGAATCCAATGATTCAAAATGATTATTCCTCATGCATTAAGGTACCTAAGAATATGGATTATTTCACCAATAATGTTTAGCTAGGTTTATGTTCTCTAAATCATATTGATTCTACCCTTGAAACAAAACTACCATATGTGATTAAAATCTTTTCTATGGATCATAAATGTTTGGTATTGATTTATAATGTGTAAAATACACCATTTTTTGAAGTTATTACAATTTTGAGAAATTCAGTATATAACTATTCAGTGGTTAAAAAACTATTTAATCCAGGGAATGATTATAAATATTGGATGGAATCCACCATTGACATGAAAAAAAGGCCATTTGTTGTAGGAGGGTAAAAAATTTATAAAAATAATGAGGTAAAATGGTTGAAGATATAATTAGTAATTTTATAAGTAGGAACCCATGGTATTCTCTTGTTGATGAAGAAGAAGTAGACACTTCAATCAAAAATTTCAATTCAGGAAATGATGTCCCTTATGAATTCTCTAACAAATAGTTAAAATAAGGCAAAGAATGTAGCACAAAATTATTGATTTCCACATATGTCAAAAACATGGTAATCTCAATTCAATCAAAATTTTTTTTGGAGGAGGTTAAAATATTAGTAAATAAAGATGTCCTCCAATATTACATGAGGAATTCCAACTAGAAGTAAATGAGGAAAATATGACGACTGATACAAATGTACCTGAAAAATTCTCAACAACCAAAGGTATGTTGTAATTTAATATCCCTATGTAATGGAAGATCCACATCCAACTATAGAAATACATAAGAGATTAAAATAAGAAATTTTTCACTATAATGGTCATAGAGAGAACACGTAGTCATTAAAAAAATATATAGAATACTGAAATTCATGTATATAATTCCCCAAATGATAATAAAAGAAATGAGAATCTAGAATATGATTCGAAGAAGGCCTATACGACCAGCCAATTATAAAAGAAAATTAAACCACTATGGGATGAAAATGGATGTTTCACCCCAACACCTATTTCTAAATAATGTTCATATTGTGGAAATGTTATGTTATATCCAAACATGATACTATTATATTTTTCTTTCACATTTGTAGAAAAATTATTCCAATAATAGTTCATGTATATGAAACATAAATAGTTTAATATTATAGAATTTATTACTTGGAAAAAAATTGATATCACTTTACTAACATGAATCTCTCTCACTTACAAAATATTGGATTGTGGATCTATGATTACTCACTCCATGATAAAAATAAAATTTTGATTTATAGTGATAAATTTGTTATTTTATTCTTCACAAGAAAAGGTAGTAAGGATGATTTTATTTGTTTTATATTATTTAGATAGGTATCACGATCGAAGGGAAATTTGGAAAAAATATGATATCTATCTTGTATCATTAATGACTATTGGAATCTAATTGGGGATTTTAATTCCATTATTTACCCTAATGATGATCATGGTGCTCTGAGAAACTCTATTTCATCTAGAGATTTTAGATTATTCCTCAAATAAATATATCTTTTAGAGATAAATAATGTGAAGCTGAATAAAGTTGGTACAAAAAGTATCAAAATGGAACAATATCTAGAAAAATTGATAGAACATTATATAACTAAAACTCCATATTCACATGGGGTGCTATCTTTTGAACTTATTTGGAATGTATAAATTCAATTTATATTATATATTTCATTGATCCTCTATCATTAATGTGGTTATAAAATTCATGATATAAGGAACTTGGTTGAATTCAATGACAATTCTTTATACTACATACTAATACAAATATTCCTCAATTGATATATCCATGATTAGATTATAAATTGTTTTAGTGATTTAGATAGGGAGAATGTATCACATGGGAATTATCTATATATAAATAAATAATTCAATACAATAAGAGATTTTGACGAAGTCTTATAAATAATGTAATGGTATCATATAATCTCATCATTATTTTTATGATCAATGAGAACATTCAAAAGGAAAACATTCATAACCAAATGGTTTAATTATGTGAATATGAATTAAATTTTTTCTAAATTCTCTTCAAAAATATATAATGGAAAATAGTCCTTTATATGTTCCTAAGGATGGGGATAATTTTTTTGAGGGAAGACCCAGTCCTGCTAGTATTTTTCTTTCATTATAAATGAATATTTATAATGTAATTTAGAGTACATTGAACTTATTATATTAAATAATTTCCTAATTAATGAATTTTGTGGATAAAATTATTCCCAACTCAGTCCTACATGATTTTGAGATTAAATATAATGAATTTTCCCTCAATCTAAATAGCCATCATAGACATGATGACTTCACTAATCATTTCTTGCAATCAATTTCATAAATTTCCCAACACGATGTTAATAGATTCATCATACATTTATTCATGATTGGAAATATCACATGTGAATCCAATTATAAAATCCTTTCCCGGATCCTGTTTTTAGAAATGAAATGATATATTGAACATTTATAACTAGTTGATCTTGTCATACTATTCACATAATCATTGTATGAATATTTCCAAATGGGATTTTTTGATTCTCATAAATTATAATATCCATGAATTTGTTTTGATTAATCAAAGGGGGAACATTACCATATTTTATCAAAAAAATTAGTTTATAAATATTCTATAAAAAATAATATGGGAATAATTTCACTAAATATATATGTAAAATAATTATTCGACACTGTAGACTAGGGATTATTGGTATTATTTTTACAATATTCTTATTTAATAATAGAACTGTTTTCTAGATCAAAACTATATTACGAATAGATGAAATCTCAGTTTAGATTAATGTTACTCCAAAGGGTTTATTCTATTTATCATCAGGGGATAGGCTGGTTGACCCCCTCTCTTTGTTTTTTAATTCCATTACAATGAACTACCTTAATTAGATTCTTATTAAAATTCTAGAAAAGGTGATTCAAAGAATATAATATATTCCACAGGTTTATATAACCCTTACAATATATTAAATTTATTTTATATCATTCTTTTTATATAGGATTGAAAATTAAACATCATGATTATACAAAAAATAGACACCTTTTTTATGAAATATAGCGAGGATAGAAGACTAGTGATGATAAATAATTTAATAATTTTCAAATGAACATTTACACTATAATATAATTTTGTACGATTAGAGATCTGATAATAATAGAAGATACTCTCCATTTAACATACCATGAAATCCCCATTTCTTGAAACATACTCAAGAATATTACATTAATCACATTCCGTGTTAAATTAGAAGGCTTATGTCATCATGGAAAGTTAAATCACTTTCAATGTAAGGGGGAGTTTTTCTTATGAATAATATATTTTTTCTTAAGTTGATTCACTATTTAATGATTTTTTATTTCCCTTCATCTCTTTAGAAAAACATTGACACCTCAATCTCTAATTTCATCTAGTATAGTAAAATTATTGAAAAAAAATTATTTTGGTTCCATGGAAAAATGAAGAAAAGGAAGTTTTCATGGATATATTATGGTTAAAATCCAATTTAACAAAGACAATTATAATTATGGAATTTTTATGGAAGATTTAAAATGGGTAATATGACTCTCTAGGTTTATTGGAATCTTGATTCGCAAGAAAATATAACTATGGAAAGATGTAGACTCATAGTATGCTTCACATTAAATCCATCTTCTACGGAATTTCCTGGAAATAACACTTCTTAGTTAACAAGAATTATTCACTATTTATTATGGATAATTTGAATTTTATTTCCCTCGTTTATCCACATTATTCCTTAAATACAATGATTGACACATGTACTATAACCAATGACAAATTGGTATTTTATATCTTTTAGTTATGATGAGATCAATTATTAACTTCGATAACATCATTGGTTGTGAGGATATTTTAATCTCAAAACTGGATATGGATTACATTAAAAATTCTATTATGTATTATAGATATCCTACCCAAAGAAATGAACATATTTGTATTGAATAATAGAATAAAACATGTATATTTCCATTAATATATTTTTTATATGTTTATAAGTTTATTTTCCATCTCAATGCTCTTGATCGACACAACTCTTCCAAAAGTTTTTATTTCCATCATCTCAAGTTGTTAAATACAAGATGAACAAGGGGAAGATGTGATTCATGTATTCTCATTCTATGTTACAGCCTCGACATGTTGGAATGTTGTGTTATACATATTTAATATTTATCCTCCCATTTATGATATAATCCAAAATCACATCAAAGAATTATTTCGGAGCCCTGATCTCTGCAACTTTATAATGTTTTTAGATAGACCACAGTGAGCTCATTGATGTAATTTTTCATGGTAGGAAAAAAATTCATTATCTGATCTATTTCGACATTCAATCTTTGATTTTGAGAATTATTTAGGTAGTGCAGAATACTAGTTCTCAATATCATGATCATAATTTTTTTTTATGATTTCATAGTTTAAAAAATACACAATATTACAGGTAATTTTTTTGTTACTAATTTTAATATTGATTTCAAATTGATATGACCAATTAGTAGTAGCATTAAATGTATATTTGATGGATCAACTAGATTAAATCCCATTTCATAGGGCTTTGGATCTATCTTTAGAGACCCTAATGGTGTTTTCTTGGAATGTCGTTATGGTCCATGTCATACTTACTCAACTCTATAAGAGAAAATGTTTATTCCAATACATTAATACGACACAAAATGATAAAAAACATGGAGAAATTTATATTTTGATTTTGAATGTACATAAATTTTTTATGATGTTAGAACTAGTAATTTAAACCATTTGAGGAAGATAAAATCCTAATGGATAAAATTCATGGGTATGATTTCCTCAATAAACAATTTTGTAAATCATTCATTTAATATATTTTATTCTATTGATTATTGATTTTAAAATATAGTGGTACTACTTTATGGTATTATCTTATAAAATGCCTTGACTATGAACTTGATGCCACATCGTCAAATGGTTAAATATAAAATTCAATCATTTAGACTTGTATGATTTTTTTCATTAAATAAATGAGATGCATCATTTAGAAAAAAATTCTCACATTTTAAAAAAATTGGGAGGAGGGTGATCAAATATATCGGGATGGGTGACGAAGATGGTTATGATGAATAATTCCCCAGAGTAAACAATGATGTATTTCACATAAGAGCTTTCAGATACATATTAGATAATTATACAATTATTAAGAAACTCTTGGAAAAATTTTTATCCTTGTTTTATTCTAAAATATATATAAACTATTCTCAAGAATATTTACCATTTTATTAATTTCATAACTTTCATGTTTTCTATTAAATGAGAAAAAATCTATTAGGTCCACAAGGCTGAATAACCTAAGAGGGGGGGTGAATCAGTGTATGAATAATTTAAAAGTAAAGCCCATTATGATCTTGTTTTGCTGTTAAGAAAAACACTCTTCTCTCTATTTCTTGTTGACAATATAATCAGAAAGTAAAGCAAGCACATGACAGAACAATTTTCCTTGGTTCACCGCAAAGGGCTACGTTCAAGGAGCATATGCTAACAGGTTTTCGGTCTTACCAAATTCCACTATACTTCACTAGTTGTGGATTACAATGTTCGGGCACATTCACTATGTCCTAGGTGCACTACCTTACAAGGTTTTAGGGTCAGCTCACTGCTTTCCCAAGGGTCACTCCCTATTTCTCTCTCTATGGATCACTTCCAGTGGAGAGGATCACCTTCTTCCTCTTCCTTTGATCACTGCTCTGAAGGGAATCCACTCATAGTTTATAGACCTGTAGGTCTCTTCATTTCCATGAAATAATGCATCCTCTGTTATATGTGGATGCTCTGTTGAATTCAACCTTTCACCCGTCGACGAATCCCACTTTGCACCTGGAGTACCGAGCAACCTCAAATTTTACACGCAGCCTTTACTGGGCCTTGCGGGTAATTCATTTTCTTTGAGAAAAATTCACTTTTGTCATAACTCCCCTTTTACGTGCAACCTCTAAATTTTACGTGCAGCCTCAAAACTGCATTGCACGTAATTTTCCCGACATGCGCAAAATCCTATTTTTGTGCAACACCCCTTTTACGCGCAATTGACTTCTTTTGTGTGCAACGTTTAGCTTTTCGCACAACACCAGACTTTATGCACAAACTTAATGTTTATGCCCAACCCCCTTGTGAACTTCTATTTCGCGCACCAGAGCTTGGATATTTTCTATGACTTGACCTCTACCAAATGGAGGGGGTCACTTCATATTTATAGGCAAAATTTACCCTGTGTGAAAAACCCTCATGGAGCGCGTAATTCTCTTTGATCATGGAAACCAAAGCTACCACGTTATGCCATTTTTTATGCACTGCTCCAATATTTCACGCACCTCATGCCTTTACAATTTTTAGGGCTTCGGACCTCGAAACACCTTTTCCGCGAAAAACACCATCCCTCTATTTCACGAAACACGCACATATTTCGTGCACTACATAATTATTTCATGCATCCCGCTGATTTTTCATGCCACACATAATTTTTTCCGCACCACTCCGATTTTGCACCCACCTTCTATCTGCTCTTTTTGTACCACCTCCAGATCATCCATTCCTTTGTCGACGTTCTTGAATCAAACATAGATCGTTGAACACAGCTCTTCAACTTGACATTCCACTATGAAATCCTCTTTGTCAACAAATTTTTATATCATGGTTCTCTTTGTCAAAAATCACAGCACTGATGTCCACTTTGTCAACAAACACAATCACCTAAAAAATTCTTCAATGATACCTTGACGGATTTTTGCCCAACAAAATCAATCACTCAAAAATAAGATCAATAATTAATGTTAATTTATTTCAGGAAAATATTATCATTTCTGATACATAATATTTATATAAATACGATTCCTGAGATAAGGAGGATGATGTGTTTAAATAAAAAAATTCCCTCATCTCAGAGAAATTTTGAAGAGGAAGATGAATGTATCGAGGTAAAGATCATTTAAAATGATTTACGTGTGGTGGAATCATGAATGTTACTTTGAATTTCTAAATTTATTATATATTAAATTGTATAGATGGTTCTGATGAAAAATAGAAATGGAAGAAGTATATTTAAAATACTAAAGAATTAATGTCATCCAACAAATATATTAATAGTTTTACTAAAATAACATAACTATGATGAGTATGAATGATAAAATTTAATCATATGACATTATTTCTAAATAAGAATAATTCCAATAAAATTATAGAACATTCATTTCAATTATCTAGATTGAAAACATTTTCTTAATCTTTGAATATAAAGAAGTTGAATAAACATACAGAGAATATCAACTCAGATCAGAAAATGTAAAATTTATTCAATTATTTTTATTCCCAATAAAAACAAACATAAAGAAGAAACATGCTAAAAGAGATATTGATGGAATAGAATATTTCATAATATATAATTTTTGTACTTTTAGGAAATCAAAAATATTAAATTGAATGTTTCATAACAATAAAATTTGAAAGATGATATTTGTAAAAAAAAATTATTATGGAATATATGAATTAAAAAGATAAATTAATATCTCATGAGGTTGAATGATTTTTTGGAATGATTAATTAAAAAAACAATAATGAATAATATGTAAAATGTGAGGCATTGAATTTTGCTGATAATACTCACACTAAAATCATGTGAAATTATATCTAACTAAATGTGATATTTCATCCTATTTGGTTTACTATGTTGGTTTGAAGTAATATATTGTGAATTAATTTGTTGGAAATGGATGTGAAAAACATTTCATATTAATAAAATATGGATATTTCTCTGAGTGGAATGTATCCACATGACCTTAGGTAACTAATGATGAAAAAATGTATGAATGTCAATGAAATTTCGATAGGGAAAGATCATAATTTGATATAAAACCATGATTTGATGGTTTTTATAGGTGTTGTGGAATTTAGGGGCATAGAGATAACAAAAATAAGAATGAAATGTATCTTCCTGTTATTAAGGATTAATATAATGGAATAAATTGTGGATGTGAACTAATTAACATTATTAACACATACAATGTAAAAACATGAAAACTATTATGATGTTAGAAACCTTATATCAAGATGATTTTGATTTACTATAGAAAATATCTGGAAAATGATAACAATATAGTGAATTTTCTGAAATATGTATGAATCAAATTAATATTCCATATTCTTATTTTTGAATGGGAAACATGGATGGAAAAAATAATATTGAAGAATTATAATTTCATGTTAAGGAAAATATAAAATCATCCAAAAAGAAAAAAATTAGATTTTATATTGTGGTAATTCCTAAAACATAATAGATTAAATAAAAATATTGAATGATTCTAAAAATCATGAAGGAGTTTCTATTTATTTTGGAAATGATAGTTCCATAAAAATAAAATATGTTGGAACTACAAGGATAAAACCTCAAAAATATTAAATAAGTAATATTGATTATTTATGGACTCAAATATATCTTAGTTACTCTATATAAAAATTGTAAGGATGGATATGAAGTGATATTTATAGAATATTCTTGGGTCATAATAATTATAGAAAATAGAAATGATGTAACAATGGGAGAAAGAAACAGTAGAAATCTCATTAAAATTGGAGAAAATTATATCTCTAATTATTTGATTTCTAAAGATGAATACATATTATATCATTAAAGGAATATAAATTAAGGATAGAAAAGTATAAAAATGCTTCAAAATAATCATTATTAAACTACTTTTATTGAATAAAATGGAACAAAATGTTTTAAAAACTATTAGAATTCAAATATGGTTAGTAATATACATAATAATGTATAATTCAAGATACTTAGCCAAATTCTATTATTTAATTGGATTTATGTGGTCCACTGTGAAATAAAAAAACCAAATTGGATTTTGTACATTATCACATCCATTGATGAATTCTCCCATATGAACAACATTTTTTATAATAATCATAAGACAGATGTTTTAGAAATTATATGAGTATTAAAAATGTTCGTTAAGAGTTATGTTGGTTTTTGTATATTGACTTTCAGAAATAATAAAGGAAATGTATATACATTCAATGGGATTGACTAATATTTTAATAAACATGAAATACATCATCAGATTAGTGATCCACACACCCCTCAATAAAGTGGATATATAGAAATATAAATATAATGTTTTTTAAATAGTTAGAAATATATTGATGGAATATTAACATTTTACTTAATTATATATAAAATATGTCTGTAATAATGTATATGTGAGAAATATAAATTTTATTCCTAGAATCAATATAATACCTCCAATGAAATATATTATAATGAAAACCCATCATTAAAATATTTCATGGTAATTGGATTTCAGTTTTTAGTAAAAAATTAAAAAATTTGGATCATTGGATGTATGATGAAAAATGTTTGCAAGGAAATTTAATGGGATATTAATTCAAATGAATATCTTGAAATCATTTGAAAAAATTAGTAGAAGAGTTGGATAACTAATGTGATGATAAATTTATTAAAATTCGACCTTCTGTACAAGAGTTTTAAAATGTTTTTGGAGGATAAATTGATGTCTTCCAGAGATAATTACTATTTTGAATATGATTGTGATTGAAAATAGGTATATTAATAATGAGTTGAATCGTCTGATAATGAAAACTATATAAGAATATGATTTCTGTAATTTCAAACTCAATAAAAGCAATAAGAATTATAAAATATCATTGGAAATTAGATATATCCATTTCAAACTAGAATAATTTATTGATTATAGAATTAAAAATTAGTTTTCTCAAAAGTTGAACAAATTTTTTTTAAAGCTTGTAAATCACAATGAATGGGTGAATTAATATAATAAATAGTTAGATGAGATATGGAATAATAAAACATGGGAACATTTTCAGTTACCAATTTGTAAAATTGGTATTGTAAAAAAATCTACGTATAGAAAGAAGTTAAATGAAAATTGATATGTTTTAAAAATAAATAAATAAAGGCATTAATTCAAACTATATGAACCATTTGAATATGTGGATTTTGAGAAAAACCATTTCATACAATCAAAAAATATAAACGATAAGAATTCTTCATATAGTTACAACACATAAAAATTACAGTTTTTTATCAAATGGATATTAATTAAAATTTATTTAAAAGTGCTATTGGAGAATAAGATTTAATTGAGAAACCATGTGTGTTTCAAAAAGATGAATATGGAATCACATTTATAAATTGAGTAAATCATTGTATGGATTTAAACTCTTCCAATGTTCCTAGAAATACAGTCCTGAAAATTGCATTAAACGGTAATATTTTACCAACGTGATGTATGATTGAAGCATATATGTGAATTATATAAACACCAACATAGTAATATTAATTGTGTACATTGATTATGAAATGTTTTATAGAGATTATTACAATTTTTATTTTGAAATTTATTATGAGATGAAGAATAATTTTAATATTTCAATATTGTGTGAATTAACTTCCATCCCTTGTTTACATGTTCATCCGAATGAAAAGTAAATATTCCTATTTCAAGAAAATTATGAATGAGAATTGATATAATGCTTTTTCTTAATTAATACAAAGATGTTTCTACTAATATTTTAGTTGTGATGAAGATGAGTAAATATGAAGATGTGTATAGTTTGAATTATCAGGATTTTAAAATTTTGATAGGAAATTTTCATAATATAAATGATTCAAGACATGATATTATTTATTCAATAATATAAAATTCTAGAAATCATAGATTTTTTAAATAATGTCATATGCTACAATATAATATAATTCTAATATCTGTTAAAATAACAACTTCACATGGCCTATTATTCAATAGAACTTGTGATATGAACATACATGGTTATATAGATGATTATTATGATTGATATTATGATTTCCTAAAGTCAACATCAGAAGGAATAAGTTTAATGCGGAAATATTTTGTGACATAGAATAGTTAGAAATACTGTTCAGTATCATTTTTCACTGTAGAATCATAATATATTGATTCTCCACTAGAATGTAAAAAATTATGGATGAACATTAATTTTGAATATTTTAATTTTTAATTTCATATATAATTGAAGATGCATTCGGATAACCAAAGTTCAATATAACTTTCTAAAAATATATTTTGAAACTTAATATAAAATCATATTGATATTGTTTTTCATTTCATAATAGTGATTTTTATTGGTGGAATTTATTTTCTATAATAAATTTATAAAATATTTAAAATTTAGGATGTTTTATAAAAACTTATTATCATGGAGTGACTTGAAAAATTGAGGATGAAATATTATTCTAATCCCCTCTAATGACTTTTTAAAAATTATGAGAACATCACACATATTTATTTGGATTATTTTGACAAATGGGGTGATTTTTTAGAACATTGTACTATAATTTAGAATGAATTAATTAAAATACATTAATTAATATGAACATGTGGTTACCATAAAATTGGGATAAGAAGGAAATATTATTTGAAATTATAAAAATAATGGGTTTTTTCATAACATGGATGAAAATATTCATGTTTCCTTAGGATGGAATTCCATATGAAAATTTATTTATAATGATGTGTATTACCGAGAAACTAATTTTTGATAAAGAATGTGTTTTGATAAATGTTAAATAAAGAGTTCTAAACAACTCTCGATTAAAAAAATGACGAGTATTAAAATTATTTAACCATTTTTCATCACGAAATCCAATGGTGGGTGTTATATATATCAATAGTGTTATTTTATTTAAAAAAAGATTATTTTCATACAAATAACTTTTATTAAAAAATATATTCATAAATATGTTAAATTTTTAGTTTCATAATGTTTATAATTATTTATATAGTTATGAAAATATGGATATGGAATGTTTTTCCTATGTTGGAGATCAGATGATCCATTGCGTGATCTATCACACAAAACAAAATTTAAATTATTTTTATTAGAAAATATGGGGTTTTTTCTAAATAAAAAATTAATCAATGAATTATTTTTCAAAATTATAGAAGTTTTAGTGATTAAGTATGTTTCAATTTTTTTGAGAAAAGAAAAGATTGGAATTTTCAGAACATTCCAAAATTTTATTAATGATTGTTTTCTTTTATTTCAGTTTGGTAAAAAATTCTTGATGAAGTTATGATAAATGTTGGAGTTTGAACAAGAAAATGGAAATGATAATTTCTATAGTTTACACTACTTATGTTTTCTAGACAACGATTACTGAATTGTGAATAGTTATAAACCATGTTTTTCTAATGACTAGATTTTATAATTAGTTGATTTTTTACGGAATGAAAATATTCTTAATAGATAGAAATGATCAATAACTTCTTTTTTGAATGTTTGTATTTGCGGTTTTAGATTTCAGAAACATTAATCTATTGGAAATGTGAAATAAATATGAATAGTCTAGATATCATATTTAAATATCTAAGAAAATAGAAAGTATGGTATCGCCTTTTCTAAAAATTAAAATTCTGAGTATTGTATATGTTTATGAACCAAAAATTTTATTAAATGAGAATTTTTCAACTGAGTAAAAGGATGATGTTTGCTTTCAAATACTGATCATTAGATAGGAGGTAGTTGATGAGTTTCTGAGAAGGAAAATTGTCATGAATGAAATTAGTTGTATATTAATTAACATAATATTTTCTAAAAAGCATACTATGTTGTAGTTATTAAGATCTCATAGTTTTGATAAATGTGAATTTAGTATAAATTTATCATTCACACATATCATAAACATGATATCTTGATGAGTAGCTAATACAGATTAATAAGATGAGATATTTATTTTGATATATTATACATGCTTTTGAATAAAAATCCTTCTACTATGATTTTAAAAAGATCCATCATATGAACATTTGACACTGAATCATAGGATGAGTTTTTGAAACTGATATTCATCAGATACTGAGTTCCACAAGACATTGTGTGACTATACTAAGGACTATACGAACAATTTTTTTTGGAGAAAATGATAAAAAAAAAGAGAATTTCCTTCCAGATAGTCGTTGTACTGTTCTGAATACTTTATAAAATGAAATAATACAGTCAAAAATTATTATTTAGCATAGAGAATAGGCTTGATCAATAAATTATTTGTTTTTTTCATTCAATCAAGGGATAATCGGTGAATTATTTCAAATGGGTCAATATCATTAGACATATTCAAGTGCAGTTTACCAGATCCACTAATTTTTTGGGTCAAAATATTTCTATTTAAGGGTGAGGTTGATTTTGTTATGTCCTGATGTATCCTTTTATATAATGAGAATTTTTTTAGGAAAACATCTAAAATGTATTTTTGTTTTCAAATATACTAGATGGATCTTCCTATAGAATATTCAAATTTTTTATTATAGTGAAATTTTTAATGGGTTGAAAATAAGAGGATAAAAAGATTCAATAAGTCTGTCAAATATTTTAGAATTCATTTAAAGGATTCAACTGGAGCTAAAATTCATGTGATATTTAGTGTTTTGGAATAATAGTAACTATAAAAAGGAACTTATTTACACCATATTCCAATACTATATAACCTATTTATAGATATGCATACAATATGATACATAGTTACTCTTTAGTGTGTGATAAAAATCTGAAGTGCTGAAATTTTTTTGTTTGAATATTATTCAAAATAGAGGCAACGTTCAAAAGATTGTTTTATAGAACTTCTTTTTTAACAGATCAAGGGGAAAGACAATGTTTTTGAGCAGAAATTTGGGAATCATTGATTTATTAAATAGGATGATCATAAAATTTAGTAGAAGAATATATTGAGTAAATGGATATTGGATAGATTCAATCATATATAAGACACGAGACCCATGAAATCTGATCTGGACTATACAAACTATTCTATCAGATGATAGTTTATCAGATGCAAGAAGAAGATCGAGTTTCCATATTGAATTTTATATAGCATAAGTTTTCAATTATTATCAATTATATTGTGGATATAATATGGAAATATAAAATTATAAACTGTTGGGATTAGTTTAATAATATCTATCTAGGTTAATATGTTGTATGAAGTGAGTTTCCAAAAGGTTTATTCACTTCTTCAAAGTAGTAAATTTCTATAAAGACAGTGGAGTCTCTATGGAAAGTAATTTTTTTAAAATTTATTCTAAACTGTATAAATCATGATTTTCAGGTTTATATTACCATATTTTCATAAATTTGAGTTTGCTAAAAAATGGTACGAAAGAAGCTCTACCATGATACATGGGATATCATTCCAAATGATTTCAATTTCTGAAATGGTTACAGCTAATTCAAAAAACCCTTTTTCAATTGTTCTACAATAATTTGGAATATCCGTTTAATCATAATTTATTTCATCTAAATTCATTTAAGATGAATGTTACCACATGAAAATGAGTTATAAAAACTAATTCACTTTCATTTAGATATTACTCAAATTTAATGGTTTTTTATGAAATAATTATTATGAATTGGTATTGGAATTTCTCTATACTATATTTATAATTTTTTAATGGGTATATACATAATTGAACATAATCACAAAAAGACTAATTATATATTCAAATTTTATGGTCTTTTCAGTGGTTTTCTTTTTCATGTTATTATTTACTTTAGCATATTTTAAAATTATAATGCTTGTTTAGTTGAATGGTTAAAATAAAACCTCATTAATGAATATTGTATAATTCCTCAAATAATTCAGTCAATCTAATTGTCCATATAAAATTCATTCATTTAATAATTTTTTTATTTTAAATATTACTGACGTATTAAAATATTTATGATACAATTTCATTTATCATAGGAATTGATAATTTGAAAGGTTTTTATTATAGAATTTCTAATCTAATATATTTATAAAAAAAATATAATTTAACATACTCTCGGTTTGAATTTTGATTTCGGGATTAGTTAACATTTTCTCAAGTACATAATATTGAAACGTCAATAATATTTTTTTAAATGATACTATATGTGTATCATATTTCAGATTGAGGATAATTATATTTATTATGAATTATCTTTAAAATGTTTTCAATATTATTATTTATTAAATATTAATAATTTACAAATCTTATTTTTTTATCGTTGTCCTTATTGGAAAAAATTTTAAAAGAATATTTCATTGAACCGTCCATATGAGAAATGTTTTGACAATAATTTCATTCATTTTGAAGGAATGTTTATTTTTAATATTTCAAACATGAACATATTATCCTACCATCATGAATGTTATATTAATTAAAAAATCCAAAATATTTTTCCAGTTTTATTTTAAGTTAAATTTATTATATATTTTATTTTATTTAGTTTTAAAAATAGATATTCATATTGGAAAGTGTGTTTTCAAAAATAATTTTTGGAAAAATATTTTAATTTTATTTTTATTTATAAATAGTATATAATGTTTTTTAATATTCAGTACATTTTAGAAGTACATTCTATGGGACCATAAATGTATATCATTATTGGATACTAGTCTCATCATATTTATTTTTAAATAACAATCTCAAATATCTCCAACAAATATCATACAATTTATTACTCTTCAAGAAATAACACTTCATAAAATATTATTCATAACCTTGTAATGTTAAACATAGATATGAATGAATACAGATAATCAATATGGGTGAACATTGAAGATATCAACCAATAACCATATAAAAGATTAATATTATTATTAGGTAATGGCAGTATGAATATAAAATAAAATGTTCATACCCAAACTATAATGAATCATAACAAAGATACATGAAATAAATAATGATCAAATTAAGAGACTCGAATTGTATGAGTGGTAAATCATTATATATCAATATTGAACAAAATTTTCATTTCATATATTCATGACACCATTGTATGTATAGAGACAATTTCATATGTCAATGATAACATTTGAGAGAATTAAATAATAATGGATTCGGCATAAAAACATGCATCCCATTTCAAAATGGATTTGGATTCATCTCAAATTTCCCCTTTAGGATCAAGAATATTAGTATGTTCCAAATATCATATTAAGAATGTCTTCTTGTTTCCAATTGTTATCTAAATAAGAATAAAATAGAACCAGATGAATTAGGGGTAGATATTGGTTTCAACAATAAAAAATACATATATTTATGGTATATAATATCATAATAAATTCATCATATTGTAAAAAATGAAAATAAGTGTTCATAAAAACATTCCATGATAGAATAACTAGGGATTGAAATATTATTCAAAAACATTTCATCTATTCATCCTATTTTAACCCTTTGAAAACCAAATGGATTTATAAACTTCATTTCATCATAAAAATAGAAATAAACCATTCAAATAAAAACAATTATTGTTATGTTTAGTCATATCCCTATAAAAACATATGAAATTAAAATGTTTGTATTTATTGAGATATATAAATTCCATAAAAGGGTCATTAAAATGTTGCTGAGGAAAATATGCATTCCCTTTGAAATTAAATCATTAAAATCCAAAAAATATAAAAATATTGAAGACATGTTTTAAAATATTCCTGAACATTTTTAATTTAATATAAAAATAATTTAGTGATTATAAAATTGAAAATTTTCATTCAAGTCATTTATGTTTAAACAAAAATTCATTTCACCTTTTATATAAAAAGGTAAAATATATTTTTTCATAAAAAAACAAGACTATTCCATGAATTTTTTAAAATAATTATTAAATTATTTACAATTTCATGTAAAAATAATTTTGGAATTATAAATATAATCGTAAAATTACTTATGGAAAACATATTATATCATGAAAAAAAAATTTCAGGTGAAGAAATGAATAAATTATATTTGTACAAAAAAAATTGGAATCGTTGATACATAAAAAGAATAATATGAAAGTAAAACATATATTAAGATGAAATGAAAAAAGTAAAATTAAATTTATGAGTTTCTTGAGATATATATCCTAATATTTCATCATTTTAATAAAATCATAAACTACATGGACAAACAATGAGGTTGAAACTGAATACCCTTAGCACATTGGAATTATTTTAACAATAAGCCCCATGAAAGAAAAAACAATATAAGGATATGTATATCATATAATTTCCCCATAACATTCATAATATATGTTCAATGATAGTATATATTATTCACATAATATAATAATTAGGGTTATAAGGAATACATCCCACATAAATAATAGTTGATTTGAAATTACCTTACCTTTTTTGGAGATATATGAATTGTAAGAATAATGACGATGTAAAATTAAAAGAAACATTAAATGTTATTATAAAATATAAAATCAAGATATATCATTTCAAATGGTATTTATATACAACTCATACAATAATTTTGTTATATAACATATAATTTTTTCCAAATAAGGAAATAGTAGAGAAAGATCTCTGATCGTAAGTATCGTATTCCTTCAGAAAAATTAAAACAAGCTAAAATATAAATATAAGTATATTAAAAAAACAATTACATAACCAAAATTATTTTTATGAACAATATTTTATTTACTTATGAACTTTTAAAATCCATTTACTGATAATTCATTTTGGGGAATAACAACATCATTTTTCATTTATGATTCCATTTGGTTTTTTCAGTACGTTTACCTTTTTCATGGATCCATCATAAAAAAATGGAAAACATTACATTAATGTTTTATATATTTATTATATTTTTATTTATTATTATCTAAATGTGTTATAGATAGAAAATATATTACCAGTTCATGGAGATAGTAGGTCGTACATACACAAGAACATTGTTTCCATTTTCTTGAGAAATGGAATAAAAAATAGGTAACAAAAAAAATACATTTAAAAATAATTATAATGTAATATATATTAAAAGTGATCAGTAAATTAATCCTTATCACCATACATGTAATTGTTTATTGAAAAACAAATCTCATCTCATTACATGGTGGTTGTATGTCATACAATTGAATGACATTATGGTATTCCCAAAGAATGAAATGTAATGATATAAATGTGATATTATTTTTTATATCAATATTTTTGAAATAAATAAAATAAATAAATAATAAATACATTATAATCTACATCTATTGGAGGCAATGATGGAAAATTAATTACATCTAAATTTGGGGTGATTGTTTTTCAGACACATGATTGAGAGTATTGCTATTCATATGATGAATAAAGAGATAGAGGTAGGTTATGGTATTATCATACTATAATTTCAGTATATTGAAAAGACTAATTTTATTATATTATCATATATGAATCAGGTATTAATGTTCATGAAGTAGGTATAAAATAAAAATTCTGAACTAAAATCATTACCGCGTCCTTAGATTTCCTTTCAATGTTACCTCCAAATGAATTCATAGAAGGGACTCCCAATCAATATACAGACTCCAAGATTTGTGTGGTGAATTAATTAATAGATTTAGAAATTTATTGGGTTACTTAATGTTTTTTTATTTGTGAAGTGGAAAACAGTGGGGGAGACTGTTTATATTTGAAAAAGAGAGAAAACATATAATTTTTTAAAATAAAAATGCATACTCATGTTTTAGACAACAATAAAACATAAAAAACGGATCCTTATCATACCATAAATGATGTAAGATCAAAATATTTTCATTCAATGTTAACTGAACATGTTTTTTGTCATTCTATGACATATCTTTTCTATTTTATCCCATGGTAAACAAGTTTTAACAATAATGTTGGTAAATATTTTTTACAATTTTTACTATTCATTGGGAAAAAATTATGTTTGATATTTTTATAATATTAATTATGCTGATTTCAACTATGGAATCCATTATTTCCAAATTAAATTCACATAATGGGATATTTTCATTTTAAAATTAAACTTGTAAACAGAATGAAAAAGATGTTTTCCAAATAGAAAATTTTCCTAGAAATGTTTATTTTCATAATTCAATTTGAAATGAAATCTAATTTCATAAATTGTGTTATTAAATTAATAATTTAACAAATTTCATACCAAAATACAATTAAAATAAAAATAATTATATAATTATATAAAAAAAATTTATTTTTAATAATTATGTTTCTTTTATATTTATTATTCATAAAAAAATTAACCATTATTGGGAATTTTAAAAAATTCAATAATATATAATTTTTACAAGTAGATTTCAAAAATTAGGATTATTTATTTAAATAAATGTTGAAATATGTGAATAAATTATATTTTTTATTTGTTCACAAATATTTATAATAAATTTTTTTAGAATAGTCTATTTTTAAAATATATAAATAATTTACGTAAAATGAAGTTCTTTTTCTAAAAATTATTTCTTTAGATAAATCTGGTATTATTTATTTTTGAAATTTAGTAATTTGTATCCAATATTCCTTATATAATAACCATGTTTTAATTAAATGTATTAAATAATATTATTATTATAATATCATGGATTTTTAAAACAATGAATTGTTTGTAAAATATGATATCGATTAAATTAAATTTATTCGAAGAAAAAATATCATAAAATATCATTGTGTTAAATTATACACAACTAATAATTAATTTCAAAATTAAATTTTTTAAATTCTTAAAAATGTATATACCCCAGACTAATTATGTCGATAGTTTCCCACAATCTTTAATGTCCTTAAATTAGATGATTTTTTTTTTAAATAATTGGGTATTATTTTGAGACTAGACTCTTAGACTGCAGGTGATTCAGAGGCCTATAGTGGCTAAAATGTACTTTTTTACTATTTTTAATGTTAATCAAATAATCATACAAGGATTTTTTTTCTAACTTTTAAACTGATACCTGGATCAAAATTATGAGGGCTCTATTGAACTCTGAGCGTCGATATTCACCTGAAAATGATTTAACATTGACCGGTGCAGGTTGACTCAAAAAGATAGTTTTTAGAAATTTTGGAAGAAGAAAATAACCTATAATGTAATTATATTATATTTTTGTTTTTCATTATGCAACAACTAATTAGTGTTGTGTTGCAGCGATGAGGCAATGTGGAATACCTTTAATAAACCTCATTAATTGATCAGCATGGAGATGATGCAAGGCGCATGCTCTATCCTTCATTAGTTAAATACCGAATTTAGCGTTGATGAGCAACACTATAATTCCTATGAAGAACGATGAAGGAATCATCTCCAATGAAAGAAACCATTGAATTATACAATGGTTAAGACAACCTCTAATTGAGTATTTGGGACTACATATCAATAAATGATAAAAAAATTATCCTCGAGCAATCTTCTTTCCCAGGTAGGGTTTTTTCTGAGGGATTTTTTTTCCCTGTTCTTAAGGTTTAGCAATGATCACAGACCAAGCCACGCACATGTTCATCTGTGTTTCAATAATGAATGTTGGATGGATACAAATGAGTAATAAATGGGATATCTATCATATTGATAATTCAAAATTATTTTGGTTATTCATGATCATGCAATCAAGAATGCTTCTAGGTCAGCATGAACAAAGACCTGGATTGTTCACTGGGAATTCTCACATAGTGGCTCCTTCCCCCAATTTCTTCTTGAGTTCTCCACATTCTTTGTGGCACAATAGTCCACGTCACTTTAGTATACGGAGACAAGTTGAAGGGTAGTGGCTAAACGGGCTACGACATCACTGAGAGGCCACCACATAAGGCCAAAACAACCATTCATAGCGGTGAAAAAAGATCGTGGTACCCATTCGTTGCAGCGGCCCCGGACCATAGCACCAAACAACAAAGGTAGTAGGATTTGTTGGCACTTAGGCCCATATAAAGTTGGAGGCAGTGCTTCGAGGTTTTCAGGGACCCACGGTGGCATGGACATGGGCAGCGAAGAGGGTCGCATCCTGGGCAGGCTATGGGTGAGTATGGACGACAGCGCACAGTGCCACATCTCCAGGTGGTGGAACATGGTCAATATACCACATTATGAGTATATAGCTAGCCCTAGGCTGGTCGTGTGGTGTTGTATTCTGTGTCATGATACCCCGATGGAGGGGGGTGTGGATCTATCTCACCGCATTGGTGGAGCAAGGATGCATCACCATTTATATATTGGGAGGATCGGACCAGCCCACCTAATGGACTAAGATAGAGCTGAATTTCGGACCCAGCATCGGGCTGGGATAATTGAGTAAATTGGGTCACGGGCCGGCCCAGGCTATATGAGAACATATCCACTATTTCAGGTTGGCCATGATGGAAAACCTAGCATTGGACAGCTCGACTGGTCTGAACTAGTTCGACTGATTCACACGAGGCCAGAGGAATTTGATCGGATTGTTGGGAGAGTTGGCGTTCTGGACCCATGGTCGAATAGGGGGGGTCCAGCAACGCCCAATGGGACATGCCACAAGTCCAGGCCGGAAAAGGTTGGCCTAGACCTAAACTGGTCACATCAGGTTGATCAAATTGGGTCGGTTCATGAGGGACCCTCGCACAGGGTTGGTCAGATCAGCCTGAAAAATTCGGACTAGGCCCAGATTCGACCTACCCCTTTTTACTAAAACAAAAATATCATTCAAATGGGGAATTCGATTGATGTGCTGCCTATTACACTATTTCAATTAAAAAAATACAGTCATTTGGGTATACTCTAAGTGATACATGGTGTTAGTTTACATACTTCTTATGAATTTAGAAATATATTTCTACTAGTATCATTTGAAATTGAGGGAGGTAATCCTATAGATGGTTTTGAAAAGAAGGATGTGACAATCGGTATCTCGGTGGTCTAATAACCAAGAAAACCATAGTGTTCCAGTAGCTCAATAAAACTCAGTGGTCTAGTAGAAGACCAGACATCAGTGGTCCAGCTGATGAGTCGACTGTGTGGTCTCGTAGCTGAGCAGACCATTGTGATCCAATACCTTAGCAGACATTAGTGGGACAGTAGCGAAGCTGACCTCAATGGTTCAGTAGCCAATAAGACCTCCATGGTCTGGTAGATCAGTGGACCTCACTGGTCCAGTAGCCTAACAAACCTTGGTGGTCTAATAGGGGAGCGGACCTCAGTGGTCCACTAGCTAAATGAACATCATTGACACATCATGGATGAGTCCCTAAGAAGTACAAAACTATTGATCTATATGAATAATAATAATATATTCTATACTTTGAGTTATTCCTAGTGTGATCTATTAATTATTATTGGTTATTTTTTTTGTCTTTCTTTGTGATCATTCATTTTTAGTTTTTGGTGCCTACAGAGTATTGTGTTACACACCCCTTCATGGGCATTGCCTACATGTGTCATGTCTTGTGGAGGTGATTGATTCTTCGATGAAGACCATGGTGGTCCGAGACTAGGTGGTGCTTATTGTGACAGAACAGACAAGTGTACTACTATGAATACATGAATATACTCATCACCTACCCTTTAGGTAGTGTCTTTAGTGGATGGAGTGTTGCAGTTGTGCTTTCATTTGTGGGTTTGGGCTTGTTTTCTTTCCCCTTTTTACTTTCGGTTTGTTTTACACTCTAAGTAGTTTCCTCTATGATATATGAGGTTTACGTTGTGTTTACATACTATAGTTTGAGCATTGGGAGTGTGTATAGGATTATTTAAAATGCCTTCACTTTTTTTTATATGTTGAGTCGGAGCTAGTCACTATCCCCTTCGCTATGGAAGGCTGGTGTGGTGTAGCAATGACACAAGCCCTAAGGGATGGGTTGTGACAAAATTGTATCCATGGTAGGTTGGTTCTACCAGAAGAACTAGTAGTTTTTAAAATTTTATGGGGAAAAATGTTACGTTTTTCAGGTTCATCATTCAGGCCAGGTAGTCCAGCTTTGGTGTGGAGGTCGACGAATCTATATACCAGGTCCTTGAATTCTTCAATCCCACTTAGCACAAGAAAATACTAGTTGCATACATATTTTAATGTTTTATACCAATCTTTATGAGTTAGTGTCAGCTCACTATGTATAATATATTAATAGTTATTCATCTAGATCTCCTTCAGGATCCCTCTTCGGAGAAATCCATCCAAGAATCTAGTTCATGACCATTAGGATGTTCCAAATAATGAGGAGGCTTTGGTACATGGGTCGTTTATTGATATGGTACCTTCGGGCGATGTCCCAGTGATACCACCTCCCATTGTCCAGTAGTTACTACTCGTGCTACCAGCAGAGGGTATAAGAATGCTCAGTGCATTTCAATATTTCTTGAGGTAGATACCTCCTAGGTTTAGGATAGAGACTGGTCCTCAGGTCACAAGGGATTGGATGGAGACCATTATTTGAGTTTTCCTCTAAGTGATGATGCCACAAGGATGGATGGAATTTCTAGCCATGAGCCTTCTGTAGGGCTTGGTAGGGAGGTGGTTGAGTTTCATTATCCATACTCATGGGAAGGTGGCCCTCACCTGGTCTAAAAATTAAAAACATTTTAGGGAGGAGTTATTCCCCAAAACATTATGATTAGTGCATATATAAGTACTGCAACACCAACACAAGGGTATCCTAATAGTGGCTAATTACACTGTGTGGTTCACAGATCTCTCATGTTACACTACAGATATGGCATGTGACCCATAATTCAGATCTCAAAATATTGAGTAGAGTATGCAATAGGTAATTAGGTCATCATTGATTTCTCTCTGAATATCTACGATGTCCAGGGTAATCGATTGATCTCTACCAGTGGATATCTTCCTCGCAATGTAGGCACTGAATATCGTTGTTTCTACCAGGATACATGTTCCTTAAAAATTAGTAGTGGGTATTAGATTGATGACGTAGGGGCCTAAATGGGCCAGACCATTTGGAGAATGGCCCAAGGACTTAGGGTCGGTGGTACGAGGCTCCCAGGTTAAAGGGAGTAAATAGTGAATAATATTATTATACGGGTGTGGTGGGCAGGAAACATGGCTTGGGAGTGCCTAAATTGCCACCCAGAGGACAAGAAGACTGTCGAGGGACCATTGAGGCAACGATAGAGACAAGAACATGGTAGTCCACCAAGGCTAATACATGGAATATGAGAGGGATGAGATGCATGAGGTGGGCATATGTACGAGTTACAACCACCACCAACCCTTGGTGGTCTTCCATGAGCTTTGGTAGTAGGAGGACATGGGTGGTTTCAGCTTCATCCAGTCGAGGCCTACAGTCACGAAGTCCTAGAAATTATTTGATGTACGAACTATGTCTTCTCTACGTTAGCTATAGTACTTATAGAAATAGGTTCTAGTAACACATTCCTTTCCACAAACCTTTTTCGGATCTCGGAGATTCTGATTGATCTGTTGGCTTGATCATTATGATTAAAGACTCCTACGAGATGGGATTTTTTGATCACACAATAGCACTGGTAGTGTGATATTAATCATGGAGATGAGATCCTCGATTGGTATCTCCATTTTGTGGCGTTGAGGCCTTACAAATTCATTCATTGTATAGACTGGTAATATGTAGTTCATGCTCATATTGATTGTTTCAAATAAAGAGTGTGGTGTGTCCACAGATAAGAGACCATATTTTCTTTCACTAAAGAGAAGGAAGATCATGCAGTGGAAGATGGGCATGTACATATGAAGGTGAATCCTAGGACCCATTAGTTGGATATCATGAACATTAGTGCAACAGATAATATGACTCCACTAATTCTTATAGTGTTCTATGAGTATGAGGATGCCTTTCCAGAGGATGTTCAAGGACTAACTCCTCACAAAAAGGTAGATTTTTCAATGATCTGTACCACATTATGAAAATGATATCTTCCCCTGCATATTGGATCTCTCTCCCAGTGCTCCAAGATCTGAGGGTACAATTGGAGGACTTTCATAGGAATGGGTTTGTAAGGCCTAGTTGTTCGCCATGGGAAGCCCTAGTGTTGTTTATCAAGAAGGCAGATAGAAGCTTGAGGTTATGTGTAGAATTATGGGGCCTGAACAAGGTGACTATTAATAAGTAGTATACTCTACTAAGGATTGAATGTCTCTTTAATCAGTTGATGTTAGTGAAATGATTCTCAACAATTTTCTTCAAATCAGGATATCACCAGCTTTGAGTACGATATGATGGAATCTTGATGCTGGATTACAGATTTCATTATGACCACTAAGAGTACTTAGTGATTCCGTTTGGAATAAAAATCTCTCCATTAGTTTTTATGGGACACATGAACCTGATTATCCATCCTTACATAGACCAGTTTCTATTGGTCATCATTGATGAAATCTTAGTGTATTAAGCAATTAAGGAGGAGCACACGATACACCTGAGAATGGTTCTGGACACACATCAGGGGCACTAGAATTATGGAAATCTCATGAATTGTGAGTTCTGGATATAAAAGATCCACTTCATGGGACATGTAATTTCAATGGCTATAGTTGTGGTGGATCTAGCGATGATTGATATGGTTCTTGCTTAGGTTCCACCCAAGAGTGTTACCGAGGAGCGGAATTTCCTTTGGTAGGATGGTTACTATTAGAGGTTTGTATATAACTTATATAGAGTGTAATGAATCATGAAGGAATTGAAGGATAAGGGAAAACACTTCATGATGATAGAAATATACCAGAAGAGCTTTTGTCATCTAAGGAAGATCTTGACAAGTAATCATATCTTGATGCTTTCAAAGGAGGGAATCGACTTGGTGGTGTTTGGTGACACATCATGAACATGGTCTGGTTGTGTCATGATGTATGGGCATGTTGTTATTTCTTATGGGTCAAGACAAAATGATACTACATTGGTAGAACTATGCAGCTCACAGATTTGAGTTGGAAGTAGTGGCCTTTGTATTGAAGATGTGGTGACACTATCTTATGGGTGAACGATTCATATTTTACTTCAACTACAAGTTTCTAAAGTATATATTTTCTCATAAGTATCTTAATATGAGATACATAAATTGGATGGAGTTCCTCCAGAACTATAAATTTGAGATAGTCTATACATTTGGGAAGGGGAACGTGGGTACTGATTCTCTTAGAAGGGGATAAAGTTCAGAGCTACTGAACGAGGCCCCAGAGTAGTTGGCTCACTTCAGATATACTCCATATATAAAGAGGAGATTAATTTTCTTTAGTATATGATCGTTTCCCTTCCCCACATACAGCGAGTTAGGGAGGCACAACTCAGAAGTTCAATATGTGGGACTCTATATTCCCAGATGTCCACAAGGCATTCCCTTGATGGATATTCGATTGGTGGGGAGAACATCATAATTTTCATGGGATTCACCATTGTTCTAATTGATTTATAGGAGTAAGTGTTGATAGATTTACCTAAATCACCTTTGGTGGTGCATCCTGGTGTGTTGAAGATGTTACAAGACCTATAATGTTAGCACTAGTGGTCAGGCAAGAAGAAAGCATTGGTAGATTTATTTTTGTTATGCCTCACTTGACAACATGTGAAGTCTGAGAAGATTTTCCAAAGGGGTTTTATACAACCCCTTGAGGTACCAGAGTGGAAGATGGATGATATATCAATTGACTTCATGATAGGATTAACATGTACATCCATGGGGCACGATACTATCTGGGTGATCATAGGTCGACTCACCATGTCAGCCCACTTCCTACCCAATAGAGAGTAGGGTTCTGTATAGCTCTTGGGACACATCTTTGTGTAGAAGATAGTTCGAATCCATTGAGTCACATATACAATTTTCATAGATCATGACGCACACATTACCTCCCGGTAGTGAAAGGGATTGCAAGAGGAATTTGGAACTCAGTTGTGCTTGATCACAACCTTTCACCCACAGACAGATGGTCATAAAGATCAGACCATATAGGCTTTGGAGGACATTCTTCGTGCTTGCGTCATGGATTTCAGTCATAGTAGGGAGGACCACCTACCACTGGTAGGGTTTTTGTAAATAATCAACTATAATTCCAAAATTGGATTGGAACCCATCTAGGAACTATTGGGACAACCATATTTGTAATCGTTATATTGGGAATTCTTATGGTAGTCATCGTTCATTGGTCTAAAGATGGTAAAATCAACCACTAAGATGGTGCAGGTCCTCTAATAGAAGATGAAGACTACCCAGAGCCAACATGATTCCTATACTGATAAGCGATGGAGGAAATTGGATTTTAAGGATGGGGACAACATATTCCTATGGGTATCTTATATATAATGTATAGATAGATTTTCCAAAGATGGAAAGTTATCTCTGAGGTTCATCAGAACGTTCTTGATGCTGTGTAGAGTGGGTGAGGTGGTGTACCACTTGGATCTTCCACCACAATTAATAATGGAGAAAGAATTCATCTAGGTATCCTAGCTTAGCAGATAATTTCATGACCCTTCTCACATCATCAATCATGGAGAGCTGGAGATTGATGAAATGTTGAATATCACAATGTACCTGATTAAGATAGAGGCTCGATGATAGAGGATCCTTCAGGGATGTTCGATTCATATGGTGCATATTCTTTGGAATCACAAGAATATCCTAGAGATAAAATGTATGTGGGAGGATTAGATTCATGCTCAGTGCACATTTTTTTAATTAGCCATTGTTTTGGTTTACTAGGATGTAATGTCCTAAAGGCGGGGGTAATGTAATTTCCCAAAAATACATGAATATTTTTTAAAAATTAGAAGGGATTATTTCAAGACCTGGATCTATGACAACATGTGATTATTAGGCTTGGATTGGTTGGATTTTATATACCAAAATTTTTGTAATGTTTATTAAATAATCACACGAACATGATATTTATCATTAAAACTGGTGCCCATATCAAAAATATGTCGGCACCAATTAACATGGAGTGATGTGATTTTCCAAGAAAGGAACTAATATTTACTGTTTCCGGTTGACCGAAAAACAGTTTCTAGAAAATTTGGTGTTAAAATAAAATAACATTAAAAAGTTATTTTATTATATTGTTCTTCTTCATTATGTTGTGAAGTGTCAGTGTTGTGGTGCATCGAAATGGTGATTATAAATCCCATTAAGGAACCTCTTTAATGAATCAGGTTAGAGAAGCTACAACACACACACATCATCCATCATTTTTTAAATAGGGAATTCTTGGATGACTAAAAACCCTATAATTTATCTAAAGAATGATAATTGAGACCTCTCCAATGAAAAATGGAAGAGAATCAGACAATGGCTATGACACCCTTTGAGAGAGGATTCAGCACCAGAGATCGAATTATGATGTCATACAGTCATCATTGAGCAATCTCTTTAACCAGGTTGATACATTTTCTTATTGAATTTTATTTCCCCGTTCTTAATTCTTAATGACAAATACAAAGCAAACCACGAACATCAGCCACAACTAGGTGGGTTGTGACCTCAGCGAGTGGCCAAGACACAAGGAAACAACACCCAGTAGCAGTGGAAGTAGGATCTATCGACACCAATTCCAGAGGTAGGTGGGAGGATGTGTGCCCTATAGGTGAGACGATGTAGTAGGGACCTATAGAAGCATTTCCGTATCTCCGTTGAGCAACTTTGGATGATCAGGGACCTGATGCCCGCCGTGTCCAATAAGGATTGAGGAATAGGGAAGACCTGGAATTTGGCCGAGCTGGTGGAGCGAACTAGGTTGCTGAGAAGCCCAGCATGTAGGGGAACATACCTGTCATTCAGGGCTGGTCCAGATGAAAACATGATGCACTTAGCAACCTGGTTGGTTAGAATTGGTCAGACCGAGTCAAACCGGGTCACAGGGTAACCTGGTGGGATGGACTCACGACCAAACCCGGAAGGGTATGGTAAGGTCCAATTGGCATAGACACTTGGTCATGATAGGTCAGTTCAGGTCAGGACATGTGAACTGGTTCAAATCATGCGGGACCCCCATTCTGGGTTGGTCGTGTCTGTTAGAACAAGTCAGAGAAGAACAAAATGCACCTAGTTCTGGTTTACTAAAACACCAATATCATTCATGCCGATTGCCTGATTGAATTGCTTCCTATGGTGTTGGGACCATTTCAACGAGATGGTCCTTTGGGTATACAATATTTGAGACATCGTGGATGTTGAGATAAGACTAATAGCTTGACGAGTAGGTTATCCATTAATTAATAACATTGTAGATCCAGAATCATACGGTTGGCTGTGACAAGAATTATATGTCAAGAAAGACCAGAGTGGTCCAGTAGCCAAGCGGTCTTAAATAGTCCAATATATCAACAGACCATAGTGATCAAGTATTGTAATGGATCTTAGTGGTTCAAGAAATGAGTAGACCTCTGTGATCCAACATCCAAGAAAACTGTAGTGGTCATGTAGATCAGCAGACCTCAATGATCCAATATCAAAGTGGACCCCAGTGGTCCACCAGCCAAGTGGACTACCATGGTCTAGAAGACGAGTTGACCTCAATGGTCTAGCATCCTAGAAGGCCAATATGATATAATAGTGGAGCAAACAACACTGGTACAATAGCTGAACGAACCTCAATTACTCATCACAGATGAGTCCCTCAGTAGTACAAGATGATTCATCTCTATGACTGAAAATATTACATTATATAAATTGAGTTATTTGTGGTCTGATCTGTCATTTAATATTGTTCTTGGTGTGTGAAATTGTCCTGTGGTATTTCTTATTAAACATTACACTATGGCCCAGGTTCCCTACTGAGTATTTTGTTAATCACCACTGCACAGGCTTTGCATGCTTGTGTGGTGTCTCTTTTTGTTGATCATCGCTTCTACGGAGACATTGGTGGTATGAGACAAGGTGGTTCTCAGTGATATGTGATAAATTTGTGTACTACTATGACTACATGAATATACCCATAACCTACCATTTCAATAGGGTATTGATTTGATGGTCCATGGTAGGTATAATTACATTAAGGGTTTTAGTTTTTATTATGGACCCTTTGTACTTTTATATTGTACTATACTCTCAGTAGATGTTTTAGAGACAGTTGTGCTTTACTTTGTGCTTACTTTCTGCAGTTTGAAATTTGTGAGTGTATATAGGCTTAAAGGCTATGGATTCCATTTGTAGAATATTCATACTTGGTGAAAGTCTCAATCCCATTGCCTATGTAAGGATATAATGGTGTATTCGTGACACGTTCCCTAGGGGATGGGTCATGACACATAGATTCATCAAATTTGTAGTTTCACCACATGATGTTGACGAGATGAGTTGTCCTGTATCGTAGCACAATCTCTTTATAATCCAAAATTTCATTTAGTAATTCTTAATATTAACGATCATGTTCTAGTGATACAAACTATAAGTTAAATTAAGGTCAATGAGTTTTTATTTACTCCCTTAGGAATGATATAAGGGACACATCATTGACTAGAGACACATTAATTTGATATTTTAATTGGTATGCCACAAACTTGATACGATATGAATTTTAAGGGAATGAAAACCCTATGTATTAGTTTTACATTCCTTCTAGATCTATTTAACATATTCATTGCTGAAATAAATTTATATGTATTTTAATTCAATTCAAATTATACATCATCATTATGATTACCAGTATAATTTATCTACTGACATCAAATTTCCATTATGTGTTAATAATAGGATATATCTTTCTCGTCCATTTTATCATCTATCCCAGGACTTAATAGAATTATTTCTAAAACTTTATCAAACTATATTGGTCTTATACACATACATACATGGAGGTCTTCATATGTAGCCATAAGAATGCTATACTGAAATATATTATTGATTGAATACTTAAACATAGGAAGTTGTTGATAACAAACACCATCAAAATCCAGAGAACAAGTACTTAACATATCCTATAATGTTTGAAATATTCTCAAAAGCAATCAATCTATTTACCATTGATACAATGTTTTGAAACTCAATTTCATGTCAAGTTCTTTCTAATTAAATCAAATGAACATTTAGGTTAACCTCTAATCATTATAATATATAATAAAATGTTGTTATATTGGAATCATTACAACATAAATAATGTATATTCTGGTTTGCTGGCCATGATTTAAGTCTCCTATAAAATTGTGGTAGTTTTAAGACTTCTAATGGTGATTGAATACAACCGATATAACATTATTCACTCTAGATATTTTTGGGTGTCCGATTTCAGAATAAATGGTGATTTTTCCAATTTATATTATTGTATTAGAATTTTTTGTAACATTCCCTAGTGATTTTAATTCTTATACTTAACATGATGTCATAACATGCTATGTGATAGAAAAACTAACATACAACACATAATCACATCCCAAAAAATAATCCTCCAAGAACCTATACCTCATTGATCTTCTAGGATTAATGGTGAATAAAAAACTATGTCAACCTTTTATTATCCCATCATCGAATCTGGAATGGATGGAACAGAAACATGGTTCCTAAACAATATTTTTCCATCATATTATAGGATAAACATAGGAAAATTTATAACCCTTTGTAGCATCTCTATATCTTCATTTTATGTCTATTTAACCATCAATTGGATATATTGTTGAATCATCAGTCGATAATGTATTGATAAATATTCTTACTTAAGGAAATATTGATATGTCCATTTTAAATATATAAAATATTGGATCCTCTTTTATCCCCATCATAGATAATCATGAATGATATTTTTGATGAAATGTGTCAAAAACAATTTCCCTCCTAATATGGTGATCTAATGATTAGAAAATAAAATTAATCATCTCCAAAAATCTTTTATGCAACATATTCAAATATTACTATGTGAATATATACATTAATAATTTTTTATTTGTATATATATCATACTTTTTTCAATAAATTTAATATCTATAATTATTTTATAGAATATTTTCAATAGATTAATCTAAATCCTGAGATGGGTAACATTGTTCATGAACCTTAAATTATCATGTTTCTGATGATATAACCATAACATTATTCATGATTATGAATCCCAGTCCCTTATTTTTTTGCATCACGTTAGATTTAAACTCCTTCTCCAATAAATGGTAATTTAATTATATGTAAACTATCTAATATTATTATTTTTCATTGAAACATTCCATATTAAAATATATCCAATGAAAATTACATCCCTTATGAGATAACATAGTGTGTAAATTGGAAATCTATTTAAAATTATCCATAAAACATCGAGAATATCCATAAAAAATGAAAACTATGAATCTCAATCATTGTGTTTTTTTCCAATGATCAATAGACTCAATCGTTGATGGATCCACTGATATTACACCACTGGAGATTATATGACCCCAAATAAAAACACTATTTAGTCATAATTAAGAAATCTTATATTTTGAATATAGATTCTCTTTACATAGTGTATCCCTTTAAATAATTAGATTGTATTCATTATCTTCTATTCTATTTTAATATATATGTGTACCAATTATAAAAATATCCAGGAACTGATTATAGATATATATAAAGACTATATTCATTTAATCCATGATGATAGAAGGGGAATCTGTATAAAAAAATTGAATCACTATATTCTCATAGTGTTCATTCCTTGTACAAAATGATGTATTATGTATATCATTATTCTATAACTGTAATTACTGATATCCAATATCATGTTCAACAATGGAAAAGTATTTAGATCTACACAGTTGACCAATATAGTCATTAGGGTAGGGAAGAGGAAACATTTTCTTGATTATGATATTGTTCAACTCTTGATAATAAATTCAATGTCTTTTCAATCAATCATTCATCTAGAAAAATAATAGTTTCACCCCATGTTTTTTACACATGGATGAATGAATCCATTTTCCAACTTCTCCCAAGTATTCTTCTTCAATTACTAGAACTCAATTCTTTCATTCTATAGGGTTTCAACAAAAAAGGCCTGACACCAGGTATACGGTAAATTTATAATTCAACTTCACATTTTCATGGAATACTATGATACTATTTAGAAAATAAATAAAAATACTTCTAAAAAATAGTAATAGGATGGATATTGATTTTGTCACAAAAAAATAGTAAAACATTTATTTGGAATGGGACTCAAATATAATAAAATTGATTTGACCTTCATTGGATGTTCATATTTATCATCACACTTTTATGAGATTATGCATTTTTATAGAATATCAAACATGACTTTGATTCATTAGTAATTATAATGATATTTATATCATGAAGTATAATCAATTTTTAAGATATCATAAAATTCAATGACAATAATAATAACAAGGATTTAAATCAAGAAAATTCGCACAAAATTTACTTGAAAATCTTCCTAGATGGTAGATGTGATCAACATATCATTACAGTTTTTCACAACTAATTCCACATAATATAATTGGTTATAAGAATAAAAATCCATAGTGGATTATAGTGATATATTTGATTTCATATAAATACCCCATATAATATAGTCAAATAGTTTAGAATACATTTCACTGTCCAAACTTCACCATTCAATATTCATTCCCATATAGAAACCAAAATTTTTAACAAGGACGTTTTAAAATATGGATTTGAGATGTAAATATTGACAAATAATTTATAGTATGTCTAAATAATGAAACCTTATTTTCAATATATGACACCCTTGGATTAATCTATGTCATTCTTGGTCATAATCTATTTAATTCCTTTAGTTTTCTTCGTAAATAGTTTTTTAATATCTAAAGAATATCCACGAGGTGTTTCTAACTCAATGTGAAATAAGGATCATTCTTGTGGTCTATGTGATAGAAAATCCTATAAAAATTATCCATTTTATGAATAATTACACCTACGTTCTGCAATTAGATATCCTATACACTTATTTTATCCATAAAAGGATACATTTTATTATAAACCTATCTCTATATCCTTAAACAAAATTGAATTACATTTTACTATATTTAGGCCTCTCTATGGACTAATGCTTATATATATCATTATGTATATCTCTAATTTTATCTCATACATGTTTCCAAAAGATAACTAAACCATTACTATGATACATACTATATTGAACATGAATTTAAATTCATAAATATTACAACCTTATAGAATAGTATTTAATAATTTTCTCAAATATAGGCCTTATGATCATAAAGGTTTATTATATTTGATTACTAGAAACATAATCTTTTTATTTCCTGATATTTATTCAAAATATCCCATAAATATATTATTAATTTTTAATCTTCCTAAAAAATAAACTTTTTTTAAAATTTATTCACTACATGGGGATAATAAAATTAAGAATGGGTGAGCTGATATGCTTAAAATGCTAAACATGGGATATATCAATCAACAATAATTTGATATCATAAGATAAGAATAAGGCTACTAAAATTTGAATATAATATAATAACTTCATACCCAATCCATTATTTGTCATAATCATGATCCATTTCGTAAAACATTATCATTCCCGAATACATGAGTCATATGTCATTGAAATCATCATAAATCAATCATGAAACATTATTTTAGTTAATATAATTGTCACATCATCTTATATATATAAACTATTTCATATTTAAAGGTCAAAACTATAGACCATAATGTTCCGATAGATCATTAATGAACACTTATTTCAAATTACACTATAGATCATGCATCATCATCTATTTCTATTAGAGGACCAAGAACATCGTGTTGTTTCCCATACATGATCAATCACGTCATCCTGATTCCATAAGTGTCTCATGAAAAATTAATCATTAACCAATCCTTTTGAGGGATATATACGTCCCACCCATCAGAATATATATTAATTTGGGTTCTAAAATATCAAAAAACACTCAACATATCATCACCCATACAAATTATGTTTGTGATATAAACATTTTATTATTGAATAACCATGGATTGAAATGGGTTTCATAATCATTTAATCAATTTATCATATCATATCTAATAGAAAAAGATATAGGATTCATATAAAACAATTTATCATAATAATATAAATAAATATTCCATAGAATGATCTATAATAGTACCATTGGATCATATACCAATTAAAAAAATTAATACTACTGGTTATTGTCATTGTTTAATTGAAATTCGAAAAATCATCATTAAAATTTTCAGGATGAAAACATCATTTCTCAATAAAATAACTTCTTCAAAATCTAAATATTTCTATGTATGAATGAAACTATTTTCTAAAAAAATTACGAGTATCGAGTATGGATGAACCAAATAATTTAGCATCCATGATGGGTGAAACTTATATTCATTTTCTATACATCAAAAATAATAATAATTACCCTTTTTGGAAATAAGTCAATAGACCATTATATGGAAAATGACTACAAGATAAATTTTAATTTTTCAAAAAAATTAAACCTTTGGTTAAATGGACTTACACAAAATGTTATATAATGGTCCAAACATTCTTTAATATATATTTTTAATACAATTCATTTAAATAAATGCTATTTTTGGTCAAAGTGATATAAAATTTTGAATTTTTCATTAAAACATTATTTTATAATATTGATTAAAAAAAGAGAGGAAAATGAATGGAAAACGTGAGTTTCAATTAAATTACTAATGGAGAATATTAATCATGAGTTTTATGATATATAGGTAATAAAATTTCATTATTATAACATAATAATAAACAACTTTGATAATAGTGATATTTAAAGATAACACCCTAACCACATGGTATATTTTGAATATAAATCCCCATGAAAGAATGATTAATATATGGATATTGTTATGGATGACAAAATAATTTGATAATAATAATCATAAAATATATTCATGTCCATTATATATACATAATATAAAATAAACTTATCGCATATAAGTCTTGTTTCCCACAAAAACATATGTGAGATTAATATTAGTAACCTACCTTGGTAACTTTTCAATTGTACAACCTAGAGAAGAAAAAATATAAATGAATTTTTTAATATAATTATAATAATGAAAATTAATAATAAAACATTTCAATTTGGTATTATATATATCTCATAAATAAATATAAATTCATAACATTTCATATGTCCCAAAATAATGAAATTTGAGACATGAATATCTTATGTCTTGGAATCCTTCGTACATGTTCAAAAAAAGGAAAAAAATATTTTTTACTAAACACATATTAAAGAGAACTAAATATAAATAAAATATGATACATTATATACACATAAAAAATTTATTACCCATTTATTAAAAATTATTTTCTAAAATAACATTTTAAGTAGTAATTACATCGTCTTTCATGTTTGTTATGGTTGTTTTTTAGGTCCATATATGTTGATCACTGTTCAATAATCACCATAATTTTAACCATGATATAAATATAATATATATGAATTATATATGTAAATATAATAATCCATAAATCATATAGATAAAAAATTAGTTACACATTGATGGATTTAGAAATTCATATATATGCATGAACAATGTTTCCATTTCCATGCCTTCTGGAATGAAATAAAGGTTAATAACAGTTCAAATAAAATACTAATTATGATTTAATGTATATCATATTTTCATTAAAATTATCCGTATTACATTCAATTTATGTAATGAGTGAGAAACTAATCAGAATACATCAATAGTTGGCAGTCCATTGTACATATGAGTTGTGTAATCAAATTATCATGAATGGAATGTAAGAAGGTAGATGTAATATTATACATAAAGAAGAAGAATAATGTAATTAATACCATATATAAATAGTAAATACAACATTTTCTTCTACATATGATAAGTAGTGATGGAAAATGAATTACATCAATTTGCGATCATGTAGTCCTCTATACACACGATCGACTATTTTACATCTTACATGTTGGAAAAGGTGTTATATGTATGTTAATTAATTGAAACAACAAAATATATGTATATGAGAGTAATATATATTATTATATCATCATTGTTGATAGAGAATCATAATAATGTGAAAGAATAAATATAGAAAATCACTCATTTAAGAATGATACATTTTTATATGAAAAATCATTAGTTGATCACCTAAAAGCCAGATTCTGAGGATTTTCATTTCCATAAAATGCCTCTATATAGTTAATAATTACATGTAAATCATGAAAATGAACAATTACTAGATAATTATACTTTTTATAAAAAATAATAAAATTAATTAATTGATATTTACATCATTTATATCAATAAAATAAACTTAGTTATTTCATATATGTTTTTTTAAATTGGAAAATATCACAATGATTAGTTTTTCATATGAATAAAAAATATTGTTTGAGAAAATAGATTTTTAAAAATTGATAACTATATTATTGAAACTTATGTGCTATTTATTCAATATGGGTTATTTTTAATACATATATTTCTTAATTTTAAAATTGTGGTTATAATATTTCAAACTTCCTTTTTTATTTTCATGGTTCTAAGAGTCATATAATAACATTATCAAAGTACTAAAAGTGAAATTATCATGGTTAATGATGAAATGTGTCAATTGTTGTTTAAATAAGTGATAAGGCTTAAATTGCATTGGAAGAATCTCAAAATGTGGCTGGATTAGAATATTTATACTCCTTCCCACAATTTATTTGGGATTTAGATTCCATGTAACACCCTATGATTTTATAGTATGTTATCTCTTCAATGAAATTCAATAAATTGTGTTTCACGCAACACCGTGTTTGAGTGCACCATGACTTACCAAATTAGTCATTAAAAAATTTGTTATAGAATATTATTAACTGTATTTTGAATTTAATGTACTCCATATAATTTTATAATCCATATTATGTGTTTCTTGGACATAATATAAGAACAAATTCATTATTTTATATAAATGATATTTTTTCAAAAATTGTAATTCTACCACCATTTAATGGAGATCCTTTTTCATAACCAATATTTGACACTTTTATATATTAAATTTAATGAAATTTAATTATTCATTAGAATACAGACATAAAAATTTACTTTATATATATTCTTGGCAGTTTTTTGATAACTTATAAATTTTGATGAATAGTGAATATACTAAATTTTAATTAAAATTTTTTTTTTAATCAAAACAATTTATAGTAGTAAATTATAAATTTGAGTGGTTTAAAAGTATAATTAGATTATAATTTTATCATTTAACATAATTTAGTTCATAGGATGTAATTTCACATTTAAACTCGACATAAACAAGTGTCAATCTTTTGATATTTATTATTTCATAAAAACACGCTTTTGTTTTGACAATAGAAATTAATTTTAAATTAATTTATGCCATTTATGTGTGTTGAATTTGGAAAAATGGATTCCATATTTTTAATCATGAGGTACATATTTTTTAAATAAGTAACTTTTATTTTTATAGGTTTTGAATATTTACTTCAGTAAATATTTTAGTTACCATGATTAAAGGGTTAATCTGGTAAATAAGGGTAAACAAATATTACTATATTAATATTCAATTACCCTAAAAATTGTAATATTAATATTTGATGATAAAATTCGGGCCATGGTAATCCTTGGGTCGATTTTGGGACCCCAGGGAGCCACTTTAGAGTGACAATGACACTTTATATTAATTAATTTAAATTAAAGACAAAAATGACATAAACATATATCTTATAGTAAAATATTTTCTAAAAAGGGTTATAAAAGTTATATTTTCGACTATAAGAATTAATTTTAATTCTAAAAAGATTTCTTACATCATGGTAATTGTTTTATAGTTTTTAGACATCATATAAATTAAATTATTTATGACACAATAATGATGAAGTGTTTACCTCATTAAAGAATGATTTAAATAAATTAGATTATAAAAATTGAAATAATATATAAAACCTATCAAATATTTATTGGATGATTCTATTTAGAACATGAGTCATCTTATATTATATTTTAATATGTTTTGAACATTTATAAAGTGAAATTAATTATATAATAAAATAATATTTTCAAACTTTTTTAAAGAGCCCCTCCTCCCCTTATAAATATCTATCACCTATAACCCTTTTCTCGCACCTCTCATGCCCCGTGGATCATCCAAACTCTACCCAATTAAACTTTATACATCCCTCTCTTCGTCGTAGAAGCCTTAAATTAGTTAGAAGTCACTTAAAGGAATCATTTCGGTTCAAACCAAAGGGAGTTACCCTATTTAAAGGTAACATCTCCTCTTAATTTCTTTTCTTTTATTTTACCTATCCAAAAACCTAAACTCTATTTATTATATTATATGATAACAAAAATAGTGACTAAAATATACTAGGTTGTTTTTATGAGAATTATTTTATCTACATTTATACACACCTTTATCTAATGGGTATAGAACATAATGCTTCTATGGACGGTGAACTACTACCTCACGAAACGATGATTGATCAATATTCTACTATCACCTCTTTTGGTGTCCATTATTATGTAACAATAATTTTATATGATATTTATGATATTTATTTTATCTATAATATTCTATAATTCTCTTTTATAGCATACCATTAATCTTTTAATGTTGTATATATATGATAATTTTATTTGAGGAAGTGTGCACTACCACCCCCTCAAAATGACATGACTCGTTCATACCATACATGAAATATATAAAATATGGTCTTAATGAACATAAATAACATATATATAATATTATATTATACAGTAATAATAATATTCCTTTGTATCATTCGGTCTTCTTTCCTTTTAAAATAAAAAAATTAAATGGAAGCAGCGTTCATGCGTACGTACGGATTATAATCTCCACAAACGTGATGAGATTCATTCCCCACCGTAACCATTCATGAATAATTTTCATTTGATTATTAAAAACAATATTTAAGAACATTATATCATTATGTATTTGAATCAAATACATCCTATCCATAACAAAAATGTCTTACGTAACAAAACATTTAAATGGAGATGAATCAGTTAACACCCGAAAGAATGATACAACTAAAATATTATTGAAAAAGAAATATTAGAAGATCATATATGATATAATATATATGTATGTGGTCATTTTATAATTTATTAAAAATTATTTAACTATTATTCCCGAGGTTAACATACCATTATCCATAGAAAAGTATAAGGTAATGGTTAATTCCTCAATATCATTATTATCTGAGATAGATTATGTGTAAGTATTTTTTGGGAAATATTTTTATCCTTGCCCAATATTTATAAAATAGCTTTTCAAAAGTATTATTTTATGGTAGTATTTAAATAAAATATAATTTTAACTGTTTTAAATATTCATTCTTATAAATATTTATCAATAATATCCATGTTTTAAAATAGTTTTGAAGATTAACTTATATGGAAATAAATGTTTTACAATGGAAATTACATTAAAAATATTCAATGTGGTATGGGACACCTTGATTCAAAAATATCTTTTATGTTTCATCCTCTATAAATTTTACCTCTTTTAAATGATTTCATAAAAAAGAGTTATTTCACTAAAGGACTTTTACTAATCATTTTAATCTATAACATCATCCTTTACATGATATTATTCTCTATTGAGGATGATTTATTATAATATAATTATTCATATTATATTGAATGATTTATTATATATTTTAATTTATATATGATTTTTTATACCATTCATGGTTTATGGATAAAGTATTGACATTTCTTATTCCAGTTTTAATATGAATGTTTATGTTATGTTTCAAAAATTTCAAAAGATTAATGCAATGGACTTTGTAATTGACGGGTGGAGCCTGCTATTGCTCCTCGATGCATATGTAGGTATTATGTGACAAATAAGTGTCGTCTCACAAGGGCTTGATAGAATCTTATTTTTAGTCTTTGAATGAGGCCTTGACTATGTGTTTATGATGTCCAAAATTATGCATTCTATCATTATGAAATTAGCTATTGATATTAAATGTGATTATTAGACAAGTAGAATAACCATGTGAATAAGTAACTGAAATTATATTATATATATTTTCTATATTATTTTGTTTTTTATGTTTTAAAGTATTTGATTTTATTTTTATATAATTATTTAAGTGTTTATGCTTATTTATAAATATTTTTTCTATATTTTTATCCTTAGTGAGTATCTGAGCTCACCCCTTTATATGATTTATTTATACCAGGATGCGAAGAGGTATATTATGACTGAGATATAGGGATATTCTAAGGGATATGAATGTGGTCAATGAAGGCAATTTTGTTGTTTTCTGTTTTATAATGTAATGTATCATTTATATATGTAATCTATTTTCCCAGACTGCTAAGTTGATCAGTCCATCAGGACTTGATTCCTTGTAATCATGATAATGTATTAATATAATGCACCGACCCTGGATATCTGTGGTTGGGGCATTACATTTCATGATTCCCCCTCAAATTTTTTTGATTCAGATATTTTTCAATCATTCTAGTAATTCCAGTTATATCATGCCACTACCTTATAAAAGGAAACATCCTATCCTCCAAACTACACAGCCTTTGAGAACACTAATTTTTTATATTATCTGCTAGTTTAACTATCAAATATCCCTCCCCACATCATATAAATAATTATATGGTAGAGTACCAACTTTAGATAGATAATTTTGAAATGAAAAAGAGTTTGTTTGAAGAAGATATCTAGATTTTAACCAAATATTCGAGTTCCATATATTATTCTACCACCTTCAAAAAAATTAAAAACATTTCAGCATAATAAAATATATATGTAACATATAAAAATATGTTATTTTTTATTAGTTAACTAGAATCTATCCCGTTATTATCCTATTAGAAAATTCAATATTCATTTGTGTCTAATGTAGACTACTACCTCCCAAAATGTAGTAAGTTTTTCCATCTACACCACCAATGGATGGTTTTAATAATTTTTGTAATGTATATATATATATATATATGATATTATTTAAATATATAATATTTTCTATATTATAGTATATCAATTAGTTTTTTATTATCGACTATATTGAAAAATAATTACATTAGTATTCTGTACATGTGGATTACCCCCTCCACAAAAATATGTGATTCAGTTTTCATATATGAATCACCAAACTGGCTTTTGTAAGAATATTTAAATAATTAATATGATAATAATTATAAAACAATACATATATATTTATGAAATAATACTAATTTTATCATCAATATTTTTGAAACATCAAAGTGATACTCATGCGTACATACGAACTACTATCTGTATTATTGTAATTTAATTCTATTTTCATAAAAATTAATTATGTTATGTTTTATAATAATTATTATTGAATAAAAATAATAATTATTTTTTCAATAAAATTTATGATACGATTTTCCAATTAAATACTTCACCCAAACTAATATACGAATTTTTTTTACAATTGTGAATCGAACATCTTAAAAACACACATTGTGGAATTAAACCATTAAATCACAAAACATAATTATAAAAAAATGAATCAAATTGGATAATAATATATTCCTAATCCTATAAAAATTATATTAACCTTTTAAAAAATTGATATACATTTTTTATATATGATATATGACGTACATGGAACGTTTGTAATCAAGGTAAGATATTTCTTGTCAATTAAATTCATAGATACATGTTTAAATGTTTTCACTAAATATATTTTATATTGTGTATATACAACCCATTTTAAATATTATAAAATTAACACTTCCAATGTAATTTTATTTTATGTTAGTACTCAAATTATTTCATCAATTGGTATTATTCATAAATGTTTCTATGTGGTAGGTGGTTTCACAAATGAATTTCCTTTTATTGGAAAATAAAAATTATTCATTGACATTATTATATCTTTAGTATGTGTCAATGGACATATAATATTACTTTTACTATATTTATACCTATTTTATATTTGATTAAAAAATTTCACTTAATCAATTAATTTTTTATTAATTATATCACAATTTATGATCTATGTAAGGGTTTTCTTTTTCCTAATATAATTTTCATTAGACACGATTCATGTCATGAACAACAATTTCTCCAAATAGTGTACTTACAGCCCCATAAATATATTTTTTTAAAAAAAATTATGTAATTCATGGAGTTATTAGATCAATTTTATTTATTTTCATTCAATGAATTTTGATATCAAAAGTAACCAATATGTCAAATATATTATGATACAATATAAATTATTTTCATGATTTTTTAAGATCATGGTTGCTTTAGGGGAAATCATATTCTATTAATTTCTTTACCCAAATATATATTATTTTAAATTATCTATGAATGTGATTTACTTTTTTTAATTTCTTTTCCTCAATTATTTATTAAATATTAATCCAGATTGTTACTTGTAAATGCTAATGATAGTTTGTCTTCTATTATATTAGTATACCTTTTCATCGTTATCAAAGCATCACAAAATATTTTGAAGAACATTAATTTACAGAAATAACATATTTTGTGATGTTATTTTAAATGATATTTCACATTTTATTAAAATTAATTAAATCTAAAATTATTTACCACTTATTACATATATCAATTTTAATTATCATTACAAAATTTTGAAAATAATATTTATTTTTAACAAATATGAATTTTATGTTTTTTAATTCTAGCATCCCCATGACTTTATTTGAACCTTGATAAATGTTTTTAAAATGTTATATTCAATGAAATTTAATCTCATAGTATTTTTTTGAATTTTGAGTTTTAAATGTGATTTTAAATATGGAATATTGAAATTCCTCTTAATTGATTTCAACGATCATTTAATGGTATTTATATTCCTAAATTATATTATCCCTTAATGTTACTTATGATTATTTGGATATATATTGTGATGTTAATGCCTTTATACTCTTTATATTTGGATTATAATTCTGTCAATGATATTTTCATGGAACATGATTCATTTCCTTAGGTAAATCAAGATATAAAATAATATTGGTTACTATTACGTAGAAAAAAGAAATCATAAATTTGTTATTATTATGTTATTGTTCATGTAAATTCCATAGGATAACTTCTTATCTCAATGAATATAATGAGAAAGGGTGGGCCTAATATATCTCTCCAATTCATTATTTATGAGAGGGAGTTTACTAATTATAGATTTCTCCAATGATATTGTTTAAATTATTTAGTGTTGTGATTCCATATGGAAGAGTTATTCTAAGAGTTTTATAATAATGATGTTCTAGAATACCAAAAAAAATTATTTATTATTTCCAAATATTTTAAATTTTACTATTGATTGTGATTAAAATCACAAGACCAGTTTCTATTGATTCCTATTACTCTTGAAATTTTTGAAGCATTACTTCATGACACATTATTTATTATCTAGGTTTTCATGAGTATGAATTCTAAAATGTTGCTAACATGTACTTTGATTATGTCGTCATTCCTTTGTACTCATGTTATTATGACTGATTAACTTAAATTTTTGATACTTATGTTAACACATTCTATTCCTTTGAGAACACCCTTATTATATTTTCCATTTCCCATCATTTTAATTATTCATGTAAAATTAAGAGTTTCAAGATCAGATTCATGATTTAAGAATTTAATTTGAGATTTTAAAGACATTATGTGTTAAATTAAAATATAGCTATAATGGAATTAATTCTCAAATTATCACATTGGTATTTCCAAATTAGATATTTTTAAAATTCTCAAAAACTCTAATCCTAAAGGGTTCTTGTTTATGTATGTGATACAAAATTTCAATTTAATATTGTCTGTCTTGGATAGTTGAAATTTTTTCACATGTATTAGCTCCAAATAAAAACAGAAAGGATTATATTTTTAGAATATAATCCTAGAGTGGGTGTTCAGGGATGTTACAAGTAATGGGGATATCAACCAATCCACTTACATTGAGTATATTGTTCTCACCAACCCAAACAATATATGATAAAAATCAAACTCAATATTATTTAAATTATCATTCAATAATATATTGAAAATACCAATAATATATTTCTATAGGAATTGTGATGGAATATATATTGGGGAATCACTATAGAAAATGTTAGGTGGAAGCCCAATTTATGACATGAGGATATATAATTTAGTAGAAAAATGATATCTCATTAGGTTAAAGGGGTATTCAAAAAACGGATGTGTTAAATTGAAACCCCTCAAAATATATATGGGTACCTATACACAAAATATAACATTTATTAACCATTTGAAATGAACATTTATTGGATGAATATAAATACACTAGCCATGAATATTCTAATAGGATATAGTGGATAATCATTGAGTTTATCCTTATTTTTGAACATGAGATCTATCATAATGATTCTCTAGGTGTAGAAAATTGATATTATAAGAGTCATCTATAAGATATATGTATATAAAAGGAACATAGGCATTCATAAAAATACAAACATATCTTTTTTTGGGAATTTAACTAGTCATAGATACTTCATCAATGGTCTCCCCTCCAATTGTTATTTTGGTGAATGATTGAAGGATCTTGGTACAATCACTCAAAAATATTTCCATTTTTTTTATTTCACCCCAAAATTTTGTTTGGTGGGACATTCCATTTCAATCAACGTAGTTGAGGACTTTTTTTACTAATAGACGGTCATCCATTATTTTCATACATCAATAATATACGAAAATAACATGATGGGTGACTCCTTCAATTCTATGATTTGATAACAATCTTCTTTCATCAAAATAAATAAATATATATTACTATGAAAAACATCATCATGTTACTCCACTAATATGAAGCTCATGTAGTATCCCTAATCCCTTTGAACAATCCACAATCAAATAATTGAAAATGGTTTATCTATTTGATATTAATGATAAATATACTTAAGGACCTAAATATGGTACACCTCACAATGATATCCATTCACCATGATATGATGATAGGATTATGAAACGTGTTTATCTATTTGAAGGATGTTAAAAAAATGAGGAACCATCATTGTATACAAATATATCACAAAAAAACTTATGTATGGTCAATAGAAATGATTTCCACGTGGGTCCACCATAGGGAGTGTATGTTATTGACAAAGATAATGCATTATTGGAATTTAGTGACTATCAATGATTTCATTGAATGAGCTTATTAATCACTAAATTTTGTATTCATTCCATTAAATTCATTACTTCCACCTCAATCATAGGTGGATTTTATGGGGGCCATAATCTATCAATGTCAACATCAAATGACCATTAAAAATGACATTTTTCAAGGTCCTTTGGCCTCATTGTGTGACATATATTTGAACAGTTTGACTGAAATGTTTGGTGAGTATGTTATTGTTTCCAAAATAGATTTTGGTCCAATATAGGAATATATCAATGATTATCATTCAACATTTTAACATATACACAATATAATTTCAAAACTAATTTCAAAATTCCATGTTGAGTCAATGTAGTTGAGATTAATCTAAATTGTAAACATGTTATATCCTGATGATATAACAGGTTCATATACTAGTTTTTACATGATATTAAGACTGATATCTTCCATACATGGGAGTAGGATAATATACCCCTTGTAAATATTAATAGGTAATAATAAATAATATGTTATTTTTATCACTAGGAGGTATATATTTTATTAATCTTATATCTTTATAGTGACGGTTCCTGAAAAAATATAAATTTTTTGTTGAAAAGTAATCATTGGTAGGTACAATTCATAGATTTATAAATTTTTAGAATGGAAAATTGGAAATGAACTATAGGATTAATGGTGATTGAAAGATTGTAATATCAAATAGTACATTATGGATTGTGATATTATGCCTTTCTGGGGAGGCTAAGGCTATCGAGTAGGAAAAATTAAAATGTATAGTAGATGATGCAAAAAAATTTAGTGGATAAATATAATAATATTTATATGTTTTTTAAATATCATATAATTATATTATGAATGGGAATATTGGATATGGATGTTTCACATCCTTTATGTAAATGAAAATAATAATTATAAAAATCATACCCATATTGAGATGTTGACTTTTTTTATTGCTGGATATATGCACTCACAATAAACAATGACAATCGTGAATATAAATATAATGATATTTTTTTAATAAAAATATGAAATTTAATTGGATGAGGTTAATCAAATTTTCCGAACACTTGAGTCAAATACAAAGATTATAGGGATACTATTTATCTACTGAACATCCATCCTAATATGGATATTGGTCAGTCATATATGATGGAAAATATTAAATAACTATATTAAGAGTTTTGAAAAAATGATAAAGGATAATGTTACAAAAAACATATTAAACATATCACTAGTAAAAATATTTGTGGTTCAGATATGGTAGCACAAATGAAATTAATATATATTAAGGTTAATTTACATTGATATGAAAAGGTAAATTGTTCTGAAGGTGTCCAATTAGAGTGACATAGAATTGTCAGATATAGAGGTCTATTTACCATCACTATAATATATGGTTGGTATATTTTGACATATAATGGGGTTCCTCATAGAAATATTCACTCCAAATTACTTAGATTATTTATTTGTTGTATCACACATCAATGTAAACTGAGTTAATTCAATTCAAAAATCAGTAAGATAAGTGAATATGTGTAATGAAAAAAATAGTAAAAAATTTTATATAAAGAGTCAAATGTTAAACCAGGTTCATGTTCCCATAAATCACAATTTAATGTGTTTCACTAATGGTATTGAACAAATATTTCTGAGGAAGAGTAATTTTCACAAATTTATTTATATTTCAAGGAATCTATTAAGAACGAAATTATATTTTGGGGTCATATCATAGACCCCATATGATTTATGAATATTTTTATACATATATATTTTCAAAATTCTTGTATACTAGGATGTATAATGGGTATAAATTAATATTTTTCCCCAACATCTACTTATATTTTTTAGACAATGATTTTCTTATGGATTTTTTATTTTGAAATGATCTTAATTTCTAAAATTCTATGTTAGGTGTATTCCAAACAAGTGGGAATTTTTTTTCTAGGGATCACATTTTTGGGTTTTCCTCCAAGTGAGTTTTGGGTCTCTATCATTGGAATGTTCATTGTTATAAAAAATTGATAAATAAGAATGATGATCTAGGTAAAATAATATTAACAAAAAAATGAGGTATTATACCTTGTAGTTGGAGAAATTATAAACCAATGTGTATAGATTCCCAATGTCACTAATATAGATATCCATATGGGTGTAAACTTTTTTTGGGATATATTGTTCATAAAAAGTGTTTCTAGGGTTTTAGGTCATACAACATAGAACTAAAGAGTGTATTATGGTTACAATAATACATCTACGACTAAATTGTAACATCCCAGGTAAATAAAGAATATGACATTTCATATTTATCCATATTTGTGAATAAAATCTTTAAATGACTTTAAAGGGGACGCTATTCTCGATGGCGTACCCAACACGCAACAACGAGTTTCTTGGGAATCTTACGTTGCACTCTAATAATAAAATAATATTATTTTAAATGGTAGTTAACATGTAGCCGTTGTAATGGCGGGAGTGGATAGAAATAACTGAAATATGATTATATATGTTTTTAAATGTTTTTACAATTATCCAATAAAGGATAGAGGCTTAAAATACGGAAAGAATTCGATTTTAGGCATATATGCCCTAGTTTTCACTAAAGGTTCACTTATCGCCTTTTGATGGCGAACTGTCATTAAATATAGTTTTGATCACTCTTATACATTCTTTTGGACCTAATAAAACTCTTATTAAGAATCGGGACATCAAATTTTACTTTGTGTAAATTTTTGGTATTTTTCTGATAAAGTTCATTTTTTAATGAATAGTGTAAAATGTTGTGTTTTAATTCAAAACCTCTTTTTAATCTAATTTATTTATATGATTAGATAATATTTTGAATTGTTTTTAAAGTTAAATTAGAAAATATTTTTACCATTTAATCCAATGGTGGTCATTGGAATTAATTTCACTTTGAAATTAGACTTAAACTAGTGTCAATCTTTTGATACTTATTGTTTTATAAAAACACGCTATTTGCTCTGACAGCGGGAATTAATTATTAAATTAATTAATGTGACTAATATGTTTTGAATTTTGTAAAACGGACTTCATTTTTGAATTCAGAATATCAAATATAGCTTAGGGTGAATTTTTGGTAATTTTCTGAAAAACATCAATTTTTGATGAATAGTGAAACCACTAAGTGGTAATCAAGCAAACTGATTTTTCAGTTAAATGAAATTTTACCACTAATGTGTATTGATTTTTGAAAATCCGACATACATGGTTGTCATTAAGAAGTAAAATGTGGTTCAATGAGATTAGAATAATTTTTTTGGTGAATAGTAACTCATTAAGTTCTTAATCGCGATTAGTGGTAATTAGGGTAGTTTAAGGTATAAATAATGCTTTAATAATATAAAATGACCTAGACACATGTCCCAACCCTATTGGTTATGTCATGGCCGACCAAGACAAGCCATGGCCTAACTTGGGTACCCCATGGATCCACTTTTGTTGGGAAATAACATAAAATACTTTTTATTTAATGTTAAAGTGAAAATGACACTAACATAGTATGTTTTACTAAAGCAATTTTTAAGTGGGGTTATACAAGTCCAAATTTTGATTATAAATAGTAATTGGAAAGCTAAAAAGATTTCCTATATCATAGTATTTTTTTTTTAATTTTTAGACATTAAAGAAATTAAATTATTTATGACATAATAATGATGCAGCGATGACATCATTATTTGACAATTTAATTAAAATGGAAAGATAATGAAACATCTACAATATACACATGGACAAAACCAATTGGATGAGTGGATTTCGATGCCTTATCACCTTATCCACGAATTCTATCAATGTGGGACCCTTTAGAACCGAAAAAGCATTTTCAAATAATGTAATATTTCATTGCTTTCCAAAAGTGCCCCTCCTCTCCTCTTATAAAAGGCCCCCACCTCTACCTCTTTTCCCACACCCCTCAAGCCTTTGGCTCGGCCAACCCCTGCCCATTTACTCTCTCAACATCCCTCTCCTCATCCTAGAGGATCCCCTTTGGGCAGAATCCTTTCAAAGGAAGCCTTTAGGCTCAAATCAAAAGGAGATTACACTTTTAAAGGTAACTCATTCTCTCTTGTTCATTTGTTTTATTTTGCTTCTCTAAACCTATAATATCTTTTTATTTACTTCTTTTGTAACAACACCAGTATCTTCAATATACTAGGATGTTGTTACAAGATTTATTTTAGCTACACTCTCACACAACTACATCAAATGGTTAAAGAACATACGGTTTCCGTGGACGGTGAAATTCTGCCTCCCGAAACGATGATTGTTCAATACTCATTTAACACCTTCAAAGGTGGCCATTATGATGTCACTATTTTTATATATGATATATAATATGTTTATGTTTTATTTATGCTTCTGTATTTTTCATTTTTGTCTTACCTTTGTGGCTTCCATTATGGGTATACGCGATATCTTCATTTAAGGAAGTGCGGACTACCGCCCCCTCAAAGTGATTTGATTCGTTAAATACCATATGTGGGATGTATAAAGGATGGAAATATGATATTATATATTATATTATACTGGAATTATAATATACCTTTATATCATTATTATTCCATTCTATAAAATACGAAATAGAAATGAAAGTAGCGTTCATGCGTACGTACGGCTTACCGTCTCCATGAACGGTGCATTTCATTTCTTACCTCTAAATGATTATGTAATGTTATAAATGCATGAATGTACTGGATATATATGAAATATATGATATCTACATAATGAATACAATTCTGGATATAATAAACATTTGGCCACACGAACAACATGTAATTGTAAGAAGACCACTTTCGACTTAAGAACCAAATATCGGCAAAACAAATATTATTAACTTAAATGATTACATAATGTTTATGACAAGGTAATAAGTGGTATAAAAGTAATAATGAACTTGAAAAGGGTTCTTAAGGAATTAGAAATTAACTCAAGTTTATTATTCAGGAGATTAAAGAATGATCGAGTCAAGTCGGACCCGAGGTAAGGGATCCTACAACTCTCTTTCTTTTTAAGTACATTCTTTTATGTAATTTCTTTTAAGATCATCTTTATTATGATTGGGATGTTATTTTATATTACTCCTACTGTAATTTTTATGTTCATGTGATGAGAGACCCTATTCTCTCTCATCAATCCTTTTGGAAGTTATGTGGCGCCGTTAGGCTGCCGAGTTTTCGTAAGGGATTTTTCATCTCACTTTTATCCCCGTGAGATTTATGCTACATTTGCCACAATTTCCTTTGAGTGGTGTATGTACTGCCCATTATTCTACTCTTTGTGTAATATACTTTCGTTTATGAGTATTTACATCAATGATTTATTGCCCTTCTTCCATGGGGTGTATGTTTTGAAAGATACCCAATTCGGTAAGGGAACCTTTCACCCTTCCTCTTTTTAAAAGACTTCTTTTATTGGGTCTTTTAATTTACATATTGTTATGTTGGGATATGTTCTCATATATCCTTAATGATGTAAATTTTGTGTCCAAGTGATGAGATACTCTTTTTATCTCTCATCAACTCATTTTGATGTGACGCTGTTAGGCTGTCAAGGGAACTTCTTAACCCAATTTCGATTTCTTTGGGTTCAACTTGTAGTCATTAAATATGTCATCCATTGAATATGTGTGAATGACCTTTTATTGTTTTAAACTTAATATCCACTTATATTGGGTGTCTATATATTTGTCACACATATTTTTTGAGATTTATTTGTCCTTAATTTAAGGATACCTTCTTTATAAGGTATTTCATCACATTTGACATTTCTATTGAGGGTTCATTGTTGTTATGCACCAATTCACTCTTATATGGTGTATATACTGTCCTTTGGAGTATTATATCATGAATCCTTTTATTCTCATGATATTATAAAGTTCTGACTAAATGTTATTCCTTGATTATTGTATTCAAGTGTCTCTAATTTTGGTAAAACCCCTTTAACCAAAATATCGTTTTAAATGTTTTAATTATTTGTTCTTATTAATATCCATGTTTTCAAAATGGTTTTAAGGATTTATTTATATGGATATTAATGGTTTAAAATGTTAAAATCTTCAAGGTGGTATGGGACACTTTGATTCAAAAATCTCTTTATTAAATGTTTTAAATGGTTTTGGAAATGGTTTCTTTTTGAATGGATTCATTATTTCAATATCCTAATATGTTATATTGTGATTGAAATGTGGAAATGTTATGTTTCCTTTATTCATGTTTATGTGATACGATTATGTTATGGTTCTTGGGAATTGTTATGAAGAACGGGTGGTTCCGTGATAAACTAAGGGCGGGTGAGCCCGATATAGCTCTCCAATGCATTGGGTAACGCGAAGGAGTGAAACGTTAAGGTTTCTCCGAAGAGATTTAGGGAATATACTGTGATGGGTATTCCAAACGTAACCAAGAGGGTTACTCCCTACATAAGAATGTTATGAATGCCTCAAGTTACCTTTATGTCTTATGATTTCTATGATTTATTCATGGTTTGATGAGGTATGTTAAAGTGCCTTTGTTTTATGGGTAAAGTATGATTTCATTCTTATGTATATATGAACTCATGTTTCCTTTCCATATTTTTATAACTCTTACTGAGCTTTTTATGCTCATCCCAAGTTTTTGAAATATTTTTCACAGGTCAAGGGAAAGGTACATGATGTGATGATAGTGTCAAGGATGTGTCAAGAAAGAATCTGTGTTATATTTTAAATATGTTCCCGTTGATGGGAAGAATGAATGCTGGCTTTTATGTAACCACTTTGTTTAAATGTGGAATGTAATGGAAGTTTCATGATCTAATTCTCTAAAACTCTAAACCTGAAAAGATCCTCAATGTGTAATCTTGTAATAACTCAAGATTAAGTAAGGTTTAAGGCTGGGGCCTTATAGTTGGTATCAGAGGTCGGTTTAGATAACTTTAGAGGTTAGGGTATTCTTTAAGCATAAGTGACATTACCATAATGGTTAGAATTTCAGAAAGAGTCCTAATTTTAGATAATGTGAATGAGTAAGTATATCTTAGAGTCTACCTTCCTCATTAGTACATGATGTTTTTGTTGATATACTCACACTGACATTTATGTTTTTAGTGAATGGATGGATCTAGCAGGCACCAAAGTGACAATGGGTTTGAAGGAAACTGTGGTGGTTCTCTGATTATGATACTAGATGAGATAGGGGATTCAATGAGGAATCTCATAGTTGTTCTAAACCAACTATCAAGGATCCATGATCAATCACTTCAACCTTCGTGAGTTCTCTAATGCATCATTTACGAGATGGCCAACTCGATGTGGAAATTCAGGTAATAATTATTAAGGTAACCATTAGGGTTTATATGATCCTTACTTTTTAGGTAATTATGGGTTACTCTATGATATGATGGAAAAGGAAAGGAATGAGATAAACTTGAGGTTAAAATATGTTATGAATATTTTTGAAGATTTTATCTCATTTTGGGGAATGTTTTGAGAATTATATAGTTTTGGAAAAAGGACAACACGCAGACCGTGTGACATCCCGTCGCGTCGGACAAAGCTGCGGGAATCGAACCCACAACCAAAGTGCGACTGGTATTTATCGCCTACCACTGGACTACGTGAAGTCCCTGGTTAGTTTGACTGATTATTTTTGGTTATATGATTTTATGAATTAAGAGTAAGTTGATTTTGGGTTATTTATAAAAATGATTAACCTATCATGGAGGATATGTGATTAGGTTAATTACTTTTCAATACTAGACTTTAGGAGCAACTAATGTTGTATGGAGATAAATGTTACGATTTAACATGGAAGACTGTGTGACTAAATCCTTCAAATATTTGGGTTTCAATATTATATTAGGTTTACTTTGAAGAATTTTATGGACAAATTGTTTATCGGATGGTCCTCGATGAACTTTGGGTTTTGTTGGACAAATTTTGGAGATTAAGAATAGATTTTCTTTTTATAAGGGGTTATCCTTTTCTGGATTATCTGATCCTGTACTAAACTTTTTGGTTTTGGCTCTGGTTTAAGCCTAAAGACATAGGATGTACATAGTTCTCTTTTGTGGATTAGGTGATTCTCTAGAAGTTGATTATAGTACTCTTAATGTGAACAAGTCTTCCTAAATACTCGTCTTTTGGAGAAAATATGAGTTTGTGAAAGGAATATAATAAAAGTTGAAAGTCAATATGATAAGTGATTATGTTTCCTTATGAATAAATTCCTCAATAAAAAGTAACTTAAAACAAAAATGTTGTATATTAACTTTTCCTACTGGGGAATCGAATACCGTTTAACCCATCACAAGTTTGTGATTTTCTCATTGTTAACTTTCTCCTAAACATGTTTTCTATCACTCTCCATAAGAACGTGACCCTATGTTTTCTCCTCCATATCCATATTTTCATACTTGGAATCCTAGTATGGGTTAACTCGAGTGACCTTTGTACTTATCTTTCTTTATTTTAAAGTGTTTGTTTTACCGACTTTTGTTCCGATGTGGGACTTTCAAGGATGTTTCCAAGCGCAATTTTAAAATTGCGAGGACGCAATTCCCAAAAGGGGGGAAGGATGTAACATCCCAGGTAAATAAAGAATATGACATTTCATATTTATCCATATTTGTGAATAAAATCTTTAAATGACTTTAAAGGGGACGCTATGCTCGATGGCGTACCCAACACGCAACAACGAGTTTCTTGGGAATCTTACGTTGCACTCTAATAATAAAATAATATTATTTTAAATGGTAGTTAACATGTAGCCGTTGTAATGGCGGGAGTGGATAGAAATAACTGAATTATGATTATATATGTTTTTAAATGTTTTTACAATTATCCAATAAAGGATAGAGGCTTAAAATACGGAAAGAATTCGATTTTAGGCATATATGCCCTAGTTTTCACTAAAGGTTCACTTATCGCCTTTTGATGGCGAACTGTCATTAAATATAGTTTTGATCACTCTTATACATTCTTTTGGACCTAATAAAACTCTTATTAAGAATCGGGACATCAAATTTTACTTTGTGTAAATTTTTGGTATTTTTCTGATAAAGTTCATTTTTTAATGAATAGTGTAAAATGTTGTGTTTTAATTCAAAACCTCTTTTTAATCTAATTTATTTATATGATTAGATAATATTTTGAATTGTTTTTAAAGTTAAATTAGAAAATATTTTTACCATTTAATCCAATGGTGGTCATTGGAATTAATTTCACTTTGAAATTAGACTTAAACTAGTGTCAATCTTTTGATACTTATTGTTTTATAAAAACACGCTATTTGCTCTGACAGCGGGAATTAATTATTAAATTAATTAATGTGACTAATATGTTTTGAATTTTGTAAAACGGACTTCATTTTTGAATTCAGAATATCAAATATAGCTTAGGGTGAATTTTTGGTAATTTTCTGAAAAACATCAATTTTTGATGAATAGTGAAACCACTAAGTGGTAATCAAGCAAACTGATTTTTCAGTTAAATGAAATTTTACCACTAATGTGTATTGATTTTTGAAAATCCGACATACATGGTTGTCATTAAGAAGTAAAATGTGGTTCAATGAGATTAGAATAATTTTTTTGGTGAATAGTAACTCATTAAGTTCTTAATCGCGATTAGTGGTAATTAGGGTAGTTTAAGGTATAAATAATGCTTTAATAATATAAAATGACCTAGACACATGTCCCAACCCTATTGGTTATGTCATGGCCGACCAAGAAAAGCCATGGCCTAACTTGGGGACCCCATGGATCCACTTTTGTTGGGAAATAACATAAAATACTTTTTATTTAATGTTAAAGTGAAAATGACACTAACATAGTATGTTTTACTAAAACAATTTTTAAGTGGGGTTATACAAGTCCAAATTTTGATTATAAATAGTAATTGGAAAGCTAAAAAGATTTCCTATATCATAGTATTTTTTTTTTTTAATTTTTAGACATTAAAGAAATTAAATTATTTATGACATAATAATGATGCAGCGATGACATCATTATTTGACAATTTAATTAAAATGGAAAGATAATGAAACATCTACAATATACACATGGACAAAACCAATTGGATGAGTGGATTTCGATGCCTTATCACCTTATCCACGAATTCTATCAATGTGGGACCCTTTAGAACCGAAAAAGCATTTTCAAATAATGTAATATTTCATTGCTTTCCAAAAGTGCCCCTCCTCTCCTCTTATAAAAGGCCCCCACCTCTACCTCTTTTCCCACACCCCTCAAGCCTTTGGCTCGGCCAACCCCTGCCCATTTACTCTCTCAACATCCCTCTCCTCATCCTAGAGGATCCCCTTTGGGCAGAATCCTTTCAAAGGAAGCCTTTAGGCTCAAATCAAAAGGAGATTACACTTTTAAAGGTAACTCATTCTCTCTTGTTCATTTGTTTTATTTTGCTTCTCTAAACCTATAATCTCTTTTTATTTACTTCTTTTGTAACAACACCAGTATCTTCAATATACTAGGATGTTGTTACAAGATTTATTTTAGCTACACTCTCACACAACTACATCAAATGGTTAAAGAACATACGGTTTCCGTGGACGGTGAAATTCTGCCTCCCGAAACGATGATTGTTCAATACTCATTTAACACCTTCAAAGGTGGCCATTATGATGTCACTATTTTTATATATGATATATAATATGTTTATGTTTTATTTATGCTTCTGTATTTTTCATTTTTGTCTTACCTTTGTGGCTTCCATTATGGGTATACGCGATATCTTCATTTAAGGAAGTGCGGACTACCGCCCCCTCAAAGTGATTTGATTCGTTAAATACCATATGTGGGATGTATAAAGGATGGAAATATGATATTATATATGATATTATACTGGAATTATAATATACCTTTATATCATTATTATTCCATTCTATAAAATACGAAATAGAAATGAAAGTAGCGTTCATGCGTACGTACGGCTTACCGTCTCCATGAACGGTGCATTTCATTTCTTACCTCTAAATGATTATGTAATGTTATAAATGCATGCATGTACTGGATATATATGAAATATATGATATCTACATAATGAATACAATTCTGGATATAATAAACATTTGGCCACACGAACAACATGTAATTGTAAGAAGACCACTTTCGACTTAAGAACCAAATATCGGCAAAACAAATATTATTAACTTAAATGATTACATAATGTTTATGACAAGGTAATAAGTGGTATAAAAGTAATAATGAACTTGAAAAGGGTTCTTAAGGAATTAGAAATTAACTCAAGTTTATTATTCAGGAGATTAAAGAATGATCGAGTCAAGTCGGACCCGAGGTAAGGGATCCTACAACTCTCTTTCTTTTTAAGTACATTCTTTTATGTAATTTCTTTTAAGATCATCTTTATTATGATTGGGATGTTATTTTATATTACTCCTACTGTAATTTTTATGTTCATGTGATGAGAGACCCTATTCTCTCTCATCAATCCTTTTGGAAGTTATGTGGCGCCGTTAGGCTGCCGAGTTTTCGTAAGGGATTTTTCATCTCACTTTTATCCCCGTGAGATTTATGCTACATTTGCCACAATTTCCTTTGAGTGGTGTATGTACTGCCCATTATTCTACTCTTTGTGTAATATACTTTCGTTTATGAGTATTTACATCAATGATTTATTGCCCTTCTTCCATGGGGTGTATGTTTTGAAAGATACCCAATTCGGTAAGGGAACCTTTCACCCTTCCTCTTTTTAAAAGACTTCTTTTATTGGGTCTTTTAATTTACATATTGTTATGTTGAGATATGTTCTCATATATCCTTAATGATGTAAATTTTGTGTCCAAGTGATGAGATACTCTTTTTATCTCTCATCAACTCATTTTTATGTGACGCCGTTAGGCTGTCAAGGGAACTTCTTAACCCAATTTCGATTTCTTTGGGTTCAACTTGTAGTCATTAAATATGTCATCCATTGAATATGTGTGAATGACCTTTTATTGTTTTACACTTAATATCCACTTATATTGGGTGTCTATATATTTGTCACACATATTTTTTGAGATTTATTTGTCCTTAATTTAAGGATACCTTCTTTATAAGGTATTTCATCACATTTGACATTTCTATTGAGGGTTCATTGTTGTTATGCACCAATTCACTCTTATATGGTGTATATACTGTCCTTTGGAGTATTATATCATGAATCCTTTTATTCTCATGATATTATAAAGTTCTGACTAAATGTTATTCCTTGATTATTGTATTCAAGTGTCTCTAATTTTGGTAAAACCCCTTTAACCAAAATATCGTTTTAAATGTTTTAATTATTTGTTCTTATTAATATCCATGTTTTCAAAATGGTTTTAAGGATTTATTTATATGGATATTAATGGTTTAAAATGTTAAAATCTTCAAGGTGGTATGGGACACTTTGATTCAAAAATCTCTTTATTAAATGTTTTAAATGGTTTTGGAAATGGTTTCTTTTTGAATGGATTCATTATTTCAATATCCTAATATGTTATATTGTGATTGAAATGTGGAAATGTTATGTTTCCTTTATTCATGTTTATGTGATACGATTATGTTATGGTTCTTGGGCATTGTTATGAAGAACGGGTGGTTCCGTGATAAACTAAGGGCGGGTGAGCCCGATATAGCTCTCCAATGCATTGGGTAACGCGAAGGAGTGAAACGTTAAGGTTTCTCCGAAGAGATTTAGGGAATATACTGTGATGGGTATTCCAAACGTAACCAAGAGGGTTACTCCCTACATAAGAATGTTATGAATGCCTCAAGTTACCTTTATGTCTTATGATTTCTATGATTTATTCATGGTTTGATGAGGTATGTTAAAGTGCCTTTGTTTTATGGGTAAAGTATGATTTCATTCTTATGTATATATGAACTCATATTTCCTTTCCATATTTTTATAACTCTTACTGAGCTTTTTATGCTCATCCCAAGTTTTTGAAATATTTTTCACAGGTCAAGGGAAAGGTACATGATGTGATGATAGTGTCAAGGATGTGTCAAGAAAGAATCTGTGTTATATTTTAAATATGTTCCCGTTGATGGGAAGAATGAATGCTGACTTTTATGTAACCACTTTGTTTAAATGTGGAATGTAATGCAAGTTTCATGATCTAATTCTCTAAAACTCTAAACCTGAAAAGATCCTCAATGTGTAATCTTGTAATAACTCAAGATTAAGTAAGGTTTAAGGCTGGGGCCTTATATAAATAGTGTTACAATTTAATTAATGGAGGTGAGGAAAAATTAAAGTGAATTGAGAACTGATTTCTTAAATAGATGTTTTACATGGAAGGTTTTTATAAATTATCTTTATAATGATTGTTCCATTATATTATTTTTTAGGGTCTCGATACATCAACAATGAGGGGTGAAATTGGAGAATTTCATACACATTCCAGGAGAATTGGTATGAGAAACAAACTAATTAATGTGGGATAATAAAGTTCACAAGATTAAATAGGATATTGATTATGTAATTCATTACAATAGACATTAGAGTCTAGAATCAATTGGATAGATAATGTAAATGAATTATTATTATTTAAAATATATAAAGGATGGTTTCCAATAAAATATTTCAATGTTTTATGGACACTATATGGAGTTCTACATGTCCTTATATATTCAAATTTTTATCATTAAAAAATATAGTAGCACAAAGATAATTTCTAAAATGATGTATCTCATATATGATAATTCAATCATTACTGAAAACCCTGAAGGATTTGTGGAAATTAAAACCATAAATAATAAATAAGGTTATTATCAAAAAATATTATCAATTATTTTTCAAGAACCCTAATATATATATTTCCATGTATATGAGATAATTTCAGTTCCAAGGGATGTAAAATTAAATTTCACGATCTCGTGTTTGATAAAGAATAGAAAAAGTTCACACTGTGATTTTGAAACCATGGGTGTAAATGAATAAAGTGGGAATTTTTATAGAGATACACAATGGATCCCACAAGATGATTGGATTAATTATCTTACCCTATAATTTTTTAAAACACAAAAAATTTGGTTAATTACATAGTATATACAATAATTTCTCTAAGGCTATTATTTATGTGTTTTAATCTCGACAATATAATGTATATTTTTTATAGTTTAAATATCATTCAATTTCAAACATTAATATCTGGTTTAAAATTTTATACATAATTGACCCAATGTTTTGAGTGTTTATGGTCACATGTAATTAACAAAAGGGTTAGATGATTTATAATTCTATGGGAAACAATACCCAATTTTTATTATGAAACTATTTCTATTATAGATTGCTAAAGAAATTAATGTATATTTTATAATTTTTTCATTTTTGGGAAATTTTTATTTTATAGTAATTTCTTTTATCCTAGAACTAACGATTATAGAGATTAAAATCATATAAAATTTTCCAAAATATTTGAATATTAATTTAAAATTTCATGGAAAAATGGAATCTTGGGTTAATCTTAAAAAATCATGGAAAAAACCAATAAAACTTGGTTTGGAAGAACACACTAAATATACTAGATCCCAATGTTATATTTTCATTCTCAAAAAAGATCATATTGATTAAGGTATCAACTCATGGATAGATTTGGAAGGATGTGAAATGAATGACACAATTAAATAAAAATGAAAGATCTATGAAAAATAATAAAATAATGATAACGAAATGATTTACATAATGACTTGAATAATGTATATCAAGATTAAATGAAATATTATATTTATGTTATGGTGGGGGCACATTCAATATGAAGATGATGGATTCGATGATAATTTTTTGGGGGGATTATGAGGATTAGTGGAACTCCACTTGATGAAATGATATTACATTTATTGTTATGTTGAATATCTGTGTATGAGTATCGTTGCTAAGTAGAGGTGTCCCTCTATACAAAATGTTCTCATTAATGATATAAATGAAATATTTGTAGTGATTCAATATACTCAATGTATTATGTGTGTCCTATGGGAGATGAATTTCAAAATATTATGGGATTAACTGCATCCCCTATTCACCCATGATCAATTAGTTACGGAGAATTAAATTCATGTGGAAATGGGTAGTAGAAAATGGGATGGTGTGAAATTTATGTTTCATATGTAACTATATACACCAATGTGATATGAATTTTGAAACATGTTTATTTTATATGGCTTTATAATAGACATAATTCATATTTACGAAAATGTAATTTTTTTATGTCATGGAAAAGAGAAGAAACTCCTAGAATTATAAAAGGAATGTTTCCTAGGGTTTGTATCATATAGAACCACTGTTATTAATAAATATAACCTAAACACTAGTGAATAATTTTCATAAGAAAGTGTCCTTTTACCCATTTGTATTGTTATAAATGTAACCATATGTTAGGAACCCTTACATTAATATGACTCTCATTTTTGGTGCTTGGTCTATATAGAGTGGACCACATTAATATTTATATGGTCTTTTAGGGTGGGTCAAATGATATGAAATTTCATATCATGTGATAATAACTATATTTTTGTAAATTTTATGATTCTATTATGTGGACATCTATATGGGAAAAATTGGTTTCTACATTCAATTTCTATAATGTTATAAAAAATTATATGTGACTGATTATGACTATGATGTGTTATAGTACAAATAATATTACTTTTGACCTAGATAAAAAGTAATATTTCTACTGTCACTTTGTATCAAAAAATGATTCAAATCATTCTACAAATCGTTCTTGTATTGCCTCTCTATATATTTCTATCATGTTAAGTAGATATATAATGTGGAATGTTTATTCCAAAATTTTATTTCAGAAAATGTTCCATTAAACCATATAGTATTGCACAAAGCTATCTCTCATATAATGAGTTTATTAAATAATGTGTAGGATTATCAATGTTGTTAAAGGTAAATTAGTGTCTTCTAAATTAAGTATAGTTTAACATAATTTGACTAAGTCATAGGTGTCTATTATATTAATTCTATACAATGATTACATTTATGAAATGGTATTTTTTTTAAATCTAGATCTTTTAAAAAGTGAAATTGATTCACCTTAACACCACATGAGACATGTATTTATGATACAAAATGATTTATTCTTAGACTTCATGATGGAATGTGGGTTTATATAGGATTAAAATTGTTGTTATTCAAATGATAAGTCATGCAAATATTGGTAAATATTTTTAGAGGTTATAAAGAAGACAATATTTAAACAAACAAGGGGAAATTTAAGTCATAGGATTGGTGAACCATGACATTGGGAATATATATTATATTTTTATCTATTTAATATCAGATGAAATAATAAATACTGTGTTTATGTGTCTCTTATATAGGGGCTATTTTACATTATTATGGGATAAAAATTGATGGAAACAAAATAATATGATTTTAATCATGGATATTTATCTTCTGTTTGGATATTTTTCAGCACAATTAGATAATAAAAAATTACAAAATTGAATATGATAATTATACCCCATGTCATGTAGTTTAACGTCATATAACTAGGACCAAGACGTTCTTCATTTTCTATTTTCATTACGAGGACCTTTAATCTATACTAGTCTTTTATATATGAAATATGAACAACTAAATCACATGAATTTTATATTAATGTAAAATTTACAATGTAGAATTATATTTTTAGTAAAAATGATTGAATCTTTGTTTTTTTAAAAGGATTTGTGGGTGGTTATAGAATAAGAGATTCATTCACCACTACCTGTCCCATAATGGTATTAATAAATACACAAAATTCTAATCATGAACCACTATTTCAATGCATATATCTAACTAATATTGGTTTTAATTATATGTTATCGTATTGTTATAATGTAGGGAACCCATTATGAGTTAGTAAATACCATGTAAGTAGGGTTATTCCAGACATGAAAATAGAAACTATAAAAAATATGTACCATGATCACACTCTAGTAAAAACCTATAAATGTGGACTACCTGATGTAAATTAAGAAAGAAAAATAGCTCTTTCCATATTTCATAATATCTATCATCTTTTTACATTTTTTTATCCTAAGTGAATATACAAGAATTTGGGGTTGATACATATTATGTCTCCCATGACAGGAACTCAATATATAAGGAAAACCACTCTTTAAAAATTAAGGTCTTGTACAATGGTGCACATGTTCAAGAAATTCACGTTATGAAATATGGTAAAAGACTTTTTTGATTCAAAATAATTTTTATAAGGACATTTCTTATATTCTAGTTATCGAATTATAACTATTTCCTAAGATGTGAATTTTATCCTTTGGCTACTAGGATATGTAAAACTGAAAAAAAAAATTATAAAAAAAATTTCCGGAGAAACCTATAGATAGTATATAGAATGATATTCTCACAACCCGTCATACTATGTGAATTTTATCCTTTATAGTAGACAATATATATGACCTAATTTCCATCCCTTTTAAACTCTAGTTACATAGAGATTTTCTATGGTTTCATGGGAGTTATCTGTGAAAGTACAAACTCCCTTAGATGAATTTGAATACAAAATAATTCTTTTCCAATTCCAACTCAAAAAAATTAATGGATTGAAAATATATATTTAAGGCCTAAAAACATCTTATAATGTTTATATATATCACCTATAATTATGTGATACTCTATTCTTTATAAAAATAATTTCTATCAGTGTTGAAAAATTAATGAATTTAAACATCAGAAGAAGTCAATTCATTGTCCCCTATACTGGAAAATATGTTTTCTCAATCCATTATGTGTGTGTTTTGGTGATATTATACCATATATAATAAATTAGTATATCATGTTCAGAATTATTATTTTTGACCACAATCTTGTAAATAAACATCTATAGAGTTTTATTAAATGACTTTATCATTCCAAATGCCATTTCATGAGATTGGTTGTACATTATAGAGTAGATATTGTATTGATAATATATAAATTTTAATTTAGAAATAGAAAAATTATTTTTGTCATAAATATTATTTTTGGATTACAAATATGATGATTAAATTGGAATGCATAAAAGTTTTGATAAACATTGTTCTAAACAATATTTATTTCATATTGTCATATTAATATTACAAAAATTAGCTAGAGTGTGGTTATACATAATCTACATTGATGTATTTTTATTTTATAGCCCCGGGACATTTATGCTTGATACCAAAAATGGATATATAGATTTGGGGTTTTGTAATAGTTTTGAGAAATTATTTATGATTTCGTTATGAATATGTCAACAATGATGAATCTCTGTGAATTTATTAGATTAAAACCTCATTTAGGAAAAAAAATATTCATGTCTCCAAATTTGATGGAAGAGAATGGCTTCTACCTGGTGGTAATAACTAGCACCATGATAGACATCATTCATGATAATACTGCTCTCTCTTCTTTTAATGTACCATGGTATGATTCCATAAAATATATTCTTCTAGAGTAATTATGTGTAAATTCAACCATTTTAAATGTTATAATTTCTTTCACACCACTACATAGGCACTATCATAGCTAAATATAGTAATATAATTCTATTTTTGACGGAATCTAGTATGGAATGGAACTATACAATTATTGAAACTCTTAATAATGTATATAACCACCTTTTTATGAGTTGTGTTGACCATATCTATTTCATAAATATCATTACTAATAAATACATTGGTAAACCAGTGACATCTATTGTAAATTACCATATCATCCAATTATAGATATAATAGTTTCTTATTTTTCTACAATATAATATAGCCATATATGAATATGGTAATCCTAAAATGTGATATTGTAAGAAGTTGGATAATAATTTTAATATCACCCCTCAGACATGACCATGAAATGGAAGTCATTTTTACATATACATGGAATATTCACTAATAATATTCTTAATCACATACATTGACTGTCTCTTGATGATAAAAACATACACTCATACTTTTTAATCCAATTCAATACTTTTAGTGAGATACAAGTACTCAACCTCATTATTTGGGCATCCTTCTTATGGAATAATGGATTAGTAAAAATTTCTGTCACTTCATAAATGTGAAAAATAAAAATTCCATCAAAGTTAATATTTTTTTAATCTATCATTAATATTTGTTGGGATAAATGAATAAATATTAAATAACATCTCTCTTTTCTGGGATGTATTATATATGTAATGATCCCCTTAATCATGGTTCAATATATTAAATATTAAATAGTACCAAATATTGCATACTATTAAAAATATTATTGTATTTTCAATTTAAACTACATCAATGATATAAACTATATATAAGTCTACCATATAATGAAAACCCAACATCCTAGACACTTAGTTAACATTGAATGGTTGAGTATATATGGCAATGGGTTGACAAGTGAAATGATGTGGAAATCGTGATGATATGGATACTGCCCCAACATCTATAATTATAAAATATTTCAATGTCAATTATTAAATAAATCAGTATATAAATTCACATAATTTGACACTTTAATACATATATGATATTTCATATCTTCATTAATTTAGTAATTCATCTTAAAACATGGGTACAAAATGAACTCTACAAGGTTAGAAAATAGTGGATGAACGGATTCCCTTTATAGGTGTAAGTTAAAATGGTACATTCATGATATTATACCTAAGATCATCGATTAATATGTAGAAATCACCATCCCACTAATATGTGAACCCACTAATTTAAAAAAAATTGAAGAAAATATATATTCATAGAATGTTATTTTTAAAGTGTTGAATATATGGATGATTCCATTTGAGTCCTATTAATTCATTTCAGGTTTGATTGGGCGTGACATAGAATATCATACTAATCATTGGTGAGTCAAAATTTATTCCATGATAGTGTACCATGATGTTAATAAATTCCTTGGATTTGACCATAATAGAAAATTTGAAGGGTATCTATCTCATGATGTATTTACCAAGTTCATTTAATATTATTCAGAAATTATAAAGTGAATCATATTTCAATCAGTATCTAATGACCAAATCAACAATATAAAAATACATGATCATCTATATGATGGGATTTAATTATTATTATATAATATATTCATATGTATCACCACTATTCATCTATAAAAATGTAATCGCATGATAGAATTAAATTTTATTGTTTAACATTATGGGGGTGGCCTCTTAATATGGTTGGCCCATTAAATCTATTAATATCATGAGATATTTTCTATTAATGTAATGTATTGTATGTTTTTTATCTCCATAATTAGAAATTTTATGATTAGTAATGTGAAAAAATTTATCTTAAATGCCAATTGATATCCTTAATGAGAATAAAATTCCTAATGTACCCCATCCTTATAAAATTGGGACAATATTTGTTATCCATATTTAAAAATTATACTTCTCCATGGAAGTCTCCATTGATGATCAATTCAACTTTCGATTCCGTCCATGATTCATGACATATTTTCATTATCCATGTGGCATATATATTATTATTATTTTCATCTAGAACACCCAAACGATTGATTTCCATTACAGGATACAATTCATTGATTCTTATATAGATATTGTAGAAGAAATATTTACTTTTTTTTGAAGGGTGTCCTATCTATTATGTATACAAGAGGAATTGGAGTTACTAATCAAAGTAGGCCATAAATCTTCCTATACAGTATAATTTACATGATGAGGCCAATTGATTATGGTGGAATGACCTTCTTATCAATTCAAACAATTATTAATTAGATATTCATCCTTTTGTTTTGGTTTTTTAAAATATTTTCGAACCAAAATATAATGTTGAATTTTTCTATATTGTAGATGATATGGATGCAACATATGATATTTAAGATGATACGGGGGAGTTTTTTAGTAATTCCATTTGAGTGGAAGATTTATTTTGAATGTATATTTCCATAGAACACATATATGATAATGAAGAAAGTAAATAAAATTCTATGCCACTATATTTCTACTTTCTATTTCAATTAATATTATCCTAATCAATTTTCATTGACATGGGACATTTAATATCTTTTAAATCTGTTTAGTGTAATGACACATGGGATTAGTGTTTATATGAATGAATTATTCTATGGTCTTTAACCTTCATATCATCATTTTCGCAGTGAGAACATATTTATATTTATCATATGAAGGGAGTTTTATTTTATGATTTTTTATCTTTTAAAATTCCACCCAAATTGACAATTTAATACTTTAATTAAGTATTATATATCAATTTTATGTATATGAAACAAAGAGTATTTATGGAGTAATCTCTATGAGATTATCAGATAAATTTTTACACTATTAATATTATATTTTCTGATTGATTTACTAATCAATATTTATTTTCATTATATGTTATAGAACACTCATTCTCCATATTTGTTTTCATATGATTTATATGAAGAATTATAATCATAAATCGCCTAATGATGTCTATTAATTTAATAATTAATTAATTCACAACCTTAAAATGACATTAGTAAATAAAATTTAGTAGTTGTATTCCCAGAAATTAGTTTAAATATATATTGTGGAGAATAACCTATAATTTAAAATAATATATTATGTAACTAATTAGTTCTATCATAGTAACCTTCCCAAGGGGTAAATTTTCACTCAACTTGAACACTTGGATTTTCATTTTTTATGGAGACCATTCATATTATATGTCACAAAATTTCATTAGGATTATGATTGTAATTATATTGACCCTCAAAACCATTATAATATTGGGGTAGTGGGACTTCATTGTTGTTTATTATTTTATATTAATACAATACAAGTGATGGTTTTTTCAATGTATAATAACCTCAATATCATGACTAGTGATATAAGTGGGCATTTCATTATCAAAAGACATATCTATTTATATTATTTATAATCTATGGTAATCTCAACCTTGAACTCATGAGGGAATAAAAGGTCTATTATAAGTAAATCAATGGGTTTAGTTGACTATTGAAGTGAATCATGTTGTGACTAACTATCTGGTATGTTGGGAAAACACATAAATATTTCATTTCACTCAACGAGGGATAAGTACATCAAACTGTGTGGTTGATCCATATCTCAGGGTTGTGAGTACAATGTTGATAGTCCTAAAGGCTCTTTTCATTGACACGATTTCAGGGTAATTTTTTATTATGTGTGTTTTATTGAACTAATCATTAAAAAAATTCCCAAAAAATCGCATTCCAGAAAAGTTATCATTAAATGTTATTTCGACCCAAAAATCCCTCCGTGAATGAGGATAAATTAGGTGATTATACTTGTCTCTTTAGTGTTCTTGCCTCTAGGATTCTATATTATATATAGTATCAATAGATTTTGATCCGAACTAGAAGAGTCTTTATAGAAATTTTATTCCATATCCACCATGACCACCTTGACCAATTAAAAAAATATATGTGGGTATGAAATGTTCATAATAATATTAATCAATATATATGGGTTTTGGTAGGTTTTTTTACATTTAATAAACATTTTAAAAATTATTCATCTAATGAGAACCTTATTTAGAGGGGTGGATCCATGTGTTTCATTTAGAGGGATAGTGTTTATAGAGTAAATAATATAGTTATTACATCTAGTGTTATTTTTATTGGATTGGGGTAGCATAAGGGTTCTATATTCTTGTTCCAAATCCTAGAAATTAATGTTACATTGAACTGATAATGATGATTCTTCCTCCAATTTAATATATGGGCATAGTTAATAACAAACAAGTTTAGTTGTGCCTCGACTAAAGTGTGTGATGGACCAAAATAATTATTGGACATCTAGTTATACAATTTATCAGCATTCCTATCAAGTACATGATTTCATTCATGCATTCTATATAGGTATGTAGTATATACATGATACCCACTACATTTATTTTTCCTATTTTTAGTTTTTAATGTTTATCAAGCATCTGATGCATATCTATGATGAAAAATCAATATTATTTTTTAAAAAAAATTTATTAGAATGGAAAAAATTATAACCATATTATGATTTCAAATATCAGTTATTTTTATTATTTTATTTGAAATAGATTTGATGAAGTACCATGAAACTTTTTTCTTTTTAGATTAATTTTATTTCATTATATCATAATACATTATTTTATTTTACTCTTCTATCCAAACCTAATAATGGTCCTCAAACAAATTCTATAATTTTTTGGGAGGATACATATGACATCTAACATGATTTGGAATAAACATATGAATCATTGTTTGTTTTAGGATTGTAATGATGGTTTATATTGTATATGTAATCATTAGTTTTCCTAAAGACTTAAATCAATAATTCTCATTAGAATGATAAATGGAATCATTTAATTATTTATGATACTACCAAAATAATAATATAACCTCCCGGGTATATCAATTTAATTATTAGTATTTTAAGTATATATCAGAGATTTTATATGTATATTTATAATAATTTATCATGTGGATGCTAAATGTTTACTGAATTTGTTAGTTCCGTCCAACTAGAGATGATTACTTAGAATCTACCATTATCATGATTATTGAAATTTGAATTAATATTTATAGTAATATCATTCTATGTGAAGATGGACTAATAATTTAACTTACATTGTATATTTTCATATTAAGTAAAAAATCCTACATGTATGATATTTTAGGCGATAAATATTGATCCTTATATAATCATTAAAATACACCCGAGTTGGTATAGATACTATTTCAATAACATTTCCATTATGGGCTCATATGTATATATAAAGTACAATATATATGGTCCTGTTTAACTCATGTAAATGATTATTTTCTGGTTCATAATACTAAAATTTTATTGTATGGGAGTCAACTATACCCATTCTGGATACAATTTCATTTCATGATGTAAAGGTGTGGAGATCCCTTCCAAGGATTCCATTTTTGTAGAAAGGGACTATGTTGAACCAATAATTTTTATTTGGGATCATCTATATGGAGGATTCATGGGTATATTCATTTTTTGAGGCATTATATAGTCGTTTATCTTAATTATTATTTTTATATATAATATTACATGAAATATAGAATCTTACATAATTTTTTGGTTGTTTCTAAAACAATAGGGGTTTACATTAAATTCTATAGTGGATTGATTTTTGAAAAAAAATAATTTCATGGACATATAGGTATTTGTAATTATAGAATAACCTCTTATTGGTTGAGAAACTCTATTGTGTAAAATATGTACAATAGTGGAATCATTTTCCTCTATCTAGTAGAGTTGCCTTATAGAAATATGAAATATTATAAATCTAGTGTTGAATCTCCTCAATACATCCAAATCAACTATATATTGAAAAAAGCTCCCACAAATGAATGGTTTTCATCATCTTTTGAATTTTTATAGGATAGAGTCACCCCATTAATGTTTTCAATTTGGATGAAGAAATCTTGATAAGAAGTAACTAATTATTTGGATGTTCTTCCATATATTAATTATTCCACTCTTATCATGTGGACACACTATTTTCAAGTTCATTCATTGATCTATATTTCCTACAAGGGAATCCTCAATGTTCTCCACTATGGTAACATCCAACCTATGCCATCTGTGGTGATATAAAAAATTATATTCACAAATACATATTACACAATAAATATCACATCCTCATTAGTGGTAATCGGCTATATATTAATCTATAAAAACCTATAAAGTGGTAAATCATATCCCATATTGATATTATCAAATATAGTGGACTAAATTGGCATAAATAAACTTCATGGATTAACATTCTCTTTCATATTATCCTTGTGTGTTTTTTATATAGGTTGATACAATGGGAGGGAATCATTCCTACCGTAACAATTGTTTGGGGATGGTTCAGAGGATCTATTAACCTTATGTCACATCATAAAGTCACAAAAGGTTGGTAAAAATTACCTTATACTAGGAAAAATGTAATGGTTAATATCCCATCAATAAATAATATAACACGATATGTTCAAATTTGTACAACCAAACTAACTATATGATTATTGAATAAAGAAAATACACCTCAATCGTAATCTAATATGAAATAATTATCAATTTTTAGTGAAAAGTTAATGTAATGTGACTCATGGAACCAAAATATGAGTTGATACCACAAAACCTATAAGGAATCAATAGAATGATTCGAAGATAAATCCTCTATGCTCCAACTCCAATATCAGAAACTAGAATATATGATTCCTCACTAGAGAAATATGAGGCCACTACACTACCTTTTTGATGAAAAATAATTCCAAAATAAGAACAAAAGAAAATATCTATCATGTGAGTGAAAAATATTAGTATGGAGTCCATCCCTCACACACCATTTGGATATTAATAGTATAACTAACTATTTAGAAACAAATATTTAATCCATGATGGGAACACTGTGTAGACTACCAATTAAAAATATATAACAGTAAATTTAGTAATGATTTATCAATATATCAATCATCATTAAATGCCACATGGCATATCCCAAGACCATCAATCACTAATAAAAAATCTATTCCCAATGAAATTTTCATCCTCATCGAAACTTACTATCATACCCACCAAGTCGTCACAAGGTGACTATTCACTAAGATCCTAAAGGATATCACCATGTATTTATTTAAGATCAATTATAATGACATATTACACACACTAAACATGTAATATAACTTCCAATTATACTTCAAATAATACAAAAACAATATTTTAAAATTCTATCAAATATATTACTTATGATAAACTAAATACATAATTTAATAATATATTTTTGGATTATTAATTAGGATTCATTCCAAAATCCATTCAAATATTCTATTTTTTAAAATCATATTGAAAAAAATTCAGTAAAAAACCATTGAACTATTTCTTTGAAATCCCTTCTGAAACATTCAAATAATGGTATTCCGTCATTCTTGATAAAATATGGAGGAGAGAGAGAGACCCGAGTAACCTCTCAATTTGTGATGAGAAAATATAGCAACATAAATTGGAATATAAATTCAGCATGAAACTAAATTCCCTTTCATAGATCATACAATGTTTTCTTCAAAACAATTCATATATCAATAATCTCTATATATCATATTAGATCTAACATTCCATGTTAGAGGAGGTGAGTAGATAAAAATATAAAAAGAGAGAAAATTTAATTACAATTTCATCTATATATTAAAAAACATAGATCCATAATAAAAATTATTGATCATAAGAAACCATAATGAATTAATAGGGAAGGATATGAGATCAAGAGTTTATGGGTAGATGAGAAGAATAAAGGAATTTTATATTTGAAACTATCTTATGAAATAATTTCCAGTTTCTTGAATTTATATCTCATGGTTAGGCCACAACATTTGGAAAAATATGAAACCACTTTGTGCATAATATTGTCTTCCAAATACCTCCTCAAAATAATGTCTCACATTGTTTCACTAACAATGATATAACTATTATTATCAAACTATACCGACTCACACAGTTTCTCTCAGAACCTATACGGTTTAGTCAAACAATGTGACAACCATTTAACTATGCAGTACCTATTATAATGTATCCTTTGTATGTATCGCAATTCCCCATTAACATGAACAAATTAGACATCTTTTGAAACATAAAAATAACACTCCATTTCGATCCAGAAACTATTATCACTCAACTGATGTATTATATCCCTTAAAATACATTGTAAAATGGGAAATGTAACTTAATTTGGGTGTGATACATTTGTACACCCATTAGTATATTTGTCTCCAGAAATATGAGGATTCCAAATGAATTAGAATGTTTTGGACTATTACTCTAGAATAATGCCTTCCCATTCACTCATCTGTTTTAGAATGTTTCCATGTTTATATAATATTCAACTAAAAATATCTTTGATTTTATCCTTTTCTCTTGAGTATCCATAATTTGTATTGGAATATGTGACTTTGTAGCATCTACAAGATAATCAACATGGTTTCATACAATCACATGGTTAGGATCTGGTCGATACCAATTCAAATATGATTAAATAAATTAAATTGAGTATGGTGAAAAATAATAGTGGTAAATCTAATTTATATGACACAACAGAAATTCATTCTAGAATATCAATATGGGTGATGTACTGTATATTATTTTTTACATCACAATCCCAAATGATGATGTCTCCGTATTGTATATACATTCAAGAAAACAAGGTCTCCAAAATCTGTGATGTATGAAAAACATTTCATTCTGATTTATTATGATTTTGAAAAATTATAATTTTTTTTTCTTATAAATGTTCTCATTCATCTCCTATGATACACTGGTCCCTAACTGAAATGTTTCATTTGTCTTTATCTCAAAAAAGTGTAGGAAAAATGGACATCCAAAAATTCAAAAAAATAAATCATTTTTGACTTTTTCTAACAACTTTTGTTGTATTAGAACACAAATTATAGTTCATAATACTTAAATGAACCTATTAAATTCATTACAGAAGCTCTGAACATGTCTTCTAAAATTTGGATAATTAATTATGATTTTATATTAATTTTTGGATTATATGTTTCCCCTAGATCAACTAGTTATCTAATGATTATTGTGAAGGACTACAAATAAAAGAGGTCAAATAAGAATACATGTAAAATTTTATCCAAATGTTTATTACAAAAGACATTATAATTATGTGAATATATTATTTTTCTTTTTCATAAATCATATTAGATTCATGAATATGGATAAATTTTTATAATTTTCTGATTTGGTCATTAATCACCTGTATAGAATCCTATTTCCAAACATTTACTATAGAAATGTGAAAAATAATGAGTTATGTTCTGCTATTTATAAAACTATAAATGGATAAAATTATAACATAGTAGATTGTCATCGGTGCATATCCTTATCCTTTTTATAGTTAAGGAATTGTGAGATATACTATATCTCATTCCACTTCATTCCAACCTACTAAAAAATAGTCCCAATTACTTATAAATATATTGAATTATATGATAAACATATCATTTATAGTATTTATGAATATATATATGAGTATGTATTTACAAGATCATATATAAACCATTCATTCATTAAAAATAAATATAGATTTCCCATATCATTTTTATTCATCAATATAATCGAAACCATTATTTAATTCATAATGGTAAGACACCACAGATATAATGATTGATAACAATTAACATGTTCATTTAGTTCATGAATAAGAGTTAATAGAAATGATATTATAACTAATTATTCTTAATTTCATACAAATTAATATCAGTTGACATAGACATCAATTGGAACCAATCATACACATTTTTTTCTAATTGATTATAAGATATTTGGAATAATGAATCTTTCATGGAATTCTATTTTACTAGTGTATAATACATTATAATGTTTATTATGTTGAAATATTCTGACCACTAACTTTTAATCATGTTTATGTTTATTAGAAAAAATCTAATTTTTTTGATTTTATTATCTATTAGTAAATAGAATTTCTCAAAAAAATGAAAATTGCCTCATGTTTTCAAGAATTTTAGACCCAAAAAAATAACAAAATCAAGGGTAAAAAATTGTATTCATGAGTTCATAACCATCGTGATATTTTAGTTAAAAAATTCCTTCCATGCATGAGAACACATATGAATCCTAATAAAAATGTGTCATGACAATCAACAAAACCATTGTTAGGTTCCTATAACAAAATACTTATAGTTGAAGTGAGCCATTATTTATGTTCAAAAATGTATTATTGAAAATCTTCTATCAAATTGAATGGATTTCCATATATCATAATCAATATCAATGGATATGAAAATAATGAGAAGCCCGAAATAAATCATTTATTAAACCGTTTTAAGATGAGAATATTTTTATCATCCATGTATTTTTTGCAGATTGGAGTAGATAATACCATCTATAGTTTAGGTATCTATAGATACAACTTTCTCAAAATGTAGAAAAACCAAATAATCGATATTTTCATATCCATAAGTCATATTTAGTGAATTTTTCATATAATTGATTCCCTAAAAAGTTTGTTCAAATATTATTTAAATTATCCTCTGATTAATTATTAGATCGAGATAACACAAAAATTTCTTACAATAATACCATAAAAGAAATATTATACATACCATGGAAAGACACAATTCAACAGTACCTTCAAAGTTATTGTTTAATTCATAATCATGAATGGAATTAAAACATATTCATATTGAATATAATAACTTTTATATGATATCTTTTGTATATAATCATTCTTAACATGGTGTTCCCAATACATAATGTGAAAAACTATTTTTGGAGAACCATTGTGATCACTTATATTTTTCAAATATGTCATAAGTCTATGCTAGTGGATATATATTATTTATCAAGAAAATATTAAGTGTTCAATAATTAAAAAAAATCCATAACAAACAATTTCCCATCATAAAAAAATTAATTTAAGTATACCCTTGTGACATACTATGTCATATATAAATATTACATTAAAACACTTCTAGATGAATCATCATCTACTTTATCTCTATTTCTTCCATTATAAATGACGGAAGTGAAATATGATTTTTCACATTTCATCGATAAATTGAAAATTTGACATCACTTTTAGTTGGAAAGAATTTGTGATCATTATTAATCACATCTATATAATTATAAAAGTGTGTAAGAAGATTTCTATTTTTATATTTTTTATTATTCCACATGTGACCAATAGTAATAGAAAATAAATAGACTCGACCATTGGTTTTAATAATAATAATTTTCCAACATTAACATAACATCATACATAAAAATTTGCATTATATTATAATGATATTTTAACAATATTCTTAAAGAATATAAATTGACATTGTCCATGAATTAAGAAAACTAATCCATTAAAATTACCACATCAAAATAATTCTATTTCTTAGAAAGTTTTATCAAACAATCTAGATATTTTCAATTTTTATTGAAAAAGATGCATATATAAGTCCACAACACTATCACACAAAAATAGATTTTTTTATACACATCATTTGTGGATGAAATTTGATATAAACCCCCACTAAACAAATTAAACATGAATCAGGGAAATGTTGGTATGAACTATTATTAGACTAAAAATTTATATGACTCTAGTTAGGTATAATTCTGCATTATATAATCAAAGGACTAAGTGGTATTTTGTGATCATATTCATAGCACCATATAATTCCATACTCATTCACCCATTATCCATTATTCAATGTATTATTTTAGTTTATTAATAATTTAAGGTGTTATTAGAATAAACTTGAATCTATGTGTTTTTTGGATGATACTATTTCAAGTGAGATAATATAGTTGAAGGTTATGATGTCTAAGAGACATGGAATATAAAAGAAAATTGGTATATTTTTAGCAAAATAGGAATAAAAATAAATATTTATCACAGGATTATAGTTGAGGAGTGATTTTCTTTTCATATAAAAATATATTTTCATATAGATGAAGACCACAAAAAGATAAAATGGCTGATTTATTTTGTGTAATAAAGGAACATTAAATGATTCAATTGTTGTATTTTGATATTCTCACAAACCTTGTACAAAATTTTCCCTATTCCTCTTATTCCGAACCTTAGTGTTCCCACATATTCTCATATTAGGACGAATATTACCTCCATCTAAATTTATAGTGTGTTAAAAGTATCCCAAAATATCATTATTTACTATCTCAATATATTTATTACTATAGTGAAAACCTATCATATGTTTAATATTTATTAACACTCTAGAATAAATGATCGAAGACATTAATGAATATCCTGTATCAAATTAAAGGGAAAAATAAAATAAGGTTATAAAAATAGTTGTATACTTCGTATATCAAACATTTTCATTCTTTCGGAATATGAAATATAACATTTCATCCATCATGATGTTTTGAGGGTATAACTTTTTCATCAACATTTCAAAATTTTCCACCCTTGTAATTCCATGGGTATATTTTTTTGGATAGAAAAATCCACAAGTATAAATTGAAGATCATCCAACATGTAAACTTCTATCGTTACTATCAGATCCTCCAATCATCCATGGAAATTAAATATTTGGTTTATTCTATAAAGACATACATTATTATTTTAGATTCTTTATCCATATGAATTATTGAAGTATTATTTTTTAAATGTACATATGATTATCTTTCTTACATGTTTGATCATTTCAATTTCCCTTTTCAATAGATTTAAAATAATATATAATGCACCAAATAGTAATTAGTTCAAATGTTTCTCTTGTGAAATATAATTTTATATGGAATTTTCTTATGGGGATCCAGGTCATATTACTATTTTTATGTCCCTTTATATATAAATACACAACATAATCATTAGCCACTAGAAAATAATTTCTTAGAGTATTCACAATAATTGGAAAAAAAATTGAAACCATTTTCCAAAAATCATCAAACATGTTAGGAATAATGGTTTCCTTATAGTAATCCTCATAACTAATTCCTTATATGATATACTCTTCAACTAATCCCTAGAGGATTAGATAAAAACCCCAAAAAGTGTCGTTGGAATATTTTGGTAACCAAAAAAGCATGGTAAATTGGTTTTCAACATAATGATTTTTTTGTCTTTTTAATGACATAAATTTATTATTTTCAAATTCCCATTTCATTATACCATCCCTAGAGAACTGATAGAACAAGGATACAAAAATTGGTATAATTTGAAAAAAAACAAACATTGATTTGATGATTTGAAGATGAAACTAACCATAGGTGACATCCCCAAGGCATCAATGGATAGTAAAATATTAACAGGAAGTAGTTAAAAAATAACGCATGATTTTACATGGATAACAAACCTAACACAACCAGATAAAAAAAAAACTAACAATCCAAATAATTAATAAAGAAATATAAAATTTTAAAAAAATACACCAATAACAAAACTTTATAAAATTTCCCTCGATATGGTTTGTAAAATTACTATTGGGGGAAATTATTACAAGATGATACTATAGTGATGTTACATCACTATAATAAAACTAGGTGAGATACATCAAGATCCAACTCCATCATGTGGCACTAACATCATAGTGTTCAAATAGTGAGGTAAGAGACATTTAATTTAATTATATCATTAATAAAAAGATATATATATATATATAAATTAAATTACATATGAAGGAATGTGTAAAAATACATAGTAGGCATTCCACAAAAATCATCCCACACACCCCACTGTAATAATAAAAATTTAAAACATGGTTCAAAAAAATAATATCAAAATAATTGGATTGACATCAAGAAGTATATCGTTTAAAAAAATATCAAAATAAGATTAAATAAATTTATCAATTCACCCTTTATACTTTAATCCAACTAGAAATACCCCATCCTTTTATAAAAATCACTCACACATTCATACCAGGTAATTATCATATACTGATGAGGAATTAATTGATAATCCAAAATGTAAACACAAGGTTAGAAATTACATGGTGTGTGAAGTCTGAGACCATGCCCCTTAGTCAGAGTGACGTCATTTTAAAATTAATTCATTATAGACAAATATTCCATGTACAAAATCTATTTCAATTAACATAAAAATTATATGTTTAGAAAATTTATTTGATTATATTTCAAATTTTAAACCATGGGTATAATTTTTTTAAAAATAAATTATAATTATAAATTGAGGGGATTTCCAAAATATAGTGAAATATAGATGGTCATAAACTATAAACAAATTATTGCCTCTATAAATCATTAAACAGTTCAATTGAATATATAGGAAACCCAATAAAATTAAACTTATATTTGTAATTATATAAGAAATAGAGGACACATTGAAAATTAAACAACATGATTTTACGATATATTTATATTCAAATAAATGTTATTTCAACAAAAGCATGCAATATATTGAACCTAAACTCCAAATGAACTGTAATATAGTATACAGTTTTGATCATGAAATGGAATTTTTATTATTAAAAATAAGAACCAAAATTAAAAAATATTTGTAATTTTTTATATAAATAAAATTTATTTAAAAATTATTCATCAATATTTAATAATATAATTATATGATTTAATATTTTATTCTACCTCAATAATGTTTTCTATTTCATTTTATGTGAAAATAATATTGATAATATTTTATAGTTTTTCAAAATGTATAAGAATATTGAAATTCATATTATAAATAACAATTTCATTATTATCATACACATAATTTGAGTGGTTTTTTAGAAATTAATTATTTACTATTTATTGGGAAAAAATACTGATTCTTATAGAAATATATATTTTTTCAATCATTTATAAAGAAAAATATTTATTTAATAAGGATAAAAGGTAAAATTAGATCATTAATATTTTTATTAATCTTGCAAAGTATATTTTATTCAATTTCATGTTTGAATTTCGTATAAAAAAATTGGCACAAAGTGGGAATTTTTATTATAAACTGTTTTTGGGAAGTATTTATTTTTTTCTCATTTTAACATCTTCCACACCTATAAATTGAATCATGAAAATTGGATCCATATTTTGAATCATAATAATGAAAATTGCTAGATATTTCCCTTTAATGTTTTTATTACGAATAATATATTTGGTAAATATTTATTACCACATAACAAAGATAATAGTATTAAGGAATTTAGATAAGGAGATAAAATTTATAAAAAAAATCCATTATCCTTTTAGATGGGAGATGATCAAGAATTTCCATCCATGTCATGAATATATTGCCACATGATGCCATTTTTCGTTGACTATGATTTTTATATTAAATTAAGAAGACAATAAATACAAAATGGAAATCTCATTAAATTAATCTCTGTAATATTTTATAAATTAAGATAAAAAATTTATTTATTTTGAAAGGTGATCACAATGGCTCTTTATTACGGAAATAGAATGATTACAGGATCCTAATAGGGGGATGTTTTCGTATGTTCAAAAATAGAAATTAAAAAAATACATGTTTAAAATTTAAAACAACCTAGTTTATTTTTGTAAAATATAATTGTGTAGGTAAATCTTAAATATTATATATGGGTGAAATTTTTATATGTTAAATCCATTAGTATAATGTTTTCATTAAATTATATGTTAATTAATTGACTAAAAATTTAATTAATGAGATGTTATACAAAAAAATATTTTGTTAAATGATTTAAAATTTATAAAACTCAAATAAACATCAATGTGAATAGTACATGATTGAAACTATCAACTATGTCATATTTATTTCCCACTTTTCATTTTATGTTATCATTAAATACCCCTAAAATGTAGTAAATTTTTATTTCAAGGTATGTGATGAAATGGTTAGGGGGGGATAAAAACAATTATATATATTATATAAGATAACCTAAACCGGAAAAAAATTCATTATATGAGATAATTTAGACTCATACCCCCAAAATATTCTATATATATATATATATATATATATTTGGGGCCCCCTGAAAGTGAAAATTTATTTATATTAATTAAATAATTTAAATAATATTAATAGTGTTACTCTCCTCGAAAAAAAAGAACCTAATTTCATGTATTCATTGAAAAAATAAATCCTCATACATCTTCAAAAACTGGCCATAATAAATTTCGAAAAACCTTTTCTACAATATAGATATTATAATAATTCCATAAGACCATCCTTTAATAGAATATTTTGTATTCCAAATATGGTTTCTCATTGAAGAGGTATAACTGTTTTCTATGAATTTTAAATTTAATTTATTAGTATACCTTATCTAAAATAATGGTTTCCATTGTAAAATAATTACTCTAGTATATTTTATATATTTTATTTTTATATTAATTTTCTAATAACCATTATCCACATTCATCCTAATTTATGGAAAATGATAACACCAGTCATGCATTCGTGGGGTCTACCACCAAAACGAATCAAAATGTAACACCGGATCATTTTAAAAAATAAATTGAAATGCCTGAAACATTGTTTAATGATGATATTTATAACTATCCTTCAAAAATAATTTTACACAATCTATGATTTGAATATCTAAAAATGGCCATCAACAATTGTTATCAATAAGTAATTTTTAGTCTAATGGAACCAACATGTTTTCTAGTGAACAATATCCTACCCTTATGAATAGTAATATGAATATTAACATGAACCTTTTGAATATTAAATCATATTATTATTTAGTTTATTAATGATATAAGATAATAATATGTTGATTAATTTGTGAAGCTGTTAAAAAAGAGTTGTAGATTTTAAAATGTTATTTTTGAATAAATTTTGAATTTATTTAAAAATTAAATTATTAATATTTAGAAATTTATTTTTGAAAAATTGGAGTTTTTTTTTGAATTCAACACATTGAAAAATCGTTAGAAGAATTTATTTATATTTTTTTGAAATAATTGAAATTTTCAGGTGGATAGTAGAAATTCAGTTTTGAGTTTCAATGTGTTCAATGACATCATTAATGATGTAACAATTATGTAATAAGTCTGGTTGACTTATGTAGAGTAAAATATTTTTATGAGGTGTCCCATATGGCCCATTCCATCGGAAAATACCATGGTAATGCCCATGGTTTTTCATATACTACTAATTATTTTTCTGTTGGATATTAATAAAATATTCGCTTCTTTTTCTATAAATACCAACCCATTCCATCATTCCATTCATTCCAAATTCATCCTCAATGAACATATATCCTTCATAACTATCTATATTTACTCATAAGGTCTCCTAATTCCCACAAGGTCCCAACCTCCATATCCTTGGAGTTACTCTACAAGGAGTTCTAAACACACTTGAAGTTAGAGGAAACCGAGGTATGGGAATTCTAAACCCAATTTCCATTCATTATTGTATCTTTCAACTTTATTGATTCTTTTGTATTAATATTATGGGTGTGTTAAAATTTTTATGTTATGTTTTATTTTTTGTATTTATAGTGTATACACATGACCAATCCATTCTATTATTTCTCACTCTGCTTATATTTTCAGGGAATTATTCTTTCAAAATCCATTTAAAAACATCGTTAATAAAATTCAATGGGATTTTATTTGTACATGTAATTGTAAAGAGTTTTTTCTCTTAATTTATAGATACTTTATTACTATTATATGTTCATTGGACATTATTTATGTTTGTTTGATCCCGTTATAGATTTAGATATGTTTGGTTGAGCCCATTATAGCTCAAGACATGTTGGGTTGATCCCATTATAGATCAAGATATTAAGGGTTAGCCCCATTATTGCACTCTAATAGATTTGGTACACCGGAGATGGAATTTGACTAAAAGGATGTTCCATGTGTAAGGTTTAATTTTAGAGTGATATAGTAAAAATTTCCAAAGGAAACTACATTATTTTTCCATATATTTTAAAATGTTATTAGGTTCATTTCTTCATTGGTTTGTATGTTATCACATGACTAAATATTTCTTTATTTATATTCCTTACGGGGTATTATACTCTTCCATACATTCTAAAATGTTTTTCATAGGATGTTGGTATGCTTTAGAGAAATAGTAGAGTAGTGAGGTTTGATATGGAGTGTTGCCAATGAAATCACGTTTTACGTTTTAATGTATTATATATTGAAAAAATGAATATTTTTTTAGTAGTATTATATTTGTATGAATTTGGTATGTTATATATGTATTATATCATAATTATATAAAACTCTAAACACTAAATGATCCTAAATGTGTAATAATTTATATTCGTGTCTAAAATTCAATAGTAAGTAACGTTTTAAGGCTGAGCCGTTATAGTTGGTATCAGATGATGGTTTATAAGATGTTAGGGGTTATGATGTTGTTAAAAAAGTAAAAATTTTGTTATTTACTATATGGTAATTTAAAATGATATAGAATTTAAGGATTAACAGGTTGTATAATCTATGTAATGTTGGTTCAGAATGGTTTTCCACATAAGAAACAGAGGATCTGATGTATGAAGGAACCAATTGGATGATGTCTCTACGAATATTCATCCTAGAATGGTGGGAATCCGAACTAAGTAATTTTTTACAACAATGTATCTATTGAATCATGAAATAAATGTGGTTTGTTTCCGTCATAGAGAGTAACATGATATACCTTGAAGAAACATGTCTTCTATGGAGCATTTTATGAGGCAACATCCTCTGGCATTCAATGAAACAATAGATAAAGTAACCGCTGAAAGGAGGATCAATGATCTAGAAAAGTTATTCGATGTCTTGGGATATTGGGAACGTTAAAATTTAATATTACCCATTTATTGTTTGGAATTTGAATTCTATAAATGGTGGTATTTTTTTAAGAATATGAAATAATGAGATGATCTTGACTTTCTTGAATGGGAAGATTTTTAGAGTCATATTTTGGAAAAAAAAATTCCCAAAACATTTCAAATCAGAATAAAGAAGCTATTCTGGGAACATAATTAGAAAGTTTCTGATTTTTTGGCATCCTATGAAGACAATTTTATTATACTGATGAGGTACATAAAAGATTCTACTTGGGATTTTGATAGTAAAATTAATAGATTTTAACTTGTTTTGAAATATTTTCTCTGAAGAGGTTTGACTTAAAGAAATTTTAACAACTATGAGTAACATGTCTGTTATGCTGAAAAGATGGAGATAGATTTTTCTAACACATATATTCCTTTTGATGATAATAATTACAATCCTTCTATTTGGAAGGTGTTGGGTAAGAGTTCATCAACAAGATCTGGAGGTATGAAAATCAATTTCCCATCTTTTGAAAAGTGTGCTAAAAGGCATCCTGCTGAATGTCTTGTAAATTATCAAAAATGAAACTAATGAGGAATTTTTGGACACATGTATCATTATTGAAATGAAAATTATTTGAATAATAATGAGAAGCCGATGGTTATATGAATTAACTATAGGGAATTTGAATATTTTTCTAATGTCTGTCTGAATCTTTTCACTCAAGTAGTGAATCAACAAGATTGGAAGTAGAATGGTTTTGTAAAATCATTTTCAACCACATCAGTAGAGTTTTAGCCATCAAATGAGGTGTTATGAAGTAAATTTCATGTTTTTACATATTTTCTAATTACATTGTTTGATTTAGAGTGTACACATTCATTCATTTCAGATAAATTTTATTAAAAATTGGGAATTGAACATCATTAAATGATACTAGATCTCATGGTTAAAATACCTAAATAAACATTTTTGGAAAAAATAAATTCAAAGAATCTAACTTTATACTAATGCGGAAAGATTATACCTGAAGATCTTGTTGTTTTTCCTCTAGAATAGTTTGATGGTAGTCTTGTTATGGACTGAAATTCATTTTATATTGATAAGATAAATTATAGAGAAAAAGAAGTTATTTTTACAAAAGAATTTTTGTTTGTGTGCAATAATGAACCCATATCATTGATAACATTTCAAGACTCTATGAAACTAATGAAATAGGTAAAATAATTTATCTTTCTCATATTTTATTAACATATGGTAACTATCCCGATTAATGATGTACAAGTGGTAAATGAATACCTATATGGTTTTCCTGATGATTTTCCATGTGTTATTCAGAATAAAGAGGTTGAGTTTACAATTGTCTTAGTTCATGATTCTAAGAAACTTTCTAAACCCCTTATCAAATGTCCCAAGTGGAACTTCAATAAAATAAATCAGTTGCAAGAATTTTTTGATAAAGGTTTCATCCAACCTAGATATTCACAGTGGGGTGATCCTGTCTTGTTTGTTAAGAAGAAGGATGCTTCAATGAGGCTTTTTTGTTGATTTTAGATCAATAAATTTCATTACTATTAAAAAAGTAACATTTTCCTCAAATTGAAGATTTTTTATCATCTCCATGAAGCATAGTAATTTTGAAAGGTTGACATGAGGTCATAGTACCATCAGTTGAATGTAAAGGTTTATGACATCCCAAAAACTGTGTTCATTACTAGATATGGTAATTATGAATTGATGTTTTTCCTTTTGGGTTAAATAATTCATCTTTTGTATTCATGGATCGTTTTAATAGAATATTAGAGGAATTCTTCTTTAATTATGTTGTTTTGTTTATTTATGGAATTGTGGTATATTATAGATGTAAATAGGAGCATTAAAAACATCTAAGGGTTGTTTTGAAAGCCATAAATGAAAATAAGTTTTATCAAAAATTATGTAAGTTTTATTTTTTATTACAATAGATTTCTTTTCTTAGGAACATTATAAATAATTCTTGAATAATAGTTGATCTGACAAAAAAACAGGTTGATGAATTTCTAGGACCTAAAAATGTTAAAATGATTGGTAATTTTCTTGTATTTGAATGTTATTACATAAACATAGATAAAAACTTTTAATGGTATTCAATACCTCTAAATAAGTTAAAACTAAAAGTGGATAAATTGGATTGAAAGAAGATTGTGAAGATTGTTTTTAGGAACTGAAGATGATATTGGTGAATGCGATAGTTTTGGACATTCCTTTTGAAAATGGTGAGTTTTTCATCTACCATGATGATTTATTTAAGGAAATTGGTTGTGTTCTAATGCAGAATGATCAAGTAACTGATTATGCTTCAAGACATCTATATACTCGTGTGTTAAATTATCACACACTTGATTTGGAATTGGAACCTATGGTTTTTTCTTTAAAAATTTCGATGTAGAATTTATACGGAGCCAAATGTCTAATATTTAATGTCCAGAAAAGTCTAATGTATATATTTACTCTGAAGGTATTAAACATAAGTCATAAAAGATGGATTGAAATGATAAATGATTATTATTTCATGATCAATTACCATCTAGGCAAAAAAACAGAGTGGTGGATTTCTTGAGTTAAAAACATCAAGCATTATTAACTATGTTACATTTGGAACATGATATCTTGATTAATGATTTGATAAATTTGGGCTTATAATTTTTTGGTGCATGGAGTACATTAGTTTTGGTTTAGGTTTTAGTGCACACAATGTTATCATATAGAAATACGAAAGTGTAGAAGGAAGACCCTGATCTACAAATAAAGGTAGAAATGGATAAAATGGATAAATTTCTAGAATATAACCTTGGTGAATAATGTGATTTAAGACATGAAAAAGGGGTGTATATTCCTTTGGATTCACATTTGAAGAAATATTTGTCATTTGTAAATCATAGATCTCAATTTTCAATTCATCCTCCAAGTATTAAGATGCACATAGTCCTTTGAGAGTATTACTAGTGGCTTGGAATGAAAAAGGAATATTGCAAAATTTTCAATGAAATATTGGAAATTTCAATAAGTTAATGATGCACGATAGTTATTGAAGGGGATGCTTCATCCTTTTCCTCTTCCATAGTGTAAATGGGAGAATATATCCATGGAATTCGTTGTCAGAATACCTAAGACTTATTGAGGGAAAAATTAATTTGGTTTATTATTGATCTGCTGATGAAATATTCATATTTTTATGCATTTTTAGATACATTGTCATTGGATCAGATTGATTGACTTTACCTAAAAGTGATTATAAGGTTACAAGGAGTGCCTCTTTCCATTTTAAATGATCATGATCCCAAGTTCACTTCTAATTTTTGGAAGGGACATCAAAAGATATTTTTCACATAATAAAATTCCTGTACATATTTTCATCCTCAATTAGATTTGAAGTCAGAATTAACTATTTAGACATTAGAGGAAATTCTTCGAGCTTCTTCAATGAACTACTAGTGATTTTGGGATCACCATCTTTATTTAACCGAGTTTTCATATTATAACAGTTTTCATTATAGTATATAGATGGAATATTTTGATGCATTGTATGGGAAGCAGTGTTGAGCCCCATATTTTTTGGATAATGTCTGGGTAAGGTTGTTTATGGGACATATGTTAATAGAGGAAGTGTATGAAAAAGTTAATATTATCCAGTATCACATGTGGACAACTCAAATTAGTCCGAAAAATTAAGAATATAACCGAAGGAAAGACTTATCTTTCGAGCTAGGAGACCATGTTTTCCTTAAAATCTCTTCTTGGAAAAGTGTTAAGAAAATTGGTAAGAAGGAAAAGTTAAGTCCACAGTTCATTGGACCATTGAAATATGGGGGAAGGATGGACCATTTTTATAATGAGTAGATTTTCATCAGATTTTGTCTCAGGTACACAATGTTTTTCATGTTTCAATGAATATAAATTCTGTGCAGGATTTAACTCATGTATTGAGCCGAGAATTAGTTCAGCTGGAAGATTACCATTCTTATGAAGATAAAGTAGATAAAATTATTGATATAATGGAAAATGTATTGCTGAATAAGGTAATTTTCTATGTAAAGGTTTTGTGTAAAAAACACATGGTTTTAGAAGAATCAGGGGAGTCATAAAATGCTATGAGGGAATGGTACTATCACTTATTTAATGAGTAAATAAAATTGCGAGGAAATTTTTTTAAATGGTCGGGATACTGCAACACCCCCAAGTTATAAAAAATAAATTTAAATTCAGGAAACAATATTTTAAGTAGATATTTATTACTACCCGTTAATCATAATGTTTCAGCTTCTATGATTAGAATTTTGAAAATTGATCAACCACAATTGTGATCAGTAAGTTATTTAGAGTGTAATGAAACCAACATGCTATATTTTTTGAACAGTAACATACTCTTATGAATAGTAATATAAATAGTACTATGACCCTTTTGAATAGTAAATAATATTATAATTTTATTTTTTTAAGTATATATGAAAATGATTTGTTGATTAGTTTTTGAAGGTGCCCAAAAAGACTTATAGATTTAAAATTGTTATTTTTGAATAAATTATAATTTAATTTAAAAATTAAATTAATAATATTTAAAGTCTTATTTTCAAACACTAGAGTTCATTTTATAATTATACACATCAAAAAATGGTTGGAGTGAATTTTTGGGATTTTTCGTAAAGAGTTGAATTTTTAGTGAATAGTTGAAATACAGTTTTCAGTTTCTATGGGTTTAGTTTCATCATTAATGATGTAACAATATTTTAATAAGTTATATATAATTTTTATAGTTAAATATGTTATGAGGTGTCCCAAGAGGCCAATACCATCGTCAATCCCATGTTTTTTTAAATATCACTAATGAGGTGTCTTTTGAAAATTAATAAAACATTCTCTCACTTTTGATATAAACAACAACTCATTGAATCAATCCATTCATTTCATATTCTTCCTCAACAAATATTTAGCCTTTTCATATCCCTATTAGTCCTACCATGTTTTTTACAATCCTCTATGTTCCCAACCTACACGTCTTAGGAGTTACACTACAAGGAGGTTTAAACACATTTGAAGTAAGAAGAGCCCAATGTAGGGGAATTCTCAACCAAATTTCCATTCAATGGGTTAACCTACAACATTACCATTATATGGTATTAATATTATGGGTTTGATTATTTTTTATATTATGTTTTATTATGGGTATTTATATTGTATAAACTTGTCTATTCCATTCTATTAATTCTCACTTTGATTATATTTATAAGGGACTTTCATTTTAAAATCCTTTTAGAATTCTCTTTAAAAAAATTCAAAGTGATGCATTTAAATATATATATATATTGAATGATTGGTTTCTCCTTATTTCATAATACATTATTACCAAAAAATTTCCCTTGGACATTATTTATGTTTGGATGAGCCCATTATAGCTCAAGTTTTGTTGGGATGAGCCCATTATAGCTCAAGATATGTTGGGTAGAGCCCATTATAGCTCAAAATATTATTGTTCTGCCCAATTATAACTCTCTAATGAATTGGGTACTCACGATATGGAAGTTGGCCAATATTTTATTCCATGTGTAAGGGTGAATTTAAGATTTATATGGAATATATGTCCCATGGAATCTATATGATGTTTCCCTGAATGTGAACATGTTTTTATGAAATGGGGTTTGATGGTTTTTATGTCATCACTTGAATAATTATTTCATTATTTATATACCTTACTATGTTTTTTACGCATAACATTTTTAAAACAAAATCACAGGTTATAAGGATGGGTAAGATAAATAAGGGAGTCGTGATGTTTGATATAGAGTGTTGCCAATGAAATAATGTTTAATGTTTTAATGTTTTATATTTTGTGAAAATGGATACTATTTTTAGTAGTATCCTCTTTGCATGAATGTGGTATATTATGTATGTAAGATATACTAATTATTTAAAACTCTAAAACTGAAAATATATTCAATGTTAAATAATATATGTTCTTGTCTAAAATTCAACATCATGTTATGTTTTCAGGTCTTGGCCTTATAAAAAATGGATAATTTTTCACTTATATTTTTCATTGATGGTGTGAGGATATAATTAATGAATTATTAATAAATATATGATATAATAATAATTATAGAAATAATTTTTTTATTTAGTTTCCTTTTATTCAACCATCGAAATGTGGGAACAACGTTTATGCATTTATACAACCAACCATCTTCATTAACAATGTGATTAAATTTTTATCTCTCCCAATTATGAATGTCTATAAAAATATATAAATATAATGAAAATATATGACATTAATGTAATTTAATTTATTAAATATTATCATACCATTATAAAACTATTTGGACATCGATTTCTAAACCAAAACAATCCTAAAAATGAAGTAGTTGTCACTTGGAATAGTGATTTTAAAAAAAATTAATAAAAAATGTATGATATTATGTTATATGTAAATAAAGTATGATGTTATAAATATGATTGTTGTATTTGAATAAATTAATAATAAAATTATATTTATTATAATGGTTTTTCGAATTTGTATGATGAAATTTGAGACTTCAGGTAAGAAAATTATGACTCAATCCAATTCTAATTATGAAGATTAATTATTGAATTTAAATTAAAAAAATTATATAATCATCATATAAAAAATACCATTAAATTTCATCTCTTGATGTTATTTTATTTAATTACAATATTATCCATTTAATTTTATCCCTTTATGTACCCATGAGATATAAATATTTTTTAAGGAAATATTTTTTATTCCTATATTTGGTGGAAATTTTCATTTAAACGATGTACATGATTTCTAAAAATTTAATCACAATTCTACTATAATTTTTTAATGGATTTTTTACCATTTTATTTTTTCTAAAAAATAATGTCAATGTAATCTTCATTCTGTATTCTGAATTACGTACTATTTTCTTTTTACAATAAATATGTATGATATATGAGCATTAACATATCTAACATGAACATAATTTTCCACTATTAAGATCATTTAATTCTGTGAAGTATCCATTATAATATTCCATGTTTCACTTGAAAAAAATTCTATCCTTAAAATTAATTCAATCTTAAAATATAAAATAATTTATTTGTAAATGAAAAAAAATTCCTTACGAAATATTCCAGTGAGAAGTTAAATGAACATTAATATATAATATCATCATTTTATGATAGTTATCCTTTACTAGGTATGTGATTCAATGATTCCTTTATTATTAATTTTATAGATGGTTTATGATTACGAAGATGATACTTTTATGATTCCCATTTATTTTCCATGGTAAATGCTATTATTGAATGATGAAATGATTATTAAACCCATATCCTTTACTAAAGCTATTTTTAGGATGTGATGAATTTTTCATTTTTATATATAACACATATATATTGTTTTCATTATTTCTTAACTGGGCCAAATATTTAATATCACATTAATAAATTGGGTAATTTTTTCGCATGAGAAAATTATTTGTAAAAAAGTTTATATTATTTATCCATTGCATTAAAAAAGTCATTGTTCTTTATCTATTATGAGAAAAAATAGAATTACATTAAAAAATATTGGAAACATGAAATGGTTCCTAATCCCTCATGAAATGAATTTTTTTTTATAATTGATACGCTATGATAATTTGTTCATGGAAGTTAACCATGACATATGGAATTCTTTTTCTGACTATGATAGAGCCCCACATATATGAAATGTTTTTATGAATATGAGTTAAACCTGTGGTTCATGATTTATTATTGATAAACACTCATGCATAAGGTTAAAGTATATTTAATTGAAAATGTTTCATAAAATGAATCATCATTATGATAAATGGAATGTTGGTCTTGACCATTATATGTTATAGTTATGATGTCAAACCCTTATTCTTATGATATGAATTCATATGATCATCCATATATATATATCCAATGTTTACCCATACTAGGCATATATGCTCACCCATTCTCAAGTTTCTTTTCCCAAGGATAAGTCAAATGTTTATAATAATTTAATGTTAAGATGGGTATAATGTGACAAGAATAAAATCTGATATGATGTATAATGTACTTAAATAAGATGATTGTGTCTTTAGTATCCAAAGACATTATTCCTTTACTATTATGACATGGATTATAATGTTATTTATTTATGATTCAACAAAATAATGTAATATTTATTTGTAAAATGTTTAGAAACTATATATTCTATCATAGAAGGGTATTGTCAGTCATGGAGAATAGTATTAGTAAACATTGGGGAAAACCATGTTGATTAGTATAATTATTGGATATAATTCTAATTTTTTATAATGAACGTGGATAACATTGGTTAAACATATGGTTCCAGATATTTAGAATAATGAGTTGTGATTTATACTTTATTTGAATGATTTTTCATATATATATATATATATATATATATATATGTGTGTGTGTGTGTGTGTGTGTGTGTGTGTGATTTATCACTCCGATTAATGATGTCTCATGATCACTCAATCAATAATAGTTTTAGTATAGGATTGAAGATATATTGATTAATATGGGGTGGTAATATGTAGGATAAAATATTAAAGTGCCATATTGGTGATTAGGTATGTGTTCTCATGTATATAATTAACTTCTTCATAGATTGTTAATTATTATCCTTAACTATTAGTTGTTGATTTTTTAGTGAAAACTACTAATTGTATGTTGGTCGCATCACATGTTTATAATTCCTCTCCTATAATGGTTAATAATAATATTCATCCAACCAATACTTTCATTATTTTACTAAATAAATTTTATGTGACTCTAATCATGTATTGGACTTCAATATATATAGACTATATGAATTTATATGGAATGAAATATAGATATTATATTCTGGATGATCCTACGATTGTTTATTGGTGTGAAAATAAATTTGAATATCGATTTCTAATTACTTCAATTATTTTGTTTTTAATTGTTATCTAATAATTATATTTATCTTTGTTGTTTTGAGTGAAACTCAAAATCGATGTTAAGACTATTTTATTATATTTTTTTGATATAACATCCTGACCTGGGATCCACAAACTGGTTCCCAAACAAGTTTTTTACATGTCTCCAATTGCACATACACTTATTCTAGAGGCTACGAACTAGTAGTAAGGGGTATAACATTTATCATGGGTATACTATGTCATCTTTATTAATGTATCACAACAATATAAATTAATATACCATCTACCACTGATAATATATAAAATAATGATTTACTATAATAATTATAAGACAAACATATCATGATGAATCAAAACTAAGGAATGTGACCATAAAAAGAGATTAAAAAATATAATTCCATAAAAGATTAATGTTTTCAATGAGTGTCCAAAAAAATGACACCTTGAAATCACCCATTCATTTAACGACGGCATGCCTATTTCTTTTATCAACACTCCAACCCCAAACCGAACTCATCCATCAAACACGGGTTTCATTCCCTTATACTGTCTTGGAAATAAGATGTCTATTTGGGTACCAATAGTGATTCCTGAGTAGGGTTTCAGTAATAATCCCTAGTCCACCACAAATTGATTTTAATGAAATATCAACGATATTACAGTGAATGTAGTTGTATAACAAATAATTTATAAATGATAAAAAAGTAGTTTCGCATTTATTATTCATTTTTAAAACAAAATTATTCCTTATTTATCTAGAGTTAGAATTCATAAACTATGGAATAATATTATAATAATTCCTACCTTCATGGTATTTCACTATTCATTGAATTCAAATTTCATTTATTGTACCGTGGAGTATCATTCTATGTACCAAGAAGTCAGAAAAACTGAATATTAGTCCAACGAAACTATCTCAAAATCTTATAGATTCATTATGGAACCCTTTGGTTATTTGGAGAATTAGTACCTGACCCAAAAATTATTTTTCAAAATCATGAATCATGGTTATAGATCATTAATCTAGAAGCCAGTGGGTATTTGGATCATCCATCACTAACATACCCCTTATTTTTTAATCATTATAAAAATATCGTATATATCATATACATAGTGAGGTTCAATATCCTTAACCATGTTATGAATCATTCCCTTAATGATGAACCATTTCATTTTAAAAAAAACTAGGCTTTATAAATTTTATCACCTAGACTAGCATAAAAACACCTCATTAATAAAAATTTTATCATTTATTCCACAACTGAATAAATCATAAATTTTATGATAATCACTCCATTAAATCCAATTAAAATCCATGAAAAAATGTTATATTTCAATTACACTATCCAATTGTTCCCATTTAAACAACTAATAAATCATCTTTTCATATGTATTGTCACATTCCATGGGTTTCATTAATCCCATTCCCAAAACCTCTAATGGTATCATGAGATTCTTGAAGGGTCTCAGAGACACGTGGGAATAAATTTGTTATTTCAAATATTGAATGTAATTGACTAACAAGGAAAAGAAATTAAATAATTATATATATAAGATCATAATCAATACTTTGGGGAAAATAAATTATACCAGCTTCATCAAGATGCTTGATTAATGCTAACTACATCCTAAAAATTAATTTGATATAGAATGATCAAATTTACTATATTTTAGGAGAATATAATAAAATTCCAAGAAAAATATCCAATGAAATGAGATATATTGAAATCCTAATATAAACCATCCAAACCATATTAATTCATCCATCTCTAATGTGAATGTAATCTAGGAGGCATTGTAATCTAAATGATGAACAATCATATACCATAGGGGGTTGTATTTCTTCCACTGGATCATTGATTCACATCCGAAGAGGCACAAGTAGCTTATAAATTCTCTCAAAAGCCTCCAAGAGTGAAATAATTGATGTGATTCACTAATAGGGTGATTAGGAATATAAACGGTTTGGTTGGTAATTTTTAAAAAAAAATTCAATGATTTAAATTTAGGAATGTATAGTTTCATAGGTGGGGACACACCCTTTGAAAAACAATGCACACTAATTGAGTGTCCCTACTATATGGGATACAAGGTTTCTAATAAGAGGGTGCATAGTTTTTAGAATGGTGTTCCATTAATCGAGAACCCCTCAATATTTGGTATTATAGTTTTTGGAGGGAGGATTCACCTTATAGTCAAACCATTTGACTTGCCTTGTGGACTTAATATGGGAACATGACATCCGATGGAAAACCACAAAGTTCTCCATAAATTTAGACCAACTTTGCACAACCCCATGGACATCCAAAATACTAAAAATTCCATTAACACCCACACATAAAAATTAAAAAATGATATAATCAAAACAAGGGTTGAAAAATACATCAAAATGAATTGGAGACACCTCCATAAATATTGGTTTCTTACAATCTATCAACTTTATAATATCTCATCTTAGAGTATCACACTCAAGAATCATAAATATTAAAAGGATAATTGTTTTGGGCGCTAGGGTGACATATTTAATTTCATCCTTTTTTCCTATTGAAAATTTCTATGATTCCAAAACACTATGAATATATAAAAATCCATTCCCCAAAACACATTCACAATGTGATACACAACATGAATCAGATTCTCCTGAACTGATACATCAGTCTCATGATCAATATCTTAAACATCGATCACATGATATGTCTTGGGGTGATATTTTTGATGATTTTACTCAGGAAAATAATCTCTCATATCACTATACCTATATAGAAGATTCACTGAATATTAAATCATTATAAATTTCTCCATCATCTTAAATAGTCAAAAAAACATGGGTGCCAACATGCGCTCCCTCTTAACCATATAGTGATCGGATCTTGCCGACACCTGAAGTAATACATGATCAACCAATTGAATATCAAGAGGTTGATGTTATCGATCAGAATAAAATATTTTTTATATTAATTACATATCCATATATTTGACAATCAACTAAATCTTATTTGATATCTCCAACATGAGAATCAATTAAAAAACTAGAATCACCTTCTCATATCAAGTACAGATGTGATATTCATGACCAACTACAAAGTGACTAATTTTGTTCCATTGAAATAGCATAATGATAATTTTTGTTATTTTACATCTCAATGAGTTATAACTACTTCCTCCATGATCCCCCAAATTCTAGGATGCCTCCTCACATCATGTACTCGAGTACTTGAATAGTATGCTACAATTTTCAAAATGTGTAGGGGTGAAAATCGATATTCTTAAATACAAAGGTGCCCAATGTTTTTTTTAATCCTTACCAGTAGCATGAGGTAATGGATTAATCCAAAAAATGTATGTTCTATAAAACCCCATAGAAATGTACTATCTCCCAGAAATATTTCTCCACCAAATATTCCATATTTTATGTCTCAGGTATCGGGAAGTAATGGAATAATGGTTTTCAACTGGTCTTCAATCACCAACAAAGTGTCATTCTTTTGAGGAGTCCTAGGAAGACTCAATAAAATTTACATAGGTAAATCATCCAATTTCAATTATATTATGGAAATAATATGTAATAGCCCTCCAGGTAGTTGATTCTAATCTTTCAACTTCTAATAGGATATCATTGATTAAAAAACCCTACTATTTACTTTTTCATTCCTTGTGACCAATAATATCCACATAGTTCATGGTACATTTTGATCCAAAAAAAATCCCCCACCCACATAAAGGTATGAATATAATTTATCATCTCTATAGACAAAATTTTTTCATATGAACAAGGTTCCACACATAAATGATCTCATCCTATTTTATATTCCAATCAAAAGGTGAATTTAAAACATCAATGCATTCCCTCAAGGACAAAAACACATGATAATTATATTTCATCCCCTTGATACTGGTTAAAAAGATTAGAATTCAATGATATTTTTATGAATAATATTTTCCCCTAGACCACTTGAAATTATATATTCATCTCATCCAATATATCCTTTGTATTCATCTTATAACAAGATTTATGAAATTTCAATGTCTTTGTTTTTTGTATAAATGATTCGAAAACATTCTTCCCCTTTTCTAATATATAAGGTAGCTCAAATTATAATTATTTCAAATACTCATCCCATTTATTTGTCTGGATACTTAGGGATCACTATGTAAATATATACATTATGTTTTTTAATCACTATAAAGGGTTATTTTTTACCAATAGCTATTGACACTGAAACATTAAATCATAAACCAGCACAAATACCTCAATTTCATGAATTTTGAAATTCCATTCATCTGGACTCAATTGTATCAACGGATACAGCACAACTTGATCTACCAGCATCAACAATACTGTATGTCTGATACATGACATATCACAAAATATGGAATATACCTCACACTACATGGTAGAGTAAATTTTTTTTGATATTAAATTGACTCTATAACTCCAATAAGTCCTTATCGAATGCTTTGTACCACTCAAACATGACCCCATTCTTAGTCAGGCCCAAATGTAGTGATTCTAAAATGATAAAATACATAGATTAATCTATTATAATAGTAGTTAAACCAAAAATTAATGTGGATATAAAAATTATTGGGCTCATCCAAATAAATAACTTAATAAATATTCTTCAGGTCCCTTAAAAAATATTCCTAATAGATTATTTCAAATAAACAATATACCATTTCGATCAATAATATAGACATATATAGCTTAGAATGTATCTTATTCTCTCTTAGAATAGTCAAGATGATTTCAACATGATGGGAATGATCATAATGACCCTTATTGTACATCTATATTTTATCCACAAAACAACAACAAATTGATCCATGTATGGGCGAATGATTGTGTTAATAAATTCCATTATCATAAAAGCTACATTCTTATTCCCAAATGGGATCATGTTGAATTCATATCACGAATAAAAACTTATAAAAGAATTTAAATTTATATTATATGTTTTCAATCTATGATTATTATACTATGACCTCCACTAAATCATGTAGAACATAGAATCTCATCTCAATTGTTCAAATAAATGATCGATATGGAGATAAGGATTCTAGTTTCTATCCATATACCAATTAAACATCTAATAATCGTCCCATAAACACAACAACTCATTATCTATATTAATAAAAAATAGGTGAAACCATAGGTGACATACATGGATGGATAAAACCCATATCCATCAATTATCCCAACAGGATTGTATGTAATTGAAGCTATTTTGGTTCCAATCCTAATGGGGGGATATAAAATAGTTTAGCAACTAATATGAGGTCAATTATAAATAAAACATCTCTCTCGGGATGCATCCCTGATATGAATTTTATAAACATTTACAATAATCGATCCATTATAGGTTGAAAGACACTATTCACCACACCCCTTTAATATAATAAAAGTCATGAATCCTTGGGGGTGAGATCCCTTGGTCAATGATGAACTAAAACTAAATGATATTAAATGATATCTCATACTCCATGATGAATATAATTGATACCCTCATGTGAGAAAATGTTAATTATCATGTTGTAACAATCTATGTGGGATGTTTTTATACCCATTTCCCCATCCCAAAAAATTAAAAAACTAACTTTCATGTATAGAATGATCACAAAAGAAATGTTACTCACCAACATTTAGGGAACAACTATTTCATGAATAAGTGTCCCTTGACCACACTCCTAATGTTTTTTCGATCATCATTACCCTACCCAAAAACTCCACCATCAGACTCAAGAAATTCACAAGTTGAGAAGATATAAAATAATTTAATGACACAATATCAAATAAAGCATTATCTCCTCAGTATCCCCCAGTATAAGATGAAAATCATGTAACTATTCTCTCCCTCTGCGATGTGATGTTGTCTAAGTCCCCTGAACATCATTACTCTGCTGATATGGGTGGTCTTTCACTTAGGTACCTCATCTATCCTATTGAATGACATGTCCAGTTGAACTCTAAATAATTGGTATGTACGGTTTAAAATATCCCCACACCATAATATAAATCATTCTAGTTCCTATATCACCTATAATATAACACTAGTTCCTTTATAACCATTGTAGATTCTATATGTTGACGCAATATCGACACTCCACCTGTGGTTGTGGTACTTCATATGAATGTTATCAACCCAACTACATTGGTAGAAAAGTAATTTAATGTTTTCTTGGGTGACTTTTCATCCCCCATGACCACAATGCTTGCCACTACACAAGTTAATTTTCTCATAGAGATGCTTCCTACCATCAAAAGGTGTACATTCCAGTAATCCAGTAGGAAACACTTTCCCTCTAATAGAATCCTATATATGGTCCACATCATAAATTGTTTCATTATCAACTATCTTATAAAAATTCATTAATCATAAGATATTAACATTATACTTAATATAACATTTTTGTCCTTCTAGAAAAAATAGCAATATAGTTGCATCAACCCCTACCAGAACAATTAAAAGGGATTGAAATTGGTGAAGAATCCAATATAGTCCATCAAAGATATAATCCACTGGTTAAACCACATAAAATATTCATCCCTCTACTAAATTTGTGACATTGGGTATAATTTCTCCATGAACATCCTATAAATGTACTTCCATAGCATGACATCCAACAGTTCATCCGTATCTTGAATATCACAATAGTACATCACATATCCTTACAACATACAATAATAATATGTTATTATCATATCTGAAAGGGTATCTAAATGTACAATAATTATCTTCATTAGTTAATTATAGAAAAAAAATTCCTCATATCCACTCTCTCTGGTGATGGTCAGATGGTGCTGCAACTAGAACTCCCATTTCAGATCAGAAATATTTTGTAAATCCTCCCCATGTATCATTCCATGAACTACATAAAATGAACAATTTCCTAAAAAATATTATCATAATTCTTTTATCCTAGAACAATCAAATAATCTTATCCAACATCTATAGAATCATTTCATGCAATTTCCTCCTTATATCGATAAAAAACACCATCATGATGGATTGTCTATACAATTCCAAACAAAACTCTTAAGAAACATAACACATCATTAAAATATTTTACTAATATATATTCGCATATGTCTGTAATAATTCATCCCTAATACACAACCACATATTCCTAACTGATCCACAATCACTACCCTCAACCGTCACTATCATGGTGCATGGGTAATGTGGGGTTAGAATATTTGAAATCTGTCGACGCCGAAATCTGCTTAAAGCCAAAAGTGGGAATTTTCTAATAAAATGAGGACATATTTCTACTCAGTGTCTAATTTCAGGAGGAACAGATGTGTCACTTCGAAATTACAAAGGGTGCACAAAAAAACAGCTCTCCCGCAAAAAAAAATGTAGTATCCAAAAGAGTTTTTCGCATGGCACAAAAACATGTGCACAGCCCCCACCTGTCGTGGAAATGTGCACACCGCCGACACTAGGCATAAAATCCTTCCTACAACCGATTCCGATACTAGATTTTTCTGTACTGATCAACTTCTACATTAACCTAGTGACCCCGAGTGCCTATAAATAGAATGGATCCCCTTTGACTTCTGGTGTCTAAAGAATCTTAATCTTCTCATCTATGCAAAAACACATACCTCTAGACGTAAAATATGGCTTTTATATGTGGGATATTCCGTGATAGGTCACACATGGTTCCACCTTTGCACGATACCACATTGTATTGACCCTCGCCCATGTCTGTAAACATGGGATACCTTGTGCGTAATCCCTTTCCCTTTCAAGAAATTACATTCCCTTGCATGCAAAACCACATCCACACTTTCCACACAATCCTCATCAATTGGGATCACAATAGGACTTTTTCGTGCATCTTTTCCGATTGCGTTCCAATTTTGTGCAAACCTCTCCTATTGTGCGCAATCCTCCGGGTCTGCTCACCCCACCCTTTTCTACATAGCTTTTCCATTAGTGCACAAGATTCCCTACTTTGGAATACCCTTTACCTTTTATGTCCCTCTTTATGACAACATATTCGAGCGATTCATACACCCAAAACATCTATGTCACCCACACTTTTTGTGTAGGCCACTCTAGGAACGTACAATGTAACATCTAAGTCCCTTAGGTGGTGTTTTCCATTGTGTTTCCTCACTTCATGCTTCTTCACATAAGAATACCAATGGTTATTTATTCTTCGCATAGCCAAGATAATGTGGGCCCCTTAATAATCACTCAATAAAACCACCTAACCACAGTATTGTTGACTCCTTCCCTTCCCGATTGGCGAGTGGGTATCAGTTAATTATGTTCTAGGGGTGCGGGGAGAACTCACGTTGTACGAGAATCAGGACCTTAAAATACCATGTATCATCATCCTCGGCACATGATGTTAAACTGTGACCTATCCCCATGCATTGTACGCAGGGTTCCCCACCTTGGACATTCTGCACACCCACTGGTCTCCACGGGAGTGAAATCATTCCTCACATGGAATGGTATCCTCTTTATTAGAGTGGTGTCTATCCATGGTGAAAGGCAAACCATCTAGGGGTAATTCCCTAGCCTTTCATGTGGGAGGTAGTATCCCTTCCCCTCCTATCATCTTCCTTGAAAAAATATAAGAGGTTAGAGGGGAATAGGGGACTACGTTACCCCATCCCTCTCCTACTGGGCTTTGACACCACTGGGCCTCCACCCTTGTGTAGGCACTTATCTCCATTTCTGTTCGATGCAGACCACATGTAAGACCTTGTTTCCACATGGGATATTAACCATGTGTAAGAACATGTTATCATTTTGGGATACTAACTAAGCGTCACACCAATCCACACCCCATGAAAGTACCTTTTGTGACGTGATCATCAGGACTTTGCTACCTCTTGTTTCTCACACCGAGCATGAGTCATGTTGTCTTAGAGTAATATCAACCAAGAATTCCTCTATGGGACACCTTATATTGTAATACCCACACCCATCATGATCAATAGGGACATTGATCCTTGCCAAGGAAGGGTATATAAGAATCCTCCAAGTGTTTCATCCCAACAATCATTGGTCCCGACCATCTTGATGTCATATCACCAAACTCTCACTAACTATGTAGTCTTTGATCATTTCCAAGGCAAGGTACACAGGAAGCCTCCCTTATGTTCAAGCTCACCAACCATTGGTCTTGACCATCTTCACGTTGGTGCACCAAACACTACCAAATTATATGGACATTGATCCTTTCCATGGTAGGGTAAGTAGGAAGCCTCCCTGATGTTCAATCACAACACCCATTGGTCCCAACCACTTCATGGTGGTTCACCAACACCTCTCCCAAAATACGAGGATTTTGATCCTTGCCATGGTAGGGTACATAGGAAGCCTCCTTGATGTTCATGCCCACTAACAATTGGTCCCAACCATATAAAGATGCTTCACTATCACCCATGCCGAACTACGTGGACATTGATCCTTACCAAGGCAGGGTTCATAGGATGCCTCCCTGAGGTTCAAGACCAACACGTATTGGTCCCAACCACTTCACGGCGGTTCACCAACATTAATACCGAACTACGTGGACATTGATCCTTACCATGGTAGGGTATATAAGAAGCCTCCCTGAGGATCAAGCCCAACTCCAATTGGTCCCGAACACTTTATGGTGGTTCACCTACACCAATCCCAAACTACGTGGAATTTGATCCTTACCAAGGTAGGGTACGTAGGAATCCTTCATCAGGTTCAAGACCAACACCCATTGGTCCCAACCACTTCACGGTGGTTCACCAAAACCCATCCTGAACTCAGTGGACTTTGATCAACACCAAGCCAGGGTACATACGATGCCTCCCTGAGGTTCAATCCCAACAACCATTGGTCCCGACCACTCCATGTAGGTCCACCCCCAACCTGCATGACATTTAACAATGTTCTCCTTTTGACCTTCATGACACTAAATTGCCCCCCAATTAGCAGTAAGCTATTGTCAACCCCAATTAGCAGTAAGTCGTTGTCAACCCCAATTAGTGATAAGCCTTTGTCAACCCCAATCTGCGGTAATCCATTTTCATCCCTAATTAAGGGTATGGAGTTTTCAATCCCAATCTTCGGTAATCCATTGTCTACTTAAATCAATGGTAAGCCGTTGTCGAACACAATCGACGGTAAGTCTCCATGATCCCCAATCTCGAGTATGTTGTTGTAGTCCCCTTCAGTGGGACCCACATCTCTGGTCCGCCCTCATGGCGTCAGACAAACCTCGGGCTGCTAACAACACGTAATCCCCATTATATCATTGGGCCATTGTCTTCTACACACACCCTGATCCTATACCACATCTTAAACTACCTGGAAATTGATTCCCTACCACGAGGATATGTAGGAGGTCTCTTCGAGGCTCTAGCCTAAAATCACCACCGCCCTTGAGTAGACTCTATTTCATTCTTCATCAACTCTCAACCCTCCATCATCCACATTGATTATTATTCAGGCCGCCACATCCTGTTGGGATAATGCGGCCTCATTTCCCATTCTTTTTAGCAACAACTACGTAACTAACCACGTGTTATCCCCAACATCATTGTTCCCTCCAGGAGTTTCACCCATCTAATCCACTCGATTTAGTCTTCCGATTAGTCTAATTAATCTTTGATAGATGTTAAAATTGTGGAATACCCTATGTTAAACATGGTAATCAGAGAAAAACATCATATAAATGACTATGGTATTTAATACCCCACATTCGACATGGGATGCCTCATGAGTCCCTGCCTTCGATATTCCCTATACTAAGGCGAAGAAACCCTGATGCACTAGTTTTATAGCATCTCGACATGCCTGTGACATCCAATTTGACTAATCCCCCGATGGAAGGTTGTAGCCCTGACTAGACACCTTGGAATGACTTGACAAAAGTAGTGTAATTAACTAGAGTCCATGAAGATATGGTATTGGGAAGAATTTAACGAACAACATCTTAATATATAAGAGAGGCCCAGAATAGGTAAAGGGTTCCGTGGAGGAATCCACTGAAGGCGGAACAGACAAACCATCATCCCATTTTGATTAAGGAGAAAATGTCCCTGTATAAGAGATGGATAGTTCCCACCTTTGGAAAGCGGGAATGTGGGGAACATCAAGAGCGTCCTCATCGCCATCAAATAGATGAATGCACGAGCCCCATGGAAAGAATAAGAAATAGAAATGGTGATCCTCACATGAAGATATTCTCCACAATGTGGAGATGAGTAGCGTTCGAGACATCAGTGGAGTAGTGTGTCACCAGATCCTGTTATCTGGCACTGGTTCCCGCCAAGAAAATAGTGACCCTGGCAAGAAACTCAACAAATGTTGGGGTAGTTGAATGATAGAAATCATGATGTGTGAAGTTGTCAGCGTGGATCCTTCTTACGAGCCTTGGAAGATAGAATGACATTGTGGAACTGGACATCAATTTCTTTGATTCAAAAATAATGGATCAATCTCCCCGCTTTTCAGGAACCAAGCTACTAATTCACGAATCTGATTGCCACCCACCCCCTGACACAATGGTAGTGTTAGCACCAATGTAGAAATCCTGCATGGCTCCATCGCTTCCGCTATATCATCCACACTCGTATCTGCTGGGTTCCCACACCCCATCTCCCCTTTTTAAATCATTTAGAAAAGGGTAATAAATTACCTCGTACACCGATAAGAGGAGGATATGATTATCCCGGCTCAGGATATGTATATCCATGATTTAGATGCATCTTCATATCATCACCACCATCTCCCCTAAGGTCCGCATAGGGAGCCACTACTCCCTACCCTAATGTACAGTCGTTTCTAGAGCCTCCCCCCTGGAATGTCTTGACGAATCACCCCTACGTCGATGAGGTAGGGTATGTCTGGGTTGGCCCGGTTGGGATCCCATTTTAGGGGTCCCCAAAGAGGGACCCCACTATGTCATTCCAGTCCAACCACTCATCCCCACGGGCTGAAGAGCAGGTAAGCTATGTACCTGCACAACCGGCCCTGGTTTAGTTAACCCGATGCCTGCGTCGGGCGCAGGCTGAGGAGGATGCCCACTAAGAGGAGGTGGCATCAAAAACTATTGTGGCTCGGGCCACCGCCGATGTGTATCTTCATCACCCTACTTACACAAAGTATGGTCACATATATACCCCACCCAGATCTAGGCCCCAACATCCCCATAGGATGGCAGGGTTGATTCTCTCAGCTGCCGGCCTAGGGAGTACCCGTCGTGGACCGACCCAAGGCAGAGACACCCAATAATGAGTTCCTCCTCATACTGCCACCATGGAGAACATTGGTCATCCCCACTTACATGATCAGCATGGAGGTACGCATCATGCTACCTTCCATCTGACAAGGATCATTCCCACGATAGTGACATTCATTACGGAAGCCTCTCTCGTACTCTTTACATTGGGTATGGGGTAATTTCTCCTTCCACGGACAACCAATATGGAGATGTTACACATTTGGTCGTTATTCAAAATGGGGGCCATCCCGATGTGCCAACAATAGCTGGCGATGTTTCTCCTGTCCTTCGCAATTGGAGGGGGAATGGTCAGTTTTTCTTCAATTTGACCCATCATAGAGGTCCTACCCATGTTCGCCTTGAACAGTACGAGGACCCTCCTCACAGTGATGCTACCAGGGGAAGCCAGCATGGGGGTCCCACACATGCTCCTATCTTCTTCGGTAGAGGTCCTACCTAATCCATCATTTCCAATGGTGGTCCCCTTCGCACATCAGGTGATGGACAAGAAGGTTCTCCCCGTGTTCTAGTTGATAACTATCCAGGTGATCCTCGCACCCCATCTCAAATAGGAAGAAGTCATCCCCGCCCCAGCACCCACAAGGCCGATGGAACTCCTCATGCTAGTAATCTGCCATGTCCCGAAGAGCCATCCCAGAGAAGGTGTGTGGGTTGTTTCCCCCATAAAAACAATTCTCAGAATATTCAGACTGAGATCAAACCAGTTTTCTTCTTAGATTCTAAGTCATAATAAGACTCATTGATGGAAACCTTTCCTAGATCCTCTGTGTCAAGGCCTGGGGAAGGAAATTGGTGCACCAGCCACAGTCTTTCAGAATTTGAGGTCCATTGGATTTCCACCCCCCTCTATATGTACATATAGGAGGTAGAACATTTGTTAACCCCATAGGATCTAGCCATTCAATCGCCGCCATCATCACCAGAAGTACTCAACACCTCAATTAGAGGTCACATAGAGAAATTATGGGGACCAATGGAAGATGAAAAATGGTGTGGTCTATTGACGATATCTATAGTCCCTATTCCATGAACTACATTCACCAGATCGCCTTAGCACAATACAGTGGCTACGTCACTATACTCTTCAGAGGATATCCCAAGATGCGACAGCTTGTTAGCTCGCTCGTTGTATTCTCCACCGCCAAGACTGCCATCTTAGTAGTCTGCATTAGTACCGCTACCAGTTACCCAACCACCTTTAGTATATGAGTGGAGAAATAAAGGGCCATTCCATGAATTTGGATCAAGGATCTTGTGGAATATTCTTGCACCAACCCATTTTCCAGAGATGTTTTGGCCTGTTGCAGCAGAAAAATTTGGGGCACTAGAAGCACTCACCCAGGAAGAGGTTGGATTCTTTAACCAGACCCTCTGAGTGATCCATTTCTATCTTTGCCAATGACGAGTGGCCTAACAGAAGAGTTAGGAAAATTTTGAAGATATCGTCCAACAATGTCGTTTGGTCGATTTGGTCGCACTCCCCATGGCCCAGTGCCTGGAGTCACCAGGAAGCCATAATTCCCTCTAACATTGATGCATCCATAGATTTAATTTTCTCTGTAGGATAATCAATGGGGATTATCCTCATGTTCAAATTCATGTATGGGGGTAGTATGTGGACCTCTAATTTATTTCCATCTGGCGGCAGCCCAATTTTCCAGGAAACATAGTAGATATGCCTCCAGGAAAGATCGTAGTTTTCATGGTTGACCTATCAATGAGAGAGAACGATGTGGATCTCCTAGATGGGTACTTACCCACAAATGGTGTTTTAAAACAATTGGATCTATTGGGAAGGGTCACTCGATAGGATAGAAATCTACTGGGTCTTCATGTGCCAAATGAGGAACTAGTCCATAGCTGGATTCCCAACAAGGGAAAGGAACCCATCAGATCCGTCAAAACCTCTAACATATATGGCTCCATGAAGATGCAATAGACAATCCTGAAAAAGTTATGTTGCGTCAGAAACTCGCCAAAAACAAAAATTTAGTTGACGACCTCCGTGCTGAATGTGCTGCGGAGCGATGGCCAGACAACAGTGAAACATAACTGGGGTAGTAGAGGCAGGCACAACTTCCCCTTGGAGAACTGCCCCTAGGTGACCCTAACCATCTTTCCCACGTAGACAGGGTTGAGGATGAAACATATGGCATGAGGGCACGGTATGTGTCAAAAAAATCATTCTGAATGGCCTGACAATCCTCGGGACCCAGCTCAGTTTCCCCCAGCTACTCCATAGGTCTTTCAACCAACCGCCCCACGAGCCATTGGGCAGTTTATCAGGCCGAAGAACCCGCCAATGCACTGGTGGTCAGGGATCCCCATCTAGGCAGGAATCCCTAACAAGATGATCCAATGGTGTCACTCAATGACCACTTAGATGCTTTAGAGACTCGACAGATGGAAATTCCACCTAATGTAAATCCATACCAGGCATGGGTGGATGATATGCCATCCCCCACAGGTTTCATAAATACTAATTTTTATCCTTTCACTGGAAAAAGGGACCTGTCAAATCACCTGGACAACATTATCTCAAGTTGTGTGTCTATGATGGGGACTCCAGCGCAGCAGGAAGCTGCAAAAAATCAATTTTTCGTACACACATTGGCAAGGTCGACGTTCGTCCTGTACAACTAGCTCCCCATCAGATAAGTAGCCAGCATGGAAGATATTCATAGGCATTATCTCTACCAGTTCTGTTCCACCACTCATAATATGAGTATCGTGGACCAATTCAAGTGAATACATAGGCCTGATGAGTGTGTTGTAGACTTTTTGTCCTAGTGGAAAGGGATCACATACTCCATTGAAATGTCAGTGAATCTGGAGAAATTGCTGACGATGTGCGTATGGAATGTCAAGACAGAACTGGTCCCGTATATGATCACCTAGAACTACAATTAGGGATTCTGAGACATCTCTGATAAGGAATAGTTCCTATAATAATCCTTACAGCAGGATATACGTTCACGTTTGTTTCCTCAGGAAACCCCCGTGAGAAGGGATGCTAGGGTCGAGCCCGCCACAGTGGCTCAAATAGAGGCCCCCAAAAATAAGAGTTTTTTATAGTGGTGACGCTTCCATAGCCTCACAGAGGCCCCCCACCACCTGCATACCCTCTGGCATAGGAACGCCATCCCATGAATGGGAAGGTGCCCCCGCACAATGCGCCACCATCCCCTTGGCGAGGTAACTAGTCCCCACCACATCGGCATGCCCCTTCAGCCCCACATCAGGGTCAGGCTCCAAGGGTCCCCTTCCCGGACTGGCGGATCTAGACCTACTCGTTCTACGCGGCACAAGTCCCTGGTTATTTCGGAGGTTCCCTAAATTAGGGGATTTTATGTTTTCAAATATGTAGGAGACCAGAAGAGGCGAAACTCACAGATCACCGTAATTACTACCCCTATCACCAGATCTTGGGGAATACACTCGAGCACAGATATGTGTATAATGAATGGATTCAAGACTAGGTGGATAACAACACAGTCCAGTTAGGTCTAGCTCCAACACAGGTGGCATGTCTCTTCGTGAGACCAGACAATAGCAGTGACAATGAAGGTGAGTGGCATCAGGTTTCTAACTGCGGGTCATAGATGTATGATGATTGGGTTGCTCGAAAAGTAGTTTCACATGCCCATGGTGTTATTTTCGTATGCCTAAATCATCTAGAGCCTTCAGAAGCAACATCTACTACTTTTTCATCATTGTCTCAGAAGTCCCCATCTTAGAAGAGTCGGCACCCGTGGCGTAAGGGAAAACAATGTCCCCCACCAATGTCGTCGTCATCTTGTACTCTCAGTGACTTCATGACTCGAGAGATGACAATTACTCCAAGAATATGTTAGGTAGTGGATGACTATTCATGTGACGGTCAAGGGTAGTCCTCAATTATTAATATTGAGATGGTAAACCCCTATACAATTCATGATGATGAGGTGTGTAAGGTGGATCCGCCCGACATCCCCACCCATTTTTTTGCATCGATGGAGCCACGTAAATATGGGACTTTGGAGTGTCTATGTCTGTAATATTTTCCAGGATGTTCAAATGAATGAATCCAGGTAGCAGGCCCAGTGTAGAGATCATCATACACAACTTTCTCATCGGAAGTCATCAGGTCAACCTCCACCGATGTTCGTGTTGTTGGATTTGGCAGAGCCACTCGACTGCACTGAGACCATCCACACAATGTTACAGGCTAGCCTCATTTGTTTGGCACTCATATGGTAGTCACTCTGCATGATTTTACTAGGGAGCAGTGGGATATTCCTAATTCCAGTTAGCTGATGGCCCAGTCAGTAGTGCCCACCAAACCTCCTATCATAGAACGAGCACTTGTAAGGATAAGTTCATTCCTGGCGCAGAAGTACGATTTTTTCAAACATTTTTCCTTAATTCCAGCAAAGCTCTCCATCCTTGAATCCCTTATCCTATCATCATATATTTATGTGGCCCTCGACGGGGCTTTATAAATCCCCTTGCAGTTTGAGACGGAGGTAGAAGCCGCAGAATCCTTTCCTATTGAGGCGGTTGAGAATGCTGAATGACAGGACATCATCTCATTCTCTGGAGAAGATGAAGGATCTACCATACTAGTGCACATTATCCCACTATACATCACCATCTAGTTTAATGGCGTATAAGTTCTTCATTGTCTTGTCGACATGGGCTATGGAATCCACCTAATCCAGACTCAAACACTACAAAAAATGGGATTGTAGGAAGATGATCTGAGTCCCTCTAAACTAAGAATCCAAGGATATAAAAGGTAGAATCAGAAATTTGTCAGCACGATCCATTTGAAGACCCAGTTCAGTGGTCTAATTTCTAGCACAGTGTTTATGGTTGTCTCCCAGGACACCGCCTACAATGAATTTGATGGGTAGGTCGTGGCTCCACCATCATGTGGAGGTTCTTTCATCATAAAACCAGTGCCTTATGTATTCCATAATGGTCGCGTGGGTGTGATTCAAGGTGACACATCCCCCTTTTCCTCCTATGAAGACTACTATCTGGATGCTGACTATTACAATAGTGAGGACATGAAGATTCAGGCATACGAGGTTGACCATACTACAGCTGCAACTGACCCGTGGGCAGATCTAGATGATGCTTACTTCTTTCCAATAAATTTATTGGACGCTACAACTCCAAACATATGAAAATTATTCATTGTTTCTGGAACGAGGGGGGAACCCATTCCCAAGTCTATGTGATGGTGTAAGATAACCTCATACTCCTACAAAAAAGAGTTTTAGGTGATCCCGGATCTTCCTACTCCAATAAGGTAACAGTTTGTCTACCCCATGGAAATTTCAATACATCATACCTACTTGTTTCTCCAGATTGGAATTAACGAGATCAATCCAACGTACCACTATTTATTCAATATCATCAAATGTGGCCCCATGTATTGAAGACCAGATGGGATCAGATCAACAACCTTCATCGTTATGGTTGTTGCATCACATGAGTTCCCATATGCAATGTCCACTGCCGCTTAGGCTGGTACCAGCATCCCATCAGGAGCTGCCGACATAGAGGAATATTCTCCCACTGAGGATCACCAATACTTAAGGGAGGAAGTTGATTTATAGGATCCTCTCCCCACCATTGAATTTGTAATATCTTCCATGATTGATATGTTGGAACAGGTGAACCTTGGTAGCAAGGAAGACCTGAAACCCACAATGATCAGTTCCTCTAGTCCCATTGGGCAGAAACATCAGTACATATACATCTTTAAACAATATCATGATGTATTCACCGGGAGTTATGATGAGATGCCAGGACTGTATCCTTAGGTAGTTTCCCACTGCCTCGGTCTCCCGGAAAATCATTGCTTGTTCATGAAGCCTCCCATAAAGATTCACCCTTCACCCGGTGCTATTGTTGAGGTAAAATTTGATAATATCATCATAGAAAATTTTGTTAAGGAGGTCTAGTGCCCCAAGTGGATGTCTAAAATTGTGGAAATCAGAAATAATAAGGGAATGATCATAGTCTACATCGACCTCTAGGATCTCATCCATCACTATCTGAAGGTTGATTTTCCTCTTCCGGTGACAAAATTGTTGATTGGTGCTACAGCTGGGTTCCAAGCCCACTTCTTCATTGATGGGTAATCCAAGAATAACCATAACTGAAAATCCACAGAGGATGAATATTATATATATTTTATAGAACCACAAGGTACTTTCTCTAACCATGTCATTCCCTTTGGTTTAAAGAATGCAGGTTCCACCTATCAGTAGGATATGCATCGCATATTTAAGAAAATTATTCAAAAATTGGTGGAATGAAAGGTGGATGATCCGGTGGTCAAATCATGAAAGCGTTTGGATGATCATAAGGACCTTGATAATGTATTCAGATTCCTCTGTTCCCACCACCTGATGTTAAATCCATTTAAATGTGCCTTCGGGGTCACCACTAGAATGTTTCCTGGCATCGTTGTCAGATAAAAGGAAATTAAGATTGACCGAGAGACGATTAAGGACATTAGCTAGATGTATCCTCTGAGAAAAATTCAGTTGATTCTAGGTTTACATGGACACTTATCCTTCTTAAGCTGATTCATCGCAAATTTGGATGACAAGTTTAAGCCCTTTACTCAGCTCATGATGAAAGGCATCGTCTATGAGTGGGAAGAAGAGTTTCAAACTACTTTTGGGGAATTCAAGTAATATCTTCTCCATAATCCAGTATTAATTCCACCCATATATGGAATGCTTCCAGTTCATCATGTGACCACCCTAGAATGATCTCTTAGTGCCCTTATCTCCCAGAAGAACAACGAGTGAATGGATAATAGCCTCTACTAGCTCAGTCACATGCTCCTCGATACGGAGACCAAATACTTCCATATCGTGAAAAGATACCTTGTACTGGTATTCACAATTTATAAATTTTGACATTACTTGCAGAAACATGAGGTACAGCTGGTGTCCCATGTAAATCCACTGATGTACATCCTGAACAGCCCCATGTTGACTGGCCTTCTGGCTTGGTGGGCAGAGATTCTCTAGCAGTTCAACACCAGGTTTGTCCCCCAGACGGATATCAGAGGGTAAGAATGGGAAGACATCCTTGTTACTCATCCTACCCCTGCGGACCAGTCTCTAGACCATGATTTTCTTGATGAGGCAATCGTGGTGGCAGACCAAGTCAACCTATTTTGGAAAATGCACATTGATGGTTCTTCTTAGATCCCCACCGGGAGAAGTATCAATGACCGAAGACTGAACAGTGTTGTTCTTGGAATCATCTACATTACCCCACCAGAAGTTGTTCTGCCATATTAAGTCTTATTGTTAGAAGGTTTCACCAATAATGATGTAGAGTATCAGGCTCTCATTATTGTCCTCGAGTTGTACCTCAAGATAGATGTTCCCCATTTGAATATGAAAGGGGACTCTAAATTAATCGTCATGTTGATCAATGGTTACTATGTCATCAGAATGCTAGAGCACATACCATTGTTGGAACACACTCCCTAGCAGATGTCCCAGTTCCAATTTTGGCCATAAGTTACTCATGTCCATCAATCTCAGAACGGTTGATCTGACGCCTTGGCCAGCCAGGCTGCATCACTTGCGGAGCCCGAACAGGATGATATGATTATCCACAAGGCACACCAAAGAGTCATTCCTCATATTACTCCAGATGATGATGACAGCCTATAGGTAAGCCACCTTACTGCTTCCACCTCCACCTGAGGACCCCCAGACCCCCTTGATGTAGTGATTGAAGTGACTCTTGATTGGAGAACCTCCTTTGTTGATTATCTCCAGAAGTGTAATCTCCTAGCAGATCGGGATGAGTGTGAGAGAACCTTACACCGCAAGTTACAGTTCACCATCCCGGACGACCCCTATCATGAGAAGAGCCTATTCAAGAGTATGTTTGATGGGGTCCTCCTCTATTTCATTCAAAGAGCTATGATTTCCCATTTCATGTTAGAGGTTCATGCCTATTCCTGTAGGGTTCATCAGATTGGGATTAAGCTATCTCACCAGATCCAGAGGCGGGGGTACTATTGGACCTCCATGATCCATGACTACATCTAGTTCTCCAAAAGTTTCCATGTCTTCCAAATTCGTGCTAACTTCATGCATAAACTACTAGATCCTATCCACTCCACCATGTACTATTGGCCATTTGCGATATGGGGACTCGAAGTCGTGGGACCATATTCAACTATGATTTCTCCCAAGTGAAGATTCATCCTGACTGCTACTAATTTCATCTACCAGTGGGAAGAGATAGATCCACTCAAGATGGTCAGGGCCCATTCCATCGGTTACTTAGTGATCTCCAACACAATCTAATGATTTGGTGTCCCTCATGCTATCCTAGACGATAACGACACGAACATTTGAGGAGTTGAGCTGAAGAAATTATATGCTAATTACAACATCCATTCTAACCATACCTCCGGCAATCATGCACTTGAAAATGTATAGATCGATGCATTCATAATAATCCTCTATAAAATTTTATAGAAAATCGTTGGTAAAAATAAAAATATTTGGCCAAACACGCTCCCCAACTCTATCTAGGCTTATCAAACGACAACTCATAATTCCACCAAGGTGACCACATATTCCTAGATGTATGGGATGGAGGCCATCCTGCCCATTGAGATTAAATTTAACTCATTGTGCACAAATATCTATGAGTATAAAGCTCTAGATAAAGTTGTGTAAATATGTCTGGCTGAGTTGGAAGGGCTCAATGAGAACATGCTTCATGACCTGCACCATCTGGAAATGCATCAGAATAGGATAGCTAGAGCTTTCAACCAAAAAGTTTTCCTCCTCTCTTTCTTTCCTGGTGACTTGTTGATGGCCCTGATAACACCAATGATACATGGTAGGAAACCACCCAAGTAGGAGCACAAATGGGATGGACCTTACATTGATCACAATTTTTACTGCAATGGCCAATTCTCAATGGTTACCATTTATGGCGAGCGTATAACTCCTCCATCCAATGTTGTGTACCTCAATAAATACATTGATTGAGTCTATATGGTCTCGCACGACCCTAATGTTTATTATGTTCTTATACGACCTTAAACTATCCAGTCCTACATGACCATTCAATGTGAGATGTCCTGCTTGACATTAAACTGTGTGACATCTTACATGACGTTAAACTGCATCTCATGAAGTATGTATGACTTGATTGTTATCCTCCCGGGATACATAGGAATGCTCAGATGCCTCATCTATATTCCATTCCCATGATTTTCTCGTTTGGATACCCCTCCTGAGTGTAGTTCCCTTAGACGATGTCAAGTGACGCAACATAATATTTTTTAGCCCCACTCGTCGAAATATTAGGAAGGTCACACAATGTTCACCTCCTTGATCTTCTAATCCCCTCACAACCTTACTGTATGAAGTTAAACTGCATGGCCCTTTCAAAACTATGTATGGATTGATTCTCACCCTAATGGGATACGTAGGGCCACTAGGTCATTTCTTCCCTAGGCCCATCCCCAAAAATCGGGAACTCCCATTAGGTCGAATCACATAATGAGGTGTAATACTTTTTCCTCATTCCATCCTAGATTATCCCGACCAAACCATGTATCCCTCTCCCCCAATGATATCGACATATTTTTTTTGTCTAGCTTGATATGAAATTATATGAGAACATTTATTCTTCCCACACTCCCTATACATGGGACTCTATTATCTTTCCCATCATAAGGGACCCCTAAATGACATGGATGATTGGACCAAGGGCTCCCATACCTTGATGGGCCGACATCATCAAGGATTTGGAGGTAAAATTTGATACATGTCCCATGTTTTGAATGCAGTAAATGGTCGATGATCAGTTACATTCCACCGAACTCCAGTCACACAAGGGCTGATACTGTGTTGTGAACCTTGTCAAAAGTTGTCCACTATCATATTTGTTGCATTGTCATATTCCATATGCACGATGACTCTTCCTCCCCACTCATTTGTCCCATGCATATTCCATTAAACTATTAATCTATAGGAAAATCTCTATGACTGTAAAATAATATCACCATCATCCTCACTGCAAGACGTTAAACTGCAAATTGGATGTGACATTCTGTTTGTGGCCTAAACTTAGGTCCCTCTGCCTTCTCAGGCCCCTAGCCCAAGTTCTCACTAAAGATTCTATGATGTCCTTTGGGATTATGTCATCGTTCACATCAGTTTACCCTTCGTTCCGTACATGTCCCATGTTGGGGTATCTTTCCCTTATTTGCGTCCTTACTACATGATAATAAACATGACATCATCCTTCTCTATAACAATGTGTGGCATGATTCATATACTTATGGGATACGTAGGTCCGCCCTCACGTCTAGTCTTCGGGTCCAGCCCCATCTCTTAGCAACCTCCCTATCATCTTGGCCCCATGGCATCCTTTCTTCCATGAGAGGGGTATATAGTGTGGTAATTTCGATTTTCCCAATTAACATTGGTTTTGTAATGACCAGGAAAAATACCTCTCTCTCTTAAGATCCCGTCGTTCCTATCCCCTACACTTGTCTCTTCGAGTCGGCTTCCCTAATGTCAGGCCCCTCAACCCACTGAGCTGATTCTCCAATGTGCCCATGAGTATTACGGTTCAGAAATTGGATTGTCCGATTCTACCTGGACATGCTTTCACAAAATTTTTAGGCTTCCCATTACCCTTCATTTTTGTTTTCATTATCATTCAAGTCCAAAGGGCCCCCAAAATTAATGGATTCTTGGAATAAAGTATCTCCTACCATTACAGGCTATCTTCCTTGAGGCCCACAAACGACTTATTGATATAAGTCTCACATTGTGAATACGGTCAGTGGTTGACGCTGAATTGTTGTTCACATTTCAAGTCACATAATATGTATGATGTGTCTCGAACACGGTCAAAACCTATCCTCCATTTTCACACCAACCCCATCAAGCATAAAATATCTGTTAAATGACTCACATTGTTTTCCACTCCATCATGTCCACGTGGAATTTCAACACTCTCGATACTAAACTTCTGTGGGCATTTTCATGTTAGGAGGACAAACTAGGGTAATGTGCCATTGGGGGTGCCTCATAAACATCCCCAGTTACATGTATCCAATGTGTTTCAAGGACCTCTTCCACCTATGATTCCCACACTGAGTTTGAATAATGAGGGATTAGGGACCAGATTGAGTTATATTCGCTCTTGGAAGAGTTATGCTTCTTAATTGGTCTGAACTCTATGACCATAAACTAAGACCACTCCACGTCCTTGCCACATGATGTTAAAATTTCACAACATCTTCAGGAACTACTTCTAGATTTATTTCCATGATTATGGGAAATGTAAGAATTCCCAAACATCTCATCTGTGGGTATAGCTCAACTGGGTGCAAGTATCTCCTACCCCATATTCTACAATCTTTACTGGCTCTTGAGCCTGAGGTTTTATTTCTTTGTGTCACATTCATTGTTATGTCAACCTCATCCTCATTTACATCGGGTATAATTTTTAGCGCTGTGCACCTCCCCTCATGGACATCATTTTCCTGCATATGTCTAAGACATATGACTTTAAACTATGCCGCCTAGTCCAACATGAAATGAAACTATTGCGTCTATAAGGCATGATGTTAAAATTCATGGTTGGTCCTGTCACATGAACATAAATTTTGACATTATCATCCTAGCCACATGATGAAAAATGGAACTATATCTTGGTGTCCTCACTCGAGGGGACATCATCTTTGGTATTGACAAAATTCCAAACCATTTTCAACACCTAAAAAATGTTTGATTCCTTTGGAGATGCTTGGATTTTCCATTCTAGGTCCATCTATTCACCATAAAAAGGACACCCATTCCTCCTAAAGGACAAAAAATACCTTCAAATACCGCTTCAATTGGTGCAAGGGCAGACGGGAACTACCTTATTATCCATGGCACCGGTCTATTTCCATGACACTTTAAAACATACAAATAGCATGATTCCCACTCTCATGGGGTACGTAGTAATGCTCATGAACTTTTTCATAGGCCCAACATAACTTTCACTTTTAGTCCCCAAACCTAGAAGATTCCCATTGAACACCTCATGGTGATACATAATCCCACTGTCCTCATTCATTTCGGGTTTTGCAACAGCCACACCAAGTGCCTCACATGTAGTTTCCCAATTCGGTCTGAGTTCTATGGCCCTAAAAAAAGATCTCCCAAGAATTTACCATTTAAAGTCCATTAAGATTGAAGCAAGAAACCCTAGTACCCTTTCACATAGAATGGGACTTGACACCATCTATCTGATACGTCTTATTATCATACTCAGATGTGTTGTGACAAAAATCCCAATTTGTGGAATTTCATGGGGACATTCCCTCGCTCTACGTCCAAGAATCGTGAGCCCGTTATATGGATACTCATCCTCTTACACATCTGAGGGGACCCCCTTTATGGTTGGGTATCATTGGCTTACATACCATCGTGGGCCAACATCCATGAGGACCCCCGACAAAATTTGTGACAGGTCTCGTGTTTTGAAAATGGTCAGTGGTAGACCTTCATTTTTTTGTCCCCATTCTAGGCTAACGTGAGACAAGAACTATGTTTCGAACATGGCCAATAGTTATCCCCTATCTTTACAACACCATCATTATGGTTCAGATCTCGAGCATCATGATTCTCATATTTCCACTTCCCTATGTTCAAGTAGAATTCCAACATACTCGGATTTACCCCTTTGCGCATCTTGGAGCGTCAGGTCGGCCGATATGCATTATTAGGATGTCATTCACCTAGCATCCCATCATCCCCAACATGTAACTTCCCGCTCTAGTAATATCCCATAACTACTCATGGTTTCCCACATCATGCATGACTCACATGGGCTTAGTAGTTCTGGTAGGATGTGTACTAGCTCAACATTTCCACACCTGCCTTTCATCATCCAACATGATGTTAAAATGTGCTCCAAAAAATGAGTTTGGCTAGATGATAATCCTTATGGGATACATAGAGACACCCATAAATTTTACCTTGGGCCCATACCCAAGGTCACTGACACTTCTGGCCAATCAGGTATGATCCTGGTCCAGGCAGTATGACCATTAAACTATGTGGATCATATTCAAAGTACGATGTTTAAACTACACGCCCATCATACTTTTGGTATGACATAAAAATACCGATCATTTGAGGTCATTAATAGACAGGTCATGTTTAGAAGTATGTATGATCCCCGATCTGTCCTATGAGCCCACATAACATTTCTTCATCATAGTTGCATAATTCTAAGAGTGTTGGACTCGATTTGAACAACCCATCACTCCATACTCCACACTTTCTATGGCCGTTATTCTGAACCTCGTCCTCTTTCACATCTAAAGAAACCCTCTAACTGTATGGATGCTCTGTATATGGCTCGCTTACTATCCCGAGATAACATTTTGGAAGACTAAATGATGACATTTCAAGTTAAGCCCCGTGTTTCAAACATGGACAACATTCAGCCCTCATTTATTATTCCAATTTTTGGCTAACACAATAACAATACTGTGTTTCAAGAATGTTCAATAGTTATCCTTCATTGTCACACCATCTGTAAAATGTTCTAAATCGTGGGTATCATGATTCATATTTTCCACTCCCCTATGTTTTGATTAACTGCAACACCCCTGGAGTTTCCCCACTTGTGCAGTTGAGCATATTGGGTATGTGATATTTAGACTGTCCCGAGGACTTTATTCTCTAGTCAAGTGTTCCCCTCTCTCTTCAGAAGCCCAGATGGGTCATTTATACCCCATATATCTGATTTATGGTTGGAACTACCACATTCAGATGAAGTAATAGTGCAGGTATCCCTTGTTTCACACATCAGGCATGACCCACGCGAGCTTGGTAATGGGTTGCTATTTATTTTAGGATTGTTGTCAGAGTTCAATAAAATAAACATGAAAATATTCTGATGATTCATATAATTCTGAAATGGAACAAGAAAAGAAAGATATGTTTATGGGTTCATCCAAAATAATTTCCTTAAGGTTCATCATTTTGGATAGATCGCTCCAGCACAACTACCTTCTGGCTTTTGGCCTCCATGATTTCTTCCCGACCCATGAGAACACTCTCTTCATCAACAGCAGCATAGATCAGTTCACTAACACTAGCCTATGTTTACGACTATTCAATCTGTAGTTCTGTCATTTGGTGATCCTCTTTCACTATATGATTTTGGGCATTATCCAGTTGGGACCTCAATTTCTCAATGATCATGGAACAATTTGAAATAAATTCCTCCCTTTCTTTCGACTACTCTGGATGGCATCCGATCTCTGGATATGCCTTTAAAAAATCATGTATATTCCCTTAATCCTTATGGAACTGGGTGATGTCAGATCATTGGCTACTCTCACATAGCTTCTCGGCCTTATAGTCGTGGATTTTTAGATGAAGTCCATGAGCATCAACACCTCCATTATAGAGAAAACTCAACCAGGTGCGAATTCATCCCATTCATTTTATCTATTATGCTTGTGGATGAATGAGGAATAATTTGATACACTTCCAACCATTACACAGAGTCATCCAGCTCTCATAGGATGCTTCAGAATCATATTCATCTATCTTTATAAGTTTTGCAGTTCGATAGTCAGGGTAAGAAGAGAAGAGATCAATTGTAGGATCTTATTCTAGTACTTCTCCCATGAGACTAGGCTCTTCTAAATGTAGGAGTTCATCCTCTCTCTCCTAAGATCACGAAACGTCTCCCCCCCCCAAATTCAGACTTTATTGTAGCATTGATATCGCCAGTATCCACTGATCTTTTCTCATGAAGTTCTTGAGCTGACCCATTTTGAGATGTGGGTCTCGAGAGGTTGAGTGCATTCTTCATCGAGGAATCTATGGATAGCCTAAATTCTTCAGCCTTTCACGCCTCCAATACTATTATTACTGTACAAAAAATGAACTCCATTATCGTTTTGCCTCTATAAAATCAAATATATGCGTCTAAGTCATAAAACATACAAGAACTTAGCGCATCGGCCTTTGACGTTTCCATCACTGAAGGATCTGTCACTGTGGGAGATAGTATTTTCATGTCGACCCATTCGGAAAGCATCCCATATATTATCCTTTGGAAGTATTCCATTTTCTCTAGTAATCCTTTCCCATTTTCTATCATCTGGCCAACTAGGGAAGGGAACAGACTGAAGGTAAAATTCATGTGATTTCTAATCTGAATCCTTACCCCCTCTTCGTTGAGCGTCAAAGGAATTACCCCAACAACGTTCATCAAGGAAGGATGCAAACCATTACCTGGGGGACAAATGACATATGTAATGTTTTATATTCCATAGTGAGCCACTATCCAACCATGAAGGATTTGGAATGGGCCATAAATCCTCCCTGGTTGACCCCCTCTTGAAATACACCCTAGGATGGTGTCGAAATGGGCCGACACAGGGACCCCTAAGTTAAACCTATGATTTCAATCCATAATACCATTCATCACCAATGTGTTTGGATGAACTCCCATCCTCGTGTCCCTCACTGGTATGAGCCACCCGATAAGGAAGTTTGTATGAAATCTGGAAAACCGAACGTTTGAGTATCAACTTTCATTCACTCTAAAATCCAAGGATTGATATTATCCCTTCTCTAGGATCCTCCAGGAGGATCCGATCTTGATTCTCTATGTTGTCGTTAGACATCGTCTTCCTCTCCCCAACATCATTGTAATCAGTTCTTTCTACAAAAACATGTTGATCCACATTCAGTAGGTGACGTCCTTCAGACTGTGTTTGATCACCCGCCACTCCTTTACCAGCTCTAACAGCTGCCATGTTAGGAAGGGATTCCATGATTTGTCTCCCCAAATGTTACTTGTTGGAAGGAATTCATCAAAACGGTTCCCATCTAAAGGAATGTGTTCAATGCAATGAATATCCCAAAGGCTGATTCCAACCTCCCCATGGAGGATATGGATGGTGTTGGTATTGGGGGACCAACAGGTAAAGAGCTCCAGCTGAAGTTCATGTTGGGGGTAGAAATGGAACTGTGACATCCACACCTCATGGAACCACCCTATGTGGTATGGTTCAGCCCCAAACCGATCACATGGTTGGCATACCAAATACACCCAGCCCCACTCACTTGTGAAGCTACCTGCAGACCTCTAGTCCCAATCATACAACATGCCTTTGGTCTCATCAGTGATGCTCTGTCCGAATGTAATTGCGTAATGAGCGGAAGAACCCTCGGTGTCCGCCTAATTTCCCATGATGGTCCTAGTCTTGGGGTTTATAACATAAACATCGATGCTCATAGTTTCTATAGTAGGATGATAATTTTTAGTAATCTTGTATTGGGGAGATCATCCCCACGGGTCACCTATGACTATGGTGTGTCAACTTAGAATCCTGTCAAGATTACCCCCTCCAAAATACTAAAATCTCATATCTGTAGGTTTTCAGACAACACATACTCCTTATATGCTAGGGTCAACATATTAAAGAGAGTTTGGTGGCTGGATACAATCTTTCGGGAACCATAAACATTAGGGTTCACTACCATCTCAGTCGTTCGAGAGGTGTATTCAGTTTCTCTCTCAGCATCAACCTGATTAGCAACCATCTTTATTTATTATGGTTTGAAGGAGTTTGCATGAAAAGACTGGTACGGTGTGTAAAAAATTAGAAATCGATGTGAAAAATTGAGGCAATGGCGTGAAAAAAATCCTATTCAACATGAAAAACCACGACTGAACTCAGGGAATTATGCGTAACGGAAGTCAGAATATATGAATGAAGTGGATATTTTTCACGCACGAGAGCTCAGAACATATCGCGAGAAAAATTTTTTATGGTATATGGGACCCACAAGGGGTTTTATATGTGAAAAGAAAGGTTTCTGCGGGTGAAAAATTTAGTTTAGGTGCTATTTCACAGTTTTGCATGCAATTGAAGTGTTTTATGCACACTAAAATATATACATTTGTTGTCTCAGCATTTACCTCAGAATATGACCTTTGCATGCCATCACCGATTCTTTTTCGAGGAGGGGGATTTATAGATGCTTAAATGTTCTTAATGCCTAAAGAGGGAATTTGTAGATAAAATGAGTACATATTTCAACATAGAAAATAATTCCGGGAGGAACAAATGTGTTGGGAAAAAAAATAGAAAGGCTACGCGAAAAACAGATCTCCCATGTGAAAAACTGTGGGATCTGAAGGAGGTTTTCAGGTGGCATAGATATTTGCGCATTGCGGACACCTGATGTGAAAACGGGTGTGCCTCCATCACAAGGCATGGAATCTTCCGTGGATGCGGCACCAGGACCATATTATTCCACACCGATCAACATCCACACAGACCCAATGACCCCGAGCACCTATAAATACAAAGTGATAATTCAACTTCTGATAGCTGAAGAATCTGAATTGTCTCCTCTGAACAAAAATACCTCCCCCACCATTAAAATATTGATTTCATGTATGAGATTTTCCGCGATATGTCTCCAAGGGATCCGCCTTTGCATGGGACCTCATTTCATGACCCTCTCCCAATTCTGTAAACATGGGGGACCTTGCACGCAATACCTTTCCCTTGTGTGCAAAACAACAGCCACCACTTGCATGCAAAAATCGCCAATTGCGTGGACACCTGGCCTTTTCATCGCATCTTTTCCAATTGCTCACAAACCTCTCTTTTTTTCTTGTAAACATCATGGTCTGCTCACCACATCCTTTTCCACATAGTTGTTCCATTTTTGGCACAATGTTCCCTACTTGTGTATACCTTTTGGCTTCTATATCCCTCTTCCGGACATCATCTTTAGGCTCTTCCTACTCCCATAACATCTACGTTACACATCCTTTTCTCATACGACCCTATAGGCTCATACGAAGTAACTTCAAAGTTCCTTGGACGGTGCTTCCCATTGCGTTACATCTCCTCTTACTTCTTCACATAGGTATCATAATGGATATTACTTATTCTCATAGCCACGCTTATGTGGGCACCTCAATGGATCACTCCATAACACTCCCTTACCACGACATTGCTGATGCCTTCCATTCCCCAAGGAAAGGGGGTATCAATTATGCATATCCTATGGGTGTGGAGAGAACCTACATCATCCAAGCTATTGGAAATTAAACTACCAAGTTCCATCATCCTCAGCACATGAATTTAAACCGTGACCTCACCCCATGTGTCGTACATGGGTTCCCCACATTGGACCTTTTGCACACCCACTGGTCTCCATAAGAGTGAAATCATTCCTCACGTGGCATGTGATCCTCATTATTGTATCGGTGAATGTCTATGGGTAAAGGGAAGCCATCTTGGTGTAAGCCCCTATCATTTCTTGTGGGAGGTATTATCCCTACTCCTCGTATCTGCAACCTTGAAAATGACTAAGAGCTGAGAGGAGAACAAGGGACTTCGTTACCTTGTCCCTCTCCCATAGGTATTTTTTCCACAGGGCCTCCACCCTAGAGTAAGTCCCAATCTCTAACTATGTGGTTTGTGGACCATGTGTAAGCCCCTATTTACACTTTGAGATGCTAACCATGTTTAAGCCCCTATTTTATTTTTCGGCTTCTAACTACGTGTCATCCCTACTCCACCTCCCACAGATTCCCCTTTCACTACGTGATCGTCAGGCCTTTGCTTCCTCTTCTTTCTCACACTGAGAATGACCCACAACCATCTTTAACTACTGGTACATTGATCCTTGACATGGTAGGGAATGTGGGATGCCTCTCTGATGTTCATGCCCAATAATTGTTGGTCCCGACCATCTTCAAGTCAGTGCACCAAAATCTTCCAAACTACGTAGGCTTCGATCCTTTCCAAAGTAGGGTACATAGGAAGCCTCCCTGAGGATCAATCCCAACACTCATTGGCCTTGACCACATCATGGAGGTTCCCCAACACCTCTCCCAAACTACATCGACTTTGATCCTTTCCATGGTAGGGTACGTTGGAAGCCTCCCGGGGGATTAACCCCAACACCCATTAGTCCCAACCACATAAAGGTGGTTCACCAACACCCATCCAGAACTATAAGAACATTGATCCTTGCAAAGGTAGGGTACGTAGAAGGCATTTCTGAGGTTCATCCCCAACACCAATTGGTCCCGACCACTTCACGGCGGATCACACACTCCCTTCCTGAACTATGTGGACATTGATCCCTACATAGGCAAGGTACCTATGAAGCATTCCTAAGGTTCAATACCAACATCTATTGGTCCAAAACAATTCATGGCGGTTCACCAACACCCATCCCGAACTACTTGGACTTTGATCCATTCCCAGGAAAGGAACATTGGATGCCTCCCTAAGGTTCAATCCCATCACCCATTGGTCTCGACCACTTCACAATGGTTCACCAACACCCATCCAGAACTATGTAGACTTTGAAATTTTCCAATGTAGGCTATGTAAGATGCTTCCCTATGTTTCAAGACCAACAACAATTGGTCCCAACCACTCCACGCTGGTACATCATCATCCTACATGACGTTAAACTCTGCACCCCTTTTGTCCAGCACGACACTTAACTATCCCCCAATCAGAGTTAAGGCATTCTCAAACCCAATTAGTGGTAAGACGCTGTAAACCCCAATCAGCGGTAAGCCATTGTAAAACACAATAAACAGTAAGCCATTTTCAACCACAATCAGTGGTAAACTGTTTCCATCCCCAATCAATTGTAAGCTATTTTCAACCTCAATCAGCGATAATCTGTCATTTCCCCAAACTATGGTATGTTATTGTAGTCCCTTTTGATGGGACCCACATATCTGGTCCACCCCCATTGTGTCAGAGCTACCTCATGATTCTAACCATGCATAATCCCCAGTATATCATTGGGTCGCTGTCATATGCGCACAACCCAATCCTATACCCCATACGGAACTATTTGGACTTTGATTCCATACCACAGGGATATATAGAAGGTCTCATCAGGGCTCAAGACCAACATCATCATCATCCTCGAGTCAAATTCATATCATTCTTCATCAACTCTCAACCCTCCATCATCCATTCTGATTCTAACCATGTCTTCCACATCCCAATGGTATCATGACACCTCATTTCCCAATCTATTTAGCTACAATTGGGTAACTTACCACGTGTTAGCCCAAACATCAGTGTTCCCTCAAGGAATTGCACCCATCTAATCCACTCTAGACAGTGTTCCAATCTGCCTGATCTATATCCTCTAGATGTTAAACTCGCGACATAACATGTGTTAAACATGCGAAGATAATGAAAACCTCATATACATGCCTGTGAATATAATTCCCCACATTCGATGGGGGATGCATCAGGATTCCATGACCACAAGAATTTCTATAACAAGGGGAATAGACCCAGAATAACTACTATTCCATCTTCTAGACACGAAAGTGATATTCAACATGACAACTCCCCTGACCGAAGGTTTTAGCCTTGTCCAGACACATTGAAATTTTCCAACAGAATAAGTTTAATTAACTGAAATCCATGATGATATGGAACATAGAAGAGTTTCATAAACAATGTCTTAATCAATAAGGGAGACTCAGAGTAGGTGATGAGTTCTAAGGAGAAATCCATGGAAGAAGGAATTGAAATCCCATCACCCCATTTCGATCAAGAGTTAATTTCCCTGAATAAGCTACGGATGCCTCCCACCTGTTTAAAGTGGGAATGAGGGCAACAACTAGTGATTCCTCATCATCCTCAAACAAATGGATGCACGTGCCCCTATGGATGCATTAGAAAAAACATCATTTGTTTTCCTTAGACACCCATTTTTCATCCATTTTTATTTATCCAATTTATCAACACTTAAAAATTATTTATACATCATTGGGATGATTTTTTATTTTAGATAATCATATAATGATTATAATTTTTTTTTCCAAAACTCACTCTTAACATGCTTTTCTATTCATGGATTATATGATTCATGTCACATAAAACCCTGAGTTCCTAGAAGTATTCTTGTATACTTAGTAAAAATTTAATAATTTTCATGACTAAAATATATTAAAAAAATAACATCAGAAGACAAGTGAATCACTGAAGGGTAAATAACATTAATCTATATTTGAAAACATCGTGACCAATAATCCCAAACTAGCTACATGAATTTTCCACTACACATGGCTTTGGTACTCCAACGCATGAGATCTTGAACAAGGCTAAAATCATCTAATTTTCGAAACTAAAATTCCCAAATAATAATGAAATAGAAATCGTACTAAAACCACTTTTGATACTAATTTTTAACTTCCTATACCAGGTTAAACATACTGGTGCCCCAAGTCAGTTTGTTATATAACCTCATGATTGCCTTATCGTATACCATAGACTTCTGACTAGTAGTGAGGTTCTAATATACAATGCGGGGAGACTATAAAAGACATTATCAAATAAGAAAAATAAAAATAAAATAAAAAAATAACCATTGATAATAAAATTCCCATAATCTACCACAATCATTATAATATAGAATACACATGATGAATCCAAAATATGGTAAAACACCATAATCTAATGATGTAAATATGTCATCATACAATGAATAATGACAATATTAACAATTTCATCTCCTCGATGGGTCCCAACATTTGGTCAAACTCCCTTAGTGATGTTATATCATGAATAACTACCCATCCAAAAATCATTGTTCGCTAGCCCTAATCCTATCCAAAAATCATGTAGTCTATTCGGATAACAGTACAGAAGCCTTAGTATGGTGTGATTAATACATAATTAGCCACGGTCATTGATATGTAATATAATATCCAATCTATAAAAGTGTATGTCATTTTATAAGGAATATATTATTAATGAGAAAACCATTTTCATATTTATTATTCATTAGTAAACCATGTCATATCTTCAACAGCTTATTTCATTGATTGGGATATACACCATATGAATATACCAATACATTATTTCATGATGTTTCATTATTCATGGAATTCAAATATCATTTATTGTGCCGTGGATTGTCATTAATGGTACCAATATCTTAGGAACATAGTGCATTAGATAGATGACAATATCTGAGGGGCCTATAACATTATTCTAGACACCCATTGGTATTTTGAGCATAATTACTTGACCACAAACTAATTTTCCACATTCCATAATCAGGGACATAGATAATAGGTCCAGTACCCCAATGTTATGTTGAGTTTTTGTCCCATACCAACACCCCACTTTACAACCAATCAAAAATATCACATATATCAAATATATTTCAAGTCTCATCATTGTTATACTTCTTATTTAAAATTCACATAATGGTGAAACATTTATTTTTTTAATAATAAACAAAATTTATTTACTTTTTTCACTAATAATAACATGAATAATTCACCATTAATATAGTTATCATAATTTATTTAAAAAATCATTATCTCATCAAAGCTAATCCAATTACCCCTTTAAAACCCATTATCAACCATGAAACAAGGATTTAGTTCAGTTACATTAATCCATTATAACACTTGTTACAATTTATATATCTTCATATAATAGGAATTATCACACCCCATGGGTTTCCAACAAGCATAGTCTCAAAACCTCAAACAGTCCAATGGTATCTTGGAATTGTCTCACAATCACAAGGGAATCAATTCATTATTTCAATTACAGTCAATTTTCCCAATGTTGAAATATAATGGCCCAATTACATACAAAATATCCTCACCAAGACAATTAGAAATTGTAATTTGACTACATACCATAAGATTTCTGAGGAATTTGCTTAAAATCATATCCCTTAATTCAATGTAGAATAATCTAATTCACAATAGTGGAGTAGATATAGAACTAAACGGTATGATCAAGATCTAAAGGAATGGTGTCTTTTGAATCATAGATTTATCCAATTAAGAATGGATGAATTCATCCATCACAAAAGGGTATGAATGATGGGTGTGAAATATGAGTCTAAATGAGGAAAAAATATCATACCATAAAGGGTTTTATTTCATCTACAAGATCATTGTTATCCCCAGGAAGAGGATAAATGATCCTAGGAATCCGATTGCGATCTCTTAAGAATAAATGAATTATTGTTATCACATAATGAGGTTATTATGTATATAAACATGGGGACCTATAATTTTTAAACTAAATTTTTTGGATTTGAATTATTATATTCATTGTTTTTTGGGGTGGGGTCATATGGGTTGACAAACTGTGCTCCCAAATTGTGTGCCCCTACTATTAAAGAAGCCCAATTACTCCTAAGTGGGTGAAAAATTGGGAAAACCAATCTCCAACCATTCAAACCATCTCTATCTGAGGGTGCATGGTTTGGGGAAGGGGGCTACATGATTTTGTTTATCTATGTTCCTCAACTCATATATCATAATGGGTTGAATAATTACTCTTGAATACCAACATTGTTTTCCATAACTACAGTCCAATCATGCCAAACCCCATGGGCATTCATAATTCTCCTAAATTGGTCACAAAGACAAACCCATGTATGAAATTATCAATACAAGGGTACAAGAATACCAGACAACTAGTACAAGACACCTCTAGAATCGTCAAGATGTTATAGATTTTTTATTTGTAGATATAATTATTAGATACCATATAATGAATGATGTTTTACATTCAACCTAACTCTTATGTGGTTAAAAAACTTTTTAAGGACACCTTATTGAATGTCCAAAAATAATTTACAATAAGTGACGAAGATACTGTTGGAACCTATTTATAATGTATTAAAAATATCATCAATGTCATAGTGGGACGAAACATTCATTTTTTTTAAATAATGTAACACCATGAGATTTTAAAAAGACACTATGTTTGACTCTGTATTAAACAAAAAACACTCAGTTTAATATACCAAAAAACATGTTTATATTTATATGACCACTATAACATAGCCATATAATTGGAAAGGAATGAAAAATAATAACCATAATATAAATTATATATGAAGGGGAAACTCAATACAAATTTATTTAATAATTCTTATGGACAGAAATCAAATTTTTTATAAATTAATTTTTTTCACAATTTTTTATCAAAGTGCTTTTGATAGGTTTTTGTTAGAATATAATATAATAAATTTCTTCCAATTATAGAAAAATTATTTTATAAAATTAAAATACCATTTGAAATAATTATATTTAAATTATCATGTGATAAATTTTGCTGGGTTTTTAGAAATTATTGATTTTACAGAGAATAATGAACAATACTTCTTTTTACTGAAACCTATCTTATTGCATGAAGAATTTATAAATTATATTTTGTTTTAAATTGTTATAATAGTAAAATAATATCCTTTATATAATTGAAATCTATATTATGCTTATTTTGAAGAAATTTATGAAATAAGTTTTTATAAAACCCTTTTTATACTTGTAAATTCATTTTTCTGAAACCCTTTATTTCCTTGATTTTTTATGTTTTAATATTATGTTAAAATATTCAATTATATAAAAAGTTTCCTTAAAAATAGATTCCATATTTGAAATCAAGTTATCCAAATTCTCCCCCTTTTTCTCAAAACACCCAAAATCTAGATCCATAACTGGAATGAAGATCGAGGTTCTTATAATAATACTTGAATTTTTATTGATTAAATAGTAGGATGTGAATAAAATAAATCATTTTAATTTTGTTCTCTTTTGGTTATTTATGAAGAATAATTATATTATTTTCATTTTCTTTTCTTTATATACATATGTGATCAAAATAGAATTTTAATAAAAAACCAACATTATTTATCTCAATGGCAGAAGGTTATTTTTTTACATGCCAATGTTTTCAAAAAGTTATTTTTTAGCATTTTTAAATTTATTCGATTATTACATAAATTAATTATTACCCATATTTTAATTTATAAAATATGGCTTCAAGGGAATATTTTTATCATTTTCTGAAAGATTTTCTATGTAATTTTTTATTAAAATTAGAAAAAAGTCATTGTTTTAACATTCACCGCATGGACATAATTTCTGGCACTCCATATTACTTAATAAATATATTCACCCTTTATTCAATTCAATGATTAATTAAAAATAATGTGAATTAATAATATTTTAGAAATCATTTAATTTTAACAAATTATTTCAAAATCAATGGGTTATTTTCTTCATGAAAAATACTAATGAATACTTACTGTAATATCCATATATAATAACATTAGTTGATATTAGTTAGGATTTACTGATGAAAAAATAAAATTATATCTTCCTTATTATATCTATAGTATTATTATTATGGTGAACATGATTTTTATTAAATTTAATTCATTTTCCATGGGTTATGCTCCAACGAAATGGTGAAATGTTTCATATGATCAATTTCATTCAATGGGTTATGTTATGTTGATATGAGGAAGATTTTATAGTAATATGTAAAAAAATTTACTATTTTATTAATGTAATGAGTGGTCTTAGAAATATATAATATTACAATGGGTTAGGTAATGTTTTATGTGTCATGAGTTGTTTATAGGATTAAAGATGTTGGTATTGATACACCAAGGGAAAAATGATGTTGGGGATCCACTATTGGAAACCAATTGATATTCATGAAATAGTATGGTTAACATGAGATGATTCATGATTCTATATGATATGTTAAATATATTTTTATTCATAATCCACCATGATTTGATGGTCTATGTAATTAAAATATATAAAATATATAGTTTTAATCTTATGATGGTGACGCACCTTAATGCAATTTTTTTCTACATCTGATTTGAACTCATGGTACATGGTTGATTAATGGTGAAATATAAATCAAAAGATTTATTTATTTTTAAATGATATTTTAGTATATCATGAATCATGTTCACTATCCATGAACGATTTTGTATAATTTTTTAACCATGATTTTGTTCCCTTAATATTATATTATACTATCCTATGATCATCGAATGAAATATAATATGTTTAAATTTAATTAGAATATATTATCATCATTTATTATATCTCATTTCCCCATGTTATGGAAAAAGGTTTCATGTAGGGTATCTAATTATGTGTTCAATGTTAGAATAATGCTATGAGGGATTATGATGAATATAAAAAAAATAATTTTTTTGTGTATCCATTCTCTAAAAAAACAAATTATTTATGGCTTTTTCTTATATCATGACATGTTGTATTGAATATATATAAAAATATATATTTTATGATTCTATTAAACAACCAGGTATCTATAGGGAGTCAACATATATCTTAATGGTAGATGATAATGAAAATAGAACAATGAGCATTCATGATCCATTATCAAAACCTATTTCCTTCATTAGATCCAAGAATGATCTAAAAAACAACTCATACATAATATATCAATATTTTATACATTATAGATAATATTCATTGTGATAGTAGAATAATTTATATAGACAAAATAATATAATATGGAGACATACCCTTAATTTCAAACATCTAAAACACATTGATATATCCAAAAAGACTTCCATATCAAAGGAAACCCTTATGAAATCATAGACAGGTATATCTGATTTTGATCCTAATATGAGTGGACAAAATATTGGGTTTGAAGGTTTAAAACATAGTTAAATTAGAATTTATACAGCATTAAATGATTGCCTTTGTGTTATGAAACAGGGTCTTGGAAACTGTGTTCCAGAATTGCTTATTTTATTATCTCCAAACCACCCATTACAATAATGCCTCATGAAATATGAAAAATTGGGTGTTAACTATTATTTTTGTAGTATATCCACAATGACAGTGTCTCCTAAAAAAATTTCCCAACAAAACCAGTATCCCACAAAAACCCACTCATAACCAAATATAGGGATTCCTATTGAAGTTTTGTGTTTTTCATTACTCATTCTCAATCTATGAACCTGAAGAAACTAGTCAAAAACTCCAAAAAATAGAAAATCTATCAAAAGTATTCTAATGTATTATACAATTTCAATATAGATAATAAATAGTGTATTTAACATCAATATAGATTTGTTATAGATAATCTGTCCCGACCTGTCCCTTGGGGCCCGTGCCGTTGCTACCCAAAGGCCGTTGTCCATGGGTCAGGGGTAGGTTACTTGCACCAGAAAGTAATATCCCTATAATGGGTAGTAATTTCCATTAAACCTGTAATACCACACCATCCAAGATCACAACAAACTTCAACCACAAAGTAAACTACTATAGTAAAATGTGTACTGAATGTAAAGGGTGGCCAGAATACAATCTCAACTGATAAGTACAAGTACAGCTGAAAAGAGAAATTATCTAATGGATCATCCAATGCGGATCCTAAATGATGGGTAGGTCTAGCTTCCGAACAATAGAAACTATGACACATCACATCATATGGTCCAACTTTGAGCACCATTAATTCCTAGATCCCTCTCCCTCGATCAATGATGTATGTCGTCTTCTCAAGTCACAGGAAGGTGCAGATGTAGCTCGTGAAAGGGTGAGTATAACAATACAAAGTAGGGACCCCAAGACCCCCCAAGGTCTCCAAGAGTTCCAAAAAGGAAAAACCACAAATAAATATCTCATCCCCAAAGCATGAAGAAGTCATCAACTCTAATTTTGTATATTCCCATACATATACATATGTTATCAAAATATACACATCTCATTCATGATGAATCATAAGTCTCCAACTCCAGTCCATTTTCACATTCTATCCCCAAGGGGTGAACATAAAAAGTTAACACCATGACGGTAATGTACCACAAATGTAATGATTCATCTCAAACCATTTATATCTTATGTAAATAAGTAAAAATGATTAGATGTATCACTAGATCATCTTATTCTGTCGAGTGGCTCTACTGCTGACACACACATGATCAGTTGGTGTGACCCACATAGGATTGGTGAGCACCGGAACACTCCGGATCATTGAGTGTAGACCCACATAAGATCGATAGATGCTGACCCACTTTGGATTGATAGATGTTGACCCACATAAGATCGATGTTTTTTCTTCACTTTTCTACCAGCCACTAGATTCCAGCACTAAGAACGCATGATTCATGGATGATCCCCTCTATAAGCCATCGATCATACCTCAAATTCCAGTAATTTCCATGAAGAAGTATCCTAATTGACCCCCCATGTTTTAAGGGTTCCAATGGGATAGACGGCGTGTCTATCGGATGCCTGGACTGTAACTTATAAGCGTTTAAGTAACGATAGCCCAGTTGGAGTTTAGTTCGATCCATCCCGGCAATACTACAAATTTATCCAAAATTCAAGTGGATTATTCCAAATGGTGTGTATTTCTATATGGATCCCAGCACCGCAGAGGGTTTTTCAAATGAAGGTATTGTTCACAATCTATGGCCCTTTAAGAGAAACTGGGCCTTGTTGGGTTCGGGTCCGATCCGACCCGAACTGGCTTGGGCCAGCCTGGTAGGGTGGGTCCATGGTTGGTCGGTCGGATGGGCCGCGAACATGCTCGACTCACCTTGTTGGCATGGCCTGGTCCACAGAGGGGCGCGGCCCTCTGGGCCCACTCGGCCAGGCCCATAGAGGGGGCGTCCTGCTGGTGGCTTGGCCCGCTAGAGTGGGGCACACCCAAGATGGCATGGGATGTGGGACATCCCCTAGTCTTCCCAAATGTGTATGGTCGTTCGGTTCGAGTAGCGGTGCCATGTGGCATCTCTAGGTCTCCCCATGGGACCCATAAAGAGCGTTTCATGACTATCGGGACGTTTGAACTGCGACCAGCTTCTCCAGCGGCGCGCAGTTGCGAGCCACTCCGCCTCCTACTATCAATTGGTGGAAGTCTCTCCCTACATCTGCCACAGATCTAGACCTATAACCACACTCTCTAGTGGCACATCATTGTGTTCCACTCTCCCTTCCATGACCGGCCCATGTCTGCCTCCTTCTTCACCCTCTGCGGCTTTCTTCATCGGCAGCGCACAACCATCTCCTTTGCGGATTGCTGTTTCTCACCATTGCCATCATCCGCAGTGCTGGTCACCAATTTTTTCATGCTATTGTCTTACCAGCGGTCATCTTTGGGTCACCGGGTGAGCTCCTATGGCACATTTTTTCATCCAAAGGTATCAATGGCCTCCCCAAGATGCCCACATAACGTCTTGACGCTCAGTTCTAGGTCCATTGAATCCAGATAAATAGTCCGTGAAGAATGCATAGATCAACAATTTAGTAGAAGGTTCGGGCCTTGATTGTTTGGAACGCACCCTCCGCATTAGCATGATATCATGAGTGGAGATTGGGATTTAACATTTCTTTTAAAACTAAACCAAATAAAAACTCCACCATAAGAACATTGGTGACTGTCCATTTTTGAGTAAGAGTCAGTGTTCGTACTTCCCACAACAAGCCTCCAACGATGTCACCCAATCATCGTTCTTCAGTTCATGATTCTGTGGCTCTCCTCATTACTTGATATAACTGGTCTCATCATTTATGTAGTTAGTGTCATGATACTTTTCAAGATCTTCATCGCTTGGTGAATCTGTGACATCACCCCACCCTAAGGTCCATATAAATTTGAGAGGGGGAGGGGGAGTAACGCATGTGGAATTATTGGGGTTCATTTAATATATGAACCATCCAAATTCCAATGGTTATGTCACATGAATAATGGGGAGTGAATAAATATAATGGGTTGACATTTTTTTGGTCCCACCACCACCACTTATCCATTAGAGGAAAAGAAAAAGAGGAAAAGATAAAAATAACATATCGTATTATTTTTATTAATATTTCAGAAGTCCGAAAAATTATCATTTTCACCCAACCTACTATGGTCTAAGTGAAGCCTCCCTTAAGCAAATCCTGGCACATCGGATTCAGTGGTGTCCCCAAATTTTTAATCCGAGCATTGGTTCAATGATAGATAATTCCACCCACGTGTTTATTGAACATACCTTAAAAATGATCAGAAATTATTTTCGGGCACACCGGGCCTCGAAATCTCACAACATCAAAATTCATAGACTCATAATAATTAAATATATTTTTAAAAAAAATACGTGGAAAATCTAGGTCTTTACATTTTCCCCACCTTTGGGATTTTCTTCCCCAAAATCCATAACATAGACTATGAATTGAATGTGGGTTTTGAGAATTATTCTGAGCATCCTGCTCCAATGGGTTATCTTGGAGGTTCTCGTGTTGCTGGAGAATGCGTAGTAGAGGAATTAATCATACATGAAGGACCCACTCATATAGATCCTCAATCTCCATAGTAACCTCCATAAATGTCACCCCATTATAAATGTCAAGCTTTCCCTAGTTGATAATGTGTGAAGGATCATGCACGTACATCTTTCCTGCGACACATAAAATACATCATGCACCCAATGCATCTGTTGGGGAAGAGCTAGGAGATACGCTATCTCACCAAATCTACTGAGAACCTGAAACATCCCAATGAACCTCAATGATAACTTGTCTCCCTGACCAAATCTATGCAAACCTCCCTGAGGTGAGACCCATAAGAAGACAAGGTCTCCCTCCTCGAACTCTAATGGTCTAGGTCTCCTGTTAACATAAGATTTATATCTTCTATGTGCAGTCTTCATCCACTCCTGGAATATCTGCACCTTCTTTTTGGTAGCCCGTACCATCTATAGACCCATAATTGCGGACTCCCCTAGGTCTGTCCATCATAGAGTTGATCTGAAAGTTCAATCGTAAAAGGCCTCAAACAGAGCAATACCGATGGTGGAAAGATAGTTTTTATTCAATGAAAACTCTACCTAGGTCATGTGATTCTCGCAAATTTTGAAAAAATATAGGACACCAGCACAAGGCATGTCCTCCACTGTCTGAATGGTCCACTCCGTCTGAACATCTGTCTACAGATGAAAGGTAGTGCTCAGATGTAGCTGAGTCCTGAACACCTTGGGTAATCCCTTACACAACTGGGATGTAAAACATGTGTCACAGTCAGAGTCAACCATCAATGGTACCCCATGAAGCCATACAATATCTTGTACATAGAGGCATCCCATGCCGTTTACTGAACCCTACTATTGGATGGTTAGGATGTGGGCCAACATGGTTACTCGGTCAATGATCACCTAGATAGAATCATCTCCCCTAGACGTATGTGGACGACCTATCAAAAAATCCATGGAGAAACCATCTCACTCCCATTACAGAACCTCTAGTGGTTTTTTTAATACTGTTGGAACCTGATGCTCAGTCATCACTTGCTAACAAGTGAGGAATTGAAATATAGACTCTACTATTTCCTTCTTCATCTGTGGCCACCAGTTTTGACGATGGTGTTCTAGGTACATCTTCACCACACTAGGATGTACCTCCAAAGGGGATGTATGGAACTCCCTCAAAACCTCCTCTTGTAGCGCCACTGGTACCATGGTGCATCCCTTAAAGGGGATGACATGCTTCCCACCTTCAGAAAATCCATCAGGTTCTTGTCCTAAGGATATATAGGAACATTGAGCCTCATATTCAATGTCCCCATTTTGTTCCTCAAAATATCACTAAAGAAGTGTTTGAGTGATAGTCATAGACTGGAGGTAAGCTGCTCCATCTCTATCCAGAAAGGATATCTGTAACGCGGATAGGTACTATGTTGCCTCAATCAGTAGCTGCAAAATAGACCTGCTGCAGAGTTTTTCTACCACTAAATACCCCTAACCTAGACTGTAGACTATCTTGATGTCATAGTCATGGAGGAACTCTATCCATCGCCGATGTCGTAGATTCAGGTTTTTCTGTGACAAGATATACCTGAGACTCTTGTGATCCTAGTAAATAATAAACTATTCACCCATCATTTAGTGTCGCCACATCATCAAAGAGAAGACTAATCCGTATAACTATAGGTCATGTGTAGAGTTTTCATCTAATGTTGTCTCAGCTATTGTGAACCATAATCAATCACTACTCACTCTTACATTTGGATACATCCACATCTGGTCCCTGATGCATCGCAGTAGACTACATACCAATGGCCTTCTTCTAATAGCCTCAAAATGGGGGCACTCATCAGTCTCTACCTCTGCTCTTGGAAACTCAACTGCCATCTCTCTATACATACAATGGGATGTCCCTTTTCGTTAACTCTGAAAACTATATCACAACTCTGTAAAATTCATGTTTGAATCTCAAGAAGTACACAACCATCCCTAGGAAACTCCTCGCCTCAGTCACACTCCGTGGTAGTTTCTATGAAATCACAAACTCTATCTTTTCCAGGTCTACTGCAACTCAAACCTCTGAGATAATGTGTCCTAGAAAGAGGGCCTCATGTATCCCGAATGTGCACTTAAAGAGCATACCATAAATCGGGTACTCCAGTAGCATATCCAGAACTATGTACATATGATAGGAATGATCATCTTCCATCTCCGAGTAGATAAAGATGTTATCAATGAAGAAAAACTTGATGTAATCGAGTTATGGATGGAAGATCCTATTCATGAGTCCCATGAAGAGTGTAGGGTAATTGGTCACACCGAATTCAATATCCAAGAAATCGTAGTGGCCATATCAACATCTGAAGGCCGTCATCCCCACATCCTCATCTCGTGCCTGGTGATGATGATAGTCAGATCTCTAGCTTATATATGAAAATCAACGAGATCCCTACAGCTGATCGAAATGATCATAAATCCACATATATGGATACTTGTACTTCACAGTATCCTGGTCCAGGCACCAATAGTCCGCACATAGTCTCAAACTCCCATCTTCCTTCATGGTAAACAAAATCAGGACTCGGCACATAGAAACACTAGGCCTTAGTAACCTCTTACTCTGTAAGTCCTTCAACTGCACCAGTAACTCACAAATCTCTATGGGAGGCATCCGATATGCTGGTGTAGATATTGGTGTCGTCCTGGTGTATTGGTCGATGTAAATGTCAACCACACTACAAGGAGGTAGTCCCGAATCACCATCAGGAAACACATCATCATAATGGACCACAACTACATGATAGATAAGAATCTCAACACCAACTACTCTGAGGGTAATTCTATCAAACTGATGAGTGGCCGAATACACCCTCCTCCATGTAATTCCATCTTGGGATACAAAGGTTCATTTCTTTCTGATGAAGGAAAACCTAGTCGTATCCTTGTAGATGAACCACACTATGCACCTAATACAGTCAATATGAGCTTGGAATGTAGATAGAAATTCCAAAACCTAGATGTTATCGTATGGCCTTGAATCCACTGCTAGAAGATCTCAGCTGAAGCTCTCACCTACTAGATTTTTCTCACACTTTTGGAACCAGTGAAGAATCACCAAGTCTTCTCCTGTAGATTTCATTAGCAATAAGGATCGATCCAACGACTCCATCAGATGTTTCATGCTCCTAACAAATGCCGTGGAAATAAAAGAGTGACTGGAACCTATGTCTATATGTACTGCCGATAGGGTGGAGTAGACACAGATTGTACCTTGAATCATCTCCTGAGTGTTGTGGTCATAGGCCTTAGCTGCATGGAGCAGAGCTCATCCCCAGACACATGCTCCATGTGGTCAGGGTGGACCTCTTGGAGGTGGTGGTAGTAGAACCTCGAATTGCTGCACCTAACAGCTACATGGATTCATCCTATGCCATGTTTTTATAATACCTGTGGACCTCCCTAATAGAATCACTACCCCTGCATTGGCGGTCCCTCGATCATCTTCTTGTCGTCTGTATGGCAGGTCAGTCAGTCCCAGGCCTTGTGACCCTGTCTACTACACGGGTAGCACTGCCTGATCCTCATGTGTCCTCCTCTATCTCATGATCCCCACACCACTGACCTTGTATCCTCAGTTCATCCACAAGATGGTCTGGACTACTTGGGACCACATGTCATCTGTTTACTGCCTATTACAAATGACTCGGCTTCCTAACTTTTGGTGGTGGATCTCATTGTAGGTGCCAACTCAACTTGGATTCTCTCCACCAATAGTTCTTTCCCTATCACCCCGGCCTATGTCAGAATGATTAGTGATATCATCAATGCTCTAATCTATCATCAAAGACCCTTCTCAGTGGTATGTTCCTTGAAATAGGTTCTCATACCATATTGGTGGAGTATCAGGAGAGATAAGTGAACCTCACCCAGTATTGGTCCACGGTCATGAGGCCCTGGTATAAGTGTAGTAGCTCTTGGATACACACAGTGCTAAGAGTCGTTGGTAGAAATTATTCCCTGAAGAGACCATCTATGTACACCTAGTTTAGGGTCGCCTTGTTCTGTATCTGGAGTGTTAGACTCCACCATCTCCTAGCTACTCTCGAGAAGATTCTTGAAGCTAGGACCCCAATCAGATCAACTAGTGTCCTAAATAAGAAAAAAAATCTATCCAGAGCCTCCAGCCAGTCCTCAGACACATGTGAATCTGTCTTGCCTCAGACCTCCTAGGCCTCTAAAGCTGGATATCATGGAGCATGCTCAATCGGCATGCACTATCTGCAGTTGGGGATGGTGCCAATGGCTTGCCAATGGGTAGTAGCGCTGCAGGTACACCACCCGATATTACTACTTCCAAAATATGGTCCTCCAATGAATCCTCATCGCTCGGTGGGCCGTCATCATGTACTCTCTCAAGAACCCAGTCTTGATATCTATGTGGTGGCATCCTGAAATAAAACTAAGGCACCATGATCAATATGTTATACATGGTTAGTTGACTAGAAGAGATCATTTGAAAAAAATTTCAAAACCCAGCAATCTTTTTTTTCGTGCACTGAGTCAAAAATCAGAATTCATGGTCCTGGTGTATGGTTACATCAGTCGCCACACCCACCCTTGGTTCCACAAAACATAAACCCTCACTCATAATATTTAACACAATTTCCCCATTGAAAAGATCAGAGTCATAGTTATTTGGTAGAACTAACTCCTCTGATACAAATTTATCTCGAACCATCCCCTGGGGCCCATGTCGTGACTACCCAAAGCCCACCTTCCATAGGCCATGGGTTGGAATCTATCACAAGAAAGGAATATCCATATAATGTGAAGGAATTTAATTTAAACCTATACAAACACTCCATCCATGAAAATAAAAAAAATCACCCTTGAATTAAACTGTTGTAGTAAAAATGTGTACTGAAAGTAAGGGGTCAGAATACATGGCTAACTGAAAATAGAAAATAGCTCTTGGATCTTCCACCGAAGATCCTACATTAAGGGTATCTATAGTTCACGTTCAGTAGTCACTATGGCATGTAATGATAGATGGTCCACCTCTGAGCACCGTCCGGTTCTGGCTCCTTCATCCTCGATCAACGGTGTCCATCTTCTACACAAGAAACGACAAGGTGCAGGCGTAACCCATGCTAGGGTGAGTATAAAAATACTAAGTAGGAACCCTATGGCCCCTGAAAGACTCTTAGAGTTCAACAATGGAAAACCCACAATGCAAGACCTCAATAACAAATCATGTTGCGGTCATAGACTCTACTTAGCTATATGCCCATACAAATACCTAAGTTATAAATTTATACTCGTCTCATTCATGGGGAAACATAAGGCACCAAAATTAATCCATTTTCGCATATGATCTATGAGGGGGGAATACCACCCTGATAACACCATGATGGTAGCACTACAAAGGTAAACTACCAAAAATGTAAATAATCATCTCACACTTAGTATATATTATGTATAGAAGTACATATGATTGGACGTATGACTAGACCATATAATTATATCGATAGGCTCTATGGATGACTCACATTAGATCAGTAGATGCTTACCCACATAGGACTAGTGAGTACTAAACCACTCAGGATCACTGAGCGCTGACCCACATAGAATCTATATATGTTTATTGACAGAGGATTGATAGATTCTGACCCACATAAGATCAATGTTCTTTCATCACGTTACAGCTAGCCAATAGATTCCCTCACAAATCACGGTTTCTTTTGGGAGGATCTACTCCCCAATCCACTAGTTGTACCTAAAACACCAAAAATCTTCAAGAAGAAGTATCCCAAAGGACTTCCATGTCATAAGGGTTCTAATGTGACAAATGGCTCATCTATCATACACTCGGACTGTGACTTATATGTATTTTAGTACAGAGGGCCCGAATGGATTCCGGTTCAATCCAAACCAGTTGTACACAAACATTATTCAAAATTAGAATGGAGTATACCAAGTGGTGAGTCTTGATATAGGGTTCAAAAAACTGCAGAAGGTTCGTCAAATAGATGTCTTGTTCACATGTTATGGCCCTTTAAGAGAAACTGGGCCATGTTGGGTATGGGTCTGGTCTGACCCGGCCCAACCTGGCCCATCCTGAATCTTCTTTGTCTTCCTTCGTTGGGCTTGGCCTTGGCGGGCTCCGCCCACTAGCCTGTGGATTGGCCCAGCCCGTCGGGGTAGCGCTGCCTGCTAGGCTGGCACGACCGGCTGGGATGGCGTGGCTCGACCCGCAGGGGGCACAGCTAGCTGGGATCGCGTTGCCCGTCCTGCGGAGGGCGCAGCCCGCAGGAGCATAGCCCACCCTAGCTATCATAGAGGGGGAACACCCCCCCCCCCAGTCATCCGTAATGGATAAGGCTATTCGGTTTGTGCAGCACCACTATGTGGCACCGCTTGGTCTCCTCGTGGGACCCGCACAGATTGGGTCCCTCATGCCGCGATGTCAGAGCCGCAACCACCTTCTCCAGTAGTGCACTGTTGTGCACCACTCCACCTCCTACAGCCATCCAGTGTTGTCCACTCCCTATGGCCGAGGTGACTGAATAGCTCCGGCCACCCTCTCTGATGGTGCGTCGTTGCATGCCGCCCCACCTTCCGTGACCAGCTGAAGCTGGCCACCGTCTTCACCCTTCGCGACTGTCTCCACCAGTGGCACGCAGCGATACGCCGCCATATCCATCGCGTCTGGTTGTAGATGGCCGCAACCTTCACCCGCCCCACCAGTCACCACTTCTATCGTGCATGTGTCACACCAACGATCTTCCGTGGCTCACTGGGTGAGCTCCGGTGGCCCATTTTTCCATCTGAAGCTATCAATGGCCTCTCTAGGATTCCCTCTTCGCCGCTTGACACCTACTTCCGGGTTCCGTTCATTCCAAATAAAAAGTCCACGATGAACACATAGATCAAAAATTTAGCAGAAGGTCTAGGCCTTGTTCATTTAGCCCTCACCCTCCGAATTAGTTTTATAATATGAGGGGAGAATATGATTCACCATTTCATTTAAAACAATACCTAATGAAAACCCTACCTCATGATCATTGGAGGATTCCCATGTTTGAGTAATAGTCAGTGTTCGTCGTTCCTGCAACAAGCCTCCAATGATGTCGTTCAATCGTTGTTATTCGGTTAGTTATTCAGTGGCGCTCTCCACTACTCACTAGAGCTAGTCACAACCACCAAGTGGTTGGTGTTGAGGTACTTGTCCAGAGCTTTGTCACATGGTGAAGCTGTGACAACTCTCCATCAGAGCTACATATAAATATGAGAGCGTGTGGGTTTGTAACACACGTGGAATTAATGGGTTTCATTTATTTTATGAACATTCCAAATTCCAATGGTTCAGTTACAAGAATAAAGGGGAGTCAATACATTTAATGGTTTGATGATTCCTTGGTTCTGCCACCACCTCTTGTCCGGTTGATGAAAATAAAAGAGGGAAAGAAAAAAAATAAGATAACATGGTATTTATATTAATCATTCATAAGTCATCAAAATTATCTTTTTCACCAGACCCACAATGGTCATAGTGAAGCCTCCTTTAAGTGAACCATAGTGCTAGGGATTTAATGGTGCCCTCATATTTTTATTCCGAGTACCAGTTCATAAGATATAAAATGCCTCCCACGCGTTTACTGAATGTAGCTTAAAAAAGTTTAGAAATTCATTCTAGGCACACCGGGCATCAGAATCACGTGCCTTCAATTTTCACAAACTCTTAATAAATCTATATATTTTAAACAAAATTTTACATGGAAAATCTATGTCATTATACAATCTCCCAGGACTTTCACTATGTTTAATCTTAATGAGGGTGGTGGATTGTGATGTGTGAGGAATTATTAGGATGTTTCATGTAACGTTTTCCCCAACCTAGTGATGATTTATATATTTATAGTTGGAGTGGGAGGTGATAATTCAGATATCCCAGAATTATCTTCTTTTTACTACTATATAAAAATTAGGTCTAGGATTTTTAGTGGATATGATGATCAAATGAATGATGGTTGTGGTAAACAATCCCCCATCTGAAAATTATAGTGTTTTTAAAATATTTCTAGTAAGGTGAATTATATGAAATCATTTCATACCATTATATCTATCATTTGATTATGATATAGGTTAATTTTATGATTTTGTAAATATTTTATTTACATGGGGTAATTCACAATGGTTGTTGGATTTTTATTTCATTGATGGGAAACCTAAATTATAATTTTGTTAGATAGATGAATGATCCTTTAAATATATCATCTCAAAGGGTATTCCACTTCAAGGCCATAAAATTTGTTGGATTATTATTGATATTTTAATTAAAATAGGTAGATCTTGGCACAAAATAGATTTTTAGGGTGATTACATCACATGTTTCCATCCCTAAAAGTTTAGGTTGGTCAATGGGGTGCTGTGAAAATGACCATATTCACACCCATCATATTAGATGAACATTAGGTGGATTATTCGTGTTTATCGAGCCTAGTGACCCTATATTATTAAGGGTGGATTTATGGAGGACCTTATATTTCTACACTCACTATAAGATCTGGATATCAAAAAATGATGGTATATAAACATCATATTAGATATCATTTATCATTATAATTTTTTTTGTAATAAACGTCTGGATTGAACAAACACTTTTAGTATCAGAGAGGGTTACATATAATGAAAAAAATATAGTATATTTTCATCCTTCATGTCCTTTTTAATGTCATACAAATGACTATTCTTTCATAATACATGTCCATTATTCACACTCTATCAAATTATTCCCATATTAAAATGGTATGATCATACTCATAAAAGTGGAATTAGTTTACCTAGTGAAAATAAAATAATGTCCCCTACCTCTTTTTAAACAATTGATATATTTGTTTAATTTTTTTCATTCACATCAAAGGGTGTACCATATTTAGGATTCAATAAAAAAATTAATATATTATATCTATTTTAAAGCATTAAAATTATTTTATAGTGATGTTACCCTACTTATTGATGGTATATATTTTTTGAAATTATCAAGATAATGGGGAACCACTGGGATATTATCAATGTGAAGAGGAACTTCATACCAGGTAGATATGTCACTTTGTCGGGGTAAATTATAATGGGAAAAGGGAGAAATATATTTTTAGATATCATTTAAATCATCATTATAGGGAGAATCGTCATTTGTTCTTGAATAATGGCCAGATAAGGGATTTTTTGTATCTCAAACCATGGGGAGGACATCTAGGGTGAGTAGTTTGGCATCCATGGGAATTACCTTAATTTTTACCAATTTTTAGTGAGATCAAAATGGGTTGGACAACATTATAGTGGTTATAAATGTTGTAGAGAGGGCCTCCAACTAGACTTTTATGACATATAACTTCACAAATGATCTATGTATCATCAAATGGATGACTTTTATAGAGGATTCTCAATGGGCTCCTCGAGATATACCACATGTTGTACTAATATGTGAAATAAAACAATCATTCTATTTATTACATAGAATCTCATGATTTATTTACATAAAATTATACATAATACAACATAAATGATTGATAAGTCAAGTGTATTTGGGAATCAGGTACACTTCAAAACAATGATAAATAGGAATTATAACATCATTACTGAAAATATATTTAACATGATTGAGATTGAAACTGCAATTTATAACCTAGGGAAAATACATAAGAATGTGGTGATCCTTAAATCCTTATAAGTGAATAAACATGGAATAACATGAAGATAATAATTCATTTTATACATGGTATATCAACTACTAATAATGAAAAACGAATAATATGGCACGTTATAGCGTGATATATAAAATATGGGAAATGTGGAATCAATATAAAACACTACATCATAAACATCAAACAAGAATAAACAGTCAATACTTCATGGAGGATTATTTACCATAATGGAATCTGTACAACCCTTTCCCAAAATGTAATATCATGATACTATATATTTCACAATGCATTAGAGCAGTATATAATACAGGGCACACATGTCACATTAATTTCATTCCCATTCTTTATTATGCCACATATATCATAAAACTTGGACTCATTCATTATCATAATTTATTCAAAAATATAAGATTTAGTAAACATATATATAATTATTCAATTAAAATTAATATGTTCCTTAAACTGATCACCCTTTATCAGAAATGATCATGGTATTCACTACACTATTGGTTTCGCATGGAAAAATCATAGTGAAAATTTTGCATCCATACAACACCAGTTAGAGATTCATAAAATGGGTTGATGAGTGATTAGTGAAAATTTCAACATTTTTACATGATTTGGATAGTAATAGGGTCATTTATGTACATGTACTCACACATTTAATTATAAAAAAGGCATACGATAATAAATAAAATTGAAAAAAGAGAACAGAAAGGATGCCTGTGAAATTTTGGCATTGTAATTGGTGTAAATTAGAGGGAATAAAAAGATATAAAATGGACGATAATAATGTATACATAACATGGGAATTATGGGGGTGGTGAGAAAACATAACCCATCATTATTAATTTAAATTAAAACTTCATGAAAAGATAATGAAACTTGGATAAAGATGATATTGGAATGAACCCTTACTTTAGTGTGTGGCTCGAAAAGCGTGAAAGGGGTTTCATGAGATCTTGGGGAGACATGGGAGAATTATACAGTGGGGTGGAACATTATATACTATATCCAAGAAACTGTAATGGATATAAGCGTCATTTTTTTAGGATTGTATAGAAAATGAGGGAAGAATTTTTAATATTTCACAAACATCGGTTTTGTAAACTATATAATAAAATAATCCAAACAACAATCCTTATCATGTGTTTTCCCATGGTTTTTACCAAATAATGGAGGTTTTATTTATTCTATTAGGAAAATTTAAGAACATATTAAAATCTTAATCATTCCTATATGGAGGTGAGTCACTCTTTTAATGAAATGTGGTTAAAATCATTAAATAAATTAGATATTTTGTCGGATTCATAAAGGCATTATAAAATTAATAAAATAAACATAAAATCAAATTATTTATTGTCAAAAAGTATATTTCATTGATTATAATCATAATTGTATGTATTACATAATTTTTGGGTCATTATGATGTCATAAAACAGACCTGATATTTATATGGTATTTAATTTCCTCCCAAGAATTCAACTATCTTAGAAAATTAAGAAAAACTCTCCCTTATTTATTTCCAAAATCATGATTTGAAGAATGATATTTATTTTATAAAAAAAAATTCAATAAAATTTAATTTTCACTTTTAATATAATATTTGACATTTATGGAAAATGTTGTTTTTTGAAAATAAGGGTTTTTGAACCATTTTAAAATTTTCATTTCACATAAAAATATTATACTAATATTAATAATTAATATAAATTATTTAATAATAAATTGTTCTAAAATATGATTTATTTCTAAAAAAACGTTAATTAATAAAAATAAATCCCTTAATTGTATCTCATATTACTTGTTAATACAATTTTTGTTTAATAGAATCAAAATAAATATAATTTATAATGTAATGATAATAAATGAAAATAAATTCATTATTCCAAAAAATTTACATATTCATATTATTATGATATATATATATATATATATCACTTTATTTTGTTAGCATATTCCCTAAGTGTAAGGTGTGCGATTATGAGATATTCATGGGTCCTTTTTGTAAATATGGTTTGAGCTATGATCTCAATGAGCTTGAAATTCTCTTGTAAATGGTATCACTCATACATAATTTAATGGATCTTATATTGGGCATAGTTAAAGTAAAATACTAGTGATTTTGTATCCCTTGAATGCAATGTTAAATGGTCTCTATAAGACATGCTTCTATTGGTAGAGGCTATAACTTCCATCGCCTCGGTAAATTGAAATTGTTAAAAGCCATTTATGTAAACTAATCATGTGATCATCGTTCAATGGATATATGAACATTAATAAAAATTATTAATGGTATTTTAAATATAAGAATATATAACCAAGGAGGTGTATCAATTTCCTATAACAGTATTACTCAATAAGATATTTAATTTAAATCAATACGGAAACATCATTTATTACAGTTCTGATCATTACATGGAACTCTATAACCATATCTGGATTACCAGTTTTCGAATGATTCAAAAGAAGATAGAGATATTATTGAAATATTATATAAGGTAATAATGAATATAATAATTCAATAGTGAAGGTACCTTGTCAAGAAACAACTAGTGATGCCCTTAAATGTAACAAATTCTATTCTATAGGAATCTAAAAATGAAATTATTGATCACCATAGACTATCATCCTATTAATGAGTATCATGAAATGAGTCATTGTTATGGTTTTTTAAAAAATATTTATAAAAATTAATTTAAATCATCCAAATCATTCAATGAGTTTAACATTGATGGAAACAAACCTATCAGATCAAAACTATTACTCATCCATCAATATAATGTAAATGAAATATCAAAAAAACTTAATAACAAATATAATACAAAACCTATACAAGAATAACCAACTAGAGGTCCTACATAAATAGAATAATGAATGGGATGGGTTGCAGAATTTTTATTACATTTTATAAGTTCTCAAGACCAAATCTAAAACAAATAAAAAGCAACTAACCATACCCATAAGATATTGCAACTTAGTCCAACATGAAACCACCTAAAACCAATATTATATTATGAATAACACCACCTGCATCTGAGGGGACCCAATATTATCCCATATCTATCAAAATAATAATTATACACACCAATATTTTTTTTATATTATGTGGGTACAATATCCCTTATATGATCCAACCACGTGTATCAGGAGAAATCATTGTAATTAAAATCAATTGTTACTGGTTTTAAAATAATTGATAAGATAATTACATTTAGACTTTGAGTAGAATAATATAAAAATTAAATGATGCAAAATTATTTTAATATTATTGTATATACAATGTGAAAATACATTTAACATTAGAAGCATAGAATATAAAAAAGTTATTTAAAATTAATTTAACCCCTACAACCACACATCATATCATTGATTGAAAAAAAGCATATCCAAATTTTCAAACACACCTATGGGGATAATTTTCAATGCCTAAAAAATGGTGACACCTGGAAGAGTGACAGTGTTCACATATCCTAAATATTTTTTTGTTAGTGTTGTAACATAATCCTAATTATTAGTAGAACATGGAATGTCTGAATATATTTTTCAGAGACATCCAAAATAGTTATGGATTTTCCATGGTGATATACCCATGTAACGTTTTAATCATTTTATCATTGAAATAATTTTCTATATATACTAGTCATATCCAAAAAGAACATGCATGCAACAAATTTTTACATTTTTCAAACATTCATTTCTATCTCATTGATTTATATTATTATATGAAAATAATACCAAACACATTGAACACACATAATAAATTTCTATCAATTTAAAAACATGGTTATGACAATTTACAACACTAAATGAGAATAAGTATATTATTTAGATTATCCAAAAAAAGTTAACTCATGAAACCAACTAAATTATTCTAATGAAATCCCAAATAAATATGATGAATTCACATGGTATTTGAAGAGGGGTTACCTATATGGAAAATAAAGGACATAAACATAAATATACCATAATTAAAAACATCAATATGAACCCTAGGATTTAATTTCCATATGGAAAGTGAAGAGAAATTGAATATATAGATAATTATGTCATGGATGAAGAGTGGAATCACATAATATGTGATACAATGAAATGAGGATAAAAAACCCATATGTAATATTTAATGAGAATCTAATATTTGGAAACATTAGAAAAAAAAATTCACCTAGTTTTTTGAAAATTTAAAAATAAAAATTTTTGTGGTACTGGTGACACATAGTGGAGCCACATTGTATGGTTACATAGGTTAAAAAACAATATTTCAACCAATAATGAACCAGTAAAATGTCATGCAGCGAGAGACCTATAATGTTGAGACACACTGGTATCAGTTACAATGTCAAAACTATACCATAACCATTGTATTTGAAATTAAGAAATTTAAAATTAAATAATCCATAAATGATGTAGTGAAATTAAAAACCAAAAATAAAATATATACACACCAGAAAATGACATCATGGGTAGCATTATAATAATGATCGTATTAGTTTCTACCCCTATAATATCATCCTAATACTTTTTTTATAATTAATTATTTAATAACTATATCAAAAATGATTCCCACTTGAATTTCTCATGGGAATCACTCTCAGAGTACCATTGTATAAAAAACTCTTATATATCTAATATAAGATACCTTACCATAAAAGTAAATGATCGAGACTTGTTTCCTTGAATCTAATACATCTATTTCCATCCAAATCCCTCTCATATTGTAACACCCCATGATTTCATGGTACATCTCTCTATGAATAATACAATAGATTGGGATATATGCAACATCGAGTTCTACCACACTACGACAAATCCAAATAGTTATTATGAATAGTTATACCCAAGTTTTGAAATTTTAAAAATATTATTTATCAAAATATACTTCATTTTGGGATTCGGAATATCAAAAACTTCACAGTGGTGAATTTTTGGCATTTTTATTAAAATTTTCGATTTTTGATGAATAGTGAAAATGTTGAGTGACTATTTAAAACCAACCTTTTTATTGAATATTTATTTATTTTATTTAAGTTTATTTTATGTAAAAATAAATACATAATGCCCCTAAATTTTCAATGAAATTTAATGGATTCATTTTATAATAATATTAGAAATATAATTTTTTTAACATTTTAACGTCTTTTAGCCACCTTCTAGGAAAATTAGCAAGATCGCATAAAATGTAATATTACCACTTTTTTGAAATTAATTTAAAAAATATTAGAGACTCATATGACAATAGTAAGTAAAATTTTATTCAATAGTATGAAAATACTTTTTGGGGAATTGTAACTTTTGAATTTTATTTAGCGTTGATAAATGTAAATAGGCCAATTTAAGTTAAAAATGATATTATAATTACTATTAAACATGTAAAAATTCTATTAGATAAAATTATTGCGACCAAAATGATCCTTTGGAATAAAATATTATCTTTTTGGTCGACATGTATTAGATTAGAACATTTATTATTTTTTATTTAAATAAGAGTTAAATGAATTAAATTCAAGGTTCAATAACTAAATAATTTTTAATATAAGGATATACATAAGATAAATTTTACTATAAATATTAATTATAATGATAATACATTTTGAGACATAATGGTATTTTATTTAAAATTTTTAGACATTAAATAATTAAATTTTTTTATAACACAATAATGATATATTAATTACATTATTAATCAAAGATTAAAATATTTGATATTATAAACATCCAAAAAATTGTAAATTTAGACTTATGATGAATTAAAATAATTTTATAGGTTAATATGACATTTAAGGTGGATTAAATAATTTTTTTTCTAAGTTATAAAGTTGTTATGACTTTCACAAAAACAAAATATCAAATAGTGTCAAAATTGACATAAATGATTTTTAAAACATATACTATATTAATAATTGATATAATATTCATTAAATTATAAGAATCGGCCAAAGGACATAGCATCGGTTATATATGTCAATAATTAACCATTTGGGGTTCTTTTGGGTTTTTATATTATGCTTATCAAACCTTTATTATAATTATACAAGAATACACTATAGAAGATAAACAATTTAACTAAGAGTTAAATCTAAAAGATAAGGATAATATGAATACCTAAAAATGTCTAAAACCTACTGGTTGAGAGTTTTCTCAACCCATAACAACCATATACTCTAAATAAATTCGTTCGGAGACATTATAAACCAGATATGTTTATATTATAAAATATTATTTCAAGCATTTCCTAAAGTTACCCTCACCTCTCTTAAAAAAGGGTACGTACCCTTCCCTCAAAATCACATCTCCAAATACATTTATCTCAGCCAAACCCTACTAAAATATCCTCCGAACTATATTGAAATAAATCTAGAGACCTTACTTTTATCATAAAGACTACCTACAGAGCCCTTTGGATACACTCAAAACGAAAACTCCTGAAGAAGAGGTAATAATTTCACCACCTCTTTCAGAGTTTTTTTCTTCTTCCACTTCATATATCTTTTTTTGTTTCCATACCAAATTAATTATTCTAGTACCTTATAAATATTGTTGCATTTTTATAAATATTCTACAACAATATACATTATTCTATCTATCCTATGAATGAAAATTCACCATACTTGTGTAAGTACGGCTTACCGTCTCCACGTTATGGTGTGGTTTGTTATTGAAACAATTCATTATTTTGATTGGTGTAATAATGAGAATAACTGATGTAAATAATAAATATAAAATTTTTATTTTTCTATATATATGATATATCATCGAATTACATACTTTTTCACCATCAATAGAATGATATTCTCGCTCGTGTGTACGTATGGATTACCCTATCCATGAACGCGATGAAACTCATTCCCCATAATAACCATTCAAGAATAATCTTCATTTTATGATTACAAATACTTTTTAAGAACTTTATATAATTATTGATATGAATCAAATACATCCTATCCATAATAATCATGGCATACATAACCATGAATATAAATGAAAATGAATAAGTTAACCCCCAAAACAATGATACTACTAAAATATTATTAACAAAGCAATATTTGAAGATCATATATGCTATCATATTTTTGTATAAAGGTATTTTATAATTTAATAAAAAATAATTAACTATTATATGGGAGGATAACATACCCTCGATCAAGGAAAAGTACTAGGTAAGGTTTTATTCTACGATCTTTTCATTATATGTGGTTGTTTATATGTGAGTATCTACTATGACTTCATTATCATCCACCTATGTGTTTCTTAAAAATGTATTTCAAAACATTTTTAGTATTTCCTAGAGTATGTGTTAATGTAATTTATGAACTTGTTTAAAATTTTATAAATTTTTTATAATATAATATTTCCGTCATTTTCTAAAAAATGTTTATGACCTTTTCGAAAAAATTAAGGAAAGAATGTTTTTTGAACATATACGGTGGGTGTGGTTATTTACCACCATTATAAAATCTTCTAAATTATCCATAAAATATTATAAGAATATTCTCATAATAAACTTTCTCTTTTATAATTATGTAACATTTAAATGATTTCAAAATAATGAGAAATTTCTCTCAAATAGTTTTGATTTCGTCTGTGTCTACATCCTTTGATGGAATTTACATTTGTTCGATGTTGATTTATAATAATACAATATTCCATATTGTATTGAAGGTTTGTGATATTTTTTACTATGTATGTGTTTTTTTAATACCATTCATGGTTTATGGTTAAATTATTAACATTTTTTATTAATGTTTTAACACACGTGTTTATGTTATGTTCCAAACTTTTCATATGGGCAATTCATTTTACATAGTAAATTATAGGTGGATCCCGTTATAGCTTCTTGATGCATCAGTAGGCCTTGTGAGACAAACTGGTGTCTTTGAACGAGGCCAATACAAAATAAAATTTGTAGTCCTGGAATAGGGCCTTGACTATATTGGTTATGATGTTTGACATTATGCATTCCATCATTACGATATTTTTTATTGATATTACATGTGATTATTAGACTAGTAGAATATACACAAGGACAAGTAAAAGGAATTATTTGATTTATCTTTTTCATATTATGCTGAGGTTTATGTTTAAAGGTATTGAGTCTTGGTCTTATACATTTCCATAATGTTGTATACTTATTTATGAGAGTCTCTGCTAAATGATTATCCTTACTAAGCACCTGAGCTCACCCCTTTCTTTGTATTATTTTTCCAAGATGCAGAGAAGATTATTATGAGTGCCCTGATAGGATAGTCTAATGAAGATGAATGTGTAAAAAAGAGTCAAAATTTTTTTGTTTTTATTGTCATAATGTAATGTAAAACTTATGTTTATAGCTAGTACATGCAATGATACTAAACTGATCTATGTTTTGGGATTTAATACATTGGGATCATTCCAATGTTAAGTAATAATCAACCAGCTCTGGGTAACTAGGGTCTGGGCATTACAGTTGTTATCATAGGATGTTTAGTACAAACCATGGAAACTATATATAGAAAAACACTGATTTGAGAACATTACCCTAATATAGACTTTGAGGATTATTATAGAAGAACATCAAAGAATTTCGGTAAAGTAGATATTTTGTGAGTTTTACAAAAAAAAATCCATAGAAGGATACAAGATGGTAGAGGCGACATTGGAATAGATGTATCAAGGAGTGAAAACTCGCACAAGTGAGTTTCAGGCTTCACCCGATGTATCCTGGTACATGACAATGGGTCGTGCTTCACTCTTGTTTATGACACTCCTGTGGTATATGTATAGGATAATTCACATTTTATGCGCAATCCATTATGAATGATTTATTGGTGTATACCTCCTCAATGAATTTTTTTATTATTATGAATTGTATACATAAACTTTTCAATTTATTTTAGGTATTTTACTTGATTGGAATTATGTATTGTGATTCATAAACTAATCTTGTGTCTGATGTTTTTTTAGAAATGGGGCGTAGTGGAAGAAATGGAAACTGTATCAATGCGCGTAATTCATGTGTTTATTACCCACATAATCTAGATAATTATAGTGGAGTTGGTGATGCAACCGGTGCGGATAAAGTTATAACCATACTGAGAAAAGTCACTCAGGTTATGAATAAAAACCATACCTGTATGGAGCACCCCGATCCACAACGCAAAGGATAAATGATAAACTACTTTATAAGGAAATTACCACCAAAATTAAATGGGACTAAAAATCTACTTGTAGTTGAGCAATGGATATGTTCATTAGAGAAAATATTTCATTCATTGGAGAGTGGTGAAAGGGAAAACGATTCCCTGAAATTTTATCACCCCACGGGAGATGCAGATCAATGGGGGTCATTAATTCAAAACACAAAAGGGGATGAATATGTATAAAATATAGAATGGAGGGTGTTTAATGAACTTATCATATAAAAATACTTTCCTCATGACCAACAAATAGACATGGAAAGACAGTTTCTATGTCTGAGGAAAAAAAGGATGACAATGTCAAAAAGTATGAGGCTATCATTACAAGTATAGAATTACATATGGAAGATTATATATATAACCCAAGGAGAAAGATTTATCAATTATTTGATGGGTTAAAACAAATTCTCCGTCAATCATCAGTCTCACAATCCTTCCCATCTTAAGAATATATTTTTTCATGTGCTATCAAGAAAGAATGTGAACTTTATAATTCATATGACTTTAAAGAAAATCAAGAGAATAAGATATCTTCATAACATTATGGAACTGGAAAGGAGGGGAAGAAGGGAAAAATTGAATTTCTTCCCACATTAAATTTTGGAAGAAACCCTCTGCTACATTCCTGAAGGGAATGGTAGTCTGTTATTAGTGTGGTGAAAAGACTACCAAGCATGTGATTGCAAGGGAATGAAATAGGTTCACAATATTGAATGCTACCATTATAGAGAAATGGGACATTATACATATGAATGTCTTAAGTGTCAAGGAAAATTACATCAGAAAAGGACAATGTAGAAAATCCAAGTATATGCGATCACTACTACTGATGATGAAGCTCCAAATGATGTAGTGGAAAGTAATATAATGGTTTCCTCATGTTTATCCAATGCATTATTTTATTCTGGATCATCGCTTGGTTTCATGTATTCCCAATTTTCTATGAAAATTATATTTTTAAAATTTGATTTAACAATGGAGTTTTTAGTCCAAACTCCTAAGGGAAGTATCATTGCAATAATGTTTTTTGAATCAGTCTCCATTAGGGAATATAAATGAACTTTAACTTATGATCGTATCGTCATACCCATGAATGAATTTGATATAATCCTTGGTATGGTTTGGATTTCAGACCATGATGTGAAAATTTATTGTAAAAATAATGAGGTTACTATTTTGGATGAGGATAAGGAGTACCTTATCATTAGAGAAGAAACGTCGACATCTGATTCATATCTAGATCCACCCCTAGTAACAGTACTAAATTCATTTATTATGGATGAAGAGAGTGAAATAACAATGGGTGAGAAAATGAATTTTCCAATATAGGACATTCCAATGCTTCTTGAATATATTGATGTGTTTCCTAAGGATTTACATGGACATCCTCCAGAACGAGAAATTCATTTTTCCATGATTTAATTATTAGTTCAAGGCCTATATTGAATACCCCTTATATAATGGCCAAGATTGAATTATTGTACCTAACGAAACAACTATATAAATTGATTAATAAATGATTTATTCACCCCAATGTTTCTCCATGGGTAGTCCCTTTTATTTTTGACAAAAAAAAAAGATGGATCCATGAGATTGTGCATTGAATATAGGGAGATCAATGAAATAACAATAACGAAAATTTATCCCCATCCTCGCATTTATGATTTATTCGATTATCTTCACAGTGCTCAATATTTTTCAATTATTTAAATTCAATATGTATATCATCAGTTGTGTGTGAAGAATTAAGACATTCCAAATAAAACATTTTGTACCTAGAAGGGAAATTATGATGTTACAGTAATGCCTTTTGGACCGACTAATGCACCTTATGTCCTCATGGATCAAATGATTAGTGTTTTTAATGAATATCTTGACGACTTAGTAGTGGTATTTACTAATGATATCATGGTATTCTCCAAATGTTACAATGATCATGAAAATACCATGAGATCTATTCTAAAAACACTTAGAAGAAATGAATTATATGTGATTGTTTAGAAAGTGTATATTCTGGCTTCGAGAAATTATTTTCATGGCCATATTGTCTCTATGGATGAAATATCTATCAATCCATCAAAAAATAAGGCAATACAATAATGGACAGCATCGAAAAGTATAACAGAGGTACATAGATTTATTGGATTAGAAGGTTTTTATCGGTGTTTCATCCAAAATTTTGACCGATTGTCTAACCCACTAACCAAACTCACACATAATAGGGATAAATTTGTTTGTACAAAACCGTGTGAATAATTTTTTAATGAAATGAATAGAAGATTATTCAATGATCCTATATTGACTCTACCATCATGGAATGGTGGGTTTGTTATTTATAGTGATTCTTCAAAGAAAGGACTTGGTTGTGTCCTTTTGCAGAATGATAGAGTTATTGCCTATGCATCATGACAACTAAAAATTCATTAACAAAACTATCCCACTCATGATCTTGAGTTATCAGTGTTAATAATTTCATTAAAGATATGGAGACACTATCTCTATGGTGAAAATTGTGAAATATATACTGATCACAAGAGTTTGATGTATATTTTCTCGTAGAAAGAACTCAACAAGAGGCCATGATGATGGATTGATCAACACAAAGATTATTATTTCACTATACACTACCACCCGGGGAAGGAAAAAAGGTGGAAGTTACTTTTATCCAAATGGATCATGGTGTTTTGAACAATATGAGAGTTGAAAGAGATCCAATGTTAATGGATCTAGTAAATATAGATATGAGAATAATCATGGAAGGTGAAAAATTAATATTTTTTCAAATGGATGGTGATCAAAAATTACTAGAAAGGATAAAAAGTTATCAGACTAACAATGTGGAGTTTCAAAAAAAATTAAAGTTGTGAATGATGTGATATTGATTACAATTGTATATAAAGATGGAATTTTAAAATTTTTTAATAGACTCCGTGTTCCTGGCATACCTAAAATAAAAATGAAATTGTTGGATAATGCTCTAACTTCCAACTTCCCTATGCACCCTCATTTCACTAAGTTGTTTAGATATTTGAAGGAACATTTTTGGTGGGACAACATGATGAGGGAGATTTCGGATTATGTGTCATGATATATTGTTTATAAATTCGTTATGGTTGGAAGACAACATCCATTATGTGTCATAAAACATCTTCCCATACCTGAGAGTAAATGAGATGATATTATGATAGACTTTGTCATGGGGAAACCAATGCCTCATACAAGGAATGATGCAATATGGGTCATTATTGATCATCTAACCAAGTCAACACATTTTATTACTATAAGAGAAGATTTTACACTTGAATGTTTATCCAGACTACATATCAATGAAGTTTTAATATTTCATGGAGTTCCCATATCGATTTTTTCTGATCATATTATTCAATATATATCAATATTATGGAAATGTATTTCTAATTACTTAGATAGTGAACTTAGTTTAAGCACTTCCTTCCACCATCAAACTGACAGAAAATTAGAACGGACTATTCAAACCTTAGAAGAAATGTTGATATCTTTCTCACATGACTTTCAATGTATCTGGGATCTATATTTACCTCTGGTAAAATTTTCTTATAACAATAGCTTCCATTCATTTATTTAGATGGAACCATATGAAGTGTTATTTAGAAATTGATGTCATAGACCAACTTGTTGAGATGATGTATGTGAATAAAAACTCGTAGGCCCAGAACATGTTGAGGAAATAATAGAAAAGGTGAAGGTTATCCAAACCCACATAAAATAAGATCAATGTAGGAAAAATTACTATACCAATAACCAAAGGAATGATTTAGAATTTCCAGTATGATATCATGTTTTCTAGAAGACATCTCCATGGAAGGGTGTTATACAATTTAGTACGAAGGGAAAATTAAGACCAAGGTACATGAGGCCTTTCAAAATTCTAGAATGAATTGTGGTTGTAGCTTATGATTTGGACATACCACCAAGTCTCTGCAATTTTCATGATGTGTTCCTTGTATCAATGTTGAGAAAATACATGCCTAACACAACAGATGTAATCAACATTGAAGAAATAGAACTGGAACCCGATTTTTCTTATTGTAAAGAGACTGTCAGGATTCTTGATACCAGAGAACAAGTGCTGAGAAACCGGACGACTCGTCTGGTAAATGTTTAATGGGGAAATCATAAGATGGAAGAGGCAATGTGGGAACCCGATGAACTTATGATGAAAAACCACTTTAATATTTTAATTCATTTTTATTAAATAAATTTCGAGGAAGAAATTATTTGAAGGAGGGAAGAATGTAACATCCCAAGCTTCCGTAGTACGTTTCTCTAATAATAATACAATAGTTTGTGCTTTACACAACATCGAGTTCTAGCAAACCATGACCAATCAAAAAGTTGTTATGAATAGTAATACCCACTTTTTGAAATGTTATAAATTTTATATTTCAAAATAGATATCATTTTTGGATTCAGAATATCAAAAAACTTAGGGATAATTTTTTGTAATTTTCTGATAACATTCAATTTTTGATGAATAGTGAAAAACATTGCATTATTGCTTAAAACCATGTTTTTAATTAGATAATTAATCATTTTATTTAAATTGATCTTAAGTAAAAATAGACACATAATACCTATATTAGTTCAATGTAATTTTTTGGAGTAATTTTATAATAAGATTAGATGAATAAAATATTATTGGGCATTTTAACGTCTTTTACCCACCTTGTAGGCACATTTTCATGTTTTCATAAAATGTAATTTTACCTCTTCTATGAATTGATTTTCAAAAACCCAAGAGACGCAGTTGACATCAGAAAGTAAAATGTGGTTTAATAGGATCAATACAATTTTGGGGAATAGTAACTTTTGAATATTATTTACCACAGTTAAAATTAAATAGGGTAATTAAAGGTATAAATGGTATTATAATTACCATAACACATGTCCTAATTCTATTAGATAAGTGTATTTCTACCAAAATAAAACTTATGAATAAACTATGATCCTTATTTCCCACTTGGATTTGATTATGACATTTATTATTATTTTATTTAAAGAAGAGTTTAATGATTTAAATTCAAAGATTAATAACTAGACCATTTTTAATATAGGGTTATACATAAGACAAATTAAACTGTATATATTTATTAGAAATTTAAAAATATTTCCTACATAATTGTATTTTATTTATATATTTTTTTCATTAAATAACGAAATTTATTTATGACACAATAATGATCCAGTAATTATCTTATTAAAGATGGATTAAAACAATTGATATTATAAATATCAAAATAAATGTTAATCGAGGATTCTAATGAATTAAAATATTTTTATAGGATAAAATGTTTTGTTTTTGTTGATTAAAAAAAATTTGTTCGAAGTGATAGTGTTTATGACTTTCACAAAAACTAAATATGAAATAGTGTCAAAATTTAAATAAATGAGTTTTTAAAACAGATACTATATTATTAATTGATATAATATTCCTAAAAACCTAAGGTTCAACGAAAGGATGTAGATAAGGTTATATATACCAATAAATTACCACTTGGGGCTCTATTTGCATTTTATAGTAATTTTTTAACAGTTTATTATAATAATACTTGAATACACAGTAAAAGTTAAACAACTTAACTAAGAGTTATGGCTAAAAGATAAGGTTATTATGGGGACCTAAACCTGTATAAAACCAATTGTTTTAGAGGATTTCAACAAATAAAAATTATCCTCTAAATAAATAAATTTTTAGATTTTATAAATATAATATGAGTGTATAATTATATAATATTTTTTCTAATGACTAATGTGACCCTCACCTATCTTATAAAAGGGTACTTCCCCTTTTCTCAAAATCACACCCACATGCCATTTGGCTCGGCCAAATCCTTCTAAAATATCCTACTATATACCCTTACCTAGACCTATATGCCTCAATTGTTTCATAAAGACAAATTATGGAGTGCTTTTCATCAATTCAAAAGGAATCACCCGAAGAAGATGTAGTAATTTCACCACATCTTTCAATGTTCTTTTCTTTTTCCACTTTCCATTTCCTTTTTGTTTCCATAAAAAAATAATAAATCCAGTAACTTATACATTATGTGATGTTATTATAAATAGGGTGTAACCATATTCATTTTTCTATCTGTTAAATGAATTTCAAGTCACCATACGTGTGTACGTACGACTTACCATCTCCATGACATGGTATTGATTGTCATTCAAACACATCAATATTTGAATGGGCATAATAATGAGTATAATTGATGTAAATAATAAATATAACCAATTAATTATTCTTTATATATTATATAACATCCAATTAAATAATATTTCACCATCAATTGATCTATACTGTTTCTCATGCATACGTACGGATTACCGCCTCCAAGAACACGATGAAATTCGTTCCCCATCATAACCATTCAACAATAATTTTCATTTTATTATTAAAATTTTTTTTATGAACATAATATAATTATGGATATGAATCATATACATCTTATTCATAACAGACATGTTTTACTTAACAAATCATATAAAGGAAAACAAATCAGATATAACCTGAAACAATGATACTACTAAAATATTATTAACAAAAAAATATTAGAAGATCATATATGATATCATATTTATGTATGTCCTTCTTGTATAATTTAATAATAATGATTCAAATATTATACAACAGTTTAATTTACCCTTGATCAAGGAAACATATAAGGTAAGGGTTAATTATTCAATCTCTTCATTTTCAGAGGTTGTTTAGACGTGAGTGTCTACTAGGACCTCTTTACCTTTCACATCTGTGTTTTATAAAGATTAATTACTAAACATTTTAACTATTTTTTAGACTAAGGGTCAAACTCATTTATAACATTGTCTGAGTTTTTATAATTTTTTTAAAGGAATATTTCCGTCATTTTCTGAACATGTTCTTTTATGACCATTTTGACACAATTAAGGAAAGAATGTTTTGTAAATGTATATAGGAGGTGGTTCTATTTTCTGCTGTTATAACATCTTCCAGGTTTCCCTTACATGATTATTAAAATATTTTCATATATAAATGTTTTCATTTATAATTATGTAACTTTTAAATGATTTCAAAATAAAGAGATATTTCTCTAAAATAGTTTTGATTTCATCTCTATCAACACCCTCTGATGGATTTTACACTAGTTCATAGTTGATTTATTATTATAAAATATTATATACTATATTTACTATTTTTTGATTTTTTGTACTGTGGGTGTTTTATTTTTATATCATTCATGAATTATGGTAAAAGTATTAACATTTTTTATGCTAGTTTTAATACAAATTTTTATGTAATGGTCCATGCTTTTCATATAAGGAATGCATTGGACATAGAAATTGACAAGTGGAGCATGTTATAGCTCATCGATGCATTGGTAGGTATCATGAGACAAACTAGTGTCTTAGAACAAGGCCTTCAAAAAATCTTTTTTGTCGTCTTGGCATGAGGACATGACTATATGGTTATGATGTCCGACATTATTCATTCTTCATTATGAAATAGGCTATTGATATTACATGTGATTATTGATCTAGTAGATAATCCATGTGAATATGTATATGGAATTATTTGATTTATCTATTTCATATTATGGTGATGTTGAAGTTAAAATGGCTTGTGTTTTATTATAATACATTACCTTAAATTTTTATGCTTATTTATGAATGTCTATGATATATTGTTTTCCTTACTGAGCACCTGAGCTCAGCCGTTTCAATGTTTTATTTTTTCCCTGGATGCGAAAAATTATATAATATATGACATGAAGGGATATTCTAATGGAGATGAATGTGTTAAAAGGAGACACAATGTTGTTGTTTTTCATTTCATAATTTAATGTAAAACATATGTTTTTATATAGTACTTCCAAAGAAACTAAATTGATCTGTAATTCGGTATTTGATCCCTTGTGATCATGTCAATGTTATATAATTATACACCGACTCTGGGTAACTAGGTTCAGGGCATTACACATATTCAATACACAAGATGGAATAATCCAATACATTATCAATTATGATACATGTAATATATGACAAATAAACAAAGGTGTAAATTCTAACTATAATGAAACATTTCATTTCTATTTATTGACCTCGAAGGTACTCACATTCCTTAAGGAATTATTCCCAAGATTCCCCCACAATTAATGACCCATTTGAGGAGATACATTAAAAATAAATTTTTAAATAATATATATTTTCAATGAATGGGGATGAAGATCATCATAAGATTAATATCACAGTTTTCCTAATTCTATATAATTCTATCAAAATAGATATTCTTAGTCATATCCTTGAAAATTCTCAGTCAAATATGGAATGATTACCCATCATTATCCAAACACATGGTAGAGTAGCATTGATAAAACTATTAATCATTAAATTTGACCATGTGAATGGATGATTAGTTATAGTTTTTATGAAAAAATTAAACAATCCCAAAATGAAAACCCTAAAAAACAGATGATATCATCATGGATATTAATATATAACTATATCCATGAAGTGTTTTATGATGGTATGTAGTGATACAATTGACCAGGTACATCATCGCTTTATAAATTCCCTTTATTATCATTTTAAAAATCAAGGATTCCTTTTATATATATATAAAATTGAACCTTATTTAGTCTCATAACATCCTATATTTACCACTTCACAATACCCTAAATCTTTTTTGCATCATTAATCAATATGATATGAAATAAAGTTATCATCTAATTGATGATAATCTGTAAACAATTCTTCTCTATAGATGTATGTTGAAATTGAATATATATATATATATATATTTGTGTGTGTGTGTGTTATTCAATATTCTTGTATGTACAAGATGTGGTTGGAATAAATGAGAAGGTGACCAATGAATATCCTTAAATTGTAGATATATAGATCACAAAAATATAAATGTTATCTTTGTATCTCATTATCCCCAACCACAAAAACTGAAATCCAAAATCATATTAAAAATTATTGGAATTAGGATTAATAGACCATTGTGATCTATTATTGTACATCATTGGGTCCTTTATTACTATTAAAGGATCAATAGACTTGTTCATACAAAAATGAATTCTCTAGAGTCAACAAGACCACTAATTGTTTTAATCTCCCCCCATATATAGTTCCTATGACATAATTTAATTCATAATATATTAATTTATATTATTAATTGAATTTAAGGAGAATAGTAAATTACACATTAGAAAGAAAAAAACTAAAACCCCTCTTATTTTTATTAAATTCAATGAATTGGATTAGTGGTTCCCAAATCACAATAAATTAAATAAATTCCTAGATATATAAATTTTTTTCTTAGAGACATGTTTACAATATTTATCAAACCAAACATATAGATGAGATCAAAATAAAACATAAAATAGCACTCCACCCATAAACTCTACCTCATGATTATATACTTTTGGTGGAATATATTGTTTTGGATTTTGAGACCAATGTATTATGAAAACTCCATTATAAATAAGTAATATTTCCAAAATATCTATGTAAGAATAATAATCTCTAGTTTTAGATCATTTGTTGTAAAAAACCTCTCATGTTCCTAGAGAGGATGGGAGCCATAAGTTACTATATGATCATCTTGAATGAGAACGAAACATAGACCAATAAATAATTAGTCATAAAACACCAAATAACAATAAATTTAATTTGATAATATTTATAGAGGGTTTGGTGTCAAATATTAATTATTATATAGAAAATAGACTCACCATTCTAAGGAAAATAAAAAAACACTCAATTCAAAGTGATTGTTTTCATTTCATATGGAATCATAGATAAGTGCAAGAGAATAAATAGATTGTAACATAATAATATGATAGAGAATCATATTATGAATTCATACTTATTATCCTCCTAATATATACAAACTTTCCCAATTTCATGATTAGATGGGATACACAATATAGAGACAACATGACTCAGTATTATAATCACACATATCATTTATTTATTAACATCACTTTATGATATTGATTTGAAAATAGATATTATGAATATCAAAAGATAATCATTCACCTAATTAGTTTTAGAATATTTCAATATATAATCATCAAACAAGGCAATAATTTAATCAACATATCAATGAAATATTCATTTATTCAATTTATTGTAAAACTATATTATGATTACTCTATCTAAAAAATTTCATAGTATATTATGAATGGATATATATTAAATATTATTTTGTCTTGGGAATATAATTATCTCTCTAATTATGATGTTGTTAACATGAATAATGAGTATTCACAGTGAACAATATGTTACCTTTTATCTGATGAAATAGATAAGTAATACCTGGAAATGGGTACTTAATCATGTTATTCACTGATTCAATGATATATTATTAATCCAAAATGGGAGATATATCCCTTATCATTGAAGTCATCCAAAAATATTTCAAAATACTTTAAATTTTCTTCTTTTATTTTTTATAATTGAAATGAAATTTATGGTGTACCGTGGAATAATATCAATATTTAACACACGCTCAAACATATATGATATCTTTAAGAATTCATCATAAAAATATAAAATAAAATTTACATAACATATGAAATATTTCATTCCAATGGTCTCATATATAACACACTAATAGAAGTGGTGATGTTAATATATTGACCATAGTGATTGGATTTACAAATGAAATCAGATAGCAAGTCCCTTTGTCCTCAAAATACAAGAGAGGTATCATTGGAAGTGTTGAAAGTTAACAGTTTCTTGTATAAATAAATGTTATCATTTTTGGTATCATCAAATCCAAACCCATAATAAAATGATGAGAAAAATTTTACCAATAAAAAAATCCCCAGAATGATAATAATATAATATGTCTATAAAACATGAAGGGAAGATAAATCCATTCCCCATATTATTTATATGAGATTTTTATTCCACAATAACACATAGCAATATATCTTATGGGTTATTTATAAAATAAAAAATATATGATGATATTAGTAAATTATAGTTTCTAATAGAAAATAATTTTTTATATAATAATAAATATGTATTGAAGATACCATCTATAATCAATAGTCATACCGTAGTTTCACTATTTCATCCTCTACTATGTGAATCTTCATATTCTCGAAAATTTATATGACCAACCACTCCCCTATGGATCAGTTCTCAGACACTACATACCATATGATGAACGAGATCTTAATTTTCACCAATGAAATAATTGTTTGGATATAATAGTGTTATCAATATGTGATATGAATACTCTTAGAGTTAAATTTCCTAAAATGCTTCAAGATGGGGAGGGGACTCTATAAAATCACAATATACATATTATTCTACCCCCAAAGAATAAATATACATTGGTTCCACTAAACATGAAATATTTATAATATCCATCATTAAACTATGATAAAAAGTATGACATGTGAATCCCATGGTTTTAAATGATAATGACTTATATTGGGTCCTAGATCCACTTCAAAATAAAATTAGAGGGTCATATCACTTCCTACCATTCATTGGAAAACTATCTTAACATACACATAGAATTGTATAAAAACAAGTCATTCCTAACATTATTGTTTAATTTATGTCCAACACAAAATCCCAATCAACTACTACAGAATAAGTTATAATATTAATTTTGATTTCCTGAAATTGAATGTAATGTAGAATTCACTTATTAGAAACAGTGGAATTCAAATCATCATAGAAAAATATCTTGTACAAAATTTGAATGGGCATAGTGAATTGTTTTTTTATTTCAAGATTTAATTTATTAATTTTTATGGTATAAAAACTCTTAAGGAATTCACAATTTGAATGCATATTTATAAAAATAATGTGAAAAATAACCTTTATTTCTTATGAAAAATTGATCTCAACTTTCTCAGTCTGAACCAATTTCCAACACCATGTTTGTATGGGAACCGCTCATATAACAACAACACATTTCAAGATATTGTAATATAGAGTGTGATGGAACATAAAAGTCCTCTCAATAATCTCTTACCTATCACATACCTTTTTAGTATTATTTCTTCATCCAAATAATAGAAATATAAGATGAAAAAAATTCATGTTCCTGTTCCTCGTCTCCACTCAAAGATGATTTATTTCCTTTTGATTATATGGGACACTACCAACATTTTTAGCCATATAATAGAGGATTTTTTTATATTTAATATAATTCTTATCATTTAGTTTATTACAACACATAATATTCTATACAACTCCATCAAGATGATTCTAGTGAGTCCATCCAGGGGGCATGGAATTACATAATATGAAAGAAGATCAATGTATATTGTTAAATCCGGTTACAAATCTCAAATTATATAACAATTATTCATTATAGTAAAATATTTATCATAATAAATTAATTAATGTAAGGAAGGCCAAATAATACCAAAATTCAGTTTGTGCAAAGTTTGGCTATACAGTTTGACAGATTATAAACCATTCATTTGGATCACAATTGATAGGTAGATTTACCAAACATTCATTATAGAAAAAATATCCATAATTTTCACTATCATTTCATTCAACAATAATCTCCATAATATATGTTACATGGTGTTGTCTAATCGTATGTAACCCAATAGATTTAAACATACATCTTATATAATGTCCCCAAAAATTCTATTTTCTACATAAAGACAATAAGAATATAAATTTAAAGAAAAGTACATCCTAAATACTCATATCATTAAATACACTACAATGTCAAGTATTTGTATGATAAGTGATATCCATACACCCACTCACAACAATCCCCTACAATACTAATAATCATATTTCTAGAAAATAATTCATAAAAAATATCATTAAAAAATTATGAATTATGGTACTGTTTTTTCATGAATTATATAACAATACATATTTACCATGTTTCTAATCCTTTATAGTAAATGTCTAAAAGGGTATTCTAAATATCCAGGGATAAAAGAGTAGTTCTTGGGATTTACAAACCGTTTTATAGGTATAGTTTATCAAATAAATTACATCATGAGGGTTTATAATGTGAACATGACATGACCTTGTCATAATATATGAACTCTAACACCCCATCATTTGAGACAATAAAAATAAAAAAAATAAAAAAACTTATATGAAATCTCAATATGAAGCATTAAAAAATGAAATTAAACCTATCTTGGAGAACACATTACCGATATCTATTGTGAAAATTTATACCAACTACAATTGGGATTGTGTAATGTCTGAGAATCACTAACCTTGTAGGTTTACACCATGTGTTTAATAATCAATCATTGGTACGTAAATCCATACACACTGGTTACAAAAAAACAAAAAAACATTTCATTAAAATTTAAATATTGATGATATGGATATAAATAATTATAAAAACATAAATTATAATAAAAATAAAAGAAGATAAAAAGATGAAATATAAACATTTGTATATTAATATAATTTCCTTGAAGAAATTGGATATCCAAGAATGGGTAACACTATACATTTTAGTCAATGATTATTTTGTATTATAACATAATTAGATCGATATTTAAGCAGTGAAATTATTATTATCACATTTCCAATAAGTCCATCATCGGTACCTTTTTTTCCAGGAGATATCCATTTTTCATGGATTTTTTTAATATTTAATAAATATTCTATGTAACAGATGAATTTCATCCTTCACTACACAAGAATCCACTATTTATATTTTAAAATCATGAATCTAAATTAGGTAGATTTACAGTTTCATAACTAAACAATACAAAACACTTATAAGACATAGAATAAATTAAAACAATTTTATAATATTAATTATAGAGATTCAGACACTATAAATTTAAACAGCAAATTTTTTTTCAAAAAAATTGCTATCTCATGAAGCTAAATAATAATTTAAAAGAAATATCAAATAAAAACGATGAATCGAAATGATAACAAAAATAGGGATTACTTGAAGGAATAGAGAGGAATTAAATACCAAAACCTAACTTTAAAAATCAATACATATGTCCTCATGATTTCCATTATCATAATGGAATAGAATACACTGTGAATATATTGGGAATATTGGAAATGATGAGTGGATGAACCATATACAATGTGATTCCATTAAAATACTTAAATAAAATCAACCAAATGGAAACTACCAAAGAAGGTTTCATAAAAAAGTGGAAATGTGATTAAAATTTGAAATAAAGGAACATTCGTATTAAATATTCATCGGAAATGTTGGAATTTTACATCATTAATGAACATTTAGAGGCATAATGTATAGATGAATGGTTTGAAAAACTATTTTACAACCATGTTATGATAACTAGAAACCACTTTTGAGTGATACAATTTGGATTTATGATTTTTAAAAAAAAATTATAATTATGTATGTACTACTGATTCTTATTGTATATCCATATATAGTAAAATTTAATTGTTTCTACTATCAATTGGAAAATCTTGTGAACCATAATACAACATAAATTTATATAATTTCAAATGAAAACGATAATAATTTAATGAAAATACCATATATATATATATGAAATAATGGTTATGAAAAGCCTAATCTTTTTTCTAGATTATGGACTTGAGGGGAATGTATAGATGTTTTAATTTTAGAGATTGTGGTCAGAACATGAATAATGATTGGATTCTTATAGTGAAAGAAACAACCCTCGGGACTATGAACCATTTTTGTGAACACTTTATTCAATTATAATTTGCCAATGAATTTTGTGGATGGTTATAAAAGTATGTGAGTATTCAAGGATGGTGTTTGAAGGTAATGTGATTTGTTACCAATTTTTGTTATTAATCAATATAAAAGTATTCCCAAAGGAATATTGGGCCCATATAAAATTATTTTCCGTCACCTATGTGGGTGAAATTGTGATTTGTTAATTGTTTTGATATAAATGGTTTGGGATAAAATAAATACCCTACTTTATAGTGAGTATATGTTTTCTATAATCTTAGGTGGGAGTTGGGATACCAATATATCCTTGAGTGAATGAATTGATATGTTTTTGAACACAAAAGTCATGGGAATTTATATGGGATTACCCATATGTTCATATGAGTATATACTAGTGAAATATGGAGGGAATGGGGATATTATCATACCCTTGGTATTAATGTGAACTCTGGTGGGAATGCAGATATTATCCTGGCTTTGGTATTCATTTTTCACTAGGATATGTTAGACAACATCCTGTTTTGGAGTGGGAATACAATACTACTATCTTGTTGTCTCTAGCATATTCTATTTAGGATTTTATGTTATCTTTTGAAAAAGAATATGATCTGAAACATTTTTGGGTACATGAATATTCCTATGGGTGTTAACTATCAATGTCAGGATATAGTAGAATTCCAAAAGGGGTTCTATGTGATATAATCCTAGTATTTATTTTTTTAAATGATACAATATTTTATTTATTCAATTATAATGGTGATATAAGATAAATCATACTCTATATTTTTTTGTTGAAATTTTATTATAAGCCCCAAATGTTATATAATGAAAACATATTCCCTTAATAGATTCATTTTATATGTGTTGGCAGACATCACTAATAAGAATGTGAACATATATGTGTTCCTCGGTGTTGTTCATATTCCATCCATATTGGGATATCCTCTCATGATACATTATTTCAGTGATTAAGGCTAATAACTCGTTAGTAAACACCTTAGTGTGATCCAACGTGTTTCAATAGTGAGACATATTTTTCATGAATGATACATAGATCTCTATCAGGATTTAGATACATAGAACACCTCTGAGGATTAAATTAAAATATTGTTCCTACTAGATGAGTTTAAAAAATATATCTAATAGACTCTTTTATATTAGAGTTTATTATTTACCACTAATATAAGATGACAAGAAACTGTGGGAATGGAAATCTATTGGGAACTATATTAGAGTAAAAAATGAATAATTTTTCTCTAAAAATATATTAATGATAAATTTAATATATATTATAAAAAATTAATCATATAATAAATATTAATAAACCATTTTTTCAAGAAATCTGTATTTTCCATACTGGTTTTATAACATTCATTCATAACAGAGTCCCCCAGAATGGGATATCACAGATTGATTAATTTAAATAGATTAATTGATATAATAATTTTGTTATTAATAAATAGTTTATCCTTATGTTTTCCTTTATTTAAATTTTTTCCTACACCTTTAGGGGGAACCATGAACACTATATTGAATTATAGAGAATAAATTGAAAGAGATATGTCGACTTCATAATAAAAAGAATTAAATTTATCAATAAGATTGCAAATGATGAATGATGAAATCCGGGATTACATAAGTGTGTTATTAGAAAAGAATTATTCATGGTCACATTGATGATTTTTTGGACGTTAATGTTTTTTGACTAATTTTGTTGATATTGTTTCACAATGGTTGTTGTTGAAGAATGTTATTTTGATGATGGCTCAATTTCTTGTTATTTACAATTTTTTCCATATTAATTGGGATTTATTCTATGGTAAAGGAAGGATTTTTTAATAGAATTAATGGAGAATAATGAATCATATAAATGTTTTATCAAACGTAAAGAGTAAAACATGTTCACTAACAAAAATTCATCCATAGGATCTTTTGGGCATTTAAGGAAACCAATGACTGTAGATAGAATCCATGATTTATGAAACCAACAAATAAGGTTATTTCATGATACATTTGTTGTTTTTTATGATGTTATGTAATTAAGGCCACGTCAAAGGGAATTTTTTTATATGAACCACAAATAAATATTTGTTCACATAAGGAATTTATTTTGCTGATGTGGAATGTGATTTGAGGGAGATTCAAATGAAACAGGTTATGTGTGGGCCACCATGAAATTTCATTATTTTGATATTTATAATCTATACCAGAGTTTTCGATAATATTTAGTAGTGGGTTTTGAAGGATTTCATTACATATATAACAGATTCTAATCACATCATTAATTAGTGTGAATTTAATTAGTTTGTATCATCATAGTAGGATGTTCGATGTGTCTCAAAGTGGTCAATGGTGGAGGAAGTGGTTCACAAAGGTGGATTCTATTATGTAAAATATTGAAAAGAAATATTTCATGATTGCATTGTTCATTAAGGAGTATTTTATGATGACTTATTTTTCTAATGAGTATTCCATTATGACAAAGTTTGTCACATAGATTTGTTTGTGTGGAACTCTAGGTGGAAAATAAATAGTGATTCATGAGTATTAATCTTCATGAAAATAGAAGGCCTTCTATTAAGACGAGGAGAATCTCAAATAACTTATGGTTCATTGTTAATGTGTTTTCAATATGTGTCTCAGGTAGTTCATACAAGGGAAAAATAGTCAACATATTCCCTCTACGCATGGAAAACACTACAATGTGTTTTTTACTTCCTCTATTGGGTGAGGACGGAGCTTCATAGATAAATTATGCGAGAAAATATTATGAGGGTATCATATAGGGAGATATGTTCTAGGATTACCATGTTAATAGTTTCATTTTAATATAAAAATTATGAAGATGAATAAAAAGGATGAGGATTTTCATGATCTGACTATATTAGCAGTTTGATTTTATACGTTATTATATTAAATGAAGTGAATGAAATAATTGTTATCTATAAATGAAATTGAAATATCCAAAGGGTAGGTAATATAGTTGTCTATATAAAAGAGACTCATATTCTAGTTTTTTTGAAATTTGAGGTGATGAATCCATTTGTTGTCCAAGATGTGAAGGTGAATACTATAAAGAACATCTATAATGATTCAACTAACAATTGTGGTTGATTTAATTATTTCTAATGAAGTGACATAATTTTCTATAAACTTTGTGTGAATCATTTCCAAACCAATTACAACCGAAGAGTAATATGGTGATCATTTCCACTGATAGTGAGCCATCAAAGGAATCTTCAATGGAGTTACCCTTATTTGTAATGATATGTCCCTAAATCATGTAAGGTACTATGTGGAGGTGTAGAAGTGATCGAGCCTGACCCTTGTATTATAAGTTATTTTAATGTATTATCTACATTTCTATTTTACTTTTTTATACTCATTTAATGTTGAACATTGGGGATGAACCATGTACAAATTTCCATGCCAATTTTCATACATTCCAACTTTAATTTTTTCCATTATCAGATAAAATTGAAAAGGATAAGATCAATTTAAAAACTAATGTGAAAAATAAGAATCTATTATAAAAAATATATCAATATAAAATGGGGAAGTAATAATATCAAATATAATATAAAAACCATAATTCACCCCCTCTCATGGTATGTATGTCCCATTTGGGACTAATAATTGATATTAGATCACATTTTTCTTCTATCATATGTGATTGAAATTTACGGGTTCATTATATTGCTATAATTATTAAATAATATTCTTCTAATATGGATGTTCTATAGAAAAGGGAATAATAATAGGGAAGAAGCAGAATCCTTGTGGTATTCCTTAGTGTTGAAAAGTCCATAGAAATAGTGTGATCCATTTTAATGAAATCAATAATGTGCTGAAGAAAGGTATTAAGTAATTAGATTACTATAATATTCACTAAATCAATAATGATTCTTAATTGAATGAACCACATGATATTCCATGTGATACAAAAACTACATATGATGATCAAAATCCATTAAGACCAAAAGTGGAGGCTTTCCTTGTGAAAAATGAATTAGATAATAATTTGATATAATAAATTGATCATAAAGATATCAAGATGCAATTAAATGAAATTAAATAAGTATGATTAATGGTTTAAATAAAAGGCCTGGTGATGTGGCCATATATTTAAGAGGAGAATGATTTTCAAGATAATAAGCAACAAAAAATCAAATATGATGAATGTTTAAATAATTTTAACTCCTATTAATTTCATAATTTGTGATAAAAAAATAAGGATTTTTTCTATAAACCTATTGCATCAGTTTTATTCTAATGCATTCTCAAATGATTTTGTTTGTTAGATGAATTAATAAATAATTGATCCAAGTGAAATGGTGTATAAGCTCTTCGAATATATGGAATATGAGATGAGAATTGGTAGGACTCTAAAGGGAGAGGTTAATGAAAAAATTGAATCTAGGGGAAATAGAAGATAAAACAATTGGGAAAGAATCAATATTAATTCTTCATGAAATTATGCAATATAATTTCAATTGAAATACCATATTAATAGATTTTTTTTCATTTTACTATTTGATTATCATTCATTATGTGAAAATGAAATAGAAATAAAATATTCTAAATAAATGGAAAAAAATAATTGACTCATCCTAAAAGCCATTATATTTATGAGAATATGTTATATGATATGATTAACCCTCTCCCATGAATGAGCGGAAGATAGGCATGAATACTAATTTAAGAATGAAAAATACATTGGATGCTGGAAATGGACCTAAAAATGATGTTATAAGAATAAATGAGAACATGTTTTGTTTCAATGGGATGCATGGTCATATTTTGTGTTCTTATATTGAAGCATTGAGATATATTTTATATTTTGCGGAACAAATAAAGCTAAATATGTGAATAAGAATATTATTGTCTAAAAGTTTCAAATTAACATATCACACAAGAAAGTAAATATCTATTATTATTATTGTGGATGATATGGACACACCATGAGTATGTGCTAAAAGCTCACAGTCTAAATATTAAATTAATGACTCTGGATACATCAACATCTTAGTTGAGAAATAATGAAATGAGGTTTGTGTTTAGTGGGAGTAGTTTGATATGTTATAATCTACTGAATTTGGAAATATAATATATTTTGAATAATGAAGGGAGGGGGGGAATAGGCCTTGAAATTAGACCCCAAATCTAGTTGGTTATAATGAGTAATCCTATACAAGAATGAAACCTACTATGTTGAAAAATTGGTTTACAATATCAGAAGAAACACCAGGAAATCATCCAGCTATAAGTATAAAATAATTCATATTTAGTAAATGTCTCAAGAAAATGGCAAGAAATTCCCTCAATATACCCGCGGCATGTGCCTTGGGATTTTTGAATTTTCCAACCATTGCGCCTCCCTTGCCCGGGCGGGAGATGGTGGAATGGACCCCCTTCGTCGGCGGCTTCGCCTTTGTCGTGTGATCGTCCACCGGATTCCTCAGTGGTGCCTCAGTTCGCCTCGTTTCTGGCCTAGTCTCTCAAGGAAATGTGCCCAGGCCCTTGGAGGAAGGAGGTCCTTCTCTGGCCTGCTCCTTCTAGGTCCTGTAGTTTCGCTGCTATCCCGAAGGTGCCTTTGGACTCGGTTGGCTCCTATTTGGTGGATGGCTTCCCGATGGTTTCTTTCTCGGATGATACTTTAGTTACAGCCTCCTAGATTCTCTAGTGGACTCTGTTGGCTCGCATCGGCCTGGATTTTCCCCCACACTGTATTTTTTAGAGGCTGGTCGACTCTTGGGGTCTGGCGTCTCTAGCCAGGGTTTCGGTTCTGAACAACATATAATTTTGTGTGGTTCTGGAGTCGAAGGAGGACTTTGTGCAAGCTTGGTCATCCCTAGCTAGATTGTTCTATTGGCTATGCAAGCCGTGAAAAAAATAGAAGAATAAAATGGGACAATAATAAACAACAAAGATCATTCAATATTTTCTATTTCACACACTTGTTTCAATGGATTACATATGCTCCCAAATTTATAGGGTATTAAAATACACCAAAATGGACATCCCAAGAATTTAATAAAAGGAACAAAAAACAAAGCATCATAAATTCATGAATTTGAATTAAACAAAATGCATGGATAAATTAATAGCCACATTGGAAATAGGCGCTGCATGGGGAATACCTGGAACCCAACAGACAACTTTTATTTTGGTTTGCAATTTCCAACACTCCTCTTCAAACCAAAACTGACTTCATTCCGAGCATCATTCTAAGCCATTTGAATACATATGTTGGTAGTGCCTTTGTGAAAATATCTGCCACCTATTCCGTATTATGGCCATAATCCAATTTTATCATTTTATGTTTCACATGATCAATGAGAAAATGAAAACGAGTATCAATGTGTTTACTTCTCCCATGCTACACCAAATTTTTGGCTAGAACAATAGCCGACTTTTTATCCACATATATTACCGTGGATCCATCTGGTGGATGCTTCATCTCCTTCAACGAATTTTTCAACCATATTCCCTCACAAATAGTAAAGGATTCTGCCACATACTCTTCTTCACATGTGGATAAAGCAACAACACTTTTCTTCCTTGAATTACAGGTTAAAGCAGTAGATCCAAGGAAAAATACATACCCAGTAGTGATTTTCCATTCATATTGATCACCACCCCAATCACTATCCGAGTATCCATACGGCTTTGCTTCTTCATTTTATGGATAAAAGAGACCAAAATCCACTGTTCCTTTAACATACCTGAGGATACATTTTGCTGCAAGCCAGTGTGACTCTTTCGGTGCCTCTATATACCTACTTAGAAGCCCAACACTATAGACAATATCAGGGCTTGTTATTGGGAGATACCTTAGGCTTCTTATCAGACTCTTGAATAGAGTCGATTCAACGCTTCTTCCTTCTCCATCTTTTGTTAGTTTCAAGCTCGTTAAAACTGGTGTTTTTACAACATTACAATCTCCCATTTTGAATTTTTCAAGAAACTCTTTAGCATACCTCTTCTGATATAGATTGATGATGTTATGTTGTTGTTTCAATTCAATGCCTAGAAATAAGTACATGAGACCTCCATCGGTCATCTCGAACTCCTTGAACATGGCCCCCTTGAATTCATCAAACATCTATCAACTGTTCCTTATAAACAGAAAATCATCCACATACAAGCATGGAATAAGTATATCGCCACGATCATTCTGCTGGATGTAAACCGCATGCTCATATAGACATTGGGTGAATTTATTCTCTCTTAGATAGCTATCAATGAAAGCATTCCACGCATGCGGAGTCTGCTTCAACCCGTAAAGAGCTTTCTTCAGTTGATACACTGTGTCTTCCTCCCCTTGCAAAACAAAGCCTTCAGTATGGTCAATATAGACCTCTTCCTCGAGAATTCCATTCAGAAATGCAGACTTCACTTCCAGCTGGTAGATCATCCAAGTGTGATGAAAAGAAAGGGATATAATCATCCTTATAGTGTCAAGGTGAGCAACATTAACAAAGTCTTCTTCGTAGTCCACCCCGTATTTTTTTGTACCCCTTTTCTACGAGCCTTTCCTTGTATCAATCGATCTCGCCATCAACATTTATCTTTATTTTGTACACCCATTTGAAACTAATTCTCTTCTAGCTTTTGGGGAGTGTAGTCTGCTCCCACGTATCATTTTTCTCTATGGCACAAATTTCTTCTTCCATAGCCATTCTCCATATTTCTTCCCTCATGACATTCTGAAACTCCAGTGGCTCATGATTTGCATACAAGAAAAAGAGATTTACCTCTTCGGTATTCTCATAAATATCACTCAAATTTTTCATCTTCATAAAAGCCGTAGTTGAGGATGAGCTGGACAAATTTTGATTTGATGGAGTGCTTTTAGGATCGATGAAATGTACTCTAGGCCTTCTTCCAACTGATGATGCACCCTAGGAAGGTGTTGCGGGTGTTTTCTCTAGATAATCATGCCTTTCTTTAGGAACATCTGTCTCGAATGGAACATCCGTGTTGGATTATTCATCATTCCACATCCATGCTTCTTCCTCACTAAAGACCACATCTCTACTAACCACTAATTTTTTGATTAGTGGATTGTAAAGCTTGTAGGCATTAGAAGCATAACAATAGCCGACTAAGATGGACTTTTCACCACGATCATCATGTTTCCTTCTTCTCGCATCAAGAATTTTAGTGTAGGCGACACACCCAAAGATTATTAGGTTCCCCATGCTCGGTTTTTAGCCGCTCCACGCCTCTTTTTATGTAAAGTTCCAGATGCTCTTCATTGGACACCAATTGAGAAAGTAGGCAGTACATGTCAGTGCCTCTGCCCAAAAACTCTTTGACATCCCTTTCTCCTTCAGCATTGTTCTCATCATGTCGAGGATAGTACGGTTATTCCATTCAGTAATTCCATTCTGTTATGGCGTATAGGCTGCAGTATATTGTTGTTTGATGCCATGTTCCCTACAGAAATCATGAAATTAATTTGAGGTGTATTCTCCACCTCTATCAGATCTGAGTACTTTGATTTTGTGGCCACATTCAGTTTCAACACGAGCATTGAATGTTTTAATGATAGTGAAAGAAGATGATTTTTCTTTGATGCAATACACCGACAACATTCTGCTAAAATCATCAATAAAGGTAATAAAATACCTATTACCTCCAAGTGATTGTGTATCTAGTGGTCTGCAGATATATGTGTGAACCAACTGAAGTGGTTCTGTTGCTCTTCTAGACACTCCACTTGGAAAGGAGTTCCTTTGTTGTTTTCTGAGTGTACACTCGTCACACACATGATTTATAGATTTAATCATCAGCAAGCCCCACACCATTCATGTTGAGGATAGGAATTTAAGATTGCTGAAATAGAGATGCCCAAAATGAATATTTCATCTGCATGAATCATTCATCATGAACCCAAACAAACACTCCTATACTTTCTTGTTGATATGCAGCGGAAACATGCGATTCTTCGCCATTTGGACTTAAGCGACAAGTCTCATGTGAGATTCTCTTATAGACAAAGAAGAATTTTCCAAGTGTATGACATACCCCTTCTCAAGGAGTTGGTCGAGACTGATGATATTAGTTTTCATACTTGGTACATAATACACATTGTAAATATAATTCAACTCACCATTCTTCAGATATATTTTGATTTTACCATTCCCAAGAATGGGAACCTTCGACGAGTTTCCAAAACTCACATTTCCACGAACAACTTTGTTGAGTTCCTCGAACAAATATTTATTACCCCTCATGTGGTTACTTGCACCCGTGTCCAGATACCATAAATCAGGGCGTTCACATGCTTTTTCTTTTTTCCGAAGGAGTGTGGTACCTTCTTCTTCATTATGAGATTCTTCAGTGTAGTTGGAGTGCTCATCATGATCCACATTGCTCCATCAATCATAGGCATAGTGGCCAAATTTCTTATAGTTATGGAATTGAAGATTTTTTACAATTCCATGACCACGCATGAATCGACCTCCACCATATCCTCTTCCACGGAAGCTGGTGAAATTTTGATTCTTCTGTTGATAGCTTGGATGGTATCCATGCCCTCTTCCTCTTGCACGATAACTGCCCCATTTTACTTGACCATTCATTGGTTATTAAAGAGTCTACTTGGACTCTAAGGCAAGCTCTATTGTTGAACCTTCATTCATATGTATATGCTGATCTTGTACTTGCAACGACCCCATTAGTTCTTCAATTGAAAATTTTTCCAAATCTTTCAACTCTTAGAATGCCACAACAACATGCTCGAACTTGGTTGTGTGAGATCAAAGTGCTTTCTAAATAACTCGAATATCCTCCACTTTTTCACCATTTCTTTTCAAATTGATAACAATGAAAATTATGCGTGATAAGTAATCCGAGAAACTCTCACCTTATTTCATTCGCACAGCTTCGAACTCCACTCGTAATTTTTGAAGACATACCCAAGTACAATATATTAATAATATATTTTTGCAAGAATAATTAATGGAACTGTTGATCTGGCATGTTTTAAAAATTTTGAAAACAGTTTTTTTTATAATTCAATGTTATGTTTATGAAATTTTATTCAAATAAACTAAATAATAAATAACAGATTCTTTTTCAAATATTATGAAATTTGATTTTGATATGAGTATAATGCTTGAGTTAACATTAATTATTGGTTTTAAAATTTATCAAAAACCAAAGGTGAATAATGTATCCCATCATATTTATATTAATGATCCTATTTAAAATTTTGAATAGGACAATACTAAAAGTAATAGTACTCTGTCACAGTGATACATACTATTGAAATTAATGAGACATTAAAACTAGTAAATAAAACAACATTTTTAGGACTGATAAGAATTATACTATACATAATAGCTATTCGTATAGACTTATTGTTTTTAGTATGTTTATATGCAAGGTATCAAAAACATGAAAAATGAATCTCATTGAAAAGCTATAAATTAGTTTCATTATTTAACGGGTACTAAGGATTGAGTTTTTTTATTCATCTATAAATGATTTTTAATTGAAAACTTTTTCATATGCTATCATTGGAGGTTGTAGAGTGGGTAGGAAATGTATATAAGTAACTTTTCACTCCATAGGAGACTCTTTATTATCATTATCTTGTATGAAACAACACTCATTATAAATTTCCACTTCTAAAGATGAATATGTGGCTGTTGGAAGTTGCTTTTTTGAATTTTTGTGGATTCAACACACACTCTATGATTATTGAATGAGTTTTACAAAAACAAAAATACTATGTGTTAACAATAGTTCCATTTCATTATGTAAAATCCCTACACATCTATATCGCACAGAACACATTTATATTAATAATCACCCACTTAGGGATCACAAAATTAAAGGTGATAGCATTTTACAATTAATCATAATTCCAGAAAAACATGAAAATATTTTTAACCATCTATTACCTTTATGATTTTATTTGTTTATATAAAAAAATTCGAGAAATGATTAATATCAATTGATCATTCATATCTACTTCTTGTATAAACAATATCCCCACAATAAGGTACATGTTATCATATGTGGACTAAATATGATTTTTTTAAAAACTATTTTCTAATTAAATATTCTCATATTCAAAAAAATTCGTATTCAATATTTTCATATTCAAATTTATAATATTCAATAAATATTAATATTAAAAAAAATTATTCACAAATTTTTTTCGTATTTGAAAATTATTGTATTCATAATATTTATACTAAAAATTTTCCCAAACTTATAGTTATCATACCTATAATTCTCAAACCAGATATTCTCATACCCAAGCATTGTACTCTTGATTCAGGTATGAGAAATTCTTGTGCTCAAGTATCTCGTACTCAAAATTTTTATACTCATGATTTTCTATTTCATTCACTTATTTTTAAAAAGAAAAATAATTTGAAACCAAATGATCAATATGATAACTCTAAATGTTATGAGATACATTTTTTCACCCACTTTCATTTTTATTAATTTTGGATGTTTATTTATAAATTAATTATCTCATTCATCTTGAATATGATGATCTTTTAATTTAAAAAACACCGAGAGTTAATATTTTTTTTCATATTTTTGGATCTTTTCTGTATATTATGAGCTAAAAAAATTTGAATCATCTCTATATATCACTTATATAAAGGGACAACCTACCCTTTCCCGCATTTTTTTTAAACATTGTGTTGTTGCTCTAATATTACGCAAATACCCAACACTGAATGTTTCTCTACTCAGATATATTTTTTGTATTAATGTTATTTTCCACTACATCTACTCCCAAAGACATGCCTATAAATTTGATGAATTCAAAAGAATTTTCTATAATAATTTTTTTAAGCGAATGGTTTGTCGAAAAGTAATTTAATGAAAAATATGATTCATCTATAAAAATAATTATATAGTTTCCAGGTTGGGATTTAATTTTTACTCAAAATCCCAAATCTAATTATGATCTTTTTCATTTCGATGAAGATTTATATTTATATAAGAAAATGAAAATTTATAATGATTTGAATATTACATTTTATATGTATGAAATATAATACACATTGTATACAAAAAAAGCATCTCATTTTTTTGGAATACTTTATTTGGGAGACTGTTTATATCATTCACATAAGCTCCAGAATGAAGATGGAAATTATAATATGGAATGATTAAAGGAATATGATTGTTGAGGTCGATGAGGATAGTAGGAAATATTATCATATTTAAACCAAGAACAACCTAACATCTTTATCGATAGAATGTTTTTTAGTCCAAGGATGGTGGATAAGTAAATCCTCCTTGTTTCAGATATTTTCATTCTTGATTATTTATTCAATTTGATAATAATTAATATAATGGGATTTATATTTTTTACAATCGTAGAAATTAATGTCTATTATTATAATATATCAATTTGTTATGTTTCCATGAATTATATGAAAATTTATTGTCCAAGGATTGATGTTATAAAAAGTGGAAATAAATTCAAAAATGATGATTTTAAAATCTCATTTTTATTAAATATACAATTAGTGGTAAGATATTATAATTTATTACAGAAACGAAGAAGTTCAAAAACGATTCTAAGGAAGATAAATTTAATTTTGAAGCTAGAGAAAGTCATCAAATTAAAAAAAACAGTTCTTACTATTTATGAGAAGAAGATAAAATACAAATATAAATACACTAAAAATTAAATAAATGAATGAATGTATTAAAAGATGATGTTGAAACTGATAGGGGGAAGAAAAAAGAAAAAAATGTATGAGGGTCAACCCAAATTGAGTCTTAACACTGATGGGTCTTTGGAAAAAAATATCCATACCCCAAAAATCATTACGGAGGAAGAGAAGAAAAATATTATGACGAAGAGGAAGGTTGAGGCCATTGATATCATCATGCTATTAAAAGAAGTTGAAATAGATAGTACTTGTATTATTTAAAACAACATGTTGAGCCATGTCCATTTTTTCATCTATAAAAGATAAAGTGAAAGGAAAAAATAAATTGTTGGAGATGAATTGGTTACACCAAATAAATCTCAATAGAAAACAACCGAAGAAGTTAAAGATATTGATTTAATACAAATTTATCATTATGACGAATAAAATGAAAAGAAAGAAACAAGTTAAACAAAAAATGGGAATGAGAAGAATATTATTAGGAATATTAATAGAATTAAAATCAATAAGAATATGATCATAGTGAAATTCTTTATTCAACGAAAATTATCCAATAATCCTCTAATGAAATATCATTTAATTTTCCATCTCCTGCTTTTCAATGATAAAAACACATTTCTCCCAAAATCATACCTGATTAAGTGATACTTATTTCTAATAAAAATGATTAAACAATTTCCAATGGAAATAAAAATCAATCCTTGAAGGATGTGTCCATTTGAAAACATTATTATGAGCTTCATGATTTTGTGGATGATACATATTCTGACAGAACAATATCAAACAAAAAAGTGTAATACATTGATCGTTAATTTAGAAGGATGAAAAAGATCATTCCTAATTTTTGAAAATTGATAAATAGATTAATATTCATTATAATAGTCAAAATTATAGACCAGACTCAGTTAACATTGTGAAGGATATGTTTTTATGTCTTGAAGATGATTTCAATGTTTTTGATGAAAGATTTTTATAAAACATAATGGATTTTAACATAGTTATCAACTGGTCTTATAATGTTGAGGGAAGTGCCTATATGAAATAGTATATGATTAGAGTTGTGGGGAATCTATTTTATGAACTCTCATTAACCTTTAATAAGCTATCATGTTAGAACACATAAAGAGTGAATTATTTAAAAAATTCAAAACGTGAATGAATACATATCCTAGAGAGGCAATGGTGTTGTTTAGAAATATCAATTATGATTATTTTAAAATTAAAATAAAAAAATAACACAAGGATGAGGTATTTTATAGTAATATTCAAAATCCATGTTCTGAAATAGTATTGAAATCCTAGAAAAATAAACTATATTTTAGGTAGAAATGTATATGGCTCACGAAGAAATGGTTGAGGAGAAAAAATAAAAGATTTTTTCTCCCAAACGGAATCTGAAATACTTTGAAGAAGTGATTAGTACCAATGAACAAATTATTGATTATTAAGAGCATATATTATTCTCTCAATAATAGTCTATTGATAATTTGTAAGAGGGTATGAAAGAATTCAATAAACTGAAGACACTTTTCATAGACCTCATGAAAAAGTTGAATATATGGAAAAATAAAGGAAGTTAATTTCATGAACTCTTATTGTATTTTTATTTATAAATTTTAATGAATTATTTTGACACCTATATTTTTTTGATTTAATATTTTCCATTTTGTGGATGAAATTTCTTTCATTTATTATAGATGAACAAATTCTTTATCACTTTGTATTGTTTTTTCTCTAACCCTTTTTCGCCTATGAGAATATTTTCCGTATTTCATTTTGAAAATAAAAATGGGTGATGTATTAAATTAGAGAATAATTTACTCAAAGGGGTGAAATTATAATAAAAGGTAGAATGGTATAATAATAATTAAAAATGGGGAATATTTTTAAAAAGGGGGATCATTTTTAATATAGTACATTCCATAGGGATTTTTATCCTATGGAGGATTTCAGTGGTATTCAAATCATATTCAGAAGAGTTTTAAAAATAAAAGGGAGATAAGTATGAGTGTTCACATTTGAATAAAAAATATTTTTTCTTTTTAATCCAATTTTTTTTAAACTTGTGGTTTCTTATTTCCAAAGTGGGGGATATTGTTGGGTAAAAATTCTATTTTGGACTTTTCTATTCATTTATGTTTTAGAAAACAAAAACTCTTTTAAAAATAAAAATTTTAGTATTTTTTTCCATATTATCATTATTATTTCTCATATGAATATTAAAATAATCATAATCATGAATATTATGGAAATGAATCAATCAGTGATTATCATAACGAGTCAGTATATGATATTTATAATATTCACTAAATACTATTTATATCAATCACACAGAATATGAATTTTATTGTACACAATATCTAGTCATCGTACTAACAATTTATTTTCATGAAAGTAAATATCATTCAGAGCATTACAATGAAATTATATTACCCATTCAATCCCATAATTACTTTAATATTGTATAATAATTAATTGAAAACCATCTAATCAAAATGATGTAGTGTATTCTGTTCTAAAATGCATTATAAAATGATATTGTTGTTTTAGTTATAAGATGATTGCGGTAGTTATAGGTTTCTAAATCCCTCTTTATTTTTAGGATATAATATTACCATTTGAATCCATGATAATCTTATGTACAATGTCCAATAAATAACATGTTATTCAAATGATCTCAAAACATTTGACGGATTCAAGACACTCTGTGAGTGCTCCGTCAAATTGATGCTTCATGGGAATACATTTAATAGTTTATTTTATGAACTGATCATTCTACATATATGTGAATTTAAAATATTTTTCCATTTCTTAAAGTGAGATATATCTCTTTGAATATGATTGATGGATTCCATGGATAGAATGACAGATGGGAAAATTGTTTACGAGTGGAGGGCTTCTGGTGCTAGGAAGACAAAGGCGTTGATCACCTTCTCGATAAAGGGGTTGTGGTGAATATAAGATAAAATCCAATAATTGTATCAAGGGCTTACCGAGTTGTGGAAAATATATATATTCATGAATTTATAAATAAATGTACAATTATCAATGGTTTTTGGATACCCTTTTACTTAGGTTAAAATTATATTATTTTTTAAAATGTTTACATTTACACATCTATTTAGTAGAAATTGGTTCATTTTTATATTAATATTTATATTCCCTATTTAGATATTATTACAATAATGATTATTATTTTAGTTATTACGATCAATTCAATTACCCAATATGGTTTTATATTCATTATGATAGAATCATGAATTGTTTAACACTGTTTATCATAGTCATTTTGATTATGATATTGTTTATTCTTACTCTGTAAAAATCATATTCATATTATTAATATGGTTAATTTTAAAAAAAACATTAGGAATACATATTATAATGTACAAATTAAGAAAATTTTAAAAATATACCGTGGGCCTTATATGATTATTGTTTAAACATAAAAGTGGATTGTGAGTATCATTAGTTTAATTCTATTTAACTACATTTCCTTTAATAATAAAAAATGTTTTAAAACCCACAATTCAAGTCGCTGAAATATTGAGACATATTAATATACATTTCAATCCGACAATAACCCTAGATATGTTTTAGAATTAATATATATACACAATAATAAATAATTTAGAATATCTAGAAAGTGATGTTCGAAAAACATCCCAAAAATCGATATGATTATCATTATCCATTATTAAAATTATTCAACCTAAAACCATTTAAAAAATTATATATATAATAATTTAATACTCTATATGTTCATTAATTGACCCCAATATATCATTATTTCTTCTTTATAATTTATTTTCATGTATATTCGTGTCTAAAATATCTTATTATCACTAATTCATTGAATTTCCGAAAAGAACCCTTCTTTCTAGAAAATCATATTTCCTTCTCATGAGATTATTTCTGTTTTTAGTTCGATAACAAGTATCTTTTTCCATTTTTATATTGGAAAATAAAATGTTTATAGGAAGTATTATTTGTTAAATTAAACACATTCCTTTCCATGGATTATTTTACTTCCAAAAATGATATGTGGGTTTTTTGGCATTTATAATAATTTAAATGTTATTATATATAAGGTACCCAAAGAATTATATACCACTTGTAAATGATATGATGTGATGGATTTTCATGGAATTATATAATTATCTAATGCATAATTTAATATTATAAATATCATGAGATAAAGTGGAATATGCACTAAAATGATACTAGCAATGTTCACAACTATGTGTGGTGGTTGACCAATAAGAGGTGGCGTTACATTTTTATGCATTTCCATATTCCACAGCTCTACATATTGATTCCTATAATTCTTTTGATGTTGTTCCCACATTTATGTTACAATGATGAAGATTATATTCAACACACATTATGTTGATCCATGTTCTTATCTATGCTCGTACATGCATTATATCTCACTCTTTTTTTATGTATAACCTTAGGTGATTAATTTTACTAAGGACAACAGAATGTGAAAAAAGAATCTAGATAATAAGGATTTAATTAAATTTTTTAGTTTTATTTTTTAAATAATTTGTATGGTCTAGTTATTAAAATAAACTACACCTTTGGATCCTTATTGTGTAACTAATTTTTGTTTTATATCATTAAAATGATGATTTAATCATTGAAAAATATTATGGTATCTATCGATGGTATCATAGAAGAGTTTAGTCAATTTGGGAATTAGGATTTTAGAACAGTAGATAAAATCCTTAGTATGAGATTAAGTATATGTAACCAAACAATATGCTTTGATAAATGAAGGGATCCAACAAGATATTCCTTTTCAGTTAATTAAAATAAGGGATAAATTATTCATGACCTGTTGAATAATGTTTGTTATACCATATTATATTTAAGAAAATGGTGGGAACCATGAAAAACCATGATGACACCCCATGTGAGGTAAAATGTAGTGATTTGTAGAATGGAATTCCCAATGTCTTTGTAGATTGTGTTAAAAAAAGTATGGTGATGTGTACTGAATTTTCATTGTCTATAAAAAATATCCTAAACAATTTGGAATGTCCTACATCTTCAATGAATGAGAAAATTCCTATCATTTCCATTACGTGTAATCCACGACTGAAATTTCGTGGCTCTTCTGATACACTTGTCATATAAAAGTGGATCAAATCAATGGAGATTATATTTTTTATGCATTGGAGTTATTAGTTTGAGAATTTTTCTCTATATATTTATCATCTAGATGGAGAATCCTACCAATCGTTTATGTTGATAAAGAACATCAATCCAATGGGAGAAATTTATTCAATGGTGTGGGAAGTCATTATGATAATGTTTCTAAAAAATTATTTCCCTCTAACTAATTATATAAAAATGGAGTGATAATTTAGAGAGGTAAAGAGAAAAGAATGTGAATCTATCACAACATATGAAGAAAATTTCATTAGTCTTGAAAGATATGATTTTAGTATTGATTTTAAAAATGATAGAAAAATTTTATATTATTTAGGGGATTAAAACCACGCCTAAACAATTCTCAAGATATTCAAGACATTGGATTTAATGAATTTTTTTTATGTGATCTCATAGTGGATATGAATTTTTGAGAATGGTACCATAGATATGGTGTTAAAAAATGAAATTTTTAGTTTTATGCTGGAGGATATCATAATATAGTTTGGAAGAAATATCATCCACTCACATATCAAAAATGATAGAAGATATATCATGGGAACTACCTCAATGTGATTGGAAAATTCTATAAGTTTGGGAAAATAGGTCTCCAGGCACATTAATGTTGAAGATACATAATGAATACGACTGATACAATAGTGGAATGGAGAGTACCCCCCATGGTTTAGTGCTAAAAATTTAGGGATAAAGTGAACTATGAATGTTAGGAAACATGACCTCAAGTCCACAAGGGTAATCATCACCACCATCCTCCAAATCCAATGAAGCATGGGATGTCTTATCCACTCACTACTATTGATGTGGAGTTAGAAAATTATATCTTACATTTCACACTTCTTATTCCCTCATGAATAGAAAATACTTATTTTATTTTGGTTCTATCCATTCATATATTGAATTCAATTTTATTTTAATTATTGAATCATATCCCCAAAAAAATGAAGTAGATATATATGTAAAAATACATAGTGGTGAAATAATTGAAACCCTAGTGTTGAAATCATTCATTTTTGGCAAGTGTGGGATGTATATTAAAGAAAATATCATGATACATTCCTTATAGGAAATCAATTATACAATGGAAAAATGATTGGATCTTGTAATATAGAGTACATATTAATTCACGAGATAATAAAATATCATATTATTTTCTAAACCATCACATTTTCTCTTCAAATTCAAGGAACATCTTGCATATCCTTTGGAATATCCTTCAATGGTGTGGGTCTTGACTCACTATGCAGTAGAATACCATGCTAAAATGGTTGATTCAATTTATGGTATCAACCATGATGAAATTTTCATTGTGATGGGATGCGATAATGTATTTACTAAAGAGTTTCCCAGAATTCCCCCTGGACTTGAGGTAGATTTATGAATTCAACTCATACCCAAAGCTTCTCCGATATCAAAATCTTCCAACATGATCGCCCTAATCAAACAAGAGGAGTTAAAGAATTAGCTGCAAGTGAATTTGGACAATGGGTTCATACACACTAGTGCATCACCTTGGGGCCAACCACAACCTTATGTACTAAATAGTGATGGATCAATACGGATGTGTATCAATTATCATGTACTCAACAAGATCACCAAATGTACATGTATCCTATTATAATTATTGATGACTTTATCCAGTAGTTGAGAGGTTCTCAATACATCTAAAAGTTATATCTGCCTTATGTGTATCATCATATAAAGGAAAAGAAGGAATATATTCAGAAGATGAGCATCCATATATGGTACGCGCACTCTGTGTTTCTAGTGATTCCCTTTGAACATACTAATTACCCTGTAATCTTCATGGATTTGATAAATAGATTATTTAGATATTACCTTGAAAAATTTGTGGTAGTGTTTATTGATGATATTCCCATATAGTCCAAGGGAATTGAGGAAAATTATGGGCAACTTATGATTATGTTGGAGACATTGAAGAAGAAAAATTGTATGCCATAATGAATTTGAGGAATTTATGGAAGAAGATATTTGAATTCAATAGACAAATGATCACAAGTGGTGTAATTTCAAATGACCCTTTAAAAATAAGGGCAATATAAAAATCACCAAAAACATTTAGTTTCGTGATAATCCATAGAGTTCATTGACTAGAATGGTAATATCAAATTTTTTGTTATAAATTTCACATAAAATTTTATCTTTATAGCTACATTAATAAAGGAAGGGGCTATATATTTCTAGTGGAAATAATCTGAGGAAAGGTTCAAGGAATTAAATAAGTGTCAAATCACTGCACCTGTACACACATTAATGACAATGAGATAATGTTTTATAACATAAAGTGATTATTGAAATAAATCCATTGGTTGTGTACTCCTAATGAATTATAAATTGATAGCCTACACCTCACAACTGTTAAAGATCCATCAAAATAAATATCCTATGGATGTTCCGGGCTAGCAGTTTTGATTTTTTCTTTGAAATTCTGGTGACACTACCTCTAAGGTGAGAAGTGTAAAATATATATTTATCAATAGATACTTAAGAATATTATCACCCAATAGGATCCGAATATATTTCAAAGTAAATTAGTTAATTATCCACAACAATTTCTCTATACACTCTCATCATGGGAATGAAAACAATGTGGACAATTGTCCTTGTCGAAAAGAAACATGTACTCTATCCATCATGTAGATTCAGAAAGACCCTTAACTTCATGGAAATTCAATGGATGAACATTAAAATCCTAATGTACAGGTATACATCCTACCATTCCCAAATGGTATCCATACAATCTAACCAAGATAATATTAATTAGGAATAAAGGGATGATCTCGAGTTACAAATGAAGGTGAATACAGTAACGGCAGGGAAACAACAAAAGTTCCATATCGATGATGATGGTGTGATTTGGTCTAAAATTGGGATTTTTATAATTTTATTACTAGGGATAATGAATGATATATTGGATAATTCACACATCTCTACATTCTCCATCTATTTTTGGAGTACCAAGATGAATCATGATTTTCAAAAAATCGTTTAGAGGGAAAATATGAAGAATGGGATTGATGAATATATCTATAGGTGCTTGATACATAAGTAAGTTAATGTAGAGTGAAAAAAGTACAAAAGGTTGATGCAACCATTTTATATGAACATGTGTAAATGGAATAATTTTACCATTGACATCATCAATGTTATCTCGAAGACATCTAAAGGAAACAATACGATATGGGATGTGGTGTAGCGACTCACCATGACTTCCTACCTTATATATATTCATGATGATTTATCACATAAATACGTGATAAGATATATGTGACAAAATTGGTGAGACTAAATGGGTTTCCTCTTTAAATTTTTTGTGATCATGATCCATGGTTTGAATCTAAATTCTGGAGAATTCTCTAACATGCCTTCAATACTAAATTGAATTTCAACATGACCTATTATACCCAAACTGAAGGAAAATATGATTGTACTATTTAGATGATATAAAAAATTTCAATTCCCTGTTAAATAGAATTGAAATGCGAATAGGTTCAATTTCTCTAATTGTTTGAAATCTCATAAAACAACAACTTCCACTCATGCATCAAGATGGATCTTTATGAAGCATTTAATGGAAATCGATGTAGAAATCCAACCTATTGGGAGGATATTGAAGAACAAATGCTTCATGGACAATATCCTATGAATGAGATGATAGAAAATGTTCAACCCATATATAATTATATCGAATATTCCCAGAGTTGGAAAAAGGGCTATTGTGACATCCATCGAAGAGACTTGGAGTTTGAAATTGGTGATAAAGGCTTCCTTACAATTTCACCATGTATGTGAGTGATGTGACTTGGAATGAAAGGGAAGCTAATCCCAAGTAACATTAGCCCATTTGAGATCTTAGATTGCATTGGAGAAGCAGACTATCAACATTCACTTCCACCAAGTATGTATAAACTTCACCATTGTTCTAATTTTCATTCTTAAGGAAGTACATAAATAATCCTCAATTGCACGATACTAAAAAGTGGTACAACTAGAAGATGACCCCTCTATTGAAAAGCGTCTTGTAAATATTTTAAAATAGATAGATATGGTTATACTCAAAAATACAACCCACAATGTCAAAGTAGCTTAGAGGAACCATGAGTACTAATAAGTGAATTAGGAAGCAGAGGAGTAGATGAAGGAGTAGTACCCCCCATCTGTTTTTTTAAAATAAAATTTCAAGTGTCAAATTTCCAAATGGGGAAGAATGTAATGACCCGTAAAAATATTATATTCTCCACTCTTATAATTATTTCATATTGTATAAATCTCAAAAAATTACAATGATACCACTATAAAATCATTATAAATGGAGAATTAATGAAATAAGAGGCTTTTAATGAAATTAAGAAACCAATACCAATTGAATAATAACATGACCTTTTGAATAATAACACAACCATAAGGAATAATATTCCATCCAATACAATAGTACCTTCACCTATGAAATTAAAAATAAAATTTAGGAATCTTTTTAATGAAAATATGACATATTTATATCATAAAATAAGTATTTAAATAATTTAAAAATGATAATTTATGTTTTTGTATTTTTATATGTTATAAATATTTATTTGTAATTTAATAATTAATATAATTATTTAAAAGAAAATGTATATTCATAAAATACAGTCATAAATTATCATTTTGTTTTTTATTAATATAATATAATATTATGGGGTGATGATTAATTTTTAGAAATTCCATAAAATCATTTATAATTTTAAAATTAGTATTTTTGGAATAAATGATGATATCAATTAAAAATTAAATTACTCAAATTTTAATATTATTTAATAATATAGAGTTAATTTATTAGGTTTAAATGTTAAATAAATGATTAGGGTTAATTTATTGGGGTTTTATAAAATACTTGGTCTTTACGTGAATAGTGAAATTTGATAATTTATGATATAAGCTAACTATATGAATAATTTGGCCATAGATTGAATATATATGATTTAAGAAAATAATATAGAACTCCCCATAATTATTTTTATATATTTAATGATAATAGTAAATATATAATTATAGTGTTAAGACATAATAATTAACATGTGAGTAAAATAAAGAGAAAACACACCTCTCCGACCATATAAATACCACCCCACACCACCTATTTTCCTCCCACATTATAAAAATTGATCATGGTCAAAAGTATACTAAAATATATTCCCATGTACCTCCTCCAAAACTGGGAACCCATGATATCATCAAAATGACAAAACTTTTTCCCCATGGTGGTTCCCATGGTGTTGAAATTCAAGTGGTAAATTTTTTCTTCTTCTCCTTTTAAATTATTACAATTTCTTTTTTGCATTCCTATTCAGTAATCACCTAATTGATCCAAATGTGAATAATAACTACACTATATTTTATATACTGTAATTATATCATATTATTGGAATATCAATCATCAAACTCATTTCTCTATCTCTCTCGTTATTATAAAAAATGAAATCATTGACCCTGATGTGTTAATTTACCGACTTTGTGGATGATTAATTATTATTTTCCATTAATGAATTAATGGATATTCATAAACAAATAATTTTTTTACCTATATTAAATTTATATAATAAATTTATTTATATTCTAGAACTTATTTAATTATACAATTATAAATAATAGAACAGAACGAGTTTATGATGTTCAACAAAAGCTATAAAGTCTGAATGATTATCACTAATCATTTATCTATGATTCACCATCATAAAATGAAATATATATATATATATAAACATTTAAAAAAAATTATTTTTATTAATAATATTTAATTTCAATTCCCGAAAATTATATGCATTATACAAAAATTTCCATACTCATTTTCAAGGGAACTGATCATGAAAACCAAGAAAAGGAACAATCTTAAATGATAGAATTGAATTCTATAACTAATATAAAACAAATATATTAACTTAATAATACAATATCATATATAATACATGTTTATGAGAATATTTATTTGTAAATTAATGATGAAAATTTATTATCCAGGATATAATTGTGAATAAAACAATCAATGATAAGGATAGTGGATTCTAGAACCCAAATCTATTTCAATGGGGTTTCCCACATTCACTCCATTTTCTGTATGGATATTCATTTATTGTTCCCTAAATATAATTTATTTTCCTTCTATTTTCATATCAGGGATATACTTGTCCCAAATCTTGTTTTATGAAATATTCTATTATTTTTTTAGAAGAACTCTCATTCAAAAAAATAGCTTTCACTTCTGTTGGTATTGTTTATTATTTTAAATTGATACCAATTATCTTATTTTGATTTCATATTGGGATATATAATGTTTATAAAATAATGAATTATGAAATGAAACTAATTAATTCAGATGTTTTTTTCATGTCCTCAATTGATACATATTCCATGTTGTATGAATGATAATGAAAATGTTATTATGTGATAGGTGCACCAAAAATTAAATGGAGTAGGTAAATGTTTTGATTTGATGGGTGAACCAAGATTTAAATAGAGATCCAATGAATTTGGTAATGTGGTTAATTTTAAAGATATAATGTTAAATGTTGATAAACAAGATGATATCATTGTTCACAGCTATGTGTAGCGGTTGATCACTAAGACATCGTTTTTCCATTTTATTCATTACCATATTCCATGCCTCTATTTAGTGGTTCATATCTTGATTATGATTATGATTATTATATATGTTATTATAATGATGATTATTATCACCTAATTTTATTTTCATCTATGTTCTTATAAATCATCTTACTGGGATTTTATCTCAACGGAATATTTGATGTATACTCTTAGGTGATTACATGTACTATGTAAAACACAAGGACATGTAATAAACTAGAGGAGAAGTAATTAAATAAAGTTTTATTTTTTATATTTTTTATGTTATGAATGGTCCTATTTTTACAGAGAAACTAATCCTTTGGATCCTTGTTGGGTAAGTATTTTATATTAGTTATCTTCAAAATGATTTAATAATTGTATAAGAAATGTAGGGTTATTATATTTGACATCTTAGTTTGAAATGGTAAAAAAAGTATTTCTATAATACAAAAAATAAATAAATACACATTTATTATATAGATATTACATATTATTGGAAGGATATTCACAACATAATATAATGATCCACGCTAGATTAATATTGGAATATTATCTTTTTAAACATTTACGTGTAAATAAGTTGTTTTTTCATTGAACTTCATTATCTACGAATATGTTTTTCATGATAAGAATCCTTACTAGAAAAATAATACATAATAAAATTCACCATAAAATTGGATAACAAGAAAACAAAATAAAGGGTGATCTCAAATGCTCAGTAAGGTCCAGAATTGGAGATATCAAAATAACATGAGAATAATACTATAAGAACATGAGAATATCATTGGAAAACCATACCCTCTATATCATAGATCATAAAAGTGTCTCATGGAATAATAATTATATGTTCATAATACATTAATAATAATAGAAATTAGTGAAAATGATTGATGAAATCATAAATTAGAAATATGAAGGTGTAAATAAAATAATCATATATCATTATAACCACATAAAAATAGAAATAGGTTCACTCATTATGTTAATGATATGAACTAAGGACCTCACATAAACATATATACATGAAAATAAATCCAAAAATAACTACATGTAAATCAATCTAGGACAAATCATATCATTATATCATAATATATTTTCCATAGAGAAACATATAGACATGAAACTATGTCCACACATAACACATTTAACATAAAAATTTAATAACATGTAACAGAATTAATACATGGGTTATCCGCCAATGACCAATATATTAGAGTGCTATATAAATTAGGTCCCGCCTTTCAATAAACAAAAATCCTAAAAATGAATTAAATATTATGATATATCATTTGACATATCATATCCCCTAAAATGGAAACGGGTTTTTTAAATATTTCATCACAAAATTTCACTAATAAGAGAAGAATGATTCATAATCATTTTGTCTACTCATCATAATATAACTACAGTTAATGGAATGGTTTAAAAAACATATATAATAATTAAAAATCTTCAAAAATAATATTTTTGGTATAATTTGATCATATACCTAGCATAACGTACGCATCATCAATGGATGTCATTAAAGAAAAATTTTATTCTATAAAATATCACTTTGAATATTTCATGAGAAAATTATAATATTATAGTGAAAATGAATATTTTGAAAAATTAAAATTTTATGAATATTTTGTAATATTTTTTTTATTAATAACCTTGAAATCATATAAATTATTCATAAATTAAATGAGTGGTCAAAGACTTTGTATATTTCATTCAAGCAGTGTTTATTGATATAATGATTCCATTTAATTTTTTTATAAATATTATTATGTAAAGAATTTTAATAAAACTAGAATATTACATATAAAATATTTAATAAAAAATAATTGGAAATATAACTATAAAAAATCATTTTAAAAAATTCGTTAACATATTTTTACTAATCATGGGTACAATTGAAAAATGTTTTTGAAGAGAAAAATAATGTCATTTTCATTTAATATTATTTTTGGTCTCATCAAAACATATGATGATTATAATTTTTAAAAAAATTATTCATAAGATATAACATGAGGATAATTATATAAATGAGTTTCTTGAGATTTACATAATTAGAATGCATCATCTAAATCATTATTATAAAGAGTACTGATAAACAATTATATTACTATAACAATCATTACCACATTAGTTTTGTTTATGTCACATGTCGCATGAGACAAAGAACCTTAACATGATATTTATGACAAGAACCCATCCAATCAAATATAAACCATTGAGGGGAGATTGATAATGACCCTAGAGTCCATCCACAACTAGGCCCAAGGTTTGTAACTACCCCAAAAGGAATAAAAATATCATATGTTACATGATTTACACCGTGTAATATAAATAAGAACTGGGGATAAGATTAATCAACCACAATAAAAATAATTACATATATATAATAATTTCAATAACTATCCCAAAATGAATTGGTGAATAAAACTGATACAGATAAAGGTCCCCGGAGTAAATACCAAAGAATAGAGCTAAATAAATGACACAATAGCTACCCAAATGTATTAGATAGTACAACAGAACGTGTTCAAAAAATTCCTCCTAAAAAAAGAAAGAGTTTTTATATATGTAGTTTGAGCATACATGTATACTCAATAGGTAAAATAATGTCTCCCATTCACATGTGAAAAGAGAATACTCATGAACCCATGAGAAAATAATCATAACCATGAAACACCTATAATGATAATATAATAAAAAACCCAACCTCACTTTGGCTCTCTCTCTAAATAATGCATCCCTGAATAATAATATAATATGAAACATATAGGTGAAAAGGTACCCCACACCACTTGGACAATAATTTTACACTCTCTCACCCCATTGTTGTACATATTGGTTCCCTCATATCTATAACATAAAATCACATCACATCAAATCACACATGTTGAAACCAGATCCAACTCATCAAATCACATAACAAAGGTAGTATGGTATCATGAACATGTTGTCCACCAACATTTTTTTACCCCTCATTCTATGCACGACTCCCACCAAAAGTCATCTAACAATATTTCCCCTGAATGCACTTAGGTTATCACATAATCACCAAATCACATGTAAAAACTATTGATTTTGATTTATGGACAAAAAAACCATGAATATCAACAATTCCATAAATAGGGAGTAGGGAATAGCTAGTATCCACCCATTCATCCTCCCACCCAAATGTCGGGAACCCCCACAAGTGATTATGTGGGTGTGGACACATTGTGCTCAATGAGGGTCATGTGGGTTTTGAAATAAAATAAATAAATATATACATATATAGTTTCAATATAGAAGATCTATCATAAAGGATGAAAACCGTGGAACAAAAAAACTCACATGAACCACCACTCCCACTATGAATGGTAAAATCAAACTCAAAATAAGAGAAACACAATCCATATGTCATATTTCAATTTTTAATTATCATTAGTCCAATTTCTAGATTTTCCTAAAAAACCCAAATATTAAAAATGATATTTTCTTTCCATATTTAGCCACACATTCTTATATAAAAACTAAACATTTAATTCACAAAACCAATTGCTAATTTTTTCATTGAATATAGAATATATTATTATTCATTTCACTGTCGATTACTAACTATGAATGAACAATGTACAACACACAGAAAGAATCATTATAAAAAAATTATATATCCACATCCACATCACAAACTTCATATAATCCTTACTAAAACACCACAAAATAACAACCATCACATCCCTACTATAAAAACACATGTAATCCAGTTCACCACACATATCACAACATATCCACTATGCATCCTTTCATCCAAATGATCACATAAAAAAATAATTCCACACTTCAAAATACATAATACAACACAGAATCATTTCATACTTATAAATGGTGTTCTAATTAAATTACATTTCTTTATTTAAGGGTGTTATCCCTGGAGTCATAAGATCATGGGCCATAAAATTCAATAAGTGATTGTATGTGATTAACCAATTATGGATTAAGTGTTCTCAAAAATCACAAAATATGAATTCCATTATTCACATCACAAGATAATAGGAATGGAAACCCAATGATCATAATTTTCTATATGTATTTACAATGGTACAAAAAATATCAATAATAATTATAATAAATCTTGTAACTAAATGGGATTCAGATTCCCCAACAAATTTTTAAATTTTTTTACAAAATGGTATTATCTTGTGTATTTTGGATGAAACCAATTCCATATAAGTAAACATAGGTACCCCTTACCAAATGATACATGTAATGAAGAAGTGATGGAATTCTTACCAAGAACTAATGATCCTTACACCAACTTGATGAACTAGAAATAGAGGGTGTGTGTAAAAGAAGAATCCTTTTTAAGGGAACAATATTGGAAGTTGGGTTATTTTTATGGTCTATTTATGATAAGATACCATACTAGAAAGACATTTGTGATGGGGCCCGTCGACAAAATAGCTATTTGTAAAAAATGGTTCCGCAAATATTTGTCATATTTTTTGTAAAAACAATTTGCAATAGGCCCATCAATGTTAATATAAAACAATTTAAAAATTTCAATTAATAAAAGTTATTTATATAATATTATTAAAAAATATTTTTATAATATTTAATTAAAATTATTAATAAAATTATAAATTTTTAAATAATAATAATAATAATATAAATTAAAATTAAAATAATATAATAATAACAATATAAATAGTGTTAATATAAAAATAATAAAAATATAATAATAAAAATTATTATTATTATTAGATTAATATTAAAAAATTAATAATAATAATAATAATAATCACCTTAAGATTGAAATTTCTAGGATTTAGGAAAAATGCATAAATCATTGATTTTAAAATAATCTGATGATAAAACCAATTTATGTCGAACATGTTCAAATTTGACATTACCCCAAATTATCCTATTGATGGGCTATCATCAATGCATATTATTTTCTTACAACTATTGATACTATCAATGACACATCACATTCTGCCTCCCCTAATATATATTGGTAACACAGTGTTTTATATTTAGGTGTGATTATTCATAAACGTGTCAAAATCTCAAAATAAATCCTTATTTCCAATGTAACCATATTTCAATTTTGATTATATGTTTAATCACTAAGACTGCATTTTATCTTTTTTCTCTTAGGAAATATTTTTTTCTCATTGTTGAAAGTATTACGAGTATAAGAATCACATGAGCTCTTTATATCACCATAATTCCTAATAATTGGCACATGTGATTCCTTTATAGTTATTTTTTTCAACAATAAGATAGATTTTTCATCTATCAACATCGAAGAAAGACACAGATTTGGATGTTTAAAAATGAACGACAGTGAATATGGATAATGTGGTTACACTAGTAGAAAAAACCATTTTATCTCTTTGTGGATCGTTGTAGATAATAAAATATATATGACTTTCCTAGTATTCTTTGAAAGAAATGTAACTTATTAGATAATAATGATAAGGGAAATATTTCTAATTATTACTAATTACCATTAATTCTAACAAATTATTACTATTTATAGTTATTTGTTGCCATTTATTGCTATTTACATATAATTGTCACTAATTATGGCTAATTACTTGTAATTGTTATTAATTATTACTATTTATTACTAATTATTACTTTTTTATTAATAATTTCCTCTAATTACCTATAATTAAGTTTAATCAACATTATTTATTATTAATTACTGCTATTTAATAGTTTCAATTACTAAATGTTACTAATTATTTTAAATTATTACTAATTATTACTAATTATTACTAATTAATACTAACTATTGATAATTATTACGATTTTTTACTATTTATTACTATTTATGAATAATTAATACTTTTTATTACTTATTGTTACTAATTAGTTTTGTTTATTATTATTTATAGCTATTTCCGCTAATTATAGAAAATTAGTGCTTCTAACAACAACATCACATTAATTACCGCTTATTTTGGGTAATGGCTGCTTATTGTAAATAATTATTTATTTTTATTAATATTTATTACGTTTTCTAACTTTGTATTAATAATTTCCATTAATTACAGATAATTATTACCTGTTACCAATATTTATTTTGAATTATTACTAATTATTCTTAATCATTACAATTTAATACTAATTATTACTAATTATTATGAATTATTAATATTTATATCTATTTTTTAATAATTACGACTTATTACCACAAATTACAACTAATTATAACTAATTACCATTATTTATTTCTATTAATTACATATAAGTACTAAATATTACTATTTATTACTAATTTTCCAAAATTATTACTAATTATTACTAATTATTACTAATTATTATGAATTATTAATAATTATTACTATTTATTACTATTTATTTTTATTTATTTCTATTTCCACAATTTGCTGCTAATTACCGCTAATTTCCACTATTTACCACTAAATATTGCAATTTACTTCTCATTAGCATTAATTTGGGTTAATTTCAACTAATAGTTAATAATTATAACTAGTAATTAATAATTATAAATATTTGTTAGCATTTATTACTATTTACTAATAATTACCTCTAATTATTGCTAATTATTACAAATATCCCCTATTTATCAATAATTATTATTAATTAATTAAAAATATTTCTCATTATTACTAATTATTAATAATTAATAATTGTTAGTACTATTTAGTAATAATTGTTATTAATTGTTACTAATTATTTTATATTACTTATAATTATATCTAATTATTACTATTTATTACAATTTATTACAATTTATTACTATTTATTAATAATTATGGTTAATTATTACTAATTTCAATTATTTATTACTATTTATTACTAATTATTATTAGTTATTACTCTATAATACTATTTAGTGCAAAACATTACTAATTATTATTAATTATGAGTATTTGTTTCTCTTTATTACTAATTATTAATAATTAGGGATATTTATTGTTATATACCCCTAATTACCGCTTGTTACCACTATTTACTTCCAATTTGTGCTAATTATTGCTAATTAATGCTAATTGTTAATAATTATTTCTAATTATTATTATTTATTAGTATTTATAAATAATTACGGATAATTATGGATAATTATTACTAATTACCATTATTTATTACCATTAATTACTATTCTTTATTATTTATTACTATTCATTACTAAATATTAATATATTTTTTAATAATTATTACTAATTATTTCTATTTATAAATAATTATTACTATTTAGTACAAATTATTTCTAATTATTATTTTTTATTTAATGATTAGTAATTATTGATAATTATTACCAATTCTTACTAATTTATTTAATGATTAGTAATTATTGATAATTATTACCAATTCTTACTAATTATTACTAATTATTACTTTTTCTTTCTAATTATTACAAATTATTACAGATTATTAATACTTTTAACTAACTATTTTATTATAATAATTACAAATTTGTACTAAACAATACTAAGAAACCTATTTGTACAAGTTAATAATTAAAAATAAAACATCTTAATTCTAATTTAATATATTTAACGCTAATTAATAATCATCATATTAACTAATATAAAATAAAAAAATTAACGAAAAAATAAAAGTAACAAATAATTGACTTAAAACTAAATCGTTCAGTGTATGGAAGTGGTGGAAATTGGTCAGCTGTAAAACAAAATCTTGAAAAAACTAAGGATTGAAATATGACAGTAGGGAATGAGGGAGAACATGAAAAAATTGTAAAATGGGGAAAACATAAGGTGGTATATATAAGATGGGCCATTAGTGACATGATTCTGGTTGAAAATGATAATCCCTCTATTAATTAGGGGCGGTGGTAATTTTTTTTAGAATGGGACCCATCGATAATGCCTACATGCCGACATTGTAATTGCGACGGTCCGTCGGAAATAGTATAGTTGCAATGAACAATATCAAATTGTTCCCTAGTTTTTAATCATGGAGTAGGAAATAGAAAGTATTTGCGACATGGTCTATCACAAATACTAAATTATTTTTGATGAGGCCCTTTACAGGTAGTAAACTAAAAACATATTATTTGTGATGGGGAACTACTCCCGTAAAAAATAAACAAATCCTGAGAAGGGTATTTGTGGTAGGGAAGCATCCCCATTCCAAATACCCATCCCTAGAAACTATGCAAAGTGGTATCCAAGGGTATTTGGGAGGGATTGTCACAAATACCCATTTGTTAAGGTGTATTTTTTCTTAGAGTAATTACCCATCATAAATAGTTATTTAGATAGAATTTTTGTAACGTGCCCTACACCTGTCGCAAATAATATGTCGCAAAAAGTTAAAAAAATGTAATGGAACATAAATGGACTATAGAAACAATGGTCCGTGACCTCAAGGAAACCGGGATTTTGATCCTCATGTATAAAGAGATTTCATGCCATTAATAAGGAAGGAAAGTGTTTTCATTTGAATGATTAGATCTTGAACCATCGAGATTATATAAGATTTTAATCGGCCATTAAAACTGATGTCATTAAATCCATGCATTTTAAAGATTTTAATGGTCTGTAAACATTATAAAAATTTAATTTATCATTAATTACCTTTGAAACATATAAATAAACCCTTTAATAAGGCATTAAACATTTTTTCATCATAAACTACATAAAAATGTGAAATATATAAATTTTGGGAAAACTAGGATAAAATATCACGAGTCACTAACAGAGAGTCACTTCCATTGAGTTAAATTTAGAGAGTCACCACATGTGAGTCACTATTAGTGAGTCTCCACTAGTGAGTCATCACCACTGAGTCACTACCAATGGGCCACTCTCAATGAGTCACCACCAATTTGACATTGTCGGGCTGTCAACACCAGTGCTTTACCTCCATTAAGTCACCAACAGTGAATCACAACCACTCAGTCACAATTCGCGAGTCAGTGCATGTGATTCACCCATAGTGATCCCCCAAAAAACAATTCACCTTCATAGAGTCACCATGACATAGTCAATAACTCTGATTTACCGCTAGTATGTCACCACTAGGGAGTCACCACCAGTGAGTCAAAAATAGGGAGTCACCACTCATGAGTCACAACAAGGGAGTCACCGACATTGTGTCACTACCAAAAATAACCAACCAATAGAATTACTCACCCCATGAATGTCTCACCGCAATAAATGATCTACCTCTAGAATTATAGTTTAGTACCATACACACCCCGAATATCCACTAGACAAAACAATCCTTTAAAATTTTGAAGTTTTACAGGAAGGAAGGTCTGGGCCATTATATTAGATACTTGTGAAACTATTCTCTCCCACGCAAATTAAAAACCAAACTAGAAAGAGAAAAAGGTGTCTGGATGACCATCCCTTGACATACCTCTCATGGATCTCATTACTTCTAAAAAGATGTCACCAACCACACCTAATAACCCAAAATCCAAAAAAAATCTAAGCAAAAACTAACGTCCATGAACATAGGAATCATGTCATGGTAGTGCGACACATCTTGGTTAGGAATAAGGTTCCCATTTTCACATGTTGAAACTATATCACACATCACATACCACACATCATATAATGTAGAAACAACATATATCATAAAACACCACGGTCAAAAAAGAAATTATAATGAAAAACATAGTAAAGGCCAACTCAAAATTTATCATAGTATATGTCACATGAAGACATATAACATTTCAATGTTCAAGCATCAATTAAATGATTACTCTAAAATACATGAACCAAAATAATGTTTCATCCTCATAACACCTTCTCTCGGTAGTCTTGGATCTCCACTAGATGGTCTGTGATTGTCATCTAATCCACGATATCCAAATATTCTAAATCAAGGACATTAGATCACTGTAAAGATAATGATAAATATTATTGATGAGGAATATGTAACGTATATAGTCCTGTCATGGATGAAGATCCATCCAGTAATCCACATCACCAATATGCCACAACACCTCAGAGGGACCAACTAATCGGGGAAAGTGCTTACTTGCTTTTCTAAAACTATACTGACAACTATAAGGATAAATCTTCAATAAATCGTGGAATCCAACACAAAAAACATGCAGACCCGTCATTTTATTCTAATTATAAATTTTTCAGTCATGAGTGGCTTTTATCCCCTCTTGATCAAAAACTTCATTCTCAATCATTCTCTGCAGCACATCATGTCTAATAATTTAGGACTCCCCAACCTCTACCCAACATAAATGAGAATTACATGGATCCCATACATATAATCAACTAGGTCCATTCCACTAGAAGAGTGATAATTTTTACTATAAGAAAATTCATTCCTTGGAAGGTTTCATGACCATAATATTATGATGTCTAAGACACATTCCCACAACATATTCTATATTGTCCAGATAGTTCGCTCATTCTCTCTGTCTATTTAATGGAGGAATGGGGTGTTGAGGCATAACTGAGTTCGAAAATTATGTAATAATCACCTCAAAACTCGCGAGAAAAAACATCCATCCATATATGTGTCAATGGACCTTGGTTCTTCCTGATACCACACCACATCACCGACATACATTTGTTCCAAACCATCCACTGTGTGAAAATCCTTGATCGGTAGGAAATGATCTTATTTATTCAACTAATATAAAATTACCTAGAGGGAATTTAAACGACATAAATATTAGTGTAACCCTATGACTAAAGACATATATATGCACTCCCATTTCTTATTTGTACCACCAAATGGATGCAACAAACCTCTAGGAACCCAATGCATGAACTTTACCTTCTCGAAAACTGGACACCAAGGCAAAATCTCAAAATCTTCATGTTTCAACATTGGCCAACAAAAATATGTCATCAATCCATTAACAGGTACACATTGGTGAATACTAGGAGTACTAATAAATAATAGATATGAAACTAATGATTGAATCCCTCATGCATCGTTATCGGAACAAACAACCTCCCTAAAAAACAATATTGTTCCAACCATTCTCTGATTGTCCCTCTAGATTATCCGCATGGCCAAAAAGATCATGCATTACCTCCAAATATATGTCTCCCCATTGATAATTCTAATCCAATATAATCATAGATGAAACCCCATAATCTGAAACAAACACCCTCTTCCATCATCAATCCTTTTATCTATGTTCAGATCTATCAAATCCTCCATCACACACAACACATCTACATATTACCAAACAACAACCTTTGATGAATTTTTTCACAATGAATATACCAAGGTGTCCCCCATTCATGAGTTATTATAGATATAAAATTCAAAGTCCTGAAGAAAATATATCGCCCGACACATTCATAGATTCATATAAAGAAGAGAAAATACATACCTTTAACTCTTGAGATCCCTAAAGACCACAAAGCACTTTTGAATGAGGTAATGTCACCACAACATCGATGTTGACACAAATGATTCATAATATAGATAATTAGAGGAATAATTGTTGTAATTAGGGAAGAACTACTAAGACTAATAATTTATCATTGTCTTCACCACCATTAAGATGCTTTCCTATCTCAGATGGGATGTGTCGAAGAAAACATTGATCCTCACACACTCCTCTTGAAATTGATGCACTAGATCACTGAATAGCTTCCCATTCAGGTAAATGGACACATCCTTGTACTAATCAGTCCACAAATAAATCATGGTCCTTCCTAGTATGTTCTAAAAATATGGATTAATCTTTAGATAAATCTATTATGAACATTCGATAATAGCCAAAGAGACCACAAATGATAAAAAACCCTACGGTGCACATGAATTAAGTTTTCATGTCCAATTTCAGGGAATAGGAGATGAATATATGTTATTCCATTAATAAAACATTCCTATATATGAAATACATGTATTTTAGTATTCCATCATGTTTGAATAATATTTTAAGGTGTATAAGTAGAAAAAAAGTAAATGTGGTCTGGTTGGACCATTACTTCTTCTTCGATAAACCCCCATTAGATCATTTCTTCATGATAATTATAGTGGTAATTTAATAATACCATTACCCCTATATTACGTATGCGATGTTGAGAATATTTTTTGGTATGGTTATGTTAAGATATACAGCAATATATGATGTAAATAAGATGAAGTAAGGATTTCCTTTTATAAAAACGTGAAAGGAATCTTTTGAAATTCTTGAAATATTATAATATAACATGTGTCTAACACATATAAAATTATTCCAAAAATACATTTAATACTTGTTAATGAGGATATATTATTATTAAAACAATTAAATAAAATTCATACATGATTAGATAATGTTTTTTTACTTATCATTTTGTACAACCCATGTGTTAACCATAACTGTGGTAATGAAAAGTTTATTTTTAATGGTTTGTTATTTTAATTATCATGTAAAAATTTCCCATAAATTTCTATATGATTTATAAAATTTCCATTTTAAATCTTATTTTTCTTCATGAATATGTTTTAGAATTTTAAATAATTTAATAATGTAATATTAAATATAAAATATCGTCAAGATCATTATTGACACTATTCATTAAATTTGAAAATATAGTCATCGAGATAGTAATTAAATTATAATATAAACCATCAATAAATATATATTATACTATATTGATGTATAAAAATATTTGAACAATAAAACTCACTAATTAAATTTTACATATAAATTTTATAAAATCATTTACGTAACTTTTCATCTGTACTTGTAAACATTGTGTTATCATTATGTTATATATTTGTATAACATTTTCATCACTAAAAATAGAAAATGGAATACATGATAAAATTTAATTTTTATTTAAAATATTCATTTATAGAATCATATATGATTTTTTTATAAATTTCATAAAATATTATTAATATTAATATAAGAAGAGTGGCATTCATTATTCTACCAGTTAGATAAAATATTATAGTGCTAAGAATAATTAATAAATGGAATGAAAATGGAATATTGTCAATATTTTGATAAAAATAACAAAATAAACACATATAATTAAATTATGTCATTTATGTTATTAAATTATAAGCCATATAACATTTTTTTATTGTTAATTGACCCATTATACCATAATCATGGTAACAAAAATTTCAGAAGGATACTATTTATATTGAATAGTCATTTTATTGGCCATATTTCTAAATATTCATTATTATTATTACAAATATAGAATTCTTTTTCAATATATATCAAAGATGTGGGGGAATATAATTTCAGAATAAATCATCAAAATATGATGAACATAGATTTTACATAAAACATTTATTTTTAATATAAAAATGTTTTTATACAAAATACACCTTTAATGATGAAACCAATAATAGTTATTGGATTTTTTATATTAAATTAAATTAATGAAATTTCATAAATAACTAAAAATATAATTTTACATTGTATGTACTTTAAAAGAAAAAATATTTATCTATAAAAATTATTATATTTTATTTTCATTGAAGAATATAAATTTTCTGAATAATCTATAAAATTTATTACAAAATAATTCATACTAAATTAATTTTATAATGAAATATTTTTCATATAATAAATTTTTTAATAATTTTAAAAATTAAATATAATATTTTCATCGAAAAGAAATTTTTTTAAGAATACTTATTTTGTTAAGAAGGAGACATTAATAAAAAATGAGTGTTTATTTCTAATTAAATAATAAAATAATTTCATATGGACATGAAATATATATTTTTTTCATAATTTGGTTAATCATATTAATACCTACAAATTAATATCATAGTATATAAATATAACACTCAAATAATAATATGGATTTGATCATTTTTTATCGTTTTATAATGTGGTGTATGCTATTGAACATTTAGTTTTTTATAGTCTGATGCTATTACACTCTCCCCCACCTTTAATAAATTGTTTCCATTAAATTTTATGTTGATATCAGTGATAGAGTGTTTAAAATATAAAAATACCTTTTTTTAAATACCAAATCAAAAAAGGGTTAATACATCATCTTATTTAAAAGTGGGAAATGTAAATATGAATCTCTTATAGAATGAAAAATATCTAGGTTTCTAAATATGATAACATTAGTAGTAAGAAAAAATATATTCATTGAGGAAATGATTATGTCTAAATAATGATATATATATTACAAAGATCATTTATCACATGAATGAAAATGATCATTTGAAATTTAAGGAAAAAAACTACAAAAAATTCGGTTTTAAAAGAAACATTTATTCATCCGAGATGATTGTAATATGATGAATTTTTTATTCATGACATGTTACCTTGTTTGGAGGAAATTATTTTTCATCTAATCATTGAAAATATATTAATATAAATAATTGATATTCTATTATTCCATAAGGGAAATTTTATCCTTTAGTAGTGCATTTCAATCACTTTCTACCTTTATCTCATCATCTGCTGCAAATTATGTGTATAAATAATAAATTTCCAATTAAATATGTTTAAATTAGATTAAAAATTATATATATAAATGGTTTCAAATGTGTTCATCATATATTTACCAAAACCAAAATTAAATTAAGGATTATAAGAGAGTGAAAAAAATGAATAAACATTAAAATGGTTAAATATTATGATAAACTATTACATAATAAAATATAATTGCTTTTTGAACATATATAACTCTATAAATAAATATCTTTACATCCCAATTAGCGTTTTTAAACATTTTATTTAATTGTTTTATCCTCATACAGATATCACATCATGTAGCTTACTTCTAAAAATATGTCTCATCATTCTTCCAATATAAATATTTATGCTAAATAAAACGATACACAAATGGGATATTTTTACCTTAACCAAATAAAACAACTCCCTAAAATATCTTTAATCAGATATCTATCCCAAAAAATATGGCCTAAAAATGTGTGTGTAAACCATTTTACTTATGACCAATCATAAGTCAATAAAAACATGATAGTGTCTAAAAATATCATGTTAACCTCACATTACAACATCTTAATCACTAATATTATCAATACATTTTCTCTTATTTAAACTATATTATCCACAAATATTCAAAAATATATATGTCCTTAAAATATGATTATTATATTTCATGCACTACTAAAATAAAACGCGACCCTATTTAATAAATTCGAAATATAGAACATGTAATGAGGATATTAGATAACATACATACCCATGGACCATATAGGATTAGTGTTTTAGAGAATTATGAAACATCACACATTACAATACCCTTTAAAATATGTGGTAATTTTTCCATTTTTTTCCATATTTTAATATTCTATATTATATCTTCATCATATCAAATAATATTATCCACACATGATATATTTGAAAATGTAATTTATCTTGCCTCAATAAAAATATCTTTAAGAGAATGAAAATATATGAAGTGTTAGATCAAACTCTTAGTAAGGGAAATCATAATAATATACAATTCAATGACATTAGTGAGAATAAGATGATAATAAGTATATGTTTTCATAATCATATATAATTAACATATAAAAAGATAACTCACACCAATCAAAACATAGATAAAAAACACATACATGAAATAATAAAATTTTCAAAACATGTGATTAATATAAGAATCGATAATCATGATAAATGTCATGTCAATAATAAATAATGGATATATTTAAATTCATACATTGAATAGATAAATAGTTTTGGTTCCATGAAAAATTGACATCATATAACCTTTACAAGAACACATACCAAATGAAAAACCATACAAGGTTAATAACCTTAATCTATTAGGATTAAACTTTTAACCATTTAACAATATATTTTAATAGTAGTTAATAATATTCAATAATCAATTTCATCATTACATAATTCATTGGAGATATATATCATGTTTAAATATAATCATGATATATATATGGCTCACCGAGCATCATAAAAATCTCTATTAACAATCACATAATCATAGAACACTTAATATATTATTCTTCAATAAAAACATAGAAATATTCATTCATATATTGAATTATCATTGGTAATGAAATGGGTTCAATGAAAATTGATTTCAATTAATCAGAATTTAGAAATAAAGTGATAAGGATTGTATCGTTACACCGTATCACCATTAAAGAATAAGTAAAATATGTGTTTGTTGTCATTCAAAAATATAATTAAAATAAACACATAATAAAAATAATTATTAATGAAAATAGTCTTTACACATTGAGAATCACATTAAAAAATATAAATTTCCAAAATATTAGTAATAAAATTATAATTTAAAAGAAAAAAGGGATCTTTCAAATCAATAATCAGTACATTGAGTCGTTATAATGGATGAAAATTATGTTTACATTATCATTTTTAAAATAATTTTTTTATCCACACATTTAGTAAATATAATTATTTATATAAAATTCCTATAGTATTAATATATAAAACATTTTATAAAATGTGAAAAAAATTTTATTTACTTTATATTTCATTTATTTTGTTAAAAAAATTCATGAAAACATTTTAGAATACATTTTTATGGTTTAAAATAGTTTTTTTATTGATTAGTAGAATTACGGTTTGATTTTCTGTAATGATTTTTTGAAACATTTTGAGTACCAAAGAAAGAAAATTGTACATAAAAATGAAAAATGAAAAATATATTTTATATAACAAAAAAATTAAATTTGTTTATAAAATTAGGATCATATATTTTTCTCGAGGGATATTGATTTGTAAATAATCCTGATTAAAATGGGATTTAAAGATAAACTCCTTACTTAATTGGTAACATTCAAATCATAAGAATCATGAAATAATAATAAAATTATAATAAAAAGTATATTGAAATCAATAATATTAATGATATAAACTCTCTAAGCGGAAATAATAAGTCATTAATAAATGATAATACGGGTGGGACATAATCACATGTCCCAATGAATTAAAATTTGAGATGAATAACCTTAAAAAATCATATCATTGAATTTAGAATTTATCACTTGATGGATTATGTGTAAAAAATTTAAATTTAACAAAAAAATTAGAAATAAAATAATAATAAACAAAATATCATTATATAGAAAATATTGATATAATACATGTAATGATGATGTGATATAACCCAATTTATGAAATTTTAGTTAAGAAATAACATACCTATTTGTAAAAATCATGTAAATTTCACTTGGATGAATATAATTTTTTTGACATAAAATAACATTAATTATTAATAAATAATTTTATAAAATGTAATTTTTTATTATAAACTCGATATAAATGAAATTATGTGCATATCAAGAAGACATGCCTTAATGATGTGAAATTGATATAAAACCCCATAAATTGTGTTTAAACATGCCATATACGACCTTTAAAACTTATATAATCAAATTTATCAATATATTTATTAATTAAGGGCGTTTTTAAGGTTTATTAAATTATATGTAATAGATTTATTTAATTTATTTTAATTGTATATTTAAAAACATAACGGGTATGTCCACATTAGGTGTTTGAAGGATGTTCATTTTATATTTTAAAATATTAATTTGGTACGATAGTTGTGGTCAAATAGGTAATTTAAACATATTATATAGAATAATAATCTTGAATGAGGACTTATTGGATAAATTACTTTTATCATTAAACCCATCAATGATACATGGTTATTAAAATAGTATTATTTTACAATCCTTGAAACGGTAGGCCATTTATACGAATGAGAAACCTTTCCATTTTTCAATGGACATGGGTGAAGGAGGTAAATAATATTTTAAAAATAAATATTTATTAATATTTCATAAATATTATATTGAAAACTTATATATATTATATATTTATACAATCCATGTTATACAGGGATGAAAAATGAATCATATCGCAGCTTGGTGGTTGTAATCCAAACGTTCACACGACTAAATTAATTATCTTACAATGGATAGAAAGGTATAGAAGTATGTGATATATTATCATTATAAAATTATTATTATTTCATTAATATAATATATATAAATTACATCCATCATTACAACTATCCCTAATAATCAGCGATTGAAGATGAATTACAGTGTTTCATGAGGCTGGAGTTTTCTATAGTAAAAATGTTTTTTTATTTCACATTTGATGAAATTTGATATTTATATAGTTTTCTTAATTATAAAAATAATATCCCATTATATATATGATACTAGTGTTATTATTTCATCCCTGATGAAGAGGATTTAATAGATATAGATAAAGAAACAAATTTTTAATTGCCATGTTTCACGATAAACTTTTATTCAGGTGTCCTCCTTTAGAACCTTTATTATGGACCTTTGGAATGATTTATTATAATGAACAAAACATCAACGTAGTTTATAGGCAATAATGGAAGTTAATTTTCTTGATACTTATTGATATAGGAGGTCAATTTTATATATAGAAGAGAAACAAGGCGTGTACTTTTATAAGGTAGGGAAATGTTATTTTTCTAAAATTCTAAAATTATTAAAATATAATATGTGACTAACTAATGTAATTTTTTTATAATTTAATTCCATAAAATATAAGAATGTTATGTTTCTATATGATAGATCATATCAAATATTCAATGGTTTAGATATAATTTGAACATTTTATTTTGGTTTAATCCATTGGTCCAAAATTTTACCCTTTACTATTGTAATAAATTTTTAAATATTAATGGTTTATAATTTTATATATAAATATTAACTTTTATTATTAATTGAAAATTGATTAAAATATATGCCATTTTTTATATTTTTCAAATTGAAATATTATTATGATTTTTAAGTAGGTCCAAAAATATTACCTAATATATAATTCTGTTAATATTATTTTGAATCTTTTAATTTAAATTGACATTAAATTCATCTTGATATTAATGGAAGTATAATATCAAATATCCCAATACAACTTATTTGTTTTATTTATCTATAAAATTTATGATAATCACCCATAACCTAATACTTATAACCTTATTAAAATCATTGAATTGATATTATATTTCTCGTACAAACACTATGTCATCTCGGAGTAAGAAACTATGTAAATTATTTCATCACTGAAAGTTAAAAATACATTATCTAGATAATAAAAAAATGTTTTTAAATTAAAATTATATAACTACACATAGTTTTTTAATATATATTTCACATAATATTATAAATAAATATAGAATTATAGTGACAGTTTTTACATTATTAATTACATAATATATTAAAAAGATCATATTAAATAATAAATTACAAAAATGACATATTTTAAATGGTTTCATCATTTAGTAACAAATAGAATCATATAAATAAATTAATACATTTGTTTGGATTAATTTCATGTATAATCACATTGCATTTAACACTAATAATCCAATTTGACCATTACTTTGGAAATAAAAATTTACAATGGTTAAAATTAATATTGAAAACAAATTATAATGGAAATATAAACAATTATTAGTTATTAAAATTCATATATAAGAAAGATTTTATACAATATAATTTAATTAACTGGTCTAATTTAAATTTAAATAATCCCAACCAAATAATTCGAAAAGTGAATTTCAAGAAAAATTACTTTTTAAGTATAAAAACATTTATGTTCAAAATTTATTTATAATATTGAAAGGAAAAAATTATTTGGATAATGTAAAATGGAAAATAGCCCCTAAAATTGTATACTATTCCAAAATTGTATGTTATATTGATCATTTATGAAGAGAAAAACATGTTTTCCATAAAAATTAGTATATTTCATTATTCATTGAAATATAAAACCGTTTCTAAAATTTTTAGTAAATAAAATTTTAAAAAATTATACATTAAAAGTTAAAAAATGAGAAAAATTTATCATATAACATTTTTGAATGTTCAATACATTAATTATAATATTTTTAGACAAAAATAAATAAAAAATTCTCTTTGGAAGAAAACATATTAGTGATGCATTAAATGAATTTACTAAAAATTATTCGATAAATTACTATTCATTAATCCTGAAATTTAAATTGAAAGAGACCTATATATATTTCATAATTTGGTTACACCTGTTGAGGTATGATAATTTAACCACTATCTAATAACTATAACATTTTTTAAATAATATTTCATGATTAATTAATAATAGATTACACATGTTTTATATGCTATATAACATAGTGATATTACAAAATACCTAAATGTTTTGCTTTTGGATTTCTCAGATATTTATGTATAACTGTGTAAAATGTAATTACATAATAATATTTTTTATAGTGAAGAAATAGTTTGAGAGTGAGAATGTGTCATGTTTGTTCATATCATTAGTGACCCAGTCATTTGGTGGCTAAAACTATGTCATATATTCCCCATGCATCATTACTTATCCATTGTAAACAATGTGTTGAACAAATTATTTTCTGAATTATAATAATGCATTGCATGTAAATATTTTCCCCTAAGTATTTTTGAATGAATATCAGTTTTGAATTATCTATTTTTGTATCCAATGGTTTTACAAAGGTGGAATTTATTGATTTATGAATATGCGCTAGAGTGATGACATTAGGGGTTGGACATGGAAATCAATTTTTTGGGGTTTAGTAAATAATTTTATTCAGATATGGGATATATTCATTGATTGTTTTATTTCCTATTAATTTTTTCTTCTTATCTCGTAATTTCTTTTGTTTTTATAAGAAACCTAGGTTATGTGTCCTCTGTCATTGTAACCATATCATTTCCCATATTTTTATACTACTCTATCAATGAGTCTCTATATATGGTCACTTATCCCTTCAATAGATTTCTATTACCATGGAGTGGTGTGGGATTTATCCAATAGAGTTTATATGTGGTTGTATAGGATTAATTAATTTTTTTATGTTTATTAATCAGTGTAAATATGATCATGGACTAGAGGGTTTGGTGTTCCACCAAATAATAATTAGGTAGCATGGTTTATCTGTATTTCTTTCATTATTTTAGACACCAGAGTGGTAAATAAAAATTTTGTACCTTGAATATTCCATTGATAATGTAATATTCCCATGCACCCCATGGTTTTCTTTATGATACTAAATGAAATTAGTCCATATAAATAAATCTAAATAACTCTATTGGTATATTATAAATCCTAGTTTCTCATGAGGTTCATTCCTTCATAGGACATAACAAAGACACTGTGGACATCTCATTGTTGTTAATAAATTAAATTATCGTGAATATTTGAATCATTTATCCTTCATGTGCTATGTGTTTCTCCATTTATAACAGTATTTTAGGAAATATGGATTATATAGTTTTCATTTAATGTTTATAAGGATTCATAATATGTATAATTTTTTCAAATCATTCACATTAATAGTCCAAATTCATGTTTGATTTATCCAAATGTCTTAGTGGTGTGAAGATGGTATTGGGAGAACTGAAGATATTATATCCTGATTTGATACATTGTATTGTGATGACTAGTGTTTCACTAGTTATTCTACCGATTCATGGTAGTGAGAGTTAATATTGTGGGTGGAGAGAATTATAGGAGTACATACATAATTAATTAGAATTATAGTGTCTTCTACAGATAACATTATTAGTCTTATAGATTATGGTATTCTTTTTGGTATTTTACATCTATATATTTTTTATTATATGATTCCACATGATTATTTTATATATAGTTTATTTATATATATATCATTTTTGTGTTTATTGTTTTTATTGTGTAACATATATATATGATTTTTATAACATTTTTAAATATAAGGCCTCTTATATAATATTATTATTCTATTTAGTTGATTCCACCATATTATATCTTATTGATAGGTGGAGAGTTGTGGTACACATGAATTTCTATATACCTCTAAGGGCCCTAGTGAATCGATTCTTCTTAAGTTATGGTTAAGAATCAAAACCAATGGAGAGAGATTATGAAATCCAATTAAATGAATGATGGATATTAATTGTGAAATATTTTAATCACACTCTATCATTTTTTTGATAATGGATGTTGGTATAACCACAATTTAGTCATAAGATTATATAAGGTAAGAATGTGTAAATAGTCTTTGTGAACATCCATATAGTCCACCATATATTATAATGTTAATGTGGTTTTATATATTAGTGGCAATCCTTATTCTCCTTCAAGTTGGGAATATATTCTAAAGACCTGGAAATTTCAAGGAATTATTTTTCATAATTTCAATGGAATTTTACGGGTCTCTGACGGCACTTGATTCCGAGGCCCAGTCTGCCCAGAATCAATTTTAAAAGTTTCGCTTGGGTACGTTCAATGAACGAATGAGCGGGTTTTTCTATCTTTTGAACCGGTGCTCGGATTAGAAATCTGAGGGCACCGATGAACTCGCAGTTCCGGTAATTGCATAAGGGGACCTTTAGTGCAGTTGTGTTTTAAGCGGGTAGAGAATTAATTTTTTTGAAATTAGTATAAAAATAAATAAATTTAGTGTGTACAATTTTATTTATATCTATGGTGGTTATATCCTATAAAGGGGAGTTAAGGGTGGGACCCACAACCACCTATCAACCCTTGTGTGGATATTTGGGAGTTGGGGCCCACAAAGCACCAAACATCCACATTCTATAACACTTTTCAGACCCCTCTTTAAACTCCCCAAAGATATCCCTTAAAGCCCTTTTTAATTAACTTGTTAACTCCTCAACTCCCCTATTAATGATAACTATTCCCCTCCCTCTTCCCCTCTAAAATGCATGCCAACAAATTTAATTTTAGCAGATCAACATCTTTAATTAATTAAAGAGTTTGATTTATTTTGAAATGGAAGGACACTTCTATATATTGGGAGATCTTATTTTTTTTATTTTGGGGTTATAAAATATTCTTTGGGGGAAAACTCTAGAGAAATAAAGATTGGTGTTCTTCTCTAAACTAAGTACATCGTCCACTCTCGACGAAGAACGCGAAGTCACGGACGACATGCCTTCTCTTCTTCTTCCTCCACGTCTAGGTAGGAAACACCGTCATGGGGAACGTCGCCAATAATGGCGGATCTTCCTCCGATGTTAACAGAATCGACACCGATATTCCTCGATGTCCGATCACCGCGACGATTCACTTTCGCGGTTTGACGACCTGCGATATCTTCTCTATGTAGGGGTTGTTATGTTCAATTTTTAATATTGTTCATCATCATTCCTCAATTCTAGAGTTTCGTTTGGCCGCATGATACCATCATGACTAGGAAGGGCACAGACTACATGAAAACGGTCTGACCCTTCCCCTCTCATTTGTTGTTTGTGGACGATGGAGGCAGACTACAGAGAACTGTCCGACGACGGGCCGACCACAAGCAGATCGTCAGCGCATGATTGTCGGGTCGCCGGAAAGGCCGAACACCGATGTGCCGCGCGGAGTAGAGTCAGGCCGCGGCCGGGGCGGGCCTCGGTGGAGGGGCGCGGCACTGTCGTGCCCCGATGGAGCATCAATGGTCTTTGGCCAGGGCGGGCCGCGGCAGTGTTTGTGGTGCAGTCGTGCCACGCCAGTTGAACAAAGCCACAACCTAATGCCGCGGCAGATCTGGAAGGGTGACCGGATGTGCCCGCCGAAGGTGCCATCAAGAGGTGGGACTTGAGGGGGTCATGTGGTTACCCAAGTGTCAGCCATCATGGCCACCTGTTTCGTAAAAAATAGGGGGCGTATAACCCCCCGCTCCGCACAATGCTCGGCCGCACTGTCGAGACACAACCGGCAACCGGGCCAGGAAGGTAGTGTCGGGCCGAGCCCTGCTGGTCGTGTCGGGCCACACCGACTGGGCCGGGCAGCACCAGAAGGGCTAGGCCACACCCTACCAGCCCATACCCTGGCCTGGGTCTAGTCGAACTAGTTCGGGCCGACCCATGGGGTGTTGGGTCGGGTTGGACCAGGCCCAGACCCCTTATTTTTGGACCATTATCGATTAAACAGATATATCGTGAGGTGCAGACCTCTGATCGATGCACTGTTAGTTGTGTAGGATTCCTTGGATCAAGTAGGTAATTTTAGTATATTACATTCAAGGTTTCGGTGAGGTTTGGCTAGGTACGGGTTGGTTTGAACCCAAAACCAACTAGGCCATCGGAGCAGAAATGCTTATAACATGAGCTCTGGATGTCTGATTGACGTGTCGTCGACTATTATGGATTTCTTTTGATGATTCGGCTATTTTGGAATAATTTACCGAAGGTTAGGATGCAGTTGGAGTATGGCCGGGTAGGATTTTAGCCGAAATCCAACCGGGCCCCTAGAACTGAAATAATAATAACTATCAGTCGGACGTCCGTTTTAAGAACAGTCAGTGGTGTTAGTAATCATGTTGAGAGACACTTCCTTTGATTATACCCCATGGGATTTCGGGGTATAGTTGAGATACATCTGGGTTGGTTCGTATACGAAACCAACTGGGCCCCGGGACTAAAAGGATAATAACTCATAGATTGGGCGTCGGATGCCGTCTGTTGCGTTGAGACACCTTTGACGAGGCGGTCCATTGAGATACAAATTTGTGGGACATTATGATACTTGGAGTATCAAATACTAGCACGGGGAGAAGATCCTCTTGGAGAAGAGCGTATAGAGTATAGAGACCTTGTAGCTTGCTGAAACCTGATGACTGTTTGTCTGGATCAAGTCAGAGTGACTTGTATAGCCCAGTGGGGATCACTATAGTGTTGGGGTGGCAGACCCATGGTGGGGAGCACTACTGTGTTTGGGTGGAAGACTCATGGTACTCGACAGAAGGAGTACCTCTGTAGGCTATTAGGGAGAGCACTACATTGTTGGTGTGGCATACACATGGCGGGGAGCACTACTGTGTTTGGGTGGAAGACCCACGGCATTCGACAGGAGGAGTACCTCGGCAGTCTAAGGTTAGTGAGCAGCGCCTCAGAGTCATGATGGGATCACCGTACTCGACAGAGGAGGTTCTCTTCAGATGTTGTGGTTTCAATATCATTAATGTAAATCCTGGTATGATTAGAGTCAATGACCTTTGTGTTTTACATCATGATTGATATGGGTTACTTGGTAACATAGTTATATGTATGGGCATATACCTTTGTAAAGGTTATCTGCTGAGAACTTTTTTTGTGGTGTATCCTTGTTGGATTTTGTGAGACCTTGAGGGTCTCAGGGTCCCTACTGAGTATCATTATACTCACCCCTACATGGGCTATGCCCGCACCATGTTGTGTTGGATGTAGACGACGGATAGCGCTGACTGTGGTGGAGTGTACGAGGAATGGACGGTATCCGGAGGTGGGTCACATGACGAGAAGGTACTAGGAGGATACAGACGGATGGACGGATGGACGCAAAGTGCTGAGGAAGATAGTTGTACCTACCCTTCAGGTAGGATCCATGGTGGATGATCCTGGAGGTGCTTGTCACCTTTAAGCTGTTGTCCTTTGAGTAGTACTTTACGTTGAGTTGTAGATGTACCTTTCAATTGAGATTTTATTCCGGCCCCTTTTGTTTTATCAGCACACTTGTTTTACTGCTTTACATAGTGTATGGTACTGCTTGTTCACTGGTTGTGTATGTTTATGATTTATAAAGGCAATTCCTTCCCAGTTATAGGGATTTGTGCCTTTGGTGCTAGTCACCATCCCCTGGCCTTTGGAAGGCGGTCTTGGGGTAATTATGACTCAGGCCCTAGGGGATGAGTCGTGACATATATGCACCTACTTAATAATTCATCAATATGTCACCCACCACCTAGTTCTGAAGATACTCGTTTTCTGGCATTGTCCATTTTTTTGAAAGGCCTAAATATTTTATTTCAATAAATGTGTGGGACAGTTTCAACAACAAAAATTATGCAGTCTCTTTAGTATGATCATAGTGAAAATAGTTCATCCATGGAATTTGAAAATATGATGAAATTGTTATTTATTCCTTTAATTATATTTATTGTTACTCCCATTATTTTTATAAGGGACAATAATAAACAATAAAAATACCATTCATGAATAGTTACTTTTAAAATCAATGTAGATAAGAAAAATATGTTTTAAGGATATATGTTAGATACACCGTGATGAGATTCATTCAATCATGTACAATTTGAGTCAGTGTCGACATGTTCTTTTATAGAGATATGTTATTATGTTTTTAATATTGAAACATTAAGAGTGTGATGGTTGTGATGATGGGAGGTTGAGATCATCCCCCCAGTTAGGGGTAATTGTTTCCTACTCCATTATAATCATAAATATTGAATACATTCTCATGAATCCTCCACAATTACAAATGAGTACTTGTGACACTAGGTATATTATTGATTGAATAAATATGGTAATTTTGACCTATATATGAATTTATGGTTATAAAATATTATCATATTATTTACTAGTGAAATAATTTAGAATCATATTTTTCGTTTCTCTTGATTTTCATTAACATCAATGCAGTTAGTGGGTGTTATGATATTGGGATAGAGACAAGAAGAGTGACTTCTAATATTTTTATATATTGGAAATAAAAATACATATAGTTCGGTTCTATATAATGGGGCTTGTTTCAGAATCAATGTTCTTGTTATAAAAACCAATATGGATTCATTGAAGGTTATGTGACTATAAACTATACATTAAATTTTATCAAAATCCAAAATGAACTAATCAGTTAAGGGTTACAAAAATAATTTTATGGGTCTAATTAATTATTGTCTTTTTTTCATTCATTTTTTTACATAACTAATTCGGAAAGTTTTTGGTTATACTAGTGTGGAATAAGGCCCTATTGAGTTTATATTTTATGTTTCAAGTGGATACAACCTGATGTGATTATAATACACATTTAATATAGAATATATTATCAAAAAATTATTATCTATGATGTTGAGTTTTGTAACATCCTCATAAATGTACCATTCCCATGACCAAAATATCGAACCCCTACCACGATATCTATAATGGGAAAACCCAAGTTGGATGAACCTCATAAAGAATTTATAATTGAAAACAATATCCATTCCCCCATTTTAATTTTAATTTAATGTACCCCAAAACTCAATCCCATGAACTTCTGCTTAACGTTTTACTAGTAATATTTAAGAGTACCACTAGACCATTATTTCTGTGATTTAATTAACAGATTCTGGTTGGCTGCATAACATGAGGTATTGAGTTTATGTTTTGGGATAGGAAATAAAAAATTCCATTCAGTTAAAGGGATAGTACCATCCATATTTTGGACTATGTAATGTGTAAAAAACATTGGATTTCAATTTATAAATTTTTTATGATGTGGGTTATCTTGTGGGATTAGGATTGGACAAATATATATGGAATTTCATAAAGAGAAACTTTTTATAATCAACCCCCAACTCGGTAAATGTCAATAGAACAATATAATACCCTCAGACTATATATTTAAATGAAAACCAATGTTTTAACTCTGTCATGAATCATTAAACATTATAGGTCCCATACCATTCCATGTGGGGATTTTTTTACTTTACCTCCCCTATATCCCTAAAAATCGACCTCCTATATGAAAATTATTTTGGAATCATTTTGAGTATCTCAGGATACTTCTATATCCTCTGTATATATTGTATGATGTTACCATAAATATTATGATTGGTTCTCCTAGTCCCATAAAGTTTGTGATAATTCATTTGTTTATGTTGTTCTATTGTCCAATGTGGATCATTTTATACCTATTTGAGCGACTACATCATTACATGACCTAGATAATATCTACGTTTGGGGAATTGAGTATGTGTATGGTTATACATTAGAAATAGGCTATAAAATATATTCATAGTTTACATATGGAATTTCTTAATTCTTTTAGAATGAAATGAAAAATAATTTGTTGTTAATTATGAATTATCATCTTTAGGATAATGGGATCTTAGAGAGAATAATCATAACATTATAGTAAATATATTGATCATGTGTTATGGATTTTATAGAATCATGATATGATAACATTTTTATGGTAAGAACCTCATATAAAAGTGTTTTAAATTAATTGATTATGATGGATCCTTTTGAGGATCTCTTTTGATGGAAATTTCATTCTACATTTTGAAATAATGTGTCATGTGAATATTAAATTATAAGGGAAATCATGGTGAAGGATTCCTTGAATTGGTCGTCAATGATTTATAATTATATCGATATGACACAAATAATAAAATGATCATATAATTATAGGATGAGACAACCATTTTGGTTTGTAGTGGTTGACAGAATGTTCTTGTGGGTGTGACTATGACTAGGGAGTACTCATATGCAAGAATGGTAAATATAGAACAACATTAAATTTGGGAGTTCAATACCATTGAATTCATTAGGATGATAGCTAATTGGATTGATCATTATATTTGATACCAATTTATTAATAGGGTTTTTATCATTTAGGTACTTTTGACGAATTATTATGATCCTTCAAAAGTGTTCAACTATTGGTAACTTGAGCTAGAACCAAACAGAATTTTTATAGATAAGGTAATTTAGATTGTAGCCTAAAGTGAGATCATAATGTTACAGCAGACCATTCAACTAGTTTTGGTTAAATGATAGTATATGATAATTCAATTATAGTTATAATAGGGTGATATAGACATTTAGTCAATGGGGCCCAAGACATTTGAGGAAACCACTAGAGATACATCATGAGGACAAGATGTCATAATATGGGGAGAATTATGAATCCTTTATTTTTAGTATATTTCATTTCAAATTATATATTAAATTATGTTAATATATTTTAGTGTTTATAGAGTTTATAGATATTTTTGGGAGGATTTTAATGAAAGTAAGAATAATTGGTATGGATCTGTTGGATTGATATATTAACAACATATACCACTAGTATATGCCATTACATGAAAGTGGTGTTATTGAAGTCCTAGTAAGTTCTACCCTTTATATAAATTATTTATTAAAATATCATTCTATAATAAAAAATATCATTATATCAGAACTCCCATGAACTGAAAAATATGATATTCTCTCTTTTACATAACTTTTCCTCCCCCAACTAATTAAACATTCTCCGTTGACCACAAAATATCATTTTGATCTCCCATTCCAAATTTAGTTTACATAAATATTCTTTTATATCAATACTATTCAAATTTACATTAAAAATAACTAAATATATTTTTTATTTAATGATCATATCTAGTGCTTATATAATGGTTTAACAAGTGAAATGTATATAATTGAAATAATAAGCTACTAGATTAAGCATATGACCTCTTTTCCCAGGTTAATATTGACATTAAAGAAGCTGAAATTCATCTTTCCCGCAATCAAGAGCATAATATGTTCAAAGAGGTTATATCCATTAAGGAGATGAATGAATCTTTAGAGAATTATGTTTTTCATACCTGTAAGGACAATATTTCTCAGATTATATTTAATGTTAGATGGATTAAAAAGCAAAACATGAATATAATACCATTCCTCTACATCAACATGGTAAAGAGAGAGAGAGAAAAGGTCTATACAATCTCATAAAAATGCTACTTTGTATGGTTTAGAAAATTAGACATCTAGTATAATTTCATCATACTCTGAGGATATGTATGAGGAGAAAGGATTGGATAATGTTCACATGATTCTCAAAAACATTGAGCCTTCCATATGAGAGCAGCAAAAAACAAGCTTCTTAAGTCTCCCATTGAATGGGAAATTAAGAAAGCCCTCTTTTCCAAAAATATTGATTGTGTTGTTGGACCATATGGATTCACTAATATGATTTTCAGGTTTTATTGGTGTATCATACTGATTGATGCTGATAATTTGGTGAGATATTTTTTCCACAATATTTAGAGTCCATATCGGTTGAATGAAAATTTTATTACCCTAATCCCTAAAAAGAAAATCCTCACGATATTAAGGACATTCTACCTATGGTGATTAGAAATTCGATTCCAAATTTTATTAGAATGATATTGTCCATTGGAGTGTGTGAAATCGCTCTAGACATTATATCCACAAATTCGTTTTGTTTTTTACCAGTGTGGGGAATACAAACATTCCATTACACTACATGCAAATGTATTAACATCATGAAGAAGAAGGTTATGGTTGGAGATATGACCATGAAGATTGATATCTCTATGCCTTTTAACACAATCATGTGGATCTTTATTTTTAACATTCTGAGAATGCATTGATTCTATTCATTATTTATAATGATGATAACATGCTTTTTCATGACTACTAGGTTGTCTATATTGGGAAGTGGGTATCAAAGGGATTATTTTAGTGCTCTAGGGGGGTTTGGAAAGGAGGCCCTTTATATGGAATTGTATTTTCCATTGATGAGGACTATCAATGTTTCTACTATAATTATCTAGTTGAAATTAGTTTCTAAAGTGAATTATTGTTGGTAGTGGATTTTTCTTTTCATCGCATATTTTTTATGCTATTGAGATCTTACTCTTTGGACAAGCTATAAAAAAAATTCTTCGCTAAAGAATATCATTAATTTGTTTGAGGAGGTTTCAGGCTAGGTCATTAGTAGGGGAAACACCTTTGTTGTTCTTGAATAGGGGGTTCCATTTGTAAGGAAAAATGAGGTTGCAAGTAAAATTGGTGTACGAAGAGGATCCCTCACATTCATCAATGTTGTTGTGCAATTATTTTAATGAAAGTTCAAAAACTTATTTCTTGAAGGGATTTATTACAAAATCCTAAATCAAATGGAATCATAGAAATAGAAGCCTATGTCACAGACCATTAGTATTTTCTTGGTTTATTCAGTTATAATATCAATGTTTGTTTATGCCTTTTTTCCGTTAATGGATGGACACTGACTCTCATCAAGGAACTTCAAAAAATGATTTTTAATTTCCTCTATACTGACTATATTAATGAATGAAAATTGAATACAATGTCATGGAATGAATGTGTTAAACCAGAAGATATAGGAGAAAGGGGAATTAAAGACCATAGGCTTTTCAATGATTTGTTAATTATAAATTTCAAAATTAGCCTTAGATCCTCAAATGAGAACTCCCTTGAATTCCTTTCTACTCAGTTCACCATGCAGCTATTTAATGACACTTTTTTGTACATTCACTCCTCTGTTGGCCGAAAATATGCAGTCATTTCATGATCTTATGTCATCATCAATAGGGTTGGTCTCTAAGCAATATTCTTTTATCTATTGGATCACTTCATGGATTTTTATTCCACTAAATGAGGATATTTAAATGTCCTCATAGGTGAAATGAATCACCATCTTTGATTTTATGGATAATATCAGTGCCCAAGACATGCTTCCTTCTCACCATAAAGGTGAATTTTTATATATTATTTCAATGATTATGATGTTTTTTATTGGAAATGAAATCAAAATGGAATTTTTTCTACAACATAATGATACATGTATCAGTGAAATGGCTCCTTTGGAAGAAATTCAAGGGTGATGGTCTTCATGTATTTCTTCATTCCACTAGGAGAGTTTTGTTATTAGATTGTTTTTTAGAAGCACATTCTTATTCTACATAGGATTCTTTAGTGAAACAAGATTTATCTTTCTTATATATGATATCTTGTCCTACATTGTAATAAAAATATTAGTCATCTATTTGATTCATGTTGTTTCAATAATCGGTTTTGGCCGTATGTACATTGAATTTTTATCCACATCCTTGATCCTTGCTGTATTGAAGGAATTTTTTCATCCATTGTTAGTGCCAGTAGCAGTGCACATGTTCATTATTTCCTATTGTTTATCATTCATTCCATTATTAGACATATTTGGATGGATATAAATGATGCTGATTTTAGGGATAATATCCCCAGTTTTCAATATAGTTTTTTCACCATTCAAAGATACATTATCGCAACTTCCAAGATTCAAATTGACGGAAAAATAATTATTTTTATGATTTATCTATTGTACCATCAGTTGGAGTTAACTGAAGTATGAAAAAAAACATTAGTGGAAAAATTAATTAGGTGAATACCTCTTATTTGACTATGTTTATGGTTAATGTTGAATGAGCAGCTTCAGGTGAACCAGTACCCCCGGGTTGTGGTCACGTTTTCAGAACTCCCAAAGGCATCATTAAAGATGTATCTATCCTTAATTCTAGACTCAGTTATTCTATTGAGGATGAACAATGGGGAATTACCAAGAAGATCAGGTACACTATCCAATTTGGGTGGCTGTCTTTGTGGGTTGAATATGATTCTTCCTTGGCTGTTGAACTTCTTAAAATGATATCATCAAATGTTCCTTGGATGATTTTGTCTTACTCTATAGAGTGTATGTGTATTGTGGAGTCTGATGAACCAGATGTCACTGATGTTTACAAGGAATAAACTCAGTTCGCAGATGTTATCTCTAAGATAATTGTCATGGAAACAAGCTCTCAGTATACTTTTGTGATTCCAGAATACTTTTCATCCTTGGATGAAGTGGGTTCATGTGTTTTTTATACCTGTATTTGTACATCCATTGTGTAATATCTCTTAGTTGACATTAATTTTCTATAAAATATTTCCATAATGGGAATCTTCAACACATGATCATTTTGATTATGTGTGATATTTCCTTACCTTTTGGTTGTCTAATATCATTAATCATGATCCTATAATTCATGTTTTGTAGTAATGGTAAATTTTTCAAATATTTTTTTTCTATTTGACTAATACTTCAACACATGTCATTGAAACATCATATCACATATGGTAGGTGTTTATCATAATTAGTTCATGCATATAGTAGTTTATGGAATGATTATTGGAATATGTGGGTTGCATTATGATACCTATATTTATACTATAATCACATGAGGTGTTTTTGTATATCCCCATGATAACTCATCTTGATTATTTCTCGTATGTGGATTTGGATTGTTATGTCTCCTTCTCGACCTTATGTGATGCTGATATGTCATCCTATATCTACGAATTGAATTTATTCACCAACTATCATTATGGCTGAGAATGAATGTTGATCCATGAAGGGTATCCCCTAGCGGGTTATGTTAGTTGTTTTTTAAATTTTTACCAGGGCTATCTCTTCAAGCGATATGTGTAAGATCGTATTTTGGACTACCCCATAATGGTGGATGCATTAGGTGGGTAATTGATATTATTTAAAGCTTGAAACCAAATCAATAATAGGTAATCTATATAGAACAACCATATATATTCTTTTTATTGATATATATGTTATATATTTTATCAATTTTTACATTCATGGAATGAACTTTTATATAATATTAATTTATATTTTGGTCCATTTGAGTTATCCCATTGGGTTTCTTACAAACACCATATATGATCACTTCAATGCAATTGTAGATTTCATTACCATAGATATAGTGGATAGACTGTTCTGAATTATTATTGGTTATACAAGAATTGTGGGATGATGTGGGAATTGTTGGATAGAAAATTGGATGCATGGAAACTTCATTTATTTTGTTCTGTAACATTATCTAATACATTTATCCTCCGCTTTGGGGAGAAATGTTTCCTTGTTTTGGGATATCTGAATGAAATTATATTTTTATATTATGTATGATGGCATATTATGTGTATTATTTTACTCTAATCATATATTCATTTATTATTTTTATTTTTTAATGTTCAATTATTTAATGTATAGTATTTTTTAGCTAATTCTAGTGGAATAGTCCGCCCATGATTTCTTTATTGGTCATCCACGGACTCCAGTCACCAAGATGTGGTAATCATGTAATATTATTAGTATATAATATAAGAGTTCCCACAAGATCCAATAACATAGAACTCGTAATACGATAAAAAAATAGAGAGGTTTCATTTGGAACAAAAAATAAAGCATTAACACATTACAAGAATATTATTATACACTCTATAATGTAACTAAAATTTATATATAGTTTTTCCCTAGGATTCTTGGGGATTGAATAATAAATAATATTTTCTATTCATACCCACCAAAGATAAGTATAAAATGCACTATTTAATAAAATGAACCTAAAACAATTGATATAATTATAATAAATGAACAATAAGAAGTAAAAATAAATAGAAACAGATAGAAAAATATATTTATTGATATATATGTAAAAAAAGATCATATGTATAAAATTATCTATTTAACTAGTGATGGAATTCCTAATCTCATACAAAAAAATCATATCCTTATTCTGAAATGTCATTATATGTATCACCATGATCTCATCATAAAGAAAATATCATATTCTGATAATGTATAATGAAAAATACCGAATGGTGTTTTATTAATGGGATGCATTAAGGCACAAATAGAATATATATGTTTAGGCCCATAGATCACATTTTTTAGTTTCAATTAATTCGTTATATGAGAAAGTGAATAATAAATTTATAACCATTTATGATAATAATAATATGTATTATAAAAATACCTTATAGAACAATATTTTTTCCCATTTTAAATAATTTGAATAACATTATAATAGACCATCACATGAAATATGTTTGATTATTAAACAATACATAGTCTATATTCCAATAATAACCCACATTAGAATCATAACACATAATAATCCCATCGTTTTCCCCATGTAAATAAAATATATACCCGGATTATAACCCATCCATATAATTAATACACCATGCTATAAAATACCCAATAAACATAGTAACTATTAGATATTATAGTTTAAATAGGAAGTACTGTAATGAATGACCTAAATACAAGGTAGAGGAAAATGGTACATTCTATGTGATGTGATATCAATAAAAGTTTCTAATTAAGTTCAATTGTTTTCATTGGTATATGAACATAAAAATGTTGTCGGTGGGGGGGGGGTGGCCTTCATCAATGTTCAAAAAGTTCTTCGAAATATACCCATGTTTATCCCTAATGATTTTTGAGATTTTTGTGCAATCTTAAGACCACATATTATTTTATTTTTTTATGTATTATTTATTTCATAACAATTTTTTTTGGGAATTTCACATAATTGATCATATTCTAAAAATGTGTCAACTTTCTTGTTTTTGGAATGGAATGTCATTGGTGGGGAAAAATACACTCTTAACATTCATATAAATAAACAGTTTTTTGAATTATCAAGACATAGAAATGGATTTTAATGAGAGGTAATATAAATTTATTTAATTTAAACAGGTGGTAATTCTATACAATTATATATATCATGACATTACCCAAAATTTTATTTATTTTAAATTTTAGTGTTTGAATTTGACCCCTTATGAAATAATAAAAACAAAATAAAAAGGATATAATGAAAAGGGATAAGTATTATCTCATTATTGAAATAGGAAATGGGAGATAATACCTTTATATTAAATTCATATAAATATATGGAAATGGTATTATTATATAAAAATTTCAATTAAAATGAATGATAAGGATTGTAAATCTTTACATATCTATATAGATTCATAAAAATATGGGATGAAACATATGAAATATATAAACTCATTGGGAGAGATTTAAAGAGGCTTAGGGATGGTAAATATATGATTAAATCATTTATGATTGATTGTAAGTAGGGAGTGGATTTGTGTGATCTCATTTCGTAGGTGAAATTGGGGGATTTTTGGGGAATCTAATGTTATGTTTGGTGAAAGAATAGATCACATGGGTGATGATGGGTTAGGTGAGTAAGGTATGTTTGGTGGAGAATTCATTTTCAAGATATATTTTTGTGACATTAATTCTTAACAAGTATTTATATAAATGTAATTTTTCATATTAATTATTAAAAACATTGGATGTATCGTCTACTTATTTGGCCCTAATAAATAATGGATAAAATTCTCCATCATAATTATTTAATGAATAAAAATATAATATGACCCCTCATAAAAAACTATTATTAAGAATCTTAATATGAAAACTAATTATTCTTATTCATCATCTAAATGCATGAAATTATAATTTAAAATTAAAATAGAAGACATATATAAATATGAATAAATATCTTATATATAAATTATATCATTTTTTTGTTTAAAATTAAACATTTATTTTATGTCATTTTATATAATTATTTATATCTTTAAAAAACATATTATAGTCATAATATTAAATATAATAATATAATATGTTTATAATAAATTTAGATAACTCTTATAATATTAATCATTTGAAAACAACCCTATTACATTTTCCACGTTATCTAATTTCAAATATAGTTAATTTATTTCCTAGAATATTAATAATACATCCATAGTTATATATTTTGGATCATCAAATTCCTAATGAAAATTAAATTAAATTAAAAATAATTAATATATATCTGGAGATGGAAATTTTTTTAAACACTAGTGCACATGGAATTTATATCTGAAAAATTGTATGTGGTTAATAAAAAATATTTTTAGAGTAAAATTATAAATATATTATATTATTATGACATGAAATGTTTTATTATAAAATGTATATATTTTATATAGCATCCAAATAAACACAAAACATAATTTTTTGAAAATATTATTTAGTTAAATGATAAAAAAAATTCAAAATATTATATAAGTTTATAAAATGATTAGAATATTTAAATTTATATAATATTTTTTCAAATAAATATGATATTTATAATCAAAAATATTTACCATTTTTAAGGGTTTATAAAATTATAGTTATTTCTTATATAAATAATAGTTTTTATGTTGGTAAACATGGGATTTTTCAATATTTACATAAAAATCAACTAATTCAGAAAAATAAAAAAATATAATATTTAGATAATATATTTAAGAAGTGTCCCAATCATAATTTTATTTTCATTTATAAAATAAATAATTTTTAAACACACCTTTTAAATATACTCATTAGTTAAGGCTATTAAGATTTTGAATTGTGTTCTAGTTCATGATATGGTGTTTACTGACTACTGTCTAGTCCAATGTGTTATATTATCCCTATATATATGATTTCATCCCTAAAATTGTGTTATATATATATATATATTAAATTTAACATATTTGTATATTTTTTCTACATATCCAATTCAGGATCCATTGTTTCCTCTTATAGTTTTTCATTTTAGTTAATGAATTTAAACAATTGGGTTTTAAGATGAAACTACATGTAATCTATTATGTCATGAATATAGACATGATCTTCCCTATAATACATGTAATGATGAAAATATATTATAAAATAGTACATCACATGAATTAGATATATAATTAATTTCCATCAAAATGAAATTTGGAAAATATTTTGTAATTTATAATAGTTGGGAAACATATCCAACCTGTATACATCCACAAAGATTCATTATACTATTCCAAAATTCTCATCGATCTTATATATTATGTAACCCATCATACAAAATACTACAACACCTTTTGATGGTGAAACAATCAATAAAATATTATAATTATTTAAAATTCAATATATTTCCTCCAATTATCAGTATAGCTCTTTGGAATTATCTATTGTTCTTTAATATGATCTTTAAAATACCATATAATAATAATAACCTCCTATACAAGATATAGGAAAACTTATGTTAATTTTCCTTCCAATTCCCAATATGTTTGTGTCAGAAACAACTACCCATACAATGGTTTGTGTTGTTCTATTTTGATACTCAAATCCTAGAATTTGTATATAAAAAATGTAACAATGTTTGATACAAATAAAATTTACCATGTATGCTATGTTAAAATGACCTCATTATATTTTCTAATTAATACATAGGCTTTTAAAATGTGTCATCTTGTTTGGGGTTAATAGGTTTTCCTTAAATGTATCATAGTGTCAAGATACATTTGAAGACAATTTTAAAAAAAATTCTAAATTGAGGGTCATGATCATATTTTTTTAAGGTTCTTCATAAAGCAATATGATTTCATTTATATTGATTATGGAAATTTGATCAAGGTTTTTATCAATTTTTATTACAAATAAATGACATTTATTGGAACAATGATCAATGCTGACACATATAAAATCATTCATCATTAGAGTCATAGGGATAAAACTGAAAATTCCCTTTGTAATAATGTATTATTTCTATATAGGTATATGTATAGGTTTCCAAACACCATTATGATATTTTCATTGAACCATTGCATACTCGAATAATATCCACAAGGACACATAGTTTGAAATTTCCCAATCATTCCATCCCAAAAGAAATATTCTCGTCAATCACTATAAATAATTTTGTATCCTAGGTGTATATATAATATTTAGTTATATTATTCATATAGAATTTCCATAAATATCATTGGTATGGATTTAAAACATATTTTGTTTCAAAATAGCAACACTGTACCTCGAAAAATAATTTCTGTCAATTTCCCATCATTTACATTGATATAATAAATTAAAAATTCCCCATTATCTTTCTAGCTACACCATATTTTTATGGATTCATAAATAATTTCTTAGAAAAGTAATAATGTATCCCATATCATTAAATATATTATATTTATATTTAATAGTTATACATATGAATATTCATTATTAATCCTCACCATGGTCAAAACCCAATGGTCCATCCAACTCAATTCATTAGCCACCTTGATTTCTATCCTAGGGTGAATGTGCATTAATATATCATAGTACATGATTAGTTGAAACCAATTTAATTTCATCATGTTTTTCTCATAATGAGATATGTTATACTTTCAAGTATTATGGTCCATATATATAAAATCATCAATCATATGTGTAGTGTCTCCAAATATTTAATGTTAGGAAAATGATTCCCACAAAAATTAATTATTTTTATTTTTTGATAAATGTATTTTTAATTAACATGACGCATTTTAAATACCCATATTATTCCATGGAAGGATAAAATAAAGCTCATTCATTAATAAATCATGATATTTTTTTCAATCAATTATGTACATAATGGTAATGATAATATTGCTTCATCAATCAATACCATTTTCAGATCATTAAAATATTCCTCACATTATCTTAATTATGTGAATTTAACCCCTTATTATGTTTACTTGGATAATGGGTAGGGAAACTTGGATAAATAATGAAGAAACTATATATAGTATCCTAACAAATGGATGAAACATCTGGTCACTATTATGTACTAAAATATTTTTAATTTGATTAATAATAATAATATTTAAGGGAAAATTGATATTCATTAACTAGGGAAAATATATACATGAATATAATCATAATTTCTACAATATTTAAAATTATTATTTTTTCAATAGAATGAATTTTTTCTAAAGGGATTCATATTTTCTTCCAGATGACTCTCATCCTCTTCTTGAAGCATACACTATATCAGGAAATAATCAATGAATAGAATGAAATATATTTTAATATGTCCTTCAATACATTTCTCAATAGATCTATATTAATTCAATGTGAAGTAGTCTATCTAAAATTAATTACCATAAACTAATAATATATATACCTAGTTGAAAATCATTTCTTCAGTATATCATCCTTCTAAACCATTATTTGAGGAAAAAAATATGAAGGGAGACCAACTAAATTAATTAAGATCCATGAAGTTGATCAAATATTCCATTGAATCATGTTAGTAGTTTAGTTTTATATATATTATTATAATTGGACTCCATGTAATGTATTAATTGGTTCATAGGACAATAAATATTTTTTACAAATAAGGGGATCCCCATGTTGAACTGATTGTTCATATAAATCACTTATCACATAATGAGATCATAAATTTTATAAACTAAACCTAGTATAATGGTTCCTTCATTATAAATTTTAAAAAGAATGACTTTCATCATGAGCATGTTTATCAGTGAACTCAACATCATTCTCATGTGGATGTCTAGGAAATAATTCTTGAAAAAATCCATTATTACATGTCACACTAATACATCCTATAATAATATGATATATTCCTTATAAAAAAAATATATTGATCCTCAAATTATAAAAAAATTTCATAAAGGGATGATATCTAAAGATAATTTGGACATGATTTAGATGATGAAGCCTCCCCTCTAATGAAATGATATTCCCCCTCACCATAACAAATAATAATTTTATTATAGTGATTTTTTATTATACATATTAATAAAATCAATACTGAAAATCATAAAAAATTTAACCAAATGTACAATAGTTATATATTTATATAGGATTGTTCATTGAACCCGTATTGTAACTGACTGACATATCATTTTTAAAAAAAATTCATTCACTCGCTGTCTTAATAGTTTACTATATTACAATGGTATTAGGAGAAAATATAATGTCTTAGGAAATAGGTTGGATATAATCAGGTGTTAATAAATCAAATATAATAAAACATGTTCTAACGTTGAATCTGTAATCCAGTTACCATCCACCATGTCATTTGAAATTTTGATTACATTTGTAATAATAACATAAGATAATATTTTATACACCTTCCATTCAAGTTGTAAATTCCATTAATATATTGGAAATTGGTTCACATAATTTCTTTTATTCTTTGTATTCTATATATTGATCATGTCATGTCAATATATCCATTAAATGTTATCCTCATAAATATAAACATTTCCCTCTAAATTGTTTTCTATTATTGATAAGTTCCTTCTAATTTATTTATTTTTATCATTGAGATTTTATTTTTCATAGAATATCGTTAAAAATGTACCTGCATCATGAACCATTTCGCATCATCCTCTATGGTGCTTTGGTTTCCGGATGAATAATGTTGCCAATGTACCGTTAAATGATTTTACAACAAGATGACATTTTACTATTCAATACTTCCAATTATTAGAATGGCCTTATTTCGGGAAATGATCTATTTTTCATCTACCAAAGGATTAGTAGTTTCATACAATGCTAGAGGTTATTTTTCGCAAGATGTAGTGGAAAATATTTTGAAAATTTAATATTTTATTAAATATCTATAATGATAAGGTTATTCATTACATCCTAAGTTAACTATGCTAACATGTTTTGGTTTGGATTTTCCTAAATTATAGATTTTTTGACTTCAATATGTGGAACATCCCAACATTTTCTATGGGTGTTTATATTTTTACCATTCCACCCATTAGTCATATTCATTATGAAAGTGGATACACATAATTTTTTTCATGGTATTGAATGGGAAAATATAATTCCTATTATGTTTTCTATAGTTATCTATAGAAATACTTGGAGGTTTTCGTTGTACTTGTTTTATGATACTAGGTTCCTCTATGTCTATAAATTGTGTATACTAATAAAATTTCTCCAAAACCCACTATAATAAACTGGACATAGTATGGGGTATCATACAGTGGAAGTATTCATAAAATTAACATTCCAAAATTGAAAAGTATAAAATATATAGAAAAACATGAAGACATAATAAACATAAACTGAGAGAATTTCATATCTGTCGATAATAGTGAAAATAAAAATATCACATGGATAACAATAACATATTCACCAATGATGAAATTCACAATTTTAGAATACAAAATATATACAATAATAGAAGACATAGTGATTTTATTCATCCTTATGGTAGTGTCCAGGAAGCAACTTTTTGATGGAAATCATTTAAAAAAATAAATTATATTATTCTCATGAGAAATAATGTTGAATAAATAGGTTATATAATGAAAGACCCTAAACATAATATTTTTATTTCCAATTAATTATTTATATTAACATATAAATGAAAATGAAAAAAAATATGTTTGGAAAATAATTCTTATTGTAATAAAAATGAATGAAATCAAATACATGTCTCTATGTAAGTAATAGGAATAACATGATCATAAAAATTATAGATAAATTGTTTTTACAGTCACAAAATATATAAAAAACATCCCAATATAGATCCTTATTATAAAAATGACATAGATAATTCCAATATATTTATTAATGTCAGTAGAAAAGGTTAACAAGATCATAACCCCTTCAAAGAATGATGGCTGAATATTAAATAGTACATAATCAACATATACAGTATAGGGATTTATTAATGTAAAATAAAATTCCTTTATTAATAATTTAATGATAAGGTAGTGGTTAAGGGAACTATCAATGTTCTGGGTTATCAATACATGATATTAATTTCTATTAATATTTTCACACTATGAAGAAATGATATAGTCAATAGAGAAATTCCATCATCATTATTAATAATGAGTATGTTAATATCACTAAACATATACCCATGTTGTTTTTATACATTTCTATAGTCATAACTCTACTCATCATGAATCGGGTTTATAGTTGAGTCATTTCATCAATAATTCATTTTCAAGATTATAACTATAGGTTTAGATGTTCTAAATATGTATAGAGTTTCAATAATCGATAATGGGATTAATTTTGTAGGAATAAAAGATACTCTTTACTATACAAAAAATTTCAGTTTTTTGGGAATTATGAAAAATTATGTAATATCAATTAATGATATGAAATAGTATGATTAATATATAAAATAGGTGATAATTCTATAGAATTTAATACATAATAAAATTAGAATATTTTTTTATAGTTGAAATTAGATGGTGTGGAATGAGAGACATTATTTTTAAATAAAAATTCTGTAAGAAAAATGAAACAATTAGAGGTGATATGTAGACAATCATTAACAACACATAAAATTGGGAGAAATACCATGAAATCAAAATAATGTAAATATTTGGAAATGGTGTTATAATAATATAGTTTCAATTATAAAGGAATGTGTAGGGTTATATAACCTTACATTTCTTTTTATCTTATCAATTCATGGGAGCACTCTAAAGAGCCTTATGAACACCTTTGATGGGTTTTAGATTGGGGGAAGAAAGAGGTTATTTTGATCAATGCCTTTGGCATGGAGTGGGATGATAAAATGACTTGGAGTGATATACCATTATAATGGTGACACAAATATTAAATAAATAAGTATGAAATTATATTACATGATATTTTGTTATATTTAATTATGATCCACTTCAAAAATATAAAATGATAGCATCTTTGGAAACATGTATATGTAATAAAATCCTACATGATATTTCTAAATCCTATCACATTATGTTTAACAAAACTATAACTATTAAAAAAGCATATCATACTTAAAACCATCCATCATATCCTATGTAAAATGAAAAATAAAAAATTGTGATCATAGACGCTCAGTGATAGTAAATAATGCACAAATAAATGAATGACCATTTTTATGTAAAAAAATGAGAATATGGGTATGTGGTCATGATCATATTTTTAAAAATTCATAAACAACAATTAATAAATCATAATCATGAGATATTGAATAATTTTTCGAAGTTCATACGACATGCATCATAGAAGATTTCATGATATTGAGTCATTATTTCATAACAACAACATAATGTAATGTCGTAAAAGAGTTAAATCATATGTGGAATAATCATAATCAAAAAATTCATTTTTAAATTCTACCCTAAAAATCATTACGTATTAGCATGGTCCAACCACTCAAGTACCTACTTTGGTATATGGATAAACATTAGTTTAACACTGTTAGTACAAGGATAATCATCAGTATACACTATTTTGGGATTTAGATAACTTCCCACATACCCTTTAATATTATTAATAGATAATAATATCGAAATAATTTGGTGATACATAATTAATCCACATTATTATATACGTATAAACCATTCATAGTTAATCCACAATATCATCAATACATCAACAAACACATTATAATGTAACCAATAGAAAAAAATGGTGTTTAATAATATTTTTGGTTTATAATCATAAAACATAATAAAAATGAATAATGATGGTAACATTGTATAATATAGAGAGCAATTTATAATAAATAGAGAAGGATGTTTTTGTTGATGAATATACATTTAATACTTAATTGGAGAATTTATTGTGGAAAATGCATTTATCATTATAAAATAACTTAATTAAATTTTTTTTTTCATAATTTCAAGTAAAATAATTCTAATTAAAATAACCCATGAAAAATGTAATATAAAGTTCAATGAATAGTGAATCACTTATAGTGAGAGTAATTTTCTTATAGCTAATTTAAAAAAATAGTTTCAACTTTATTTAGGAATAATAAAGAACCATATATTTAAAATGAAAATGAATATTCATTTATGAATGTTTTATAAATTGTAACATTGGGATAAATTTTCAATATAATTTAATTATTTACCATCTAAAAAATTATTCAAAATATTTTACATAAAATATTGGAATGGAAGAAAAATACTGCTAACAAAAAATATAAATAAAATATGTTATCAATACTAAAATTCATTTCTATCACGAATATATAAAGATAGAATAATGAAGGGAATAAATTAGTCTCTATAAATTACTAGGGGAGAATATAATAAATAATATTTTAGAGAGATATGTTATATTATATCATTCCTTTTAAATTAAACATAAATAATCAATGAAAAAAATTGATAATGTAATGTAAATCCCTCACCACACATATGTATATCATTATATTCTATCGAAATGACTATTTATAAATGATTATTAATTGAAATAATAATATATATCCATATTATTACATAAATTAACACATATGGTTTTGTAATATATTTTCAATATCCATTTATTAATAATTTACTTAAAATATCAATGTTCTTGGTGAGAGCTGTTCAATAATTCATTAATATTATGATTTGGATGTTGTAGACATTGCATCGGGATCATGGTTCCATCATCTGTAAAGTATTAATAAAAATTTAAATATGATATATATTCATTTCATAAATACATATATCCTTCCATAAAATATGCAGATATAAAAATGAATTAACCCATTTATTGAGACAATAAACCGTGTGTATGCATGAAACATGTTTTCATTTTATAATGATGTAAACAAAAAAATACAAATAATATATTATCATTAGTGAAAAATAATTATATAATATAAATTAATATATATAAATTTAATCATCCATTATTACAAAACATGAATAATTGTGAAGGAAAAATGTATTATATCAATACTTGGTGGTAGTAGTCTTCAAAAATGCATGAGTGATACATTCTTTTCCCATGTAATGGAGAAATGTATACAAATGGTTGTTACATAATTATAATAAAATAACGGTATTTTAATGAAACCTAATTAATAATTTTGTTTTGGAAACAATAGAATTATGGATGATGAAAATGGAAATAAATTTGAAAGATCCCGGTTAAGCTTGATAAATCATGCTTGAGTGACATAATTTGGTTACATTATAAGCCTTTAATGATTGGTATTAGGATAAGAATAGTGGATATTATATGAATTTTTTTAATTCAATATATTTTTTATATAGGATTGGATAATCCATAAGGATCTAATTATGTTAATAAGGTATTGTAAGAGGTTCTCTGTTATATGTGAGGTGTGGGACAAACATAGAATTACAAAAAATATTTATATAAATGAAGGTAAAATTCATGCTAATGTTGAAATAATTGGCATACCATTCATGTTAGTGTTAAATATTGTTATAATAGATTAAAAATATTATTTTATTATAATTTTGACAAATTAATAACCAAATCCAACAATTTACCCCCCATTAAACCTGTTATAACGATAACAATAAAAACTAATTATTGTTGTTCTATAAATTTATTAGGAAAATAATGATTTTGAAAAATAAAAATTATTATAATAATTTTTATTATAACTACTAAATGAAAATCAATATATTTTTTTATAAAGTATATATTTTAAATTTTTAAAAGTTTGCAAATAGTAAAGAAAACGAGTTTCAGAAAAATCTTTTTCAAGCATAAAAATGAATATACATCCATTGGATCACACAAAAAAATATATATAATGAATGTATAAATATTTTAAGTAATAAAATACAATAACCATAAACATTAAAATTTATTTTTATAATTTTTTGATTTTATTATGATAAAATAATAGTTTACACATAATAACTATTATTAGAAAAAATTATTTTCACCCAAAAATTGATCTTATACCAAAATAGAGTATAATGACTATTAAAATGTAAATATAAAATTAATTATATTTTATGGATCCAGATGATACATTATAAAAATGTAAAAAAAATAATGGGGTTTTTAATTTTATTTAATGAAATGAATGTACATTTAAAAATTTCAATTGTTTTCACTTTCTATTGAAAAATGAATAATTTCCAAAAAAATACAATAAATTCATAAGAATATAATGAACAAAAGAATATTCAAAATTTATATTAATTTACTGATATAAAAAATTTCATAATGGTTCATAATAATTTTAATTTTCAAAAGAAAAATTCAATAAAAACATTTTTGATGAAAGCCTATTTTGGAAGAATAAAATGACATCAGACAAAATTTATTACTTATTTATCATGAATTAATCCACCTATTTGTATTAATTATAACCATTAAGTATATTTTCAATAATTATGTTATTAATATACATTCATTCCAGTTAATCATTAAATTTATAATGGACTACTATATAATGGTTCTTTTTGACTCGAAGTTCTATGTAAATATAGCTATCAAATTTGTTATTTTTTAAAGGAAATATCTATTAAATCAAGGACTATAAAATTCTATACATTATTAAATAAATATAAAATTGAAATATGATATTTTTTTATATAAATTTATTTTAAGTAATCTTAATTATATAATTATGTTCCCATATAGCTTCCTCACTTTTTGGATTTCTCTAATGATCATTAAATGGGAGAGTAGTTTTGTTATATATATTTCTAACTATATGATATAAAATTTATAGAAATTTTTTTTCCTGAAAGTATAGTATCAAATGGTATTTCAATTATGGTTGGTATAATTGATCAATTAGTAATGTAATTCCTTAGTATAGTAACATGGAATAGATCAGGAACTTGAGAGAAGTATGCTAAAAAATAAAAGATAAATTCCACACTCCTGACTCGATTAGGAATATCAAGCATGTCAACATAAATATGTTTTAGTTTTCCATAATTCTCAAATATTATAACCATATTTTATGTAAAAATTCACTATAATACCTACTCACCAATAGTTAACCCTTGATATATTGGGTGATTTTTATCATATATCTTTTTTAACTCTAAGATTCTTTGTTGTGAAACTTAATATTTTTAACCATATCAATATATTTATTAGATACAGAATGTATCAATAGATTTATATCATCTACATAATCATCAAATTTTAGAATTATACAACTCCTTCTATAGATTGATTTATAAGGATCTATTTTAATACTCATTGGAAATAATCTTTTATAAGAAAATTCAAATATATTAAGGGGTTGATCCCAAAAACCATAGAAATAATGGGAATCAAATATCGTTCTGGGTTTTTGAATGGTTATATAATACTAACCATATATATGAGTCTGTATATAGAAAATAATAAAAACCGCATAACTAGTGATTATTAAATATATTTCTAGAACATTGAGATAAACCAATGGTTTTTCTCAAAAACTATATAATGTGGGACTCCATCATACCCTACCACTTTCTCGAGGTATAAAAGGGAAAAAATTTCAATACATAAATCCTCTGTCATATTAATTAAATGAGTTTAATTTATAAGGTGATCTACTATGATCTAAATTATATTGCATTATTTTTATGATTTGTTGACTCCTATGACAATATCAATTGTAATGTTTTCCCATTTCCATTCTGGAAGGGGATGTAGTTTTAAAATCCTTATAGAAATATATTTCTCATCATTAACTTGTAAAAATAATAACCACCATAATATATAAACCCAAATATATCATATAATTTTTCCCATTTTAAATACTCTTTAAAACCTCTATATATGCTCATTCCTCCAAGTTGAATATAGAATAATGAGAAATTAACTTCTTCTAATCGTTATTTAATCTTGTATTGTATTATTTGGAATCCTAATCAATCATACAAAATTACTTTCCCATTATAATAATTATTAAACTATAGTAAATTTTTTATATTCTTTTTCACCACTATATAATACATTTTTACAACAATAATACTCACATTAGTAGATGTGTGGACACTTTATTAGGGAAGAAAATATTTATCCCATTAATTTAATATTTCATGGCCCATACATTGTAAATTTATAAGTATTTGATCATTTTTATAATCATCAAATATAATATAGGATTATATTTTAAACAAAAAGAATCCCCCACATTGTTTACATTCATAGGATGGAAATGTTTTGAGAATTAATATTCCTTAATTAATAAACTCCAACAATGTTATCAAGAACATATTTATCAAAATCTATTTGAATATATAGTTCATGTATTTATAATCATTATATATATAATATATTTTACTATTTAGATACTGTCTCGACATGTTTAATGGAATAAATTGTAACATATAACAATAAAAAATGAGTCATCTAACATTTCTTGTGAACATTAAATTTCAATATGTATTAATATATAACAATATCATTCTATAAAAGAAATCACACTAACCCATTCATCATTACAAAACTATAAATTTTAAACCCATCCTTATTATATGGTAGTGTGAGAATAGGTACACTTCTCATCCATCCAATCTGTTCCTTGAAATAAACTTCACATTATTCAATCCAATGGAACAATAATTTAGAGGTAACATGGTTATTGTATTAGATATTTATAATAAAAAATTCAAAAATCATTTATAATATCCATCTAATCCATGAAAACCATGAATATTAGTCACCAAAGTAGGTTTGTTAAAATGTACTATGACATATTCCAATGATTTATCAACCAATATACCTTATCATGAGATTATATGCCCCAAAAATAGTCTTTTTGTCACAAAATTTATTAATGGTAAATTTTATATAAAAATGTTCCTCTTTTTATGAAAACTATATAATTATATGGTAATTAGCATAGTCATATATTCTCATGGAATATAGATGAATATTATATATAACTACAACCATAAATTGATCAAGGAATTCATTGATGAAATAATTCATTAAATATATGAAGACAATGATGGTATTATAATGGAAAAATTAACTGACAATAAATTCATAGAGTCTAGTCCTAAAAAATATGAATATATTTGATATATCATCAATTTGGACTACTAATTTATAGTTTATATATACTATATAAATCATTTAAAAACATTTCAATATGTATAATTGATATGAAAAAATAATAATGTTGTAATAGTATACATATTATTTATCATGATCTTGTTATATTATTAATAATCTATGGAAATTCACATTAATCCATATCTCTATGAAAAATTGAATTTATTCACCCAACATCTTCAAACATTACCAAATTAATCCATTTTTTATTTTATTTTTTATTTAATTAATTAATAAATTTAACTTATTCTTGGAAAATATATATGAAGCATTTCAAATATGTGTAGCTCCTGGTATGAGTTTTACTAAAAACTAAAAAACATGATTCCATTGAAGGCTATGAAACTGATATAAAAACACATCAAACAAATCTCATAAATTATTGAAATCATCAATATTTTTTATCTCCCATGTCATCTAAGATGAATATTTTTACAAAATAAGAATCCTTTCCCATGATATTAAATTAATTTTCATTGGATATTTATAATTATTTACAGATTTCTCATAGATCATATATTAGTTCTGAATTAAAAATTATAATTTTATAAATTAGAAAATGAAACTTTTTTTATATAATCATAGTATGAATGAGATTAATATAAAAATATTTATATAGAGGGATTTTATCAAGATTTAATGAAAGGAAAATACCGATAACATAAATCACAGATGATTAATATAAATAATATTTTAAAATCACAATATTATAAAATATTACTAATACTACAATATATAATAATTTATGTGGTGATGTGATAAAAATATAAAAATATTAAGATATATGTTTGTGAGTAGAATAAAAAAAAGTAATACTTTAGAAGTTCTAGAGGGAATGTTATGTGTATATACCACCAGATCATAATTTATCCCACCATTGAAATATTTATGTCATGAGATTTCTATTAATACATTTTATTAAGAGGATATTGATGTTTTTGGGATCATTAACTATTAAAATTTATTATTTTTTAGAATGATACCTATTTCACTATGTTTGGAACACAAGAGTGTGGTTTGTTCCTTATGTGATGCTTTCACTCCAATAAAATCATTAGATATCGTATTCCCATTACATGCTAATTAAGTATCACATGGACCATCTATTCAATGAATAAATTATTTACTAGTCACAATATGACAATATCTTTGCTAACTTTTCAACACATCAGTCGCAATAGATAACACATCTTATTCTATCAAAAGTTTTTGTTATAGGAATATCAAATAAAATCCTTTTTTATTTTCATTTAAAAACAACGATATTGATGTATGTCTCTACCCTCAAATTTATAATTAATTCCAGATTGAATTTTTTTTTCTTTATTTCGATTTTAGGTAATTTTTTTCGAAGATGTTATTTCGAGATACTAAATAATCAATCCATATTAATTTCTTGTTTAGTGATAATATTATAGGTTTAAATCATAGGTCTTGTAATATTTCACCATATGTTCTAATGAATTTTAACTTCTTTGATATTAAATAATATAAGTCATTGTATATTATTCTATGATTTATATGGTCTGAAGATAATATTTAAAAATAACCATTTATATAAATATAATCCACAGAGTAAATATATTCTTATTTCCTTACATTTTTTATAATGGTTTAAAATTGATCTGATTCACATTAAAAATGATAAACAACTAATATGAATTTTTCATGATCAAAGCATTGTATAATTTAAAATATCATTTTCATTAGTCACAATATTTTTGTAGATAATAATGTATCAAATGATAAAACAAATTTAGGTTGGTTTTGGCTCATGAATGACTCAGTAGTTCGTTGCTCCCTATTTTTATTTTAATGCTTTATACAATTCATGTTTTATGAATTTTGGTAAACATATAAATATTAATTTCAATTATATATCACTTATCAACTGGTTTTTATTGGAGTAAAATAGATTCATTGTTCATTATATTAATATTTAGAGTGGTTTTTTCTATTTCAATAACGCAAATGACATAAATAAACTATCATGATCAATAATAATCCCAGGGTAAAATAATATAATCATGAAAATAATTTATAGGATATCTATATGTTGACACCTTATATTAAATCAATAGAAACATATGGTTATCTAATATAATCCATGGTCTTTATATTTTCATAAAAATTATTATGGAAAATTAAAATGTTAATCAAACCTAGAATATCCCCTCGTAGTATCTAGCCAGGGGAGAGAACATACACCCATTCATCATGCATCAATGATGATCATGTTTATTCCAAATCAACCAATTTATATTTTTAAACTTATATAAATCTAGATCATTGTTGAATCCATTTATAAGTACCTACAAATGAATTTATTTTATTGTAATGGAATAATGATTATTTACTAGAACATATGATGATAACAATCACTAAAACACATCCTACATTTACTCAAGAATGTTTTTATATACTATATTTTAAAATAACTAACCCTTGTTTTTTACCAACTATTTCATCCAAAACATTAAATATGAAAATATTTCAGAATTTGAAATTAATGTTCACTAATTATCATTATGATCCTTTCCATAAGTCTAATGGTTTTGTGTCATTAAAATGAATAAATAAACAATTGGTGTATGAAAGATAAGGACCATAAAAAATTATGTTCATTAAAACATCCACAATTTATTGAAAATATAATATTTAATAAATATATTCATATCAATTGGAAACGAAAAATTAAAAAATAGTTTTTCCAAATGATATGTAAGGGTAATTATTGAATACATCAAATTATGATAATTTTTACGAATAATATTTAAAAAGGGTTTGAAAAAAAGATGTTAAGATTTGAAAATAATACCCATGAATTCACGGATCATAATTATGTAAAATTTATTAATAATTCGAGTTTATAATACCCAATTAAAAAATGAAACAATGAACATGATCCCTAATAGAAAAACATTCACATAAGTTCATGGAATTTAATAGTATCATAAAGAGGTTAATAATCCTAAAATATAAAAATTATGTAAATACTACTAACTAAAACATTGATAAAATTATACTCTAAGGATTACAATATATAACACCCATCCCCAACCTCATTGGATTGAGGAGGTGGCAAGGGATAATTGACCTTATGCTACGTTACCAAGGTATCAATGGCTAACAATAAATGTCGAGGGCTTGAAGGAACAGTGGGGAACGATTTCTCCTTAAGAAAAAACCAACCAAACCAACCCCTAAAGATGAATGCACTTTCAAACCCAACCATGTGATAGTAACAATTCCATTACCAACCCCAAAAACATCCAACTAAAAATGTCCACAAAACATCAGAGTACTATGAGGAAGAAAAGACAACAAAACACCCCGAGTCATGATAGCACCACAGCTCTACCCCATTCTCTAAGCTCCAAGCTCCACCAAGACATCCCAATGCACCAGTAAAGGCGGGTGATGCATTGCCTTTGCCCACGTCACGGTACACCACATCTGCAAAGACACCACAGTGCAAAAGCAGGGGGTGAGTACTTAAACTCTGTAGGTTTTCTCCAAATAACTTCCCTACACACACCCCAAGGATAAAACCATTTTTACATTTATGTAAAACAGTTTATATAAAATAATCATAAGTGAAACAATTTTCATAAGCCAAAAACACCCTTACCATGCCATCTCACCCAAACCAAGCAACCCTGGGAAATCCAAAAAAACACGACACAAGACATTTCATCATTCACACAGTAGCACAACAATTTGCAACTTCCAAAGACATGCACAAAAAACAACCAAAACAACCAAACGGTGGAGCTTTTGTCCAACCTGTTCACCCATTCACACCTAGTGATACTTCACAACCCCAACCAAATGGTGGAGCTTCCGTCCAACCTGTTCACACATTCAAACCTAGTGGTACATCTTGACCACAACCAAAAGATGGGTCATCCGTCCAACCCGTTCACCCATTCACACATAGTGGTACTTTCCAACCACAACTAAACGGTTGAGCTTCCATCCAACATATTCACACATTCACACCTAGTGGTACTTCCTGACCACATGTCCATTGATGGTGGCCCGTCCATCCACTATCCATCACATTTTTATAGTGGTACTTCTTGACACTTCCACAAAACATTCAAATCAATCCAAACCAAGCATATAACCCACCAATGTCACAATAACATGCAATCAAACAAATCCATTTCATATAAATCCACCTCAATTAATCACCAATTTATTAAAAATCAGTTTCGATTCCCAAACCACCTTTGAATAAAACATCCTCTTAATTGAAACCCCTTTTCCATCAATTATATTCACAAATCAACCATATCATCCCATTTTAAAATCTACATTTTAAAATCCCCAAATAAATCATTTCACCATACAACCCAATTTTTCTCAAAAATCCCCCAAAACATCACCCAAGGGATATCAAATCAATTTCGCACCTCAAACCAAAATAAATTCAAATCACAAAAAATTAATTGTAACCAAAACCATTTTCTCTAACATTATTGAGTCAAAAGAGAAGACACCTACCTTTAGGCATCCTGAGAAATCAACCCACAAGCAACCACACATCAAATATCGTGAACGCACCACCAAAACCTCTATAGATATCCTTCCCTAACATTTATAAGACTTAAAATTAACATCCAAGGAAAAAACCCCAATATCTACATGCAACAAGTGTATATATAGAAATCCAAGAAATATGGAATAGTAGATCGAGAGGAAAAAAATAACCCAAGAGGAGTGACTTACCCGGGAGAAACCGCTTTCAAACCACCTCTAAAACCCTTCAAAACGCTTCCAAAATGTGTGGGATATCACCCTCAATCCCTGAGAACCCGAAATCCCAAGGGAGGATCTAGTGGGAGGATGTTTGTATTGGAATGAAGCAAGCCCAAGGGAGCCCGAATTTAAAAACCCCACTTTTAAGTGGTCGCATGGTTAGTCTGCCCGTTTTTACAAACTGTGTGCTTAACATTCACACGTAACTGTGTTGAGAGAAAGGGTCCACACGGTTGCCTCACACGGTTTTGAAAACCGTGTAAAGTCCATGTGAAGCCTACTATCTCCCCCTGTACGCTTTCATGGAGAATCTTCAATGTTTCCACTAACCGTGCTCAAACCATGCTCACTATGCAAAGCCTTAAAACTCATTCAAACCCATTCCAAACTCTCCCAACCTCTTCCCAACTTATCCCATGCAATTTAAACATATAAAAATTCATAAAAAAAAGGCCCCATACCTTAAACGGGGGGTACTACAATCTCCCCACCATTGGTCTATCAGTCCTCGGAAAGTAGTGAACCCATACTAAGCCGAAAGTGCTCGGGCCATTACTCGACAATCTCTTTCTCCCACTCCCAAGTCTCAAATTGAATTTGGACATGATTCCACAAGACATGAACTAATCTGATTCTTTTACCAAGAATGACATTCTCTTCCCTATCCATTACCCATACAAGCACATGCACCAACGAGTCATCCAGTTGTAGTTCAACATGATCCCATCAAATCACATGGTCAAAATCCTTCTAATACTTTTTCTATTGCGACACATGAAACAGATTTTGTACTACACTAAAACTAGGTGGAAAAGCCAAAAGATAAGCCACCTCACCAACCCCTTGAGAATCTCAAAAGGTCCAATATAACTTGGAGATAAGTTTTTTGACATCCCAAACCGATGATGCCCAAACCTTGGAGAGATCCTCAAGATAACATGATCCCTCACATTGAATGAAAAATATCTTCGACGATGATCCACAAACGATTTCTGATGAATATGAGATGTCTCCATTCTCTTCCTAATGAACTTGATCTTCTAATTAGTCTCTTGGATAGGGCTTGGTACAACTAACAAGGACTCACCCATTTCCACCCAACATAGTGGAGAACAACACGACCACCCATACAAAACTTCAAACAGAGCCATCTGTATGGGTGCCTAATAACTGTTATTTTATGAGAACTCAACCAACGACAAGTGCTCCTCCCATGATCCACCAATATACATGACATAAGCCTGCAAAATATCATCCAATGTATGTATCATCCTCTCAGATTGACCATCCATCAGAGGGTGATACAGCTTGCTCATAGTCAACTGTGTCCTAAGGGCTTACTGCAAGGATTTTCAAAAATTATATGTAAACCTCAGATCTCGATCGGATACAATTGAAACTGGAACACCATGCCTCATTACCACATCCAGAATATATATTTTGGACAGATCCTCCACCATATGAGATTCACGAATCGGGATGAAAAGGGCTGACATTGTTAGCCGATCCACTATCGCCCAAATGGCATTGTGATTTCTAACCGTTCTTGGGAGACATGTGACAATATCCATCTCTATTTTCTCCTACTTCAAAACAGGTATTGGTAAATATTTCCAAATTATTGCTGGTCTTTGATGCTCTTCCTTGACCTGCTGACAAGTCAAGCATCTCGAAATATGCTCTTCCACACTTCTTTTCATACCAGCCCACCAGAACATCTCATTCAACACATTATACATTTTCTGAATTTTAGGATGATCATCCCACCTAGAATGACGATACTCCCTATGAAGATCCTCCTAACAAAACAACTGGTGCAACCATCCGATTCAGAAAACACAAAAATGAATCTCTATTTAGTTTCTAACCATCAATGGTCTCCCCACCATTGATTCTCGACCCCATGGTCACAGACTCAGAATCAGATATTTGTGCCTCATTAACCAGGCCAACCAAGTCATAAATGAACAAAACCGGAGATAAGACCGCTCTATCACACTGGTGTTCACATTACAACTGCACATCAGCTATAACTGAGATCAACTACCACTAGTCCCTTGCCTGTTTTACCACATGAGCATATGATTTTTTACTTATTTCTTATGCCACCAAATTTCCCCTACCCAGTGTGTACATAAATTCAAAATAAAACATCTGGAGATATTCCATCCATCCCTATTGCCTCATGTTCAAATCCCTTTTTGAGATAATTTTCTTTAAGCTCTTATGATCTATATATATCATGAATTTCTCACTGAAGATATAATTACCCCACAGTTTTAAATCATGGGCCACTACTGCAAATTCCAAATCATGAGTTGGGTAGTTCTTCTCATGGACCCTCAACTAATATGGGCCATACACAAACACACGTTTCTCTTGCATGAGAACTCACCCCTACCCTAATCCTGATGCTTCCCAATACACCACATACCCATTTCCAGGTTCTGTCAAAACCATGATTGGTGCTGATGTAAGGCGACCCTTTAACTCATTGAAATAGTGCTGACACTATTCATTCCAATGAAATGGATCATTCATTAGTTTCAAAGCTGCCATTAGCGATGCCAAATGTAAAAATTCAGAAACGAAATTCCAATAATACCCATTTAGACTTAGGAAGCACTGTATCTAATACACATTCTTTGGCGATTTCCATGAGATAACATCCTATATCTTTTCACGATCCACTAAAATAACTCTTCCAGAAATCACATGGCCTAGAAAACGAACATACTATATCAAAAACTCAAACATTGAAAAATTGGAATACAACCGCTGATACCTCATGAAATCACATGGAAATTCAATTCCCTCAATTCATTAGGTGACAACCAGTAAGACGAAAAATTGATAGGACTGGTCCCCATAAGGTGATCAATCGTAAAATCCACTTCTCTTACAGGATGTATCCTAGATAATTTTTTAGGAAAAACATCAATGAACAGATCCACCACTACCGGAAGAACAATTTGTTCAAAACCATCTTCCAATTCCAATAACAACACCACCAACTGATACAATTTTGTGCTGACTACTGGTGCCAACAAACCCATTTCACCCTTCCTTTCGTTCGTCTCTCCTATAATGAGATGTCTAACTTCATCGTGTGTCATAAAATCCAATATTAGCACATTACAGTCGATGTGAGCCTTAAATTCCACCAGCCAATTCATTCCTACGATTACATCATACCCATCCATCTCAAGCATTGAGAAATTCAACATTAGCTCAACCTTTCCCACAAAAATACAACATGATCTCTTCCAAAAGGCTCGACACTATCTTCGACATAGAATAGTTTGAAGCTTAAAAACAGAAGGCATCATTTCTACCCTTAAACCCAGCAACTCAACAAGACATGCAATAATAAAAGTGTGTCAATCACCTATATCAATCAACACATGCATCAAGGTAGAATTTAATAGAATAGTACCTCGCACTGTGGATGGTCCTGAATAATCATTCACCAGAACCTGCTCGGCTCTAAACACATGTTTTCTTTCCACGCTCTGCTCTTTATTGCCCTGCTGAGGCGTCATCGTATTCCATGGATCACCATGATCCACTTTACTCTATTGATGTGGGGTGTGCTGCTGTCCCCGTCCCATCGAAGCATACGACATATGTGATCACTGAGGAGTATCACGCACATATGACCTTGGAGAATTCTGACATTAACGCTGGTGATTCCCCATCTACAAACTATTATGACATGCTCGAGGTTGTTCTGTACAATCATGCTTGATGTGGCTTGTAGAACCACACTGAAAATATCCCAGATTGCTCCGGGGATTTGGAGGCAGATTCACTGGTCTTGCCGTCGGATTATATCCCATATTCTTTACCTGGGAATATGTTTCCCTCCTACACATGAACACAACATTATATTTCCCACTATTACCCATGGGTACCACCATGCTACCTCCACCCGAAGCGCCAAACAAATCCCGCTCAGCCACTAATGATTTATTCACCATCTCTGTGTAATCATCTATACACAACACCATTATCCTGGAATGAATGTCCTACCTCAAACCAACTTCAATGATATGAGATTCCAATGATGTAGTACCCACCACCTTGGGTTCAAACCACACTATGTTCATAAACTTAGCGGCATACTCCGTCATAGACATATGATCTTGCTTCAGACTGAAGAAATAAGTCGTGCGCTGAATTCTAAACGTATGTGGGTAGAATTGTTTATTAAACAATTCTTAAAATCCTTCCCACATCATACCCTAGTCAATTCCATCTTGAACTGCCAACTCCCCCGACTGTAGGGAAAGATCTCCCATCATATACATGGCCAACTTCACTTTCAACTCTACTGGTGTTCCCAAGAACTTGAAGATCTTGTTCATTATATTCAACCATGCTTCTACCCTCTCTGGCTCTGAATCACCCCGGTAGATTGGTGGATTTTTCTTTATAAACTGAACTGCATGATCCACATTCCTTGGTTCATCCCCTTTGTTTCCACTTTCCACATATTGGAATGCTTTCACTATACTTTTGACTAGTTTCTAGTTCACCTGAGGCTCAGGAGAAACCATGTTCTCATCGGTCACTTCCGTTTAGTCTCTACGACACATACCTACTGCCATTTATATAAACAAAAAACAAACAACCATGATTCTCATTTATGTAGACATCACAAAATCCCATTTCCAATCACATTACACAGCACTATCGCAACGAGGATTTCCACCTTTTCCTCATTTTCTATGTTTCACCATTTTTGAAAATCATACCATTTTCAAAATAACAAATTTATTCACAGTACAATTTCACACATTTGAAAAACCATCATTTTTTAATTCAGCCCATAAATCATTATTCCCAATGAAATATGAATTCTAGTGGGAAGTAATTTCTACAATGCATTTCATGCTCATCTCATTGGCTACACCCATGACAATGAGATATACAATGCTGATAAGTGTCTCCAAAAAACTTATATACCCAACTCCATGGTAAGTAGAAGTTAAACATAAGAGGGTTAGATATTTCCTTTATGCTATACATTCCATGTTCTGAAATTCCTACACCTTGATACCGTTCCGACTCAAGGAATATACCATAACGAATGTCAACACTAAAACCAATGATCAACACCAATGATTGAACAACATCTCTCAATTGAAAGCTAAGGACTGAAAAAACTGATACAACTTGTAACACCACACCCCTACCTCATTCGCTTGAGGATGCGGTGAGGGATTCATGGCTTTTAATGATGTTCCCAAGGCACCAAAAGCTGTAAATAAATGATGAGGGCTTCAATGAACAGTGGGGAATGATTTCCCCTTATGAAAAAACCAACCAAACCAACCACTAATGATTCATTCACTTTCGAACCCAACCATGTGATATAAAAATTCCATTACCAACCCCAAAACCATCAAACATAACTTGTCCAAAAAAATCAGAGTACTATGCAAAAGACAAGACAACAAAACACCACGAGCCAAGAAACCACCAAAGATTCACTCCAAGCTCCCAGATCCAAGATCCACCAAGACATCACAATGCACCACTAAAGGAGGGTGATGCATTACCTTTTCCCAAGACACAATAAATAACATCTGCAAAGACACCACTGTTCCAAAGTAGGGTATGAGTACTAAAACTCAGTTAGTTTTCCTGAAATGAAATCACTACACACGCCAATAGGATAAAACTGCTAGCACATTTATATAAAACAGTTTATATAAAATAATCACAAGTGCAACCATTAACATATGCTAAAAACACCCATACCAAGCCATCTCAGACAAACCAAGCAACCAAGGGAAATCCAACCAAACATGCTACAAGCCATAACATCATTCACACACTAGCACAACAATTTCCAACTTGCAAATAAATTCACAACAAATAACCAAAACAACCAAATGGTGGAGCTTCCATCCAAATCGTTCACCCATCCACACCTAGTGGTACTTCCCAACCAAAACCAAAGGGTGGAGCTTCCGTCCAACTCGTTCACCCATTCAAACATAGTGGTACTTCCTAACCACAATGAAACGATAGAGCTTCCATCCAACCCATTCACCATTTCACACCATGTGTCACTTCCCGACCACAACCAAACGGTGGAGCTTCCATCCAACCCATTCACACATTTACACCTAGTGTTACTTCCCGACCACTTATCCTTTGATGGTAGCCCTTCCGTCCACTATCCATCCATTTTTTATTCTTGTACTTCTCAAAAATTCCACACAACATTCCAATCATGCCAAACCGAGAATATAATCCACCAAGGTCACAACAACATGCAATCAACCAATTTCAATAAATTTCTATCCATTTTAATAAATCACCCATTTATTGAAAATAATTCTCCATGCCAAACCACATTTCAATAAAACAACCTATTTATTTAAAAACCTTTTCCATCATTAATTTTCAAAAATAATCCATAGCATTCCATTTTAAAATCTCCATTTTAAAATCCACAACAAAATCATTTCACAATAATACCACCTTTTCCCCAAAAATCCCCTAAAACATCACCCAAGGGATATCCAATAAATTTCACACATCAAACCACAATTATTTCAAAGAACAAAAAATTAATTGTAACGAAAACCATTAGCTCTAACCAAGTGGATTCGATAGTGAAGCCACCTACCTTTTGGGTTCTCGAGAAATCGACCAACAAGCAACCACACCTCAAATCCGCCGACCTCACCACCAAAACCTCTATAGATCTCCTTCGCTAACATTCACATGCTTGAAAATTAACATCCAAGGAAACCAAAACACTATATCTACGCACAAGATGTGTAGATCTTAAAAACCATGAAAGAGGGAAGATTATATCGAGAGGAAAACACAAAGAACACAAGAGGCGTGACTTAACCAGGAGAAACCGCCTTCAAACCATCTCGAAACCCCATCAAAATTCATTCAAAATCTGCGGGAGATCACACTCAATCCATAAGAACCCAAAATCCTGAGTGAGTCTAGAGTGGGAGGAAGTTTGGAGAAGAATGAAGAATCCCTAATGTTGCCCAGATTAAAAAACCCTACTTTTACATGGCCGCAAGGTTAGTCCGCACAGTTTTCTAAACTGTGCATTAACCGTGCGCACACTACTGCCTTGAGAGAAAGGGTCTTCATGGTTTCCTCACATAGTTTGGAAAACCGTACGCATGTCGTGAGAAGCCTACTATCTCTTCCTACACGTTTTCCTAGAGAATCCGCACAGTTTCCACTAACCGTGCTCAAACCGTGCTCCCTATAAAAAGCCTACAAACTCAATTAAAACCATTATATACTCTCCCAACCTCTTCTCAACTCATTGCATACACTTTAAACCCATAACAATGCATAAAAAAGGCCCCATACCTCAATCCAGTGGTACTACACCATATATATACCATCTTTTGGCTGGGGATAACCACTTCTGCACCCTAGTCGGTCCAGGGAAATCCAGATATATTTTATAGTGTGGGCCTCAAATATCCATCTATGTACCCTTTGAGATCATTTAGAAATAATATGTTCCTAATGAACAACAAAAATATAATATACCCTTTGATACTATAAAAATAATACATTCATTTTCATACCACAAGATCCGGATGAATTTTATCACTACTTTATTACATAGTTTGTAGGGAAGAAAATATTTTTCATAAATATGTCATCATAATTTTTAAAAACAAGATAGGAAATAAAGAATGAATGTAATATTGGAACATATCCCATTTAAAAAATAACAAAAATCAATAAATTTTATTATATGTGAAAATTATTTTTTCAAATCAAAAGAACCTTTATAGAAGAAAACAACCTTTAGAATAAAAAAGAACTTATTTTAAATATTAAAATTTAATAAATAATTTGGGATAAATTTCATTGAAAAGAACCATAAAAAATGTATAAAATGAGGAATAAATGTAAATATATTTCAGTATGGTGGGAATATTCATTTAGGTAGAGTATAAAAAAAAATTATTCCTTTCATATTTTATATAAAAATTCAAAAGTACAACATTTGTAAAATGATAAGAAAAAAAATTTTAAATTTATATATCAAAATTCCGTATCATTAATAATGAATTCATAAAATAAATTGGAAGTCTTAATATCATTATAAAATATATATATACAAAAATACTAATAGGGAATAAAAATATTCCTTACAGAAGTGAGAAATATATTTGAGTTTCCATAAAAAATCATTTTTATTATTGAGTAATAAAAATTTAGTAACTGAAATGAAAACATGTATTCATTATAAATATAAAATTGGATAATAATAAAATGATTATTTTTTAGTGATAGGTCAAATAATTTCATGAGCTTTAATTTAAGAATAAAAGACCTTTTTAAAAGTGAGATAGTAACATAAAACACTTACAGCAGTTTTAACTCAATTTGTAAGAACAATGTTTTATTTGAAAATATATTTTAAATGTTTATAATTATATAACAGAATAATATAAACACATTTAATACCATATATATTCCATTTATAACATTTCGACACTTATTTTTTAATAATAAATCATTATAATTACTGTTCCATGTAATAAACCTTTTTCCATTAATTCTTATATTCATATATTATAGTCCATAAATAATGATAATTTTACACTTATATCATTAATTTATATAATTACCTAAATATCACATGTATATAAAAATATATATATATTTATATGTTAGTTAAAAAAATGCTTAGAACAACCAATAAAATGTGTAGATTTAAAAAGGAATTACACTATTCATGGCGGATTGAATGGTCAAAAATAATATATCATTAAAAAATAATTATTTTATATTTAATGTAATATATATATGTTTATGTCAAATTAATTATCATAACTCTAATTGAGTTATGTTTGTGGAAAATAAATCATATCTCTATGTGGTGGTCGTAGTCCAAACATATATATGAGAAGTACATTCATTTCCCAATTGATGGTGAATTACTAAACAATTATTATGATTTAATGATAATAAAATTGAGATATAATAATCATATATTTTTTATAATTTTTTAAGCATATATAAATATTTAAAGAGATAAATGGAGATATAAATTTTAAAGATATCAGTTAGGATTTATACCTCTTCTCTATGATACCTTCAATTTTAAAAAAAACGTAGTCATTAAAATTAATATATAGAGAGATAAAAATTTATCTACGATGAAGGTATGTATTATTTAATGGTTGTGGATAATGTATTTTTATATATAAATGGATCAAATTTTGGTAATAATCGATGATAAGATGATCCATTTTTTATGTGATGGGAATGGCACACATGGAATTACGCAAAATATTTCAATAATAAATAGTCACTTTCATTTGAATGTTTCTCCAAATATCCATTATATTTATTTTAGGAATATATAATTCTGAAAAATATTCTTATACTAAATTATTTAAATTTTCTGGCCTCATTTATGTTCTTATATCTTTGTTTAAACCCATGGTAATCTTACTTTCAGAAAACCATAATAACAACCATCTATATTTTTTACTATACATTATGACTAACAATTATGTTCACTATTATTAAATATATTAAGAATAATTATTAAAAATATATAATATACCCTAATATATCATGTTTCTATATATTTAAATAATTAATTTTAAAAAATTTAGTGAATTGTATTGAAATTACATTTAAAAAATGTATTTTTGTTCTTGATAATGAATTTTCATCAATTATTTTACATGAAAAAACAATAAAAAATATCATAAATATAATATATAGAATATATAATCATTAATTTTATTTAAACATATACATAAATATGCAATAAAATAGTTTATTAATATAGATAATAATTGCATATATTAAATAGGTTTTAGAATAAATGTGTTCTTCAGCCTAAAAAATAAACATATACAAAAATCATGTATAATACTGATTTATAAGAAAATAATTATATTTAAATTATTTAATTGAAAATAATATTAAATTAATATCAAAATAATAAAAATATTCTTTTTAATTTCTTTTTTACATTTGAATAATATGATGGTTTTATAAATATTAGTATCTTTTACTAATCTCTAAATATTTGTAAATATAAAGAAAAATCTATTAAGATGACCATAATCTAATATTAAATTTAAGATTTCAAAATTTTTACTACAAAACTAAATTTAAATTTTTAAAAATGGTATATATATTTCATAATTTCCATGTAGAAAATGATATAAAACCATTTTTATAAGAATTTTTTTTATTTATAAAATAACATTGAGAAAATTTATGAACTTATATATTATATATAAATAATAAATTTTTATTTTTTAAAAAATTATACCTATATATATATCATTATATTTTTATTACTATACAAACAAAATAAATCACTAAAATATAAAATATTACTATATGATGGTTTATTTAGGTATGGTGTTAATTGTTATGAAAGAATTCGAATACAGTTTGTTTATTTAAATATATATATATATATATATATCATGTAATTAAATTTATAGGTTGATAGAGGGTATTATTAATTGAAACCCATGTTATGTTATTCATAAGAAATGAATCAAAATGTTATAAGGTTGGTTAGGTTTTTTTGGTGAGTGAGTTGAATTAGGAGGAGAAATGGATTGGGAGACTTAATGGAATGGTATTTATACCTATAAAGGATTAATAAATGGTGTATGTTATGTTTTAATCATTTAAATGTTTATATAATTCATTTATCTATTTCATCCTTAATAACCATTAATAATAATTCAATATAGTCTTTATATTTTTTAATAAAAATATGAGATTACCCCTATTACTAAATAATGACATTTTAAATATTTATTTTTTTACTTCATTTAATCTAATTCAACATATAATTGTCAAAAAATTCTCATCTAATTTAGAAAAATTATATTGGAAAATAGTTTAATAGAAAAGTTCATCTTTAAACATTATGTGTTTTCATTTTAATTTCTATTCAATTAATAAACTAGTGATTGTTCATATATTTATTTAAAATTTTATACATAATATTAGATTCATAATATAACTTTTATTAATCTATTTTTTAGAAGAAATTTATGTAACTCTTATAAAAGGAAATTATTTAAAATCATAATTTTTCGTATACCTTAGTAATTTTATTGTATATATTTATTTACTTTATAACACGTTAAAATAATTTTGGACATATTAAATTATTTATTCATATAGAAAAAATTATATAATGGTATTTAAAAAATAATATTAATATGTGTAAGTAAAATTAAACTCAGTTTTTTACATTAGCTCTTCGAAAACAAATTTTTTGGAAAATATATACTTCTATGTATAGAAATAATGTTTTGGGATAAATAATTATTTATTATTTATGAAATAAATATGATTATAATAAAAAATAAATATAATTTTGATTCTAATTAAAAAAAATATTAGAAAAAAATATTAAATTTTATAGGGAACACAATTTTTTCCTATATATGAATATAATATGTTGGTTATGAAAATGTTAATAACATGATTAATAAATTAAAAAACATATTTAAAAAACTATTATTTTTACTTCATTAACAAATTAGTAATAAATAATTGATTTTTATAATATTTTTTTTCATACCTATATAAACAAAAGTATATGTTATGGTAAAAGAAATATTATTTTAGAATTTTAATAATAATAAATTATAGTTAAAAATTCCAATAATATCATCTTAAGATAATTTTTTATAATATTTACAATAATATAACAATTTTCCTATAATAAATTCTTACATCTAGAAATTATTCATTTTAATATAATGCGAAATTTTTTATTTAATGTGTACATCAATTGATATTTCAAAAGATGGTATTTACCTGCTAAATATGGTTTCATGAAATTATAGGAATGGTAAGTTTTAATATGATGAATATGGATTGATAGGTAGGTTTTTGCGATCAATCATTAATTCTGGCCTAGGTTGTACTTTGGGTATAAAGGACATGTAAGGGAATTAATCAATTAATTTTTTGTGATGTTTATTAGGGAAATTTTTTTCTATTAAGGTAATAATTGTGGTATACAAAAAATGTAAAAGACCATGATATATCCCAATTACAATCAACAAAAAAGGAATCCAATATATGATAGATCTAACCATATTCAGTAGGTTATGCATGAGTTAAGGGATATTTTAGATATATCCTCATGATCGTTACAGTAGAATCCCCAGTTTCTGGTAAGTTTACCCTTGTTTTGACATTGAATATGTATAATGTGGATGAAGTTTTTTTGGAGAATTTGATATGATTTTGTAGTGTCATTGGTTATTTTATACGGGTGAATGTGCGGTAAACAATTAGAGAAACCTGTGCTATAGTTGCAGGAATTTGTGTAACATGAGACATAATCATTGAGTAGGCTCACTATTAAGGTGCACAATTTTCCAAATAATTCATAATCTGTACTCTATCCATACCACTTGGGATAGTGGGTTTTTTCATGGTTGAAAATAGTTTTTCTAAATGTGTGATCCAACTGGGTGAGGATCCCCCTTGAGGTTGTTGTTGGCGCATAGTCAGCACACAATTTTCCAAATCGCGTGGGTCAGTATGCGTGATTTAAAAATTAGGATTTTAAAAAATGGATGTCATGTGATTTACTCTATAAAACCATCATGATGGATGAATTTCAAGACTCATATGGTATTTCATCCTCTAAAATTCTAGGTAACCTCTCCTCATCATTTCTTAAGTGTTATAAAGGATAGTGTTACTACATTGAAGGTGAATCTTCCTTGGTATATCTCTTTTTTGGGTTGCTTTCATGGTTTTACTTACATATACTTCTCTCTCTATATCCTATTATCCTAGATATACTTCCATAATAAGATATAGCTAGTTTTTTCATGCCAATAATTGTTAGATTATTCCTTATTAACGTTAGTGGAAGGTATCTTAGATAGATCTGAGGAGTTTTAACATGGATTTTATAAGAGTTTTTGTCTTTTCTCATTTTCACCAAAACCCTTCTTGTTGGTGGCTTCAATCTCAATTCTAATATCTAGAATATAATTTTTTTGATTTCAAATTATTTTTTATCCATTAAAATGATTTTGAAATTGATGTGAGATTCATGTTTGAAACACTATTGGTGATGATTTTTGATTCTTTGGTTAATTGTTAAATTAGTATGCAATATACATCATTAATGGATTTTAAAATTTTGATTATAAAATCAGTTGCACGGTTTCTTTATGGAAATGGTTTGTGAAATTTTTTCCATAAAAATGTTATATTTTTTAATATGGTTTTGGAATGTATTTTTGAAGTGGTTTTGGTATTTTTTTGGTTAAATTGATGTTTGGAATAAATACTAGCTTATAAATGTATATATAGTAAAACATGTTAATTTTGTAAACATTTCTGAAAATAGATGATTTGGATGGTATTGGAAAACATTTTTTGATGGATTTTAATTTTGTATGGTTAGTGGTGGTGAAGTACCACAATCAATGTGTTAAAATGTGGTTGAGAAGTACCAGAAGAAAAAGTGGATGAGATATGGATGTGATTTTTCACCTGGAATGGTAACACCATGCTTGGGTGGTTGAGTAGTTTGTTGATGATAATTATATATTTATGAATGTGAAATTAAATTGGTAATGAATATATGAAAAAAATAAAAAAAATCAATGATTTGTTGATTTTATTAATTTGATTATTTATTTTGGAAAATCTTTTTGGTATGGATGTTTATGGATTGTTGAAAATTATTAAACTACTTAGAGTGTTTTAAATATATATATGAGAAAAAATATATTATCCTAGTGGAATTATTAGGGGAGTCATTTTTAGAAAGACTTTTGGTATTGTTACCCACCCCTTCAATGAAACATTAGTTATTTTGTAGATGTTGTATATCGATACATCGGTATGGGAAAAAATATCATTAATTTAGTGCTAATTCAAGATGCATTGGGAGTTTTTGTGGAGTAGGATCATGGGGCATATTGAAAATGGAGTGATGTTGAGGAGTCATTGATTTGTTGACTCATATTACATTTTTTACATTGATATATGTAGTCCTATACCATGGTACACCTTATAGTTTGATTTTGATATCAATGGAAATGCATGGAGTTTTCGTACATTATTATCATGCATCTTGTTGCAGTAATGATGATATGAATTTTTTGTTTGAGAATTTTTATTATGAATTGGAAAAATCATCCCCCAACAATATTGAATCCCTCGGCATTTACTTCTTTCTTTTCATTCCATGGGGATGTGTGTTAATGAAAATTATCACTTCTACCTCGACTCAATCCTGTGATGATGGTTAGGATTTTACAAATTGTATATTTTTGTCTTGTCCATTGACATCTATTTTCAGTTATGGTGTTGAAATTCATTCATGGTTTATTCCTTGATTTGGGATTGTATAAAGGAGTAAGATTTTTGTTAGTTAAAATCTATTACATAAAAAGGTATATCTAACCATTTTATATTGAGCATCATGTTATCATAGAGTCGGGTACATAAGAGTTTTGGAGACACTTATATGAATTGGAATTGTATTGTCATGCGATTAGACAAAGACATGAGAATGGAATTAATGGTATAAATGAATTCCAACAAGGATTTAAAATCTCATTCAGATTAATTATTTTTTTGTGGTAATAATTTCATTATTTATTAAAAATCTAGAAATTAATTTCAATTTTCTGAGGTCCAAAAGATAATTGTTGTGCTATTTTGAAAATGAGTTGATTTTCAAAAACATGGTGGATTTTTTTGAGATGAATAACCCTTGGAATTGCTGATATTGAAAGTAACGGTTGCAATAAAAGCAATGTGATAAAATTTGATATTATTTTTCATGTATATTTTAGAGAGTGATACTTATATAATTTCTTGAGTGAATAGAAAATGACACTCTATAGGCATCATAAAGACCAAGTTGATGATGCTGCTGAAAAAAGTAGTTGCACATGAAAAAAAGGTGATCTAGTATCTAGTTAAGATCATAGTACATATTTTTCTATATATATATAGAGGTAATCTAAAAGATGGACTAAGGAATGTGGACCATTCAGTTATGATTTAGAAGAAGAATCAACCTATCATTTAGGATGATTTAGAAGTAGAAAAGTATAAGATGTGGCTAAAATGGATGAAGAAAATCCATGATTTCCAAAAAAACATTGGAAAAGTTGAACATAATGTTTATAACATACATTTAGATGATATTGAATTTTAGTGGTGGGAGTTAGTGATCCATGATAATTTACAACAAACCCTAGAATTTGAGGATTTCAAATATTATTTTTTTAAACAATTTCTTCCTCACATATTTAGGATTCATCAAAAAGATGAATTTATTTATCTTGAAACAAGATAATATGATTGAGAAAGAATATGTGGATAAATGAATGTTTTTTTCAGTTCTCACACACAGTTGATGAATGAGTTTCCTTAAATTTTTGTATTTCCAAATTCAGGATGAGGGAAAAAATTCATTAAATGATTACATTACTCTATATAATAGATTATATGAAAATGGTTAATAGAGGAACAATGTATGAAAGTGATATATCATGAGCTAACAGTGGGGAAGTATATTTATAACTTTGGGGAAGAGTGGGAACTCTAACATGGTGAGAATGTAGAAGGGGGGCAACTATTTCCAATGTTCGCGTATGGATTTGAATCTGATAGAAGGATCAATGAATCTTCCGTTGAATCCTATGAGTAATCTAAGGTAGTTCCAATGTGTCTCCATAATCCATAAGAATATCGAGTTCAAGAAACCACCTTGAGCATGATATAGTTTCCACCAGATACAAAATCAATAGTTTTATTTTCGCAATGTTCCATGGTTGGGTATTCGAGATACTTCTTAGGGTCCACATGCATCTTATACCATGATGAGATGAGGATAGTATAATTCCCCTCTTTAAGTTAGTGGAGTTATACATGGGGATTCTAGGAATACCATGACTCATCAACAAGGTAAATATCATCATTGTAATAAAGTGTATAGTGTTACAGGTATGCATATATTTAGAGCTAATCAGGCTATCATGAATGACCAACATTAACCATTAATAATGCAATGTATAATTATTTTGATGTATACCCTCAAGAATTATATTTTTTAATAAGGGTTCATCTTATTTATTCATTTCTTATCATGATATTTATTTTTTGGGTTTATGTGTGGAAATGATTCCTACTATTTTGAAACATAAGACTCCTACTGGATAATGAGCATGTCGATCCGTTCAATTTAGAGCATGTTGTATAACAAATGATGTTGTTTAGTTGTTGTCAAATATCTCAGTGCTTGAGATGGATGTTTATGATTTAATATTGGGTTTGTATTGGCTAGAAATGTACATGGATCACATAAATTTTTATACGTGAGTGGTTAGTTTCATGAGTAAATATGGCGTCATGAATATTTTTACAAGATAATGGAATTTAATGGTGGGTTTAATTACATAGTTCGCACTAAAAATTGTAACAATATCATATTAGTTGGAAACCATGTCATTAGAATAAATGGAAGAGATCAAGAAGATATGTTTTTCAATGTTATTTGATCAGTTTCTCTATGTATTTAATAAATATTTATCATGGTATCCAGCCATATGTGTAGTGGATTTTATGATTGATCTTATTCCAGGGGCCAGTCATATTTTACTTCTATCATATTGGAATAATGAAAGAGAATTGATGGAATTGAATGTGCATTTAAGGATCTTGAAAACAAATGTTTCATTTCACCTAACATGTCTCTGTGGGAAGCAATAGTCTTGTTTGTCAATAAGTTAAATGTAACTCTTCAACATTTTTTCTAATATCACAATATTATCCACATTATGATAAATTATCGACATCCACTTCCCCATATTGATGATTTGTTTGATAAACTGAGGTAAAGTCAATGATTATTCAAAAGTAACTTGCGAATAGGATTTTACTAGTTGTAGGTATGGAATAATGATATTTTTGAATGTAACACTCAGAAGTATATATGGTCATGAATAGTATGTAGTGAGGCATTTTAGTCTTATGAATTCACTAGAGAATATTATTTCATTGATGATTCAGATACATAAATGATATGTGGATTCATTTATTGTGGGGTTTGTTGATGATATATTGGTATATTCACGGAAAATGGATGATCTTGTGAAACACTTTGAAATAGTGTTCAATATAAAAATATATCAATATTTGTATTCTAAATTATCAAATTGTAATTTTCTGATATAATAGGTAACTTACCCTAGACCTTTCATTTCTAAGGAAGGACTTTAATTCAATTTTTGGAAGACAGAGGCTGTTAAATCTTGTAAACTGCCATTAAATGTCTTTGATATATGAGTTTTTCTAGGTATATCTGGGTATTAATTATTCTGTGTTAATATATTCTCATAACTATCGTCATAAATGGGAGATTTGAAAAAAAAATGTTAGTCTTTTTTTAAAGAGAACAAGTGTCACCATACATGAGCACAAATCTTGGTTTTTCCTTAACATGGAAAATGTTATGTTCTGTATTGTGATGCATATAGATCCGGGATAGAATTTATTCTCCTATAGGGAGATAATATATATATGTATGGATCATATATTTTGAGGATTCATGAGAATAACTACCCAACACAAGATATTGAATTAGCCTCTTTAGTGGATGCTTTAAAAAATTGTAATATTATCTATTCATTGAGGAATTCAAAGTGTTTACTGGTTATATGATCTTGAAGGATATTTTATCAGAATGGTATTTTAATTTGATATTTTTGACATAGATGGATTATCTCTACAGGTTTGACATTCAGATGATGTATACACTGAAAGGACAATTCAGTGGTAAATGAATTAAGGAGAAATTCATAACCTCAATTAGAAAAACATCCTTCAGATAAATGGTAGTAGATGTCTGCCATAGTTAACCTGAATTTTGAATGTGTATACATATCTGCCATAGCATTTTCGTTCTATTTTTGTTCATTCAATATTTGATTAAAATGGTTGAATGGGCATATCCCATGGATTCTGATTGTGTTGTTATAAGGTAAATACTAAATGGTGGAGAGACAATTGAGGGATGTAAAGTTGATGAATTTTTTTATTTATGAATAGTATAGTAGTTCCAATGGATTGTCCGAAATAATTTCATAGTGCATACAATTATTCAATATGCGTTGTTCATCTTGAAAATAAGCAGATATATAAGGCATTGAAGGAACATTTTTTGATGGTAGGTTTTAAATAGAGGGTCTTTGTGTTTGTATAGATATACTTGACTTGTCAACTATTCAAGGAAGAGAACTAGAAACCCTCTGGAATTTTTCAAATTTTATCAATCCTTGTGTGGAAATGAGCGATGATAACTATGGAATTTGTTATGGTTATCCCATCAATGGTTCGGACAGACGATCCCATATGGGTGATATAAGATTTTCTCAAAACGTCAACTCATTTCATTTCTATTCAAGAATCCCATGTTTGTGGAGGACATGTACAAAGTCTATATCCCTCAGTTGGTAAAAAGGAAAGGTGTACCATTCTTATTATATCGGATATTGATCCATGGTTCATGTCTCACTTCATCAAATAATTGAAATAAGTTAGTGGCACTATGTTGATAATGAGTACATCATATCTTCCTCAGACAGATGTGAATTCCAATAGAAATATTCTTGAATTATAGGACATGTTGTGGGCTTGTGTATTGTTTTTTTGTGGATCTTTGGAGGATGACATCCCCTTAATAAAGTTCTTATATAATAAAATTTAGTATGATTAAATATATGTGGCTATGTTTGAATCCTTTTAAGGAAGTATTTTTCATTCTCCATTTTGTTGGGTGGAAATAGAATGAATTTAATATTTGGGAAGAGCCTCATCCAAAAGACTATAGTGAAGAATAATTTGATCTTTATGGTAATTTCGATAGTTCAAATCCATTAAAAATGTTTGTGGATCATCTTCCACAATAGTTTTTATTTGTGGTGGCTGATCATGTGTTGTTGGGAATCTCTCTTAGTATTGGAAATCATCATTTTTGAATGTTGGGAATGTTATCTCTTGGATATATTTGGCCATCTGAGATACATGAATGGTGTGGAGGGATGGAATAATAGTTGTACATTCCTCCATGGTTTAGTGCACTGCACAATGTTTTTTTGTATCACAACTAAAGAAGTATCAAAAAAATATTAAACATTTGACCTGATTGGATCATGTTTGGATAGAGATGTATAAAAAGTTAATATACATGCTAGTGCAGATTGTGGATAGGAAAGAGAAATTATTATGGGGAAAAATCATCCATCTACAAATGGTTTTTTGAAACATGGACAGAATCAAGATGTGACATGCGGAGGGGAGATATAAAGGGTCAAGAAATGGCCTGTATTGTTTTTTAAAAGCATTGATTTTTTATATTCATCGGGAATGAAGGATAATGGTTGGGAGAATTTGGAACCCTTAGTATGGTATGTAAAAATATTCCTTTAATTTTAATGTATATAATGATTTGGGTTAAATAGAAGAGGCATTTAGAAGGCTTTTGGAGTGCCTTTGGTTATTTTCTATGGGATAATTGGTGAACCAAGATGAGTGAAAACCATGAAACACATATAGGAAACTGTGAACTATGAGATAAGGCTATGAGTGGGTTAATAATTATGGAACATGATTTTCCAAACCATGCGGCCTCCCAAGTCTAATAGTCCCACATAATTTATGAGGAATTTTTCTGGTTTGCAATTTTTTTAACTGTGTGATCCATCCATGTGAGGTGCCCATTGAGGAAGCTGTTGAACACAGTTAGCACATGATTTTCCAAACACTATTTCTAACTACACATGGTTTAATAATAGTGTCTTAAAAAATGGATCTCATGATATTTTAAAACTAAAACCCACATTGTGGCCCCATTTGGACCCTCACTTAGTATTGCTTCCTTCTAAATGCTAGGGAACCTATAATAATCATTTTGAATGCGATTCGAATTGTATTCTTGGTTCTTTGAAGGAGAATCATCCTTAATATTTATATTTTATCGTTTTTTACTTTGATTTACTATTATCTCTTTTGTATTTTTAGATATAATTCTATCATGGATATATATCGTGTTATTGGTTTCAATAATGTATATATATAGATTTTTATGTTAGTTGAAGGGATCTAATGAAAATTTGTGGAATTTTAACCAGAAGATGGTGTGGGATTGTGTCTTTGGGAATTTAGTTTCCAAAAACCATAATTTATGTGTATTCGATCTTGGCTCCACAGATATCTACAAGAAGTCCTTGATGAAAATTTTTCCATGGAATTTTTTTTTGAAATTGATTTCTGAAGCTTATTTGAAACCCCTATCATGGTGATTTTATCATTTTTGGGTAAAATATAATATTTTTCTCCAATGTGATTTATTAAGGAGTTTAAAACCATGAATTTAAAATTTATTATTTTGATTCATATTTGATATGGTTTGTGAAATGGTTTTTATTAAAATGTTTTTTTACTGAAATTGATTTTGGAGTGGGTATTTGAATTATTTTGTATTTTTTTGGTTAAAATGTAGTTTTTACTAGATGTTATCTTATGTTTTTCATTAATAAAAAGTGATAACTTTATTAAAAATGTTGGAAATAGATTATTTGTAATGGTTTTTCTTAAATGGTTATGTTTGAGTATAAGTGTGGATTGATAGTGGTTGAGATATACCGAATCTGGTTGCGAAGTATAAAAATAATAGTGGGATATGATATGGAGAAGAATTTCAACCGTCATTGGAAACACCAATCATAGATGGTTGAGTTTAGTGTGGATGATTAGTATGTATTGGGGGAAGTGAAATTAAATGTGTTGTGCCAATTTGAAATTAGGGAAAAATTATAAATTAATTGTTTATTTTATTAATTGAATATGTGTTTATTTGGGAAAACTATTTTGGTATGGATATGATTGTGTTTCTAGAAATTTTTTATATATTAAAATGTTTTTATATAGGTTATTATATATATATATATGAGATAATTTGTTCTATCATCTAGGTGTGAGTAGGGTATTCATTTGGAAGAAGCTTAGTAATTATTATTTCTCCCAACTACTGTAGAAATTTTGGACTTTTCAAGATGTTCTATATCAAGACACAGGTAAATGAAAATCATCCCATTTATTTAGCAGGGCTTCATGATTCTTTTGATTATTTTCTACAGTCGGATCTTAGATCACGTTGTATCTTGGAGTTATGTTGTGGATTCTTTTAATTTGTTGACTCATATTCTTTTTTGTAATTTTATTTCTATAGTCTTCCAGTGTGGTACTATTTATATATTTATTTTGATATCAATGGTAATTAAATGAGATTTTTTAACCTTTTTTATCATACTTTATGTAGTTTTTATGTTGATATGACAAGTTTTATTGGGATTTACCATTTTAAAAATGTAAAATCATACACCATCATTATTTAACCCCTTTGAATTTATTTATTGATGTCGGTGACTTGGGGATGTCTCTTACGGCCAAGTATAAATTCAAGCTCGAATCTAGATAAGGAATTGGGGAATGACGTTATAGTTAGCATTATTGTTTTTGATAATTCAAGAGTTTGATTAACCTAGGGGTCCAATAATTCATTGTGGAAAAAATTAACATCCCACAGTGAACGAAATACATGATTATTATGATGAAATATAGCATGCCTGAATCCCTATTCATGTGAAACAAAAGTACTTTTACAAGGCCAGAGGAGTTAGACACCCTTGTATGATAATTTGGTGAATATACACAATATCATCAGATTCTTTTTAATATGAAATCCTAGTGGGGGACATTGTGAGAGTTTACTCTATTGTATAGGTTCTTGAAATTAAAATACATGTTATGGAATTTAATGTGATGTTTTTACATATTACGGAGGAATATGTGAAGGTTCATCTAGATATATATATGTCTATAAAAATATTCTCTATAATAATGAGTTATGAAATAGGTTTTAAACTACTAAATATGCATGAGTGAGATTTGTAAAAATAATAGTCTATGGAAATTTTTAGCCTTGTTTGGAGTCCTCTAGTGACTTCGGTTCAAGATTCCCTAGGTGGAATCACTATGATAATTTTATCATGTGGAATAATTTTAATTTCGAATCTCTATAAATATTGTAGTTACATGGACAACTACTCTGTCATTAAACATTGGTGTTATAACCATAGTTTTTTTGGATCATATTGAAATATATTATTAATACTTTCATTATTATTTAATATATTCCGATACAAATATTATTATTTATTTGCCAATATTTTCCTTTTTATAACACTAATTTAACCTTTAAATAACTGAGGAAATCCAAAAAACACATATCTCTTATGTCAATTAATTTTCCTCAGAGTGTTCTTATGTCCCTAAATGGAGAGTCCATGTCTCTATTTATAGACCATAGGTGACTACATTATTTTGAAAAGATACAACCTCTCTTTATCATATAGGGTATTGTGTACCTCATTTTGGGTTACTAGACACATAATACAGGACTAAGAATAATATTCATTATTAGAGGGAATGCCATGTCTAGTTGGATCTAGAAAACTATAGGGATGAGGGACCTAAAAACATCAGATATGTAATTTTAATAATGTTTTTATATTTATAATTACTATGTGATATGATCATGGGTTCATTTAAGAAATTATATATGATAGACCTATTCATTAAGTTTATATCAGATCATTATACAGAGATCCAATAAATTCATAAAACAATATAAACTTTAACCAACAGGAGAATGAATATTGTTACATATAGTAGCATCCCAAAGTCTTCACATAGGTAATAGTTATATACGACGATTGAAATCATCCTACCCGTAGGGTTGTTTTTACTAAAGCATCAAAATAAAATTATTATCATATGGAATCAATTAATTTATAAATCGTTATAGATGTGTGGTATTATATAGTGAAATATAAAATAAGACATTTGAATTTTTTATTTTTTTATATAATGTACCATTAATTTATTTAATCATGATTCACCTCATTAGTAGTTATCAAATATGTCTTCTATTTCCCACTTGTATTTTGATGTTGTTGATGTTAATTATCCTAATTAAACCTGAATATTTTTAATTTATCATTACTATTCTCAAAATAATTACATTTGAAAATTTTAGTACATGGATAGGAATAAGATGGTAATTTTATCTATCATATTTTTTAGTCAATTGAATCATTAGAGTAAAAAAAGCAAGTGTTTGATGCCCTTTTTTTCCACACATGATTCATTTCTCTATTCCTTTGAGAAAACCCCTCATGATTCTTGATAGTCATTTTGGAATATTTTATTTTAATTTTTATTTTATCTATAGTGATCCAATAAAACATAATTTTCATTCTAAAATCTCAATTACAACATGTATTAAATTCATAAATTTATATTCTATCCATATTAGTGTTTCAAAAAATTTCCACATATTTAACAACTTTTCTTAATGATACTCATTTTAAAACATTTTATTATTTCTGTAGATTGATTCATGATTTCAATTTTGAGATCAATGGTATAAATAGATTAATAAGAGGAATGTACCATGATGTTTACAATATATGTGAAAATATATTCATCCATGGTTTATTTCAACTAAAGGAAATATCTCTAAATTTTAATTTTATATTTTATGTAATGTATGAATTTAAAAAATATTATTATTATTTTACAATTATATTGGGTTGTTATAGTTCCTTTACATATAATTCTTCATGATATTACACCATTGATATATTTAATCTCGATGATGAAAAATACCAAGATACATATTATAATTCTCTGTTCAGTGATAAAAGGAATCTATATATTATTTTTTTGATGAATTTCACAAAAATTATTTAATGATATTACTTACTAAAGGATAATGGTTATTATCAAAAGAATTACTCAATGGTGTGTTATTTCTTATTTAATTATATATATATCCCAACATGGTAGCTGTTATTATTAATAGATTTTGAGTAGTAGTTCTGAATAGAAATTATTATTTATACATCATCTCTCATTTATATAGTTTATTATTAAGTTTATAATTTCCTTCTCCCTATCCCACATTGTGTACATGGTTCATTTAGGTTATAAACCTGGAATAAATACAATAATGTAGCAATTTGTTTTTACATTGTGAAATCATACATAAAAAATAAAATAATAATGAAAATAAAGGTTATTTTTACCTAAATTATAACCCATTCATTTCAACATATTATATTTTATATCAAATATAAAACACCATTAGTTCAAAATATATCACTTCTATTGTATTAATGGTAAATTTAATTTTAATAATATTAATCATAATAATACATTAGTTAAAATTCTCGAATCTTCACTCTAATACCATTTATGAGAAATCAATCCTAGCATATTAAAATTTTTCATTATAACATTTGATAATCCATTTCCACTCATAATAACTCCCAAATGTAAAACCTATTTGTTATGTTTCATTGATTTTTAACTAAACATAAATGCAATTTTATTATAAAATTTCAATTTATATTTTAAAACCTCTTTTCACATGATGTCAATCATGAAATATGATATATAATTATATTATACATTACTTCTATAATGGAATCATATTAAATTGGTGAGCTGAGAAAGGAAAAATGTATTATGATATAAGAAAAATAAATTGAGTTAATATAATTAATCATAATGATGATCATAAATTTGTCAGCATAGAAAGACCATGTGTAAATGATAACCTAATAATTAAATCATGCCTAAGGATTAATAATAGATATTAAATAAAAAATAATTATCATGATATAGGGGTTTGGTGTCATGCAATGATAATAATTATTGAACTATTCATATCAAAGGAATAAGGAAAATACCTAAAAATATATGATTATGACATATATAATTTTAACCACCAATACATTCAAATAATAGTTTCCTTTTACAAGAATAAATATACAAAGAAATAAAATACTCTAATAACCACTCATTTCTTCTAATATAATGTCGCATTAGATATAAAGCATTAACATATTCATCTGAGGTCTGTATAATTCTCAAACAACCCATCAATTAATGGTAATAAATACAAATATATTCATATTTAACATTAATTAATTAAAAAAACATCATTTCATATTTAAAACCATGATAATGTTGATATTCTATCAAAACCAAAAAAATATATCAATATGACCCACTTATATAATATAAGTGGATAGTTCAAATATACAATTTTCCTAATGAACCATAAGGGGCCATAAATTACTAGGACATATAATATATTTACATTTATAAAAACCCATAAAAAGAAGATTAATATTTTATTATCTTCAGAAAAATAAAATTTTAAATCTCTAATTATAATCCAAGGTTTTTTTAAAATTAAATTTATGAATTGATTATTTTTAACAAATAATGGAATAATAAAATGTAAAATGCATTTTTTATTACGAATAATGTATAAAAAGTATTCAATGAATAATCCACTAAAAATGGGATTTGACATGATACCAATCTAAATATTATATGTTATAGTTTATTTAAATATACCTTAAGAAATCATAGTAGTAGATATGAAGAGGTAAATGAAAATACATATTGAATATATACATGGAGGTGAAATATTCCCAATATAAATGTAGGGATATGGTTGTGCCACTAGATAAATTCATTTTGCGTAATTAAAAAAGCAATAATAAGGGAAATTTTATGAAGTCATATAAACCCAAAATATAACTATAAAATTTATTTTAAAGGGTATTCATTGTTAAAAAATATAAAAATTCTCCTGGTGGTATTTTCGACATAAGAAATCATGGTAAATAATAGATTTGTCTTGTGAAATCTTATACATGACTCCCAACACATTATAACATGATAACCCCTATATAGTATCGATATATATATCATTCACCTATTTGGATCCATTTTCTTATCAATTACCTTCATTCCTATTCAATTATATTCATTTAATACATATATATAAGTTATTGAAATTTTATTTTAATCAATAGATATTAGTATTTATGAATGAATCAATCTAGTTTGGTATGTAGATATTGATCCTCCTTAATGGTAAATGAGTTAATCATTGATAATATTTTAATTATTGTAGTTTTATCGAAATATAAATATTTCCATTTTTCATATGTTTTGGGTTATAGTTTTTAAAAATGTAATTCAAAATACCTATGTTTCAAATAATTATATCAATAATATTTGATACATTATAACAATAACTCATTTTATAATCACCTTTATACAACCTCAATCAATACATACAACACACAATAATATAAAATATTACCATAATTTGTTATTTTATTTGTATTAATCATAGAAATATGTATGACAATATGACATTGTGGATCATGTTTGTCAAAATCAAGAGAACAAGAATGTACTATTCTATGGAATGTGTTAGATGATGGAGTTAAATAATAGTAATATAATTAAATACAGAATAAAAATATTGTTAATAAATCATCATTAAACTGGTTTATTGAATTTATCAAAAATGGATATTCTATAGTAATTGAAAAATTTAATTAGTATTTATGTTGGGATTAATGTGTAATACAAATGATTTATTTGGATTTGGGAGAGTACTGGCAAGGCCCTTTTATAAGTATTTTTTTAAGAAATTTTGGAAATATCCCATTAAATAATAATTAATTAAATTAATATTAATATGAAAAATTTTCCATTGTAAGGGAATAAATATACACAACCTTCGGCTATAATAATTTTATATTTTTATTTTTATATGTTTTCTTAGACATTTTGGAAATATATTTTTTAACATTCTTATAACGTTCTGATTTACCTACCACTTCAATCCATTAATTTATATATCTATAAAAATATGAATCTCATTACTAATTATTATACCATGAATCATAAAATGATATCAAATTTATCAAATTCATTATAACAATATTTTAAATTTTATATTTATGTAAACATAAATTGTATATTATAAAAACACTATTTACAAAATATAAGTATTTTCATATGTAATAAATGAATATAGTATATTTATAACCAAATATTTTTCTTAAAATATATCTTCATTTTTTATACATGTTAAATATATTATTTATATCACGTTCATCCTTTCTATAAAATTATTATATTCCCATTATTTCATTTTCAATGTAAATTTTGGGTATATGTATTACTAATAGTAATATATATTTTCAAGGATTATCTAACACTTATATTATGCATTATCATTCCTATATATAACAATAATAACATGTATAAATTCCATTTATCCCATTATTTCATTTCATCCCCAAATTTATACTATTTTTCAAATATGTTTCTTTCTTTTTATAATTACACATGGTGGTATTATCCTAAATGAAAAATAGTTGTGTAATGATTTCATGTTTGATGTTTATTAATTTAAATGGTCTTTCATTACTCTTTTAAAATTATTAATAGTGTTTCATATTAAAATCACATATTTAATTTTTTATCATTAATATATTTAAATATTTTATCTGAATAAAATATAGTAAGTGATCATTTTTATTTTGTAATTCATTTCAAGTAAATCATTTAACATGTTCATGAAATAATTATGTTTTGTGTTATAATACCCACCAATTAAAATAATACAATAATTACTGATACAATAGATAATCATTATATTAATATATATAATTATGGAACATGTAAACTATAAATAAATAAACACACTCCCATGGTATATCGAATCAATATATAGCCAATAGTCATATGTCACAACAGATTACCCATTACGATAACCCCACAATCAATGAAAATATAAATAAAATTTATATGTGGATACACTAACAATACTAAGTCTCTGTAGAAACCATAAGCATTATGTACATGGACAATAAATTAATTTTGCGGAATACTTAATACATAACCAAACAGACACACAAGGACCATAATAGTTTAGTGTCTTTGGAAACTCGGAATAAAATCTTCTAATCGTGGTGAAAGATCTTCAACAACTCCCACAACGATCTTCCCCTTTTTGTTTCCCTACCTAAAACCTTTCTTTACTTCCGGTGGAAAATAAAACATAAAAAGGGAGAGCTCAAATGCTCATTAAGGGCAAACATAGATAACATAAAACAATCCATAAACATTTGGAAGCAAAAACTGAAATTTAAACATCAAAAGCTTGAGCAGGGACATAAATTGTGGACGTACGTAAGGCATATATCATAATAGAACATCAACCATGATAAAATGGGAATAAAACATGTAATTGTGGCAACCATTCAACACATGTCATGATTTCCACAGTAGCCAAGGTATTGCTGCCAAGACCATCATAGTGGACAAAGTCCCTTTATGAATCGAGTTCACTCCTCGTTTCAGTCCTGTAACACTGAACCAGATTAACTTACCATTCCATCCATTTCTATCTCATGAGATATAAATCTTTACCCAATGCATTGGAGGGAGATATAGGTCCCACCCATCTCATAATGAACTCATTCTTACTTGTGCCACAAAATAAACATATAACATTCATCATAACCCAAAGAATAAAATGGGTTTCATAAACATCATCCCATCATTTCATAATACATATAAAACAAATGGACATTTCATCATAAGAAAATTGAAACCATGTAAATCATAGATACATGATACTTGAAACCTAAACATGTGAAATAATGTCATCTTAGATGAAAATGGTTTTGATAGAACACTTGAAATGAATTCCTGAGGAAAATATTCTTTTTTCATCAAATCATTTTTTTTTCACAAAATGTCATTCAATTTTAAATGAAAATGGTTTTTTTGAAAATAGTCATGAAATATTTTGGAGGAATCTCCATGAAAATAAGGCATTATAAAACCATAAAAATCCTTTAATGCCATATAAGTTAAAAAAACATTCCTCTCGTACTTTTTCCATAAAAGTCAAAAAGTACCTCGTATGGTAAACAAAAGAAAGATTACTTACATACCATGTAGCAAATGTCAAAAATGGGTAAAAAGGACTTTAAACATACATAAAAACTCTTTTATAAAACATGGACATGGGTGATAACAATAACCCCAGTAAATACTTACGAATAAACAATCTCGGATAAGAACGAGATTGGAATAATTTTCCCTTACCTTAGGTCTGATAAGCTTTGTATGGACCCAAAACTCATGTATAATGATGTAAATAATGTCGTTGTCTTATTACAGAATCATATTCGTTGATACAATATCATATATTGTTCACTTATGACTTTATATTACCCATTCTTTTGTAAATTAATGTTAAAGTAGTGTTTTGGGTAAAATCGTTTCATTTGTCGTTCGTGTTTTAACTTGTAATTATTCATATGATTACTTAGATCATGGTACTTACATCCAGAATTTAAAACATGATTTATATATAATATATATTCAGAATATACATATATATAATAGATTGATATATGGAAAGAAATACATCGTTCAGGGAGATGGTAGGCCGTACGTACACATGAACGCTGTTTTTGTTTCCTTATTGAGTTGAATGGAATTAAGTAGATGACATACATATATATACATAAATCCAGTAGCTTTATAGTGTCATATATTTCATTATTATTGCTTATATATACTTTATAATCATTCTTAAATGGTTAACATGGATAATGAATCTCATCGCGTCGTGGAGACGGTAGTCCGTACGTACGCACGAGCGATGATTTCGTTCGCATAATTATTGAATTGAATTGGATAGGATGATACAATATATAATAATAAGTATTATTTTATAATAACTATGTATATTTATTCTTTACACCATTATACCCATCCAAGTAAGGTGGTGTTGGAAATACAGATTACACCACGGCGTGGAGACGGTATTCCATACGTACGCACGCGCGGTGATTTCATTTTCCATAGGATGGATAGATGGTGAAATAGGGTTGTTTCATAATTATAATAAAATATCAGTATATGAGTGATACTGATGTTATTACTTCATAATGAAATGACTAAAGAAGATGAATTACAAGAAGAAATAAATTTGAATTAATCGGTAACGGACATTACCTCTTTTTTAAAACACCTCTTTGATACCTCCTCTTAGGGAACTAAAATTTGTCTTTAAAGAATACCAAGACCTCTAGGATGTTTCTAAGGAGGTGGAGAATAGAATTTGGCGGGGTTTTTCTGAGATTAAAGGCTCAAAATGGTGTGAGGAAGAGAGGGATGAGGTGCCCTTTTATAAGGGAGGAGAGGGGCACCTTTGGAATAACTAAAAATATTATTTTATTATAAAGTCAAATTCGGTTTTTAATAGCTCAAAATTTATATATTTCAAATCTAAGGTGGGTATGGGTCGAAATACTCTCATCCAATAGAATTTAGACAAGTTTAGGTTCCTATTTTAACCTTATCATTTAGATTTAACTTTAAGTTAGATAATTTTACCTTTACCGTGTCTTTTTGTGTGCTTACACTATAAGGTTAATAAACATACTATAACAAGCCAAACGAACCCCAAGTTGTTTATTATTAATATATATAACCTTATCTAAGTTATTTGGCCAAACCATAGATTTTTAAGAATATAAAAACAATTAATAATATAATATTTGTTTTAAAAACTATTTTATGTCAACTTTGACACTATTTGGTAATTGATTTTTGTGAAAATTATAACAGGATGATTAGTTAGAAAAAAGTTAATTAAATGAACACTAACATGTCATATTAACATATAAAGTTATTTGAATTCATAAAAAGTCTCAAATTACATTTATTTGGGTATTTATAACATCAATTATGTCAATATTTCATTAATAAGATAATTACTGCATCATCAATATGTAATAAATAAATTAAATTATTTAAAGTCTAATGTCACGACCCGCCCTCGGGGTCCGTGCCGTGACTACCCCAAGCCCGCCTTCCATAGGCCAGGGGCTGGCGACTAGCACCAAGGCGTAATTCTCAGTAAAAAGGGAAGGCATTGCCTTTGTAAAGTAAACAAACACCACAGAGTAAGCAAGCGGAAAGTAAACACTAAGTAAAAACAGAGTACAACTGAAAGTGCGGAAAAGTAAATGGGCCAGTATGCAAACCCAAACTGAAAGTAAAGTACAACTCGAAAGGGAAAACAACAACTGTAAGTAAAAGCCGCTACTCCGAGCTGTCCACTGGAAGTCCCACCTGAAGGGTGAGTACAGATAGCTCCACTGCTCCTCGGGTCCCGCCGTCCGCTCCGAGCACGTCCCGCCCAGTGGTCCACCTCCAGGTACCGTCCTGGTCTGCAAGTCTCAGCCACGATCAACGCTGTTCGTCGTCTGCAACCAACACAACGTAATGCGGGCATAGCCCGTGCAGGGGTGAGTATAACGATACTCAGTAGGGACCCCGAGACCCTTAAGGTCTCACTAAAACCAACAAGGAGAACCACAAGAATATCTCAACAGATAACCTCTACTTAGATATATGCCCATACATATACCTAAGTTATCAAGTAACCCATCTCAATCATGAGGCAAACACAAGGTCAAAAGTCTCAGCTCAAACCAGGATTTTCATTATCGAAACTGTAACTACTGAAGAGCTTCGTCTCTAGAGTGTACAGCGGTCCTGTCACGACTCCGAGGTAGACCTCACTAACTTAAGACTACTGTAGTACTCCACCTATCGTGTATTGCGGGCCAGCCGCTACCACCAAGCGCTCCCATGTGCCGCTACAACCAAGCGCACCTCTGTCGTGGGTCTGCCGCTACAACCAAGCGCTCCCATGTGCCGCTACAACCAAGCGCTCCCATGTGCCGCTACAACCAAGCGCACCTCTGTCGTGGGTCTGCCGCTACAACCAAGCGCTCCCATGTGCCGCTACAACCAAGCGCACCTCTGTTGTGGGTCTGCCGCTACAACCAAGCGCTCCCATGTGCCGCTACAACCAAGCGCACCTCTGTCGTGGGTCTGCCGCTACAACCAAGCACTCCCATGTGCCTCTACAACCAAGCGCACCTCTGTCTTGGTCTGCCGCTACAACCAAGCGCTCTCATGTGCCGCTACAACCAAGCGCACCTCTGTAACACACCGGGTCGTCCGATCAGCAGTCGTCGGGTCTCAGTCAGCTACACGGTCTCCGTGCTCCGCCCGCTCGTCTCCGGGAGGGTCCGCTCCACGAGCTACTGGTCGATACTCCAAGTATCACAAAGTCACTCAAGGAAGTATCTCAAAGGACCACCTCGTCATAGGGGTCTCAACGCAACAGACGGCGCGTCAATCGGACGCCCGGTCTGTGAGTTATTAGCCTTTTTGTCCCAGGGGCCCGGTTGGTTTCGTGTGCGAACCAATCCGGCCGTAACTCAACTATACCTCGAACACTCATAGTGTATACTCATAGGGACCGTTTTTCAACGTGATCACCAACGCCGCTGACGGTTCGTCAAACGGATGTCTGGTCTGAAAGATATCAGCTTTTCCGTTCCAGGGGCCCGGTTGGATTTCAGTGCAATCCAACCCGGCCACTATCCATCTGCATCCAAAACTCGGGCAGAGGATGCAAAAAGGTCCGCCTCATCAAGAGGAACTCAACGCAACAGACGGCGCGTCAATCGGACGCCCGGTCTGAGAGTTATTGGCTTTTTCGTCCCAGGGCCCCGGTTGGTTTTTAAGGGAAAACCAACCCGACCGTACTCCACTTGCGTCCAAAGCTCGGGCGGAGGAGCCAAAAGATCCGTCTCACTTAGAGGAAAACAACAAAGCTGACGGCACGCCAATCGGACGTCCGTAGCTCAAGATATTAGTGTTTCCGCTCCGAGGGCCCGGTTGGTTTCGTGTACGAACCAACCCGGCCGAACTCAAAGTATTCCGAAACATTGAGTGCGATATACCAAATTGACCGTCTCGATCCAAGTATCACATTGCCGCTGACGGTTCGTCAATCGGAGGTCTGTGGCTCATGTTATGGCCAAAAGACCGATATCGATTCGAAAACGGGGGGGTCCGGGTCCGGGCCGACCTGGCCCGACCCCCCCTGGGTCGGCCCGAACCAGGTCGCCCCGACCCGGGTCCAACCCGGCCCGGACGGCGGCGGTCCGGCGCGGCGGCGCGGCCCGGCGCGGCGGCACGGTTCAACGCGGCGGCGTGGCGCGGCCGGCGGCGGTGCGACCTGGCGCAGCACGGGTGCAGCGTGCGGGGGGCAAGGCCCCCGCTTTTGATAGCTGGCGGCGCGGCTTAAGCTGCGCCTTTTGGAGAACCGGCCCCCCATGTGGGGGCCTGCTTTGTGAAAAACGGGGGGACGCATGCCCCCCTTAATGAAACTGGCCCCCCCTCTTAAATGGGGGGAATTTGTGTTGGCCGGGGGAATTAAATTCCCCCGGTCTTTGACCTTCCGGCCGGCCACCTGGCCGACCGGTTTTTCTCCAATGGGACCTGCAAACCGGTCCCCTTTCCGGCTTCTGACGCCGGCGGCCTGGCGAGCCGCCGGTCTTCTCGTTCCGCCATGGCCCGAAACCGGCCGCGGTGCGACGGCACCGCGCCCCTCCGCCGCGGCCCTGCTCCGGCCGCGGCGCCTTCGATTCCCTTTGACGCGGCGCGACGGCGTCACGATCATGATAAACTACCCGTGGCACGGCACGAGGCGCCGCGCGATTATAGCCTTGCGATTCCCGCGTGGTGCGACGACACCATGTCGTCTCGTACATCCGCAAGGAAATAATATTCAAGAACAGAGGAGGGGGAGTTCGGCCGTGTTTGTGCAGTCCGGCCCCCCTCTCGTTAGTCGATAACACTTAACAATAAACCTCAAAAAAAATGTCAAGCTAGAACCAAGAATGAGAATAAATAATTAACCAACAACAACCCCTACCTTGGTTTCAAGATCGATGATCGTCAACGACCCGTGGAAGACAACGTCACGGAGGTCGGGCGTCGCGGTAATCGTTCGTCAAATCCGTTGACGAAGTGGTACGTTCCGAAGAGGTACGTCATTGGCGAATATTCGTAAGCCGACAAAGGAAGTCCAAGGAGGAAGCAGCGTTCCCTTTCGTTGACACGGAAGGCGTCGTCCATCTTTTGAAACAACCGGCTACGAAGAAGAGAGGAGCGGCGTTCTTCGTTGGAGCTTGAACGTTCTTCATCAAAGTTTGAAGAAGATGGAGGAGCTCTCAAATCCTCTCAAGATGGATAAACAATTCTAACCAAATAAAATAAGCTAAGGGCTTATTTTATTTACTCAACCAAACCATTTGAATTTCAAAGGTTTTAATTAAGACAACTCAACCCATTAAATAACCCAACTTGCCAACTTAATTTAAAAAGGGGAGTTTAAGGGAGAAGATCAGGGGATGGGGTTCGTGTGGGTCCCACCACACTTAATCCTCCCAAGGGAGGTTATGTGGATGTGGGTCCCACCTTTAACTCCCTTTGGGAGAAGTTAACCAACAAAATAAAAATAAAAAGTGTTTCCACATTTTTATTTAACTTCTTATGATTTCTCCCAAAAACTAACTTTCGACCCGCAATAAACGCAACCTCGGAAAAGGTCCCCTTAAGCGAAAATCGGTGCTGCGAGTTCATCGGTGCCCTCAGAATTTGATTTCGGGCACCGGTTCAAATGTTAGAAATTCCCGCTCTTTCGTTCACTGAACGTACCCGAGCCAAACTTCGGAAATTGATTCCGGAAACTCCGGGCCTCGGAATCCGGTGCCATCAGAAACCGCGCTCTTGTAAAATTCCAAAGAAAATTAAGAAAAAATTTCCCTTGAATTTTACGGGTCTTTACATTACTCCCATATCAGGGCTTTACGTCCCCGTAAAGATACATAAAAAACTAGGGAAACAAATGAGGGTACTGAGCACGCATATGAGCCTCCCGCTCCCATGTGCTCTCTTGGAGGTTCCCATGCTGCCATCTGATGCGCACAAGAGAAATCGATCGCCCACGTAGGACCCGCTCCTATCGATCCTCTATCTCCATCGGGACCTCCATAAAAGTCTCCCCATCGTCAACGCCAAGCTCCCCATGTTCAATGATGTGCGTCGGGTCGTGCACGTATCTCCTCAACTGAGACACGTGGAAGACGTCGTGCACCCAGTGCAACTGAGGTGGTAGAGCCAGACGATAAGCCACCTCGCCAATCCTGCTGAGGACCTGGAAAGGCCTGATGAAGCCTGGAGACAACTTTCCGCCTCGGCCAAATCTCCGCAAACCATGTCGAGGTGAGACCCGCAAGAAGACGTGGTCGTCATCCTCGAACTCTAGTGGTCTCTGCCTCCTGTCAGCATAAGGCTTCTGCCGGCTCTAAGCTGTACTCATCCGCACCTGGATGACCTAGACCATCTCAGGTCCCACAAGAGCTGCATGATTTCTTCTTTGCTGATAAGAGAATTCTGGTCCCATCCCATGGATGAACCACATTCTTTTTCCTAATACAGTCAATCCCGACATGGATGGTACTAATCCATACCAAGGATGACGTCGTAAGGCCTCGACGCTACTACCAAGAGATCCAACCGTTACTCTCGCTTCAAGGGTTGAGTCACACTGTCGGCATCAGTGTGTGGTTACTGGGTCTCCTCCAGTAGATGTTCCACAAGTGAGGGTCAAGTCAATAGTCTAAACCGGAACCTCTTAGTAACAACACAAAAGAGGACAAAAAGGAAAACATCACAAAGGTAATCACCTTTTATTATTGCAGCTCATATTAGAAGGATGCTACACAACAGAAACAAGGAACTAGAAGTACAAAAGACGTATCCCCTAGTTCCGCTCCTGTCCAACTGCTCCCAGAGCTCCACGATAGAAGGCCTCAGCTTCCTAAAGCTGAGCTCTCCCATGTCCTCATGTCCCCTACGGTCGGGGTGGACCTCATGGTGGTGGTGGTGGCAACACCCCGAAGCGTCGTCCACCTCCAGCTGCACGGCCATCTCCCCTGTCATGGTCGCCTGCTCCTTGCGGCCCGCCCTGATCGAACCTCTGCCTCTGCCTGGGGGGTCCTTCGTTCGTCTGCTGGTCATCCGTATGGCGGGTCGGACAGTCACGAGCCATGTGACCAACCCCGCCACAGGAGTAACACTTCCCTCTCATGGCAAGTCGTTGCCCACCCCGAGTGCCTCGCGCAAACGATCCAGAGTCATGTTTTCGACCAACTGTAGGTCCAGTCCTCTTGGACCCCTGCGTCATCCGTCTACTGCCCGCTGCAGAAGACTCTACCGCATGCCGGTAAGTGGTGGGTCCTGCTGCTGGAGACTATTCAGAAAGGAAACACTCCACTAAGAGGGCTCGCTCCAACACCGCTGCCTGAGTCGGAATGTTGAGGGAGGTCATCGAAGCCCTGATCTCATGCCTCAGTCCCTGATCGAAGGTCCGGGCCCGGAAGAATGGGTCTCGTACCATGTCGGTCGTGTAGCGTGAAAGATTAGTAAATCTCACAGAGTACTGGGCTACTGTCAGGCTGCCCTGCCGCAGTTGTAGTAGCTCCTGAATGCGCACCGCTCGGAGGGTGGCTGGGACGAACTCCGTGCGGAAGATTCTCTCAAAGTCCGTCCATAGAAGAGATGTCTCGTCATGCACCTGGAGCATCAAGCTCCACCATCGGCCCGCTGCTGCGTGCAGTAGGCTCGCAGCGAGGATCACCATGAGGTCTGCTGGTGTCCTCACTAGCCTGAAAACTCGTACGACTGCCTCCAACCAGTCCTTGGCTGCCTGAGGGTCCGTCTCTCCCCAGAACCTGGGTGGCCTCTGGCGCTGGAACTCGTGCAGTGCGCTCAAGCGACGTGCATCGTCAGCGGCTGGAAGCATCGGTGGCTCGGCGGGTAGAGGTACTGTCGGTGCCTCAGCTGTCAAGGGGCCCTGCACCGAGGCCTCATCGCTGGGCGGGCTATCACCACGCTCAACCCTCAGAACCCTAGCTGGTCGTCCGCGGGGAGGAATCCTGAAAGAAACAACGTGATACGGTCAAACGATAAGAACCTGGTGAGCTGACCTCGTTTGAGCTGACTTTTAAAAACTGATGGAAACAAACACGCAATCAGTGTCTTCGTGCATTAAGTCGGAAATCGGAAGTCAGGGTCCTGGTGTACGGATACGTCGGCCGCCGCACCAACACTGGACTCCCTGGACCGATAACCACACTCAATACGCTAAACACTATTGCTTCACATAGAAGAATGATCAGAGTCTGCGGTAGAACCGACCACCTCTGATACCAATTTGTCACGACCCGCCCTCGGGGTCCGTGCCGTGACTACCCCAAGCCCGCCTTCCATAGGCCAGGGGCTGGCGACTAGCACCAAGGCGTAATTCCTGGTAAAAAGGGAAGGCATTGTCTTTGTAAAGTAAACAAACACCACAGGGTAAGTAAGCGGAAAGTAAACACTAAGTAAAAACAGAGTAAAACTGAAAGTGCAGAAAAGTAAATTGGCCAGTAATAAAACCCAAACTGAAAGTAAAGTAAAACTCAAAAGGGAAAACAACAACTGTAAGTAAAATCCGCTACTCCGAGCTTCCCACTGGAAGTCCCACCTGAAGGGTGAGTACAGATAGCTCCACTGCTCCTCAGGTCCCGCCATCCGCTCAGAGCACGTCCCGCCCAGTGGTCCACCTCCAGGTACCGTCCTGCTCTACAAGTCTTAGCCACGATCAATGCTATTCGTCGTCTGCAACCAACACAACGTAGTGCGGGCATAGCCCGTGCAGGGGTGAGTATAACGATACTCAGTAGGGACCCCGAGACCCTCATGGTCTCACTAAAAACAACAAGGAGAACCACAAGAAGATCTCAACAGATAAACTCTACTTAGATATATGCCCATACATATACCTAAGTTATCAAGTAACCCATCTCAATCATGAGGCAAACACAAGGTCAAAAGTCTCAGCTCAAACCATGATTTTCATTATCGAAACCGTAACTACTGAAGAGCTTCGTCTCTAGAGTGTACAGCGGTCCTGTCACGACTCCGAGGTACTGCTCACTAACTTAAGACTGTTGTAGTACTCCACCTATCGAGTATTGCGGGCCAGCCGCTACCACCAAGCGCTCCCATGTGCCGCTACAACAAAGCACACCTCTGTCGTGGGTCTGCCGCTACAACCAAGCGCTCCCATGTGCCGCTACAACCAAGCGATCCCATGTGCCGCTACAACCAAGCGCACCTCTGTCGTGGGTCTGCCGCTACAACCAAGCGCTCCCATGTGCCGCTCCAACCAAGCGCACCTCTGTCGTGGGTCTGCCGCTACAACCAAGCGCTCCCATGTGCCGTTACAACCAAGCGCACCTCTGTCGTGGGTCTGCCGCTAAAACCAAGCCCTCCCATGTGCCGCTACAACCAAGCGCACCTCTTTCGTGGGTCTGCCGCTATAACCAAGCGCTCCCATGTGCTGCTACAACCAAGCGCACATCTGTAACACAACGGGTCGTCCGATCAGCAGTCGTCGGGTCTCAGTCAGCTACACGGTCTCCGTGCTCCGCCTGCTCGTCTCCGGGAGGGTCCGCTCCATGAGCTACTAGTCGATACTCCAAGTATCACAAAGTCCCGCAAGGAAGTATCTCAAAGGACCACCTCGTCATAGGGGTCTCAACGCAATAGACGGCGCGTCAATCGGACACCCGGTCTGTGAGTTATTAGCCTTTTTGTCCCAGGGGCCCGGTTGGTTTCGTGTGTGAACCAATCCGGCCGTAACTCAACTATACCCCGATCACTCATAGGGTATACTCATAGGGACCATTTTTCAACGTGATCACCAACGCCGCTGACGGTTCGTCAAATGGACGTCTAGTCTGAAAGATATCAGCTTTTCCGTTCCAAGGGCCCGGTTGGATTTCAGTGTGATCCAACCCGGCCACTATCCATCTGCATCCAAAACTTGGGCGGAGGATGCAAAAAGTTATGTCTCATCAAGAGGAACTCAACGCAACAGACGGCGCGTCAATCGGACGCCCGGTCTGAGAGTTATTGGCTTTTTCGTCCCAGGGGCCCGGTTGGGTTTTAAGGCAAAACCAACCCGACCGTACTCCACATGCGTCCAAACCACGGGCGGAGGATCCAACAGATCCGTCTCACTCAGAGGAAAACAACAAAGTTGACGGCACGTCAATCGGACGTCCGTAGCTCATGATATGAGCGTTTCCGCTCCGAGGGCCTGGTTTGTTTCGTGTACGAACCAACCCGGCCGAACTCAAAGTATTCCGAAACTTTGAGTGCGATATACCAAATCTACCGTCTCGATCCAAGGATCGCATTGCCGCTGACGGTTCGTCAATATGAGGTTCATGGCTCATGTTATGGCCAAAAGACCGATATCGATTCGAAAACAGGGGGGTCCGGGTCCGGGCCGACCTGGCCCGACCCCCCCTGGGTCGGCCCGAACCGGGTCCGCCCGAACCGGGTCCACCCGAACCGGGTCGACCCGACCCGGGTCCGACCCGGCCCGGCCGGCGGCGGTGCGGCCTGGCGCCGCACGGGTGCAGCGTGCGGGGGGCAAGGCCCCCGCTTTTGATAGCTGGCGGCGCGGCTTAAGTCGCGCCTTTTGGAGAACCGGCCCCCCCTGTGGGGGCCTGCTTTGTGAAAAACAGGGGGGCGCCTGCCCCCCTTAATGAAACCGGCCCCCCCTCATAAATGGGGGGGCATTTGTGTTGGCCGGGGGAATTAAATTCCCCCGGTCTTTGACCTTCCGGCAGGCCACCTGGCCGGCCGGTTTTTCTCCAACGGGACCGGCAAACCGGTCCCCTTTCCGGCTTCCGACGTCGGCGGCCCGGGGAGCCGCCGGTCTTCTCGTTCCGCCGTGGCCCTGAACCGGCCGCGATGTTCGTCGTCCGGCACGGTGCGACGGCACCGCGCCCATCCGCCGCGGCCCTGCTCCGGCCGCAGCGCCTTCGATTCCCTTCGACGCGGCGCGACGGCGTCGCGTTCATGATAAACTTCCTGTGGCGCGACACGATGGCGCTGCGCGATTATAGCCTTACGATTCCCGCGTGGTGCGACGACACCACTCCGTCTCGTACATCCGCAAGGAAATAATATTCAAGAACAGAGGAGGGGGAGTTCGGCTGTGTTTGTGCGGTCCGGCCCCCTCTCGTTAGTCGATAACACTTAACAATAAACCTCAAAAAAAATTTCAATCTAGAACCATGAACGAGAATAAATAATTAACCAACAACAACCCCTACCTTTGTTTCAAGATCGATGATCGTCAACGACCCATGGAAGACAACGTTGCGGAGGTCGGGCGTCGCGGTAATCGTTCGTCAAATCCGTTGACGAAGAGCTACGTCCGAAGAGGTACGTCGTTGGCGAATCATCGTAAGCCGACGAAGGATGTCCGAGGAGGAAGCAGCATTCCCTTTCGTTGACACGGAAGGCGTCGTCGATCTCCAGAAACAACCGGCTACGAAGAAGAGAGGAGCAGTGTTCTTCGTTGGAGCTTGAACGTTCTTCGTCAATGTTTGAAGAAGAAGGAGGAGCTCTCAAATCCTCTCAAGATGGCTAAACAATTCTAACCAAATAAAATAAGCTAAGGGCTTATTTTATTTACTCAACCAAACCATTTGAATTTCAAAGGTTTGAATTAAGACAACTTAACCCATTAAATAACCCAACTTGCCAACTTAATTTAAAAAGGGGAGTTTAAGGGAGAAGATGAGGGGATGGGGATCGTGTGGGTCCCACCACACTTAATCCTCCCAAGGGAGGTTAAGTGGATGTGGGTCCCACCTTTAACTCCCTTTGGGATAAGTTAACCAACGAAATAAAAATAAAAAGTGTTTGCACATTTTTATTTAACTTCTTATGATTTCTCCCAAAAACTAACTTTCGACCCGCAATAAACGCAACCTCGGAAAATGTCCCCTTAAGCAAAAATTGGCGTTGCGAGTTCATCGGTGCCATCGGAATTTGATTCAGGGCACCGGTTCAAAAGTTAGAAATTCCCGCTCGTTCGTTCACTGAACGTACCCGAGCCAAACTTCGGAAATTTATTCCGGACACTCCGGGCCTCGGAATCAGGTGCGGTCAGAAGCAGCGCTCTTGTAAAATTCCAAAGAAAATTAAGAAACAATTTCCCTTGAATTTTACGGGTCATTACAACTAAAAATTACAAATAAAATATCATTTTGTAGGAAATCGTTTTATCTTTCTAATGAATATTTATAGTGGAATTTATCTTATGTATAATCCTATATTAAAAATTATTTACTTATTAAACATTGATTTTAACTATTTTAACCTTTCTTTAAATAAATTAATAATAAATGTCCTAATCTAATCCATGTGGGCCTAAATGGTCATATTTTATTCCTAATGTTGTTTTTGGTCTAATTAAACTTATCCAATAGAATTAGGACATGTGTTAGGTTAATAATAATATCATTTTTACCCTTAATTACTCTATTTTCTTTTAACTGTGGTAAATAAAAGAAAAAAGTTATTATTCACCAAGAATTATTTTCATCTCATTGTACCACATTTTACTAACTGAAAACAACCGTGTCTCTTTGATTTTTGAAATTCCATTCACAAAAGCGGTAAAATTATGTTATATGTATATTTGCAAATTCTCCTAGGAGGTGGGTAAAAGACGGTCAAAAGATCAATAAAATTTTTATATATCTAAAATTATTATAAAATGACTCCAATGAATTACATTGAACTTATATAGGTATTATGTGTCAATTTTGACCTAAAATAAATTTAAATAAAATAAATAATTATTTAAATAAAAAGTCGGTTTGTAAATAGTAACCAAGTGTTTTCACTATTCATCAAAAATTGAAAGTTTTCAGAAAAATACCAGAATTTTACCCTAGGCTAATTTCGATATTCTGAATTCAAAAATGATGTCCATTTTGAATGATGAAATTTAAAAAATTTCAAAAAGTGGTTATTACTATTCATAACGCTAGTTTTAATAATATTTTAACCATATATCGTTGTTTAGTGAAACCTGGTATTGCGTACAACATACGCTATCGAGGAAAGTCGTGATTGAGTGTAATGCAAGAAAAGTCAGGGATGCGTGTTGTGAAAACTCCTTTTGGTGTAGTATACAACACAAGACATTAATGAAACTAAAAAGAATATTTTTCATAAAATATCGGGATGTTACATTCTACCCCCCTTAAAATGAATTTCGCCATCGAAATTCATCGGGCTTATAAATGGTTTACTACTCAAAAGTTTCTTTAATAGAAACCCACATCGTAAAAAGGAATACCAAAAATTGGCTTCATAAACTAAAGTATGAAACGTAACAGTTACCCAAATTAACTCATCACTTGGTTTCCACATAGGAGAACATAGTTGAAAATATGGATATGGAAGAAAAATCTAACCATCAAGTTTTGATGGAGAGTGGTAGAGAACATGGCTATGAAAAAGCCAAAAATCACAAATCCAAAAATTTGTGATGATCTAAGGTACCATCTGATTCATCGGATATAAGAGCACTAGGACAACATTTTTTGGATTTCATGATTATTTCCCTAAAGTTGATGAAATTGGAATTAGAAGAAGTCCTTTCGTGATTTTGGTGCAGTCTCACCGTTGGTCGTTCATTGAACAATTTCCACTTCATCTCTTAAATAAATGAAGTAGAATTTGTCATTCGTGATGTGTTAGCAGATCATGTGATAGAATGATGGGTAATTCCATCTGTCTCAAACAAAAGGTTATAAATGTTATCCAAAAAATACATAAGTCCATATATAGTGAGATTAATCATATATGGTTCCTAAAATGGACTTATACTTCATATATCAAACTGCTTTATATAATAAAACTAGTTTCTACAAAACAGGGACTTCCTGTAGGCCAGTGGTAGGCGATAATGGCCAGTCGCACTTCGGTTGTTGGTTCGATTCACATAGCCTTGTCTGACGCGATGGGTTGTTGCCCATCCTTTTGGTTGTCCTTTTTCTAAAACTACATTACTATAACATCCCATCAATAATATCGAACTAACTTATGTCCAACATAATCCATTCCAATCATTAGGCTTATCTAAAATACTTCGGTCCAAGCTCATAGTATAAATAAAATCATTACTTGAAATGTCACATAACAATCACGTGAATGCCATCATTTATCCCCCATATATCATAAGATATATCTTTTTGGTCAAATTACAAACATGTGAATACCTTAATCATGTATACTCTTAAAGAATGAATACTCATTGAACCTTAGTGAAAAACATGAATGTTGTTAAATTTTAACACTTTCCATATACCAAAATCTGAAAAATTCTATATACTCAAACCATGATATAACCTTATCCTTATATTTGTCATGAGCTCCTGAATACTATCAAACATTTAATTTTCTCCTTATCCCTTCATTATGCGCATATCATCTACTTTCCAAAAATAACTGAATAACCTTTCATGGTTACTGGTACCATTCATCATACCCTTTCAAAACATAAGGAAAGACAACAGTGCATAAATCCTTAGATGTCTCTTTATTCCATAGTACCATTAGATTACTTATACAACATTACACTTGACAAACATGTAATCATTCCACTACATTCAGAAACCATTGACTGAGCTTCAACAATTCTTTCATCTCACATATCATTTGTAGTCTCTTCATCACCATCAACCTAAATACTACCCATACGACCATACTGATTCTTTTCATGAGACTTTCCCTTAGGGAATTGGTTTTCATAATGCACGTACATTCCACATTTGAAACATTTAGCCATTGTTGATGTCGTAGCAATACCATTATCCTCAACCTTGGTGTTAACTGAACATTTTCCTTTGCACTTACTGGCTTTGTGTCCTACTTTTCTACACCCAATGAATCTTTCAGTTCCTTTGAAACATTCTCCTTCATGCCTCCTCCCACATGATTTACATAGGGGAAATTGAACTTTCTTTCCTCTATGATCATCATGAAACCACATCTTTCTCTTATTAACCGAGTCAGGAAACATACCAAATTTGTGTTAATTGATCATATTATGATATTTCTGATTCGGCATAATAATTATTTTTGGACTTCCAAATCCCATTTCATTTGGTTGCTCATGAAGAATATCATTCCATTGTCCATAATATCCTCCATTATCGTGAATCATCTTGTTTCCATCCATTTTCTAAAACCCAAATCGAATAGTGAGGGAGAAAAAAATCTTAATCAAGGGGGAGTAACATTAATATCTAACAACTTAGGTCAAATTATAAGATCGTTACCATAGTTCTAGGACTATATCCTATACGTATACTTATCCTTAGGGACATCCCTAGACATACCTTAGAAATATCTCTAGGGATCTCACTAACGTTTTCGCGTCCTAGTATCTAAAGGTTGACTAAACCATTCCTCTGATACCAACTGTAGAAACCTGAAGCTTGACGTACATGGACAATACATTAATTTTGCGGAATACTTAATACATAACCAAAACAGACACACAAGGACCATAATAGTTTAGTGACTTTGGAAACTCGGAATAAAATCGTCTAATCGTGGTGAAAGATCTTCAACAACTCCCATTACGATCTTCCCCTCCTTGTTTCCTTACCTTAAACCTTTCATTACTTCCTGGGGAAAATAAAACATAAAAAGGGTGAGCTCAAATGCTCAGTAAGGGAAAACATAGATAACATCAAACAATCCATAAACATTTGGAAGAAAAAACTGAAATTTAAACATCAAAATCTTGAGCAAGGACATAAATCGTGGAAGTACGTAAGGCATATATCATAATAGAACATCAACCATGATAAAATGGGAATAAAACATGTAATTGTGGCTACCATTCACCACATGTCATGATTTCCCTTGTAGCCAAGGTATTGCTGCCAAGACCATCTTAGTGGACAAAGTCCCTTTCTAAATCGAGTTCACTCCTCGTTTCAGTCTTGTAACACTGAACCGGATTAACTTACCATTCCAGCCATTTCTATCCCATGAGATATAAATCATTACCCAATGCATTGGAGGGAGATATAGGTCCCACCCATCTCATAATGAAATCATTTTTACTTATGCCACAAAATAAACTTATAACATTCATCATATCCCAATGAATAAAATGGGTTTCATAAACATCATCCCATCATTTCATAATAGATATAAAACAAATGTAAATTTCATCATAAGAAAAGTGAAACCATGTAAATCATATATACATGATACTTGAAACATAAACATGTGAAATAATGTCATCTTAGATGAAAATGGTTTTGATAAAACACTTGAAATGAATTCTTGAGGAAAATATTCTTTTTTCTTCAAATCATTTTCTTTTCACAAAATGTCATGCAATTTTAAAAGAAAATGATTTTGTTGAAAATAGTAATGAAATATTGTGGAGTAAGATTCATGAAAATAAGGCTTTATAAAACCGTAAAAATCCTTTCATGCCATATAAGTTAAAAAAACATTTCTCTCGTACTTTTGCCGGAAAAGTCAAAAAGTACCTCGTATGGTAAACAAAAGAACGATTCCTTACATACCATGTAGTTAAATTCAAAAATGGGTAAAAAGGACATTAAACATACATAAAAAGGCTTTTATAAAACAAGGACATGGATGATAACAATAACCACAGTAAATACTTACGAATAAACAATCTCGGATAAGAACGAGATTGGAATAATTAGCCCTTACCTTTGGTCTGATATGCTTTGTATGGATCCAAACCACCGGTATAATGATTTAAATAATGTCATTTACTTATTACAGAATCATATTCATTATTACGATATCATATATGGTTCACTTATGACTTCATATTACCCATTCTTTTGTAAATTAATGTTAAAGTAGCGTTTTGGGTAAAATCATTTCATTTGTCGTTCGTATTTTAACGTGTAATTATTCATATGTCTACATAGATCATGGTTACTTACATCAAGAATGTAAAACATTATTTATATATAATATATATTCATAATATACATATATATAATAGATCGATAAATGGAAAGAAATACATCGTTCATGGAGACGGTAGGTCATACATACGCATGAATGCTATTTTCGTTTCTTTATTGAATTGAATGGAATTAAGTAGATGACATACATATATATATATACATAAATCCAGTTTCTTTATAATTTCATATATTTCATTATTATTTCTTACATATACTTTATAATCATTCTTAAATGGTTAACATGGATAATGAATCTCATCGCCTCGTGGAGACGGTAGTCCGTACGTACGCACAAGCGATGATATCATTCCCATAATTATTGAATTGAATTGGATAGGATGATACAATATATCATTATATGTATTATGTTATAATAACTATGTATAGTTTTTCTTTACACCATTATTCCCATCCAAGTACGGTGGTGTTGGAAAAACATATTACACCACGGCGTGGAGACGGTATTCCGTACGTACGCACGCGCGGTGATTTCGTTTTCCGTAGGATGGATAGATGGTGAAATAGGGTTGTTTCATACATATAATAACATATCAGTATATGAGTGATACTGATGTTATTACTTTATAATTAAACAACTATATAAGAAGAAGTAGAAGAAGAAATAAATTTGAAAGAATCGGTAACGGGCATTACCTCGTCTTTGAAGCACCTCTTTGAGACCTCCTCCTAGGGAACTTAAATCAGTCTTTGAAGAAGACCAGGACCTCTAAAATGTTTCTAGGGAAGTGGAGAATAGAATTTGGAAGGTATTTTCCAAGCTTCAAGGCTCACAATGGTGTGGCGAAGAGAGGGAGGAGGTGCCCTTTTATAAGGGAGGAGAGGGGCACCTTTGGAATAACTAAAAATATTATTTTATTATAAAGTCAAATTCGGTTTTTAATAGCTCCAAATTGATATATTTCGAAGATAAGATGGGTATGGGTCTAAATCCTATCATCCAATAGAATTTAGATAAGTTTAGGTTCCTATTTTAACCTTATCGTTTTGATTTAACTTTAAGTTATATAATTTTACTTTTACCGTGTGTTTTTGTGTTCTTACACTATAAGGTTAATAAACATACTATAACAAGCCAAACGAACTCCAAGTTGTTTATTATTAATATATATAACCTTATCTAAGTCATTTGGCCGATCCATTGATTTTAGGAATATAATAACAATTAATAATATAATATTTGTTTTAAAAACTATTTTATGTCAACTTTGACACTATTTGGTAATTGATTTTTGGGAAAATTATAACAGAATTATTAGTTCGAAAAAAGTTAATTAAATCAACACTAACATGTCATATTAGCATATAAAGTTATTTTATTTCATAAAAAGTCTCAGATTACATTTATTTGGGTATTTATAACATCAATTATGTCAATATTTCATTAATAAGATAATTACTGCATCATCATTGGGTAATAAATAAATTAAATTATTTAAAGTCTAAAATTTACAAATAAAATATCATTATGTAGGAAATTATTATATCTTTCAAATTAATATTTATAGTCGAATTTATCTTATGTATGACCCTATATTAAAAATTATTTACTTATTAAACTTTGATTTTAACTATTTTAACCCTTCTTTAAATAAATTAATAATAAATGTCCTAATCTAATCCAAGTGGGCCTAAATGGTAATATGTTATTACTAAGGTTGTTATTGGTCAAATTACACTTATCCAATAGAATTAGGACATGTTTTAGGGTAATAATAATATCATTTTTACCCTTAATTACCCTATTTGCTTTTAACCGTGGAAAATAAAAGTAAAAAGTTACTATTGACCAAAAAAAATTTCATCTCATTGAACCACATTTTACTTACTGACATCAACCCTGTCTCTCGGATTTTTGAAATTACATTCACAAAAGTGGTAAAATTATGTTTTATGTAAATTTTCAAATTCTCCTAGGAGGTGGGTAAAAGACGGTCAAAAGTTCAATAAAATTTTTATATATCTAAAATTTATCTAAAATGACTCCAATGAATTACATTGAACTTATATAGGTACTATGTGTCAATTTTGACCTAAAATAAATTTAAATAAAATAAATAATTATTTAAATAAAAAGTCGGTTTTTAAATAGTAACCAAGTGTTTTCACTATTCATCAAAAATTGAATGTTTTCAGAAAAATACCAAAATTTCACCCTAGGCTAATTTCGAAATTCTGAATCCAAAAATGAAGTCCATTTTGAAAGATGAAATTTAAAAAGTTTCAAAAAGTTGTTATTACTATTCATAACGGCTAGTTTTATTAATATTTTAACCATTTATCGTTATTTAGTGAAACATGGTATTGCGTACAACATACGCTATCGAGGAAAGTTGTGATTGAGTGTAATGCAAGGAAAGTCAGGGATGAGTGTTGTGCAAGCTCCTTTTGGTGTAGCGTACAACACAAGTCATTAATGAAATTAAAAAAAATATTTTTCATAAAATCTTGGGGTTTTACATTCTACCCCCCTTAAAATGAATTTCACCCTCGAAATTCTTCGGGGTTATAAATGGGTTACTACTCAAAAGTTTCTTAAATAGAAACCCACATCGTATAAAGGAATACCAAAACATGGCTTTAAAAACTAAAGTATGAAACATAACGGTTACCCAAATTAACTCATCACTGGGTTTCCATGTAAGAGAACATAGTTGAAAATATGGATATGGAAGAAAAATCTAACCGTCATGCTCTGATGGAGAGTGGTAGAGAACATGGGTATGAAAAAGCCAACAATCACAAAGCCATAATTTTGTGATGATATAAGGTACCATCTGATTCATCAGATATAAGAGCACTAGGACAATATTTTTTGGTTTTCATGATTATTTCCCTATTGTTGATAAAATTGGAATTAGAAGAAATAATTTCGTGATTTTGTTATAGTCCCACCATTGGTCGTTATTTGAACAATTTCCACTTCATCTCCTAAAGAAATGATGTTGAATTTTTCATTCGTGATGTGTTAGCAGATCATGTGATAGAATGATGGGTCATTCCATTTGTCTCAAACAAAAGGATAGAAAAGTTATCAAAAAATACATAAGTCCATCTATAGTGAGAATAATCATATATGATTCCTAAAATGGAATTATAATTCATATATCAAACTGCATAATATAATAGAACTTGTTTATACTAAACAGGGACTTCCAGTAGGTCAGTGGTAGGCGATAAAGGTCAGTCGCACTTCAGTTGTTGGTTCGATTCCCACAGCCTTGTCCGACGCGATCGGCTGTCGCCCATCCTGTAGGTTGTCCTTTTTCTAAAACTACATTACTATAACATCCCATCAATTATATCTAACTAAATTATGTCCAACATAATCCATTCCAATCTTTAGGCTTATCTAAAATACTTCGGTCCAAGCTCATAGTATAACGAAAATGATTACTTGAAACGTCACTTAACAATCACGTGAATGCCATCATTTATCCCCCATATATCATAATATATATCCTTTTGGTAAAATTACAAACATGTGAATACCTTAATCATGTATTCCCTTAAAGAATGAATACTCATTGAACCTTAGTGAAAACATGAATGTTGTTAAATTTTAACACTTACCACATACTAAAATCCCAAAAATTCTATATACTCAAACCATGATATAACCTTATCCTTATATCAGTCATGAGCTCATGAATACTATCAAACATTTAATTTTCTCCTTATACCTTCATTATGCGCATATCATCTAATTTCCAAAAATATTTGAATAACCTTTCATGGTTTCTGGTACCATTCATCATACACTTTCAAAACTTAAGGAAAGACAACAGTGTAACAATCCTTAGATGTATCTTTATTCCATAGTACTATGAGATTACTTATACAACATTACACTTGATAAACATGTAATCATTCCACTACATTCTTAAACCATTGACTGAGCTTCAAAAATTCATTCATCTCACATATCATTTGTAGTCTCTTCATCATCATCAACATAAATACTACCCATACAACCATACTGATTCTCTTCATGAGACGTTCCCTTAGGGCATTGGTTTGAATAATGCCCGTACATTCAACATTTGAAACATTTATCCATTGTTGATGTCGTAGCAATACCATTATCCTCATCCATGGTGTTAACTGAACCTTTTCCTTTGCACTTACTGGCTATGTGTCCTTCTTTTCCACTCCCAAAGAATCTTCCAGTTCCTTTGAAACATTCTCCTTCATGCCTCTTCCCACATGATTTACATAGGGGAAATTGAACTTTCATTCCTCTATGATCATCATGAAACCTCATCTTTCTCTTATTAGCCGAGTCAGGAAACTTACCAAATTTGAGTTAATTGATCATATTATGAGATTTATGATTCGGCATAATAATTATGTTTGGACTTCCAAATCCCATTTCATTTGGTTGCTCATGAAGAATATCATTCCATTGTCCATAATATCCTCCATTATCGTGAATCATTTTGTTTCCAGCCATTTTCTAAAACCCAAAAAGAATAGTGTGAGAGAAAAAAATCATAATCAAGGGGAGTAACTTTAATATCTAACATCTTATGTTATATTCTAAGATTGTTACCATAGTTCTAGGACTATATCCTATACATATACTTATACTTAGGGAAATCCCTAGACATACCTTAGAAATATATCTAGGGATCTCACTAACGTTTTCACATCCTAGTTTCAAAAGGTTGACTAAACATTTCCTCTGATACCAAATGTAGAAACCCGAAGCATGAAGTACATGGACAATACATTACATTTTCGGAATACTTAATACATAACTAAAACAGACACACAAGGACCGTAATAGTTTAGTGTCTTTGGAAACAAGGAATAAAATATTCTAATCATGGTGAAAGATCTTCAACAACTCCCATAACGATCTTCCCCTTTTTGTTTCCTTACCTAAAAACATTCATTACATTATGTGGCATGTAATACATAAAAAGGGTGAGCTCAAATGCTCAGTAAGGGCAAACATGGATAACATAAAACAATCCATAAACATTTGGAAGCAAAAACTGAAATTTAAACATCAAAATCTTGAGCAAGGACATAAATCGTGGAAGTACGTAAGGCATATATCATAATATAACATCAACCATGATAAAATGGGAATAAAAAATGTAATTTTGGCAACCATTCAGCACATGTCATGATTTCCATAGTAGCCAAGGTATTGCTGCCAAAACCATCTTAGTGGACAAAGTCCCTTTTGGAATCGAGTTCACTCCTCGTTTCAGTCCTGTAACACTGAACCGGATTAACTTACCGTTCCAGCCATGTCTATCTCATGAGATAAAAATCTTTACCCAATTCATTGGAGTGAGATATAGGTCCCACTCATCTCACAATGAAATCATTCTTACTTGTGCCACAAAATAAACTTATAACATTCATCATAACCCAAAGAATAAAATGGGTTTCATAAACATCATCCCATCATTTCATAATACATATAAAACAAATGGACATTTCATCATAAGAAAAGTTAAACCATGTAAATCATAGAGACATGATACTTGAAACATAAACATGTGAAATAATGTCATCTTCGATGAAAATGGTTTTGATTAAACACTTGAAATGAATTCTTGAATAAAATATCCTTTTTTCTTCATATCATTTTCTTTTCACAAAATGTCATGCAATTTTAAAAGAAAATGGGTTTTTTGAAAATAGTCATGAATTATTTTGGAGGAATCTTCATGAAAATAATGATTTATAAAACCGTAAAAATCCTTTCATGCCATATAAGTTAAAAAAACATTCATCTCGTACCTTTGCCGGAAAAGTCAAAAAGTACCTCATATGGTAAACAAAAGAAATATTCCTTACATACCACATAGTAAAAGTCAAAAATGGGTAAAAAGGACTTTAAAAATACATAAAAACACTTTTATAAAACATGGCCATGGATGATAACAATAACCCTAGTAAATACTTAAGAATAAACAATCTCGGATAAGAACGAGATTGGAATAATTATCCCTTACCTTAGGTTCGACATGCTTTGTATGGATCCAAACCTCCTGTATAATGATTTAAATAATGTCATTGACTTATTATAGAATCATATTCATTGTTATGATATCATATATGGTTCACTTATGACTTTATATTACCCATTCGTTTGTAAATTAATGTTAATGTAGCGTTTTGGGTAAACTTGTTTCATTTGTCGTTCGTGATTTAACATGTAATTATTCATATGATTACTTAGATCATGGTTACATTCATCCAGAATTTAAAACATTATTAATATATAATATATATTCATAATATACAAATATATAATAGATCGATAAACGGAAAGAAATACATCATTCATGGAGACGGTAGGCCGTACGTACGCATGAACGTTATTTTCATTTCCTTATTGAATTGAATGGAATTAAGTTGATGACATACATATATATATACATAAATCCAGTAGCTTTATAATTTCATATATTTCATTATTATTGCTTATATTTATTTTATAATCATTCTTAAATGGTTAACATGGAGAATGAATCTCATCGCGTCGTGGAGACGGTAGTCCGTACGTACGCACGAGCGATGATATCGTTCCCATAATTATTGAATTGAATTGGATAGGATGATACAATATATCATAATAAGTATGATGTTATAATAACTATCTATAGTAATTATTTACACCATTATACCCATCCATGTAAGGTGGTGTTGGAAAACAGATTACATCACGGCGTGGAGACGGTATTCCGTACGTACGCACGCGCGGTGATTTCATTTTCCAAAGGATGAATGGATGGTGAAATAGGGTTGTTTCATACTTATAATAACATATCAGTATATGAGTGATAATGATGTTATTTCTTCATAATGAAACAACTAAATAAGAAGAAGTAGAAGAAGAAATAAAGGTGAAGGAGTCGGTAACAGACATTACCTCTTATTTGAAGCACCTCTTTGAGTCCTCCTCTTAGGGAAATAAAATTGGTCTATGAAAAATACCATGACCTATAGGATGTTTCTATGGAAGTGGAGAATAGAATTTGGCAGGGTTTTTCCGAGCTTCAAGGCTCAAAATGGTGTGAGGAAGAGAGGGATGAGGTGCCCTTTTATAAGGGAGGAGAGGGGAACCTTTGGAATAACTAAAAATATTATATTATTATAAAGTCAAATTCGGTTTTTAATAGCTCCAAATTGATATATTTAGAAGATATGGTGGGGATGGGTCGAAAGCGTCTCATCCAATAGAATTTAGACAAGTTTTGGTTCCTATTTTAACCTTATCATTTAGATTTAACTTTAAGTTAGATAATTTTACTTTTACCGTGTCTTTTTGTGTTCTTACATTATAAGGTTAATAAACATACTATAACAAGCTAAAATAACCCCAAGTTGTTTATTATTAATATATATAACCTTATCTAAGTCATTTGTCCGAACCTTAGATTTTTAGGAATATAACAACAATTAATAATATAATATTTGTTTTAAAAACTATTTTTTGTCAACTTTGACACTATTTGGTAATTTATTTTTGTGAAAATTATAAAAGAATGATTATTTCGAAAAATGTTAATTAAATCAACACTAACATTTCATATTAACATATAAAATTATTTTAATTCATAAAAAGTCTCAAATTACATTTATTCGGGTATTTATAACATCAATTATGTCAATATTTCATTAATAAGATAATTATTGCATCATCATTGTGTAATAAATAAATTAAAATATTTAAAGGCTAAAAATTACAAATAAAATATCATTATGTAGGAAATCGTTTTATTTTTCTAATGAATAATTATAGTGGAATATATCTTATATATAACCCTATATTAAAAATGATTTACTTATTAAACATTGATTTTAACTATTTTAACCCTTCTTTAAATAAATTAATAATAAATGTCCTAATCTAATCCAAGTGGGCCTAAATGGTCATATATTATTCCTAAGGTTGTTTTTGGTCGAATTACACTTATCCAATAGAATTAAGACATGTTTTAGGGCAATAATAATATCATTTTTACCCTTAATTACCCTATTTGCTTTTAACTGTGGTAAATAAAAGTAAAAAGTTACTATTCACAAAAAATTATTTTCATATCATTGAACCACACTTTACTTACTGAAATCAACCATGTCTCTCGTATTTTTTAAATTCCAGTCACAAAAGCGGTAAAATTATGTTTTATGTAAATTTGCAAATTCTCCTAGGAGTTGGGTAAAAGACGGTCAAAAGATCAATAAAATTTTTATATATCTAAAATTTTTATAAAATGACTCCAATGAATTACATTGAACTTATATAGGTATTATGTGTCAATTTTGACCAAAAATAAATTTAAATAAAATAAATAATTATATAAATAAAAAATCGGTTTTTAAATAGTTACAAAGTGTTTTCACTATTCATCAAAAATTGAAAGTTTTCAGAAAAATACCAAAATTTCACCCTAGGCTAATTTCGATATTCGGAATCCAAAAATGAAGTCCATTTTGAAAGATGAAATTTAAAAAATTTCAAAAAGTGGTTATTACTATTCATAACGGCTAGTTTTAATAATATTTTAACCATATATCGTTGTTTAGTGAAACCTGGTATTGCGTACAACATACACTATCGAGGAAAGTCGCGATTGAGTGTAATGAAAGGAAAGTCAGGGATGCATGTTATGCAAGCTCCTTTTGGTGTAGCGTACAACACAAGACATTAATGAAATTAAAAAGAATACTTTTCATAAAATCTCGGGGTGTTACAGTCTCATCTTATCAAAATTTGGGATCCTTTTCGAGCTACGTCATACTAAACTACCACTAGACATGGGACATGAAATTCTATATGAGAGACATCCTATGAAATAATTTCACTAAGAAATATATGGTCATAAAATATAGTATGGATCTACCACACATCACTACAATACATAATCATATACATTTTCAATAATAAGGAAAAATAAATTCATAAATCATGTAGTGAAGACAATAATATGCAATGAGTCACCATATTCTAACATGGATATCAAGACATTGAATGCACGATCACCTAAAATGAATTAGGTTCTTAACCACATGATTTTAATTTCATCTCATTAGGGGAATTTAAAACCCCCCTCATGGAAATGAATTCTAATCCCTTCATGGATGATGAAAGATATATATTGTCCTAGTATAATAATGTATAGATAATCATCTCCCTTGATGGAGACCCACCACCCACTACGGAAAAAGAACGCATGTGTGTTGTAGACTCTACACTTTGATCCAGATCCTAGGTCATTCATATATAAATTACATTATGGTCACATTAATTTATATAAATAAAATCCAAAAGTGCATGAAACATCTCTGTGCAAACAGTTGATGTGAACAACAGCATCTATTTATAGGACCCATGGATAAATAAATTTATATAGGAATTAGATTTTAAGGGGGGACATTTCCAACCACTCATGTGATCTAATAAACCCCATATCATGCTAGGTATTACAGATAAAAATCATAAAACCCATGTTAGGAAATCCAAAATGGTCTTATAATATATGTAATGAGTGACCACTATGGTGGTGTTACCCTACTCCATAATCCCTAGGTTCCTATGCCGATGACTCACTATTAGTGTCACCCATGAAATGAAAAAAGTAACATTCACTGCATGGAATTATTATCCCACACTATAAATCATATCCTGACATTGGTCACTATATATCACTCAACTATGGGATAACTTATTGGAAGAGAATCATAAATAACCCTAATAAGTTTCACTATAATCATTAAACTGCTAATAATCGTCTTTCTAATAAACTACATTTTATGATACAATATACTATTATCTCAAAAAAAACCCCTACTATCAATAGTTTTTTCTACGCAATCACATAATATCCATATCCCAATCATTGTATTCGACCCTATGGAATTAAAAAAGTTAATAACAGTCAGTTTCCCTTACAAATAATTGCATATATTTTCAATACATTTCCAATACCACTTTCAGGGGTCCCTTAAAATTACACCATAGAACTCCTAGATTAGAATCTATAAAAAATGCTTCTTCAAAACACTACCACATGTCCTGGAGATGTTACCATTCTACACACATGATATGACACCACCACTACTCTAATTATTGATTCGTGAAAACATTAATGAGTCACATACATGTTTAACCCATTATCCGTAGGACTACGTGCACAATACATACCATAATATCCTTCATCAACAAACCATTATTATTATAATTTCTTCTTAAGAATAATTATATTTTCTATACCATTAAAAACCCCAGAAGAACATTTTCCCTAATTAGTCAATTCAGAGAGAGACTATAAATAATGTGACATGAAAAAGATCTCTCATTAAAATATCAAAAAGTGTTAGAAAATATAAATATCTATTAAGGTCACAAGTAGTCCCAAACAAATTATTCATATCCAAATATCCAAAAAAGTATTAAAAATGTCATAAACATGAAAAAATTTCACAATTTCCACCTAAATTGATAGTTGTGAAATTTTATTCAAGAGAAGATCTACCCATCCTTGTATAAGCTCGAGTTATGATATGGGATGAACCCAACCATGCATGAATAATATCTCATTATGTAAGTCCCAATGATTTATTTAAAACAATTTATAATTATTTATTTATATTAAAATAATGAGATATCACTGACTAAAGACCATAATTCAAATTTTTATTCCAAAACAATGACCAATGGATTGTGAACATATACACAATTCATCCCCAATAACACAACCATTAAAATATATTTAATGATATAGTTGTTCACCAATAAATTTTTACTTATTTTATAGAGTATAATAATAAATTTATTGAAATAGAATGCGTAATTTTAAATTTCATTAAATTTAATTTGTATTAATCGTTTAAAATACTTTTAAATACCATACACAAAAATCCCACGACACATGATCTTCAATGATTTTGTTTAATGAAATACTATGAAGTAGAATAGAACCAACTTTAATCATTGAAAATTATAGAAGAAGAATACGGTCATATAACATGTATGAATAATTACTTAACAATTCCTCACAAATAAACCCCCATCAAAGGAATCTATGTGGGAAGAGGGATAAATGGATCTGGATAAATATCCCTCCATTGTCTCCATCCACATTAAAATTATAATATGGGTTTATCATTAAATATTATTCATTCCCTATATTTTATAAATTCATTTTAGGACTATAAAGTAAATATTGTAATATGAATCGGTATATGGTGCTTCACAATAAAAAATGTAACACGAATTGTTTGGGTAATGAGGAACCTAGGAGACTAGAACCATGATACTATCAATGATTACCTGGTTCCATACAACAAATAATTAATGTTCTTATAATGTAAACATTATGAATAATGGACAATCAGTACCTTATTCGACTGATTACGTGTCTCCCAAAAACATTTCTAAAGAAAATGAACAAAAAAATAATTACATTTTTGACCTAGTTTCCATTTTTAATTCAAATATATATTTTCATTCCCAAAAAAAATTTAAATGAAAAAAAATTAATTTTTCTCATTAAATATAGAATCATAGTGATATGTTTTTTTATTCAATCTCCCCATCATATAAGATATCATCCATCTTATGATACCCTAAAAAATATGATATTTAACTCAAATTATCAGTAACTAATAGCATCCCCGACCATGATTCTTAACTAAATATTGTATAAAAATATACTTGCACTACCAAACATAACTACACATCCCAGAAAAAAACCAATGTGACTTTTAGAGAAAACCTAATATATATTTTATTCTATACAATATTTAATTTCAACCTCACCACTTCTAGTAAAATAATAAATGAAAAAATTAGTCTCCACCATAATATATATTATATATAAAACACATAGCCTTCTATGAAGATATGTCAACACATGAATGTAATAATTTAACCTTAAGTTACAATGGATTCAAAAAAAATACAATAGAAACACAAATGATTATCATTAAAACATCGTGTAATTTTTTAGAATCCATAATAAAAAAATTCATCATATTAGCCCATTTTGGTCTACTAATGGACACATGAGATGAGACCCCCTAGAATAATATATATAATTATCCCTGAATTGATCTCCCTAATATATATTTATACCATAAAAATATTAAATTTTTTATAAGGTTTAACCCAATGATATTGGGGGATTCATTATAATTTCCAACATATACATTAATTTATATTAGAAAGAAATATTGTTACACTAGATCGTTGAACCTTCCATGATTAGGATCTAATAATGATTACATAGAAGATTCTTCCCATGATATAAGGATAATTATTTTTACTAAAGAAATAAATCATACATTATATTAAAAACTTATTTCATGTAAATTAATATTTTTTTCCTATACATGACTAACTCAATCATAATGAAAAAGTATTAAAAATACCAACTCATTAATACCATGCTATCTATATGTTCACTATATATATTCATGAAACCATACTATAAAAAAGAGTTACACCCCGAAACAGTCAATGTTGTAGCCCCTTTTGAATCACTTATATTTATTATGAAGTAGTAACAGAATCCCAAGAAAAATCATCTGTGCATAATTATTAACCATAAAAACTTATATCATGATAATAGAAACATTATACACCTACATTTAGTGTTTATAAAACACTTTATTTTTAAACCAATAAACCCATCCTATGTAAACATACTCTACTACTTGCAGCCTCCATAACATTATTGGTTCTCCGACTATACTCTATATTGAAAATTTTATAAATCATCTCAATCACATCCCTTGTGGGTAACTATACTAAAACAAATGGAAACCATAAATCTTTTAATCATTAAATATTTAAAATTTGGGAACTCAATTCTATCTGAAAAACTACTTAATCTTTAAAATATTTTAACCATTATGTTCTAAAAAACCCATACATGATCCATTATTGAATCCCTGTGGGACATAGGTTTTATTTGTTTTAGTTAAATATTTATATGAATTTAAATTTTTTATATAGTTTTTTTAGAGATTTATATTATTTTTTTGGAATTATAATTTTGGGGTACTATTATTCTATTATTGAATTTTGGGGATTGTGAAATGGAAATTCAATAGAAAAGTCACCATATTTGTGTATGAATCCTTGGGATATGAAATATAATTCATCCTAGAACATATAGTGAAATTTGTTTATATTAGGATTTTTTATAAGACATATAAACTTCTCATAAGAAGATTTATGATTTTGTATGAATTTTTATCATTCATAATATCCTTTATTATTTTATAAGGGACTTGGTTTTTAGAGGAAGTGGGGACGATGTTATAATTTGACGATATTTCATAGGAGTTGTTTAATAAATTTAATATGTATATATTATTTACCACAATTGTAATTATTTATTTCATAATGATGATAACCCATTATGATGTTATTTCATATATAAAATATAGAATATTTTGAGGAATATGAGTGTAAAAGTTTCTCAAATAAAAAATTTCTAAAGAAAAAAAAATATGTATAACTTTTGGTAGAATTAAATAAAATAATGAATTGATATTTTATTATTATGTGATTTTAAAAATGATATCTTGAATAGTATACGAGTAAAAAATTTGATTTTTAATCTCATGGGGTTAATTATTTGGAAGATGATTTACATAATGTGATTCTATAATTTATGGATGAAATATCAAATATATTTTAATAGTAAATTTTTTTAATTCAATGGTGGATAATATTTAAAGAATATGAAGAAATAATGATAATTGATTATCACTATGAAATTATTTTCATGGATCCGTTTGATAGGAATGAATAGGTAAATCTGGTTCATGTACATTTGAGGAAGTCACACCATGAGGAATGGAAGACAAAATAGTGTTTGTTGAATAGATTATTGCAGGAATAGTCAAAGATAAATTATATAATTCCACACCATGTTTATATACATATATTTTTCATTTATTGATTTGTATTATGATGTATTAGTTAAGGTTGAAAAATTGATATGATTAATGATTGGGATTTATTAAGTATTGAGTAAATAAAACAGTCTAAAAATTAACCATAATAAATAGAATTATTTCCTATATTCATTTATATATTACTGGATATTGTAAATAAATCGATTTTAATTATCATTCTAATAGTATTTACAAATATTAGAGAATATTTATGTGAAATTAGGGGATATATCCTGAGTATTTATATATTTAGAAACTATTCCATGATAATTATATGTGTGGAGTATAGCCCATGTGGATTTTTTTGATTGGAAAAGCATGAAAATAGGACTCAAACCAGTCTGTATATGTTACACTCATTCATAAATGAAATTTCATCAATTAACTATTCTTTTGACTATTTTTATTTGTTTGTGTTCATGTAAATTTTTTATAGGTATTTTCTAACTAGTATTAGGTCATTCCACTTAATATATATTTATATAGATAATAATACTAAATACATTTATAAATTTGATAACTACCACAAAAAATAAGAATCACAGTATTCTATTTATTGGATGAATCAATTTACCATTTGTGTAGCCTAATTCTATGAACACACCATTTGGATTTATATTGACGTGTTGAATTTGTAATATAGTGTGATTAGAAAAAAAATCACTAATTCACTTGTGTCCATTAGGGATTTTCAAAGTCTATGTGATCCTATAAATATCAATCTGAGAACACTTCTCTCCTATTGATCTCCCATGAAAATAATTATAGATAGATATAAATTTTCTGGGAACATATTTATTGCATTGTTTAATAAGTTGGGTTTCCTATTTTTATATATTATTTTGTACCCTAAATTCCATCTCTAGGTCATTATGTTAAATATTATATTCAGTATAGAATCAAAATTTCTTGTTGGAAATTAGTCAGGAAATTAAATGATAAAAAATGTTCAAACATGATGTAAAGTTATAAAATACATTACATTTCTATTTATCTGAAATGGAACTCCAAAAATGCAAAGGAATAAAAAAGGTTATTTGGAAGAAACAAAATTTAATTTATAGAAGAAACAAAAAGGTTAATGAAGAAAATATGAAATCTCATATTAATAAAATATGATGATATGAGAACATAAGAAATATAATCCATTTTTGATATTTTACAATGGTAAATGTGATTTACATAGATATTTTAGGATTTGGAGAAACAATTTATGAATATAAAATTGTGAATAATCATATGACAATTCCTAAATGAAACATTTTTAAGAATATAACATCTAATATATATATATATATATTTAATATTTCAAAATTAATTATCTTAGAAAGAGTCACAGAATTTATTATATAAGAATAGTATAATCTCTCTAGATAAAGGAAAAAATGAAAATACATATTTCCTTTAAGTCATGGGAAAATTTGATGTTTGGATATAATGTCAATGTCTTTTAAAAAGAATAAAATGTATCAATATCTGATAAAAAAATTATATGATGTAAATATTTTTTCAACTATTGGAATAATATGGAGAGTATATATATTCCATTAAAAACCATAAATCATAGAATATTGGTAGATTTTTTAAAAATTTCTCTTTGAAAATTATTGGTGATAGTGAAAAAATAGTGACCAAAACATTACATAAATAAAAACTAAATATGATTATTATAAATTTTCATTATATAACAATTTATTTTTTTTCGATGAAATCAATGATTTAGTACGTTTGACAAAATGGATATATATATATATAATTTCTATATAAAAAAATACATCATTTCCCATTATGTATACTTCCACTAACACCCTTATTTAATAGACATACTTAAATCCACTCTACAAAATCTAGGTAAGGGAAACATAAGAAAGGACTAACTGAGATACTTAGTGAAGAAAAAAATGATACATATCAATAAATCATAACAGTAGACAATAAAAAATTATAAGGGGATAAGAACATAATATTTACAATATAAAATTGTACCCATGAATTCATAAATCATAATCATGAAACATTACATAATGTATTTTCAATCACAATACATCATATATAAGAGTATAAAATCATCACAAACAAATAAGTAGTTATTATATCATTTCATATTTATAAGGATCTGTAATTAATTATTACATAATCCTGTAAATTTCTTTTGAATTCACTTCTTAACATTCCCTATTATCTTTTTGGTTTAGTGCTTTTGAAAATTAAGAATCAATTCATACATATCAACCAATTAGAATATTAATTATTACAACTATAAAAATATCCATTTTAAATAAATGTTCTTAATATATATAAAAAATATTTTATTGAAAAGTCATCACAACATTCATATCGGCTTCTCCTTTAATATTACCCATCACTAAACATGTGAAATATCCTTTTAAAAAGTTTTTTTATCACAAAAATATCAATATGGGATACAAATATATGGAGATAAACCATTAGTATATGATTACTTATAAACATATGAAATCATTATCAGAAAGACACACTTCTAACATAATAAAATATCACATAGTTACTTGATGAAAAACATGAGATTTCTATAAAATATAGAAGAAAAATAATAACAGAAAGGTATCTTATAGAATTAAATACTAAATATTTTAACCCTTATTTATACCATATTATTTGTAACCAACATGACTACCTAACCAGGTAACCCAAACAACTACCTTGTGATATTCACCTCCTGGAAACCTTCTGTTTTGACTATAACTGTTACTCTTGGAGTATTCATATAGTTGACCTACATCATAATCATACCCAATGTATTGGAGTGATATATAGTACCCACCATTCCCCATAAAAAATTCGGAAGAACCATGTAATAATTATAAATTATGGATTACTGTATAAAAACATCCCATTAAAAATTTACAAAAAATATATTGTCAAAAGTGGATCTTAAAAGAAATATCCCTTATAAATATCATATATTAGAGGTGGGAATTATTAGAATAAAATGGATATTATAATAAAATTTAAATAAAAATAATAAAACATAATAGAAACAAAATAAATTATAAAAATAATAATTGAACAAAAAAATCATTGATGTATAAGGTTATCCTAAAGAATATAAAATGGGTTAAGAATCCCCTTACCACTGGTTCAACATACTTAAACCATGTTGATTACTCATGTATAATCTATTAATGAGCGTGATTAATATATTAATGGAACATATTAATTTTTATATTTACTTATATGAAATCATCCTAAAATATTTCAGCAAAATTATTTATAATATTTTGTTATTATCATTATTTCGAATAAATTTATTTCATGGTTTCCATGGTATATTTGTTATGTGTTTTTTTAGTTGGATAGAAAAACTCTAAAATTTAATTAACAAGTTATTTAGAAACATATAAAATGTTAAATGGTTCTATATATAATTTTTGATATATGGTATGACTATGGATCATTATATAAAAAATATGTGATAAACCGAACCTTCTTTTGGTGAATTTTGATCCTCAAGAACCACTTTTGTTTTATTAATTAATATTATGTATAAACACTAGTTCTATAACATAATATAATATATAATATGTATAATAAATAATTATGTAACCATAATATTATTGTTATGATCAGATTTGATTCCAAAAATAGAAATTGAAAACACATCATCCCTAGTGTCTGTAAATCGATACATCACATGCGATGTTTTTTTTTGAATAAAATAATGGGGATTTTTGGTATAAAGATGATATTTTTCATAAAAAAATTAAGATTATAGTATGTATAAGTAATTTGTGTTGTAAAATGTACAGGATAAGGGCATATTAATACAATAATAAAAAAAATATAAATGAAATGACATGAAAATGACAGAATATTTTTACCCATTTAATCCTCCTCATTAAGAACCTCCTTATGGCCCATTATTTTGGCATATTTTTGAGACTAGAGGGTATTGGATGTGGGAAAAATTATTTTAATGGTAATGGGATATAAATAATGACATATATGAGGCTTTGAGGTGTGAGGAAAAGTGGTGGTGATGGGTGGTATTTATAGTGGAGGATATGAGTGTTTTCTCATTATAATATGCATTAGGTTTTTAATTTAGCACAATAATATGAATAGTTCGAGCATTATCAACAATTATATTAAAATAAATAATGTTAGGTTACTATTAGGGTTCATTAATCATTATTGACTAAAGAATAGTGTATTTATCTTATAATGTATATTTACCATTAATTAATGTATTTTACTATTCAAAAATAATTCATGTATTTTAGAAAAATTCTAGAAATTAACCCAACCACTATTCCTCATTTAGAATAAAAAAATGAACTCCATTTTCTAAAAGTATTTTTCTAAATAAGAGAGATTTATTTTTTAATATAAATCATAATTTATTAAAAAAATACGAACTTTTAAATTATAACTAATTTTATAAAAAATTGAAAAAAATTATTAATGTCTCATAAAATTATTTGACATTAATAAGAAAACTAAATAATAAAATATGAATTTTTTTATAAAAATAAATTTTCTTTTAAATCATTAAAATAATTACAAATTATAATTTAATATTTATGAATTACAAAAAGTACCAATAATTAATTTATCATTTCAAAAACATTTATTTTCATATTCCATTATATAAACATATCATTCTTTGACTAATAAGTGACAAAAAGTTAATTTATAATATCAACATTGATGTTACTAGTGTAATGGCTAAATTACTATTCCTAATGGTCATTATATGTTCCTATGGTCAGGTTACTACTCAATCAATATAAATTCATTAATTTCTGAAATAAAACATCTTCCAATATAAATTTATAATGAATTTAACTACTAAATTATAGAATGAAAAAAAAATTATCTCATAAGCACCCAGTTTTCACATTCTCCATACCTTTTATAAATTGTGTTCTCACAATTGTTATTTACTTAACAAACCATTGAAGATCCTTTTTCATCATATAATTTTTAGTTTCCCCTGATGCTTCATCAATAATGTGTGTCTCAACAAAACTATAACCTGGTGGATTACCTTATTTTATAATATTGTCTCTATATGATTAAGAGTAAAAATTGTTTTATCATAAAAAGAAAGGTTCTCTTTCTGCTGAACTAATTCTCAGATAAAAATGAGTTGAATATGGAACATTCCTTCCCAACATATAAAGAATATAACATTGCATATCTAAGATAAACCGGATGGAAAATTTACTCGGAATGATACTGGTCGAACTTTTTGAAGGATTTATTAATATCCACTAATCCAAGGACTCACCATTCCATTATTAATAGAACACATAACACATTTCCATTGTGAGATTTTAAGAAAAACATGATCACCTACCTTGAATTAAAAGTCTTTACTCCTATTATTTTAATAACATTTTTTTGCTCTGAGTTGTCCTCATTAGTTGATGGATCCTATTCACTTTCCCAGCCACTTCCTTTACTAATTCTGGTCCAACCAACTACCTTTCCCCAACATTATCCAAACAAGCTACATTTCGACACCACTATCCATATAATGAGAAAAATGATTTCTCTATAGATTGTAAAGAAAAATGTTATTATAAGAAATCATAACTATTGAAATATAATGATCCCAACATCACAAGTAGTTCATTGATCAAGATCAAATTATATGCCCCAATCAATAAATTTTCCTCTCAGTATGCCCCTTAGATTGAGGATGAAAAGCCATGATAAATTTAATTATGTTCCCTGCAACAGCGAAATTCCTTACCAAAATATAGATGTGAAACCTATATGATATTTAGATACAATGGAAATAGAAACTCCATGTAACCTGAAAATATCTTTAAGGTATTTTAGAGAAAAATAAACCAACAACATTGAATCTATAAAAACAAGTAAATGAGATGATTTATTTAGTAGGTAAATAATAAACCAAAACACATATTTAACAAAAGGATTCATTGGATGTCCCACAAAAATAGTTTATGGATATATTTTTCCATATCCATAATGGATCTTTCAATGGATAAAGAATCCCTTTTGATAATTTCAGATCTTTTTTATCTTTTTCACACATTAAAACATTCATGATATATTTTGAAATATCCATTTTCATTCCATCCCACCAGAAATAATCCCAATGGTCTCCTTATATTGTAGTACTACCAGAATGAACTATTAATGGATAACAATGATCTTCACATAACAAATATTTATTTAACTATATATTATATTGGACACATAATATCATTCCAAAACATAAAATAAATTATTTATCATTGTTGAATTCTTGAAACATACTAATTTTAACCAATTGTAATTTTTTTTAACTCACAAGATTCCTTTATTTTTTGTTGAATTTTGTATTATATAAATGGATAAAGTCACACCTAAAACAAAATAGAGTAATTTACTATACCAAAAACAACCAAAAAAATTCATTAAATTATTAATCATGGGGTCTTTATTTAAATAAAATAAGGATAATGATGCATGATGTTTTCGACTCAAGGAATCAGACACTTTATTTTATTTTCTAGGATGGTAATGGATTGTGAAATCATAATCATTTATCAGTTCAAGACATATTTTCTATCTCATTTCAATTTTTTCTGATTGAATTACACTTCATAATTTTAGGGTTAGTATAAATTTCAATGTTAACTTAGTCTAAAAGTTTCCGTCAAAATTTAAATGTGAAAACCATTTATTATATTTCCTAATCTTGTGTGGGATAATTTAACTCATGTGGTTTTAGTTTTATTGATTCTCAAATAATTAACTAATCATTCTGTATCATTACACAAAAAATGCACTTAATTGAAGAATAATTATGGATGATAATTCAACATATCTATGGGGAAGTTCCAAAACAAGAACATTTACTAATCACTTATTTAGTAGTAGAAAAAAATCATATTATTATTTTAAAACAATAAAAATTTTCCCCTTTTAATAACAACAAATTTAGAGAGCTAGAAAACTCTGAAACATTTTTAAAATACTATCATTAATATGTGACTAATCTATGAAAACTAAAATTTAATGTATCATTTTTTTGTCTTGGACATTAACCAACCAATTATGTTTTGGTAATATCAACTATTATTCCATCTTTATTGACAATGTTCCCAATAAATGAAATCTATTATAACTGAAAAGAACATTTTCTATATTTTCCCTACAACATATTTTCTTTGAGAGTTTTATTGTCAATAAGTAATTTTTTTTCATGATCCTCATAAAATTTTGAAAATAATAAAAAATAATCATAAAAACAACAATCTTATCTAAATATTCATGGAATATTCTATTAAAAATATATATGATTACAAAACTAGAATTTGATAACCAAAATCGAGTAAAAACAAGATTATAATTCACTTATCTAGTATAAAAAGATTTTTTCTAGATGTCATCAATTTTCACATTCAACTGATGGTACCCAGATCTCAATTCCATCTTGATAAAAAATTTATATCCTTGGAGCAGGTCAAATGGATCATTGATATATTTAATTAGAGGCTTAGTGTTAATAGTAATTTTTTAATCATCTATATAATAAGAGAAAAATTTCATGTAACAATATTTCATTTAAAATTATAATATAGGGGCAACCTAGTCTGATGTGCTATGATGAATGAATCATAAATCCAGTAAATCCTATAACTGATTTTTCAAATCTAGAAGTTCCTCTTAATCTATTCGATAATGGTGGTTTAAAAGTGGATTAGCATTAGGAACAAAGTCAATAATAAATTTAACATCATGATCAAGTATAACAATAGAAAACTGATTAGAAAACACATCCATGTATTAATTTACAATTATCACATCACTAATATAAAGAATTACATTTGTTTCAATAATATGTGGAAGATAACATTAATTTACATATTTTAATAGTTTCCCATCATCTTGATATCTTATCAATTATATGGGTTCATTCTTTTAAAAAAACTGAAACACTTTCTGAAACAAGTTTCCTTATCCACACAATCAAACTTAGCATGCTAAATAGGAAACCAATCCATACCCAAAATAGCATAAAACTATACTGATAAGATTAAACATTGGATTAAGGTAATGTATTTCCCCATGTAATATCAATATGATTCTTAAAGGTCATTTTTATTTGAATATTTTCGCATGGTGTTTCGACCACAAGTTCTAGGGTTTCATCATGAGGTTAAATTACCAATTTAAAAGAAAATTTCTCAGAAATAAGGAAATATGTAGAATTCGTATCAATAATGAAAATACAAAATCATGATTAAACAAACAATCAAAAAAACATCATTGGATGGACTAAAATCTACTGGAAATCCAAAAGGATATCACTTAACCTTTCTACTTATAATCTTGCTATTTTGGAACATTCATGTATTTCTTTGGGAATGTATTTTCATAATGAATCCTCTCACAACATTTAATACACATTAATGTTTTCTTATCAGAAATGATTTTATGACCATTTTAATAATATTATCATTCCATATGTCTAATATTATATCATTGAAAACAAATCCCAAATTTCATTTGAAAATTTCTAGGCTTCTTCTTACCACATGTTTCAAAAACTACAAATTGAAAATTCATACCATAATATTTATTTGATTTATTCATACCCATCACTTTCCATCTAGACCAATTCTTATGCTTGATGTAAATATACACATGATCATCAGAAAAATCCATTTCTATCTCCTAGTAACGTATTACATGTTTTTCATAACATTTAAATTTATGGGAGTCCAATTCCCATTTGATATCATGGATTCAATCCTGAGTACATATATGATTGGTTTTTTAATCATGATCTCAAATAAGATTTGGTGCGTAACTTGCCAATTAGTTGATGTTTTATTGATACAAATCCATTGAATACTACAATTTTTGTTTGAATTAATGTAATTTTTTTCTCATCCAAATTTGAACCACATTAGGAATAAATTTTTCTATTAAATGATTAATAAAATTTTCATATTATAAAGAAACTATCTAATCACTATCCTTGATATTCTAGCACATTGACCACCACTGGTCCACTTAGTATTCAAAATGATTTCTATAAAGATTAACCATTTTATTTTCTAAACACCTAATAACATTGAATTTCATTTAAAGGGATTTAACCTATCATTAAATAACCAATTGGTCTATAGATCAACATAATACAAGAGGGTGATTCCCCATAATATTTTCAACTATCACCATTTTAATGTTTAGTTCCAATAGTTATTCTCTTTCAGGGATTAGAATCCCATTTATAGAAAACATCAAATGATAAATTACTATAACAAACTACTAGGATCCAATTATCACCCTTATAGTTTGCATATTCAGATTGATATCATCCTCTTGGTGACTTATTACTTCAGATTCCCAGTTTATTTGGTAGAAAACAATTCTGAACTGACAAATCATAGATGAAGAATCATGGTAATGTTCAAATTCCTTACCATTTCAAAATTATAATAAGTTAAAAATAAGTACTGTTATATATTAAAATCATCTAAACCACTATATTTATCTAAATCATTCTTTGGTACAAACAATAAGTACTCGACAAGAAAGATTATATAATCCAGTAAATGTCATTAGAACTCGCTTATTTTCATTCCCACAGATATATATAGTTTATAGTATTAGAAAATTATGATGAATTCATATATATCAAACCAAAAGAATAAAAATTGGTTACAAAGAAAACAATACCAATTTTTTTCATAATACAAATTTTTTAATTTAAAATCATAATTATTTTGATGAAAAGGTTTCACAATATTCATATTGATTTCTCATTTTTGTCGTAGCCATCATTAAACCAAGTGTATTTTTTTTAATAAATTTGATGATATAAAAATTCATTATATGGGATATTAATATAAGGAGATAATTCATCAGTACATTATTACATAAAAAAATATGAAATCATGATCACAAAGACATACTTCTCACCCAATAAGTATAATATAGTATCTTAAAAACAAGGTATCTCCATAAATCATTGAAAAAATAAATAATAAAATAGCAGTAACATGGGTAATTGAGAACATAATATTGTTACCCTCATAGATAGAATATTTTTTATAACCCTCATGGATACCGTATATTGTTACCCTCATGGCTACCTTATGATGTATCCCTCATGGCTACCTTATGGTGTAAATATTATAGTTTCACTTGAGGTAACCATACTGTCAACCTCCAAAATAAAAGCACCTAATGAATTAGAGGTATATATAGGTCCCACCCATTATCATAATTAACTTTATTTAACCATTATATTATAATAATATAATAATTATTTCATTAAAACGTCCATTTTGATTTTTTTTTTAAAATAGATGTTTAAAAGTTTATTTGGAAAGAAAATTGAACATAAAATATCATGTAATTGATGTAATAATTAAAAGAATGAAATTAATATGTGTATACTCTATCAATAAATAAAGTAGAAAAATTAATATAAACATTATTAATTATATAAATAATCATAATACAATATAATTAATGAATTATAATGTTAACCCAAATAATGAGAATTGGGTTAATAATTACATTACCTCAGGTTCATCTTACTTCAATTGATTTGAAACATCCAATATAGTGGTTTAAAGTGATTTATTAATATATTATAGAACCATATTAAAATTTATGGTCATTTATATTATATAATCATTACATATTTTAATCCATTTATTAATAATATTTTGTTATTTTCTATAGTATCGTGTCCATTTATTTCATGGTTTCCTTTGTTCGTTTATCATGAATTTTCTTGTCGGATGAGAGAAAAACTACATTAATGAAATTAAATTTCATTAATATACACATTTAATATTTAATGGTATTATATTTCATTTTGGATATATTTTTGGATTATTAATCATTATCTAAATCATTAGTGATGAACAACAGTTTATTTTGGTGAATTCTGATAATTAAGAACGACCTCTGTTTTATTAATTAATATTGTGTATAAAAAAAAGTTACAGAACTTAATATAACATATTATATGAATAATATAATTTTTTATAATGATATTAATGGTTTTATGGAAGCCTAAGGGTAGTAAAAGAAATTGAAAACACATCAACCACATTGTTTTTAAATTGACACATCACTGATAATGATTTTCTTTTCAAAATACATGAGTGAGGAGAACAAGTATCATGATGAATTTTTCATGAACATGATATAATTATAGTTTATATATGATACTAGAGAACTCATTCACCTTGGATAAAGGTAGGTTAATTGTTTATTTTAAATTAAATATAACTGAACACAAAATATAATAAAATAAAAGAGGATATTTTATCTTATGAATATTCATACTTGAGGACCTCTTTAAGGCCATTGGCATTGATCTTTTGGTGATACAATAAGGTATTGGACAATGGGAAAATTATTCGGAAGGATATTGGACAAAAAATAATAAATTTACAAGGCTTTGAGGTGTGACGAGGGGATGTGATTCAGGGTGGTATTTGTAGTGGTGGAGTAGGGGAGTTTCAAATTGTTTTTTCATTTGTTTCTTAATTTTTCTCAAATATAGTAATTGTTAGAAGATTAACACATAATATATAAAAATATTGAAGGTTTGACCTAGATTATGGTTATTACTTCATTCATGACTCATGTAATAGTCTATTTTTATTATAATGTATATATAATGTAAATTGTGTTATTTTACTAATCAAACAAAAAAAACTTTGTATTACAAAAAAATCCCACAAATTCTCCCCCAAAATATTTCAACATTACAAATTCTAAATATAAATACACATTCTGAAAATTATTTTAAAAAATGAGAAATCATATTTTTAATTAAATGTAAATTTATTCAAAAATAATAATTTTAAAATTATATTTAATTTTATTAAACTTTGAATAATTAACTAATGTCACATAATGTTATATTATAATCATATGAATAAAATATAATTTACAAATTAATTTTATGAAGCCCAATTGTATTTGAAATCTTAAATTAATTATATCATCTTAATTAAATTTTTCTGACTTTAAAAAATACTGAAACACAATTTGTAATTTCCAAAACATTTCTTTACTGATTATATGATATAAATATATCATGATTTCACCCATAAGAAACAAAAAAAATTTAATTATACAATCATTGCTGAGTTTACAATTTTATTATACAAATTACTTTTTCTAATGGTCAAGATAATATTTCTATGATCATGTTACTATTCCATCGGTATAGATTCAGTAATTTATATAAATAAAACTTATTTCATTATTAATATATAATTAATTTAACGAATTATTTTTAGAATTATAAAATTAAAATTTTAAAATTACATATTATGTTACGATGATCATAAATCATATGTTAATGGAATACATATAATCCTCTAATATCATTTCTTTGTGTAAGTCACATTTCCAAGACTCTCATAGTGGATTTGGGTTCACTTGTAATTCCCCCATTTATTTAGTTGAGGATTTGGCCCAAGACTATCTTATTAGAAAAAATTCACTTTTCAATTTGTATTACTCAACATTAGAATATTCTTTTTCTAAGGATAAATATATTTTTACATAATTCACTAAAATATTATGAAATTCTTGTCTAAAGAACAAAAAATGAAAATGATACGTATGTGAGCCATATGAGTACTAAAAAAATCATATGATCAAATCATATTTAATTTAACATAAAAGGGGTAAAAAATAATCAATCACCATAATCATAAAATAGCTAGGGGAAGGATAATGATGTGAGGATTGAAATATATCCCAAGTAAAAAATTAGAAAAATCAAACTAGGATATTGTAGATAATAATTACTTTTAAAAACTTATTACAAAATAATATATATAAAAATCCCATTTAAATTGGAATAACATATTTAGAATAAATAAATCATAACAAAATAACATATATATCATTATCATGGAAAATTGAAAGAGAATATATAGTTTATTTCGTATATAAAATCATATTCATAATGGAGGTGAAAATTGATAAGGTGTTGTACATTAAAAAACTTCATTCTAATTTTTACCCAAATATCAAAAAACGAACTTTTAGAAAAATATAATACAATTCATTGTAAAAAAATTGGAATTAATGTTAAATATATGTAAAATAAAATTTATTAATATTTTAATTAAATAAAAAATATTCTTGATTATATCTTGATGAAAATATGTTTAAGGAAGAAATGATTCATGATTGAAGAGAGAATTTAGGTTGGTTTCCCTTAAAAATATACTAATGGAAACATGTGAAATTAAAGAGTGAATATCCATAAATAATATTAGGATAATATATTTCATATTTTTCTTATGATATTGATCATATAATTTCTTAATCAGATATTTTTACATAAACAATCCTAAATAAAATGATATTGTGTCATAATACCCTTACGTCAAGGTTGTCTTTATTGAAGATCATTTTATCATACTCTATTTTAATATAATAACTATTATATATCTCTACCAGAAATATAATCATACCTAATATAATACATATTTTACATATATGAAATTTTCACCCATTTATTAACTATCTTCCACCATAATCATCATTTCCGGTGTTAATTAATCGTTTTTCCTATATGTTTTTTTCGCAGTAATTTACCTAGAACACTAATCTTAGATAAATCATATTTAGTTTTTCAATCATGATATTAATATAACTTACAACCAATATTAAATTAATTATATCGATTCCTACAATGGAGTGATAAAAATGAATTACACTATTACATGGAGAAGAAAAACATAAGTAATATTTCCAATTTTTATAAATGGAGAGATATAAATATTTATAATAATTCAACATTCCAGTATCATTATAATAATATAAATATCATATATGCATAAAATCTATCATAATAACCATCCACATTTGATAGGTTCAGAAAATGAACTATATCACTCTATGGTGGTGCTAATCCACACATATATATGAGTGATACATTTTTATCCCATTTTATGGATAATAAGAGTTAAAATGTAATGGAAAATTAAAAATAACATTGAAATTAACTAAGGATAATCGATTAATTACTTTATTATGGATATATTTTTTTTAAATGTAGAATGAAAAAATAAATTGCAAGAGATTGGATAAGATCTAAGATTATTCATCAAGTGGCGACCTTTGTATTAGTCCTTAAGCCCTATAGGATTTTTATTTTAGAATAATAAAAGAAATAAATGTAGGAAAATAATCTATGAAGGATTTTAAAGTATTTTATATCCTATAAGGATCTAATGGTTCAAATTATAGAGGATAATAAATTCCCTTTATAACTGAAGGGAGTTATATCCATTGAATTTATTGAAATATTTTAATAAAATAAGGTTAAAATATAGTTAATTTGGAACCAAATTATCCATGAAATTATTGTATGATAAAATATGGTAAAAATATATTCCAACAATAACAGTTTTATGATTGTGGGTTGTAACTACATGGTTTCCCCCCATATTACTATAGAATATTATATAAATTATTTTAGGATCAATGAGTTGAGATAATGTGATATTCGGGTGCCTGATGGGCCTGTAATTATTAATATAATGTTTGTAAAAATATTAATATCATGCCATTTCATTATTATTGAAGCCGTATAATAACAACATAGAAGTGGATGAGATTGAAAATATGAGGCCAATATTGATTTTAATGTGTGGCAGTTAACCCAGGCATAGAAAAATCATTTTATAATTAGGAATTTAGTTAAAATCCATCCTGGGCAAAAATAATAAAATAAATAAATTTTTATTTTTTTAAGATGTAGTCTTAATGACCTAAAATAACATAGAGATACACAACATATAGGTACCTATATGTTGCGACAGGGTTTCACCATAGAATACAATATCAAACACCATGTGATACATGTTACCTGTTGTGTAATCCATGATGGGGTATCCACATATACCTTAGAGGGTGCATGGGAATGGGTTGGTCAGGCTACATAGACATGCTCCGAGTATACTAGACGATCCATATAGATGAACATGACCAAATGTACACAGGAATGACCAAGTCTACAGCCATATGTTCATGGTTACAACCATATGTAAATTATCATAGTTTTAAAGAACGATAATAGGGTATGATAATTTCTACACATTCTGTATAAATACTCACACACTGAGTATTTTGAGGTTTACATGAAATGTGAGGTAGTGATGCACTGGAAGATAATATATTATCTATTTTTTTTCTACCTAGTACATGACTTATACCCCCATTGATGATGTTTTTATCACTTAATTTTTTTAAATTTAAGTATTTTTTGTTTATTTTCATCCCTTCATACAACCTGTTTAGTTTACAATTATGAATCATAATTAAATGACATGATTGTGTTCCCCTCTGTTATATGATTCTTAGAGAGAGAGTTTCAGGTTTCCCTCTGTGAGACAGATGCATGCATATTTATCATTACTTATTATACCCTTCAGGGAGTAAATGGATTTTGTGTAACAAAATTTATTATGGTGTCAGTCACCCATCTAGAATTCCTCTTAGGGGGGTTCGTGGTATCTTTGTCATCTTATACCCCCCATAATTAGTTGATCCCTTTTTGTTTTGAGGTGCCCCCCAATGTCCCTGGGTGTGATCTTCTCCCTGACTATAGATGTATTCTGTGTCTATTTAGTTTTATTGGAAGGGGAACAATGATCCTGACCTCTTGTTTGAGTTTCTATGTATATATCATGGCTCATGGAGTGTGTTATCTTCATTTAATAATTTCCTATTTGTTTTGAGTAGATTCATTATGCAAGTCATTTGAGGTACAAAACTAGGAGGAGAGGTTTTCATTGTGGATATATCTTAGGTTTCACTTACATTTATATATCCTTTCTAGGATATATATATTCATGATGCTTTTTGTTTAGTGTTTTTGGGGTTCCATACAAGGTATTGTTGTCATAAAATTTGCATGGGATCTGGCCACATGTATCATATGTAATGTAGATGGAGAGCATTTTGATGGTGTTTTAGGAGGACAATGATATTGTGGAGCATATATTTAGATTTAATTAATTTGGTATTTTATATTTGGATTCATTTTACAGCAGTCCCCTTCTGTTTAATTTATTTTAATATCTGTAGTTATTGGATTTTCATATATTTTTCCCATATATCACTTTTAGTAAATTATTATGATACATTAAATTTCGGATTATTGATGTATCAATGAAATAGATTCCATTAATTTTAAAATCATCCTTATATGGGATCGTAGAGTTGTGTATGTGTGTATAGGTACATTAGGATAATGCCTTCCATGATAGTGACATTACAACTAATTATAGGATAATAGACCCTATCGTATTTAAAGTGGGCATGGGGAATTAGAGGTTTCATTCCTGTTGGGCCAGGTAGTGATATATTTGTATCGAAGGTGTTGTTTTTAACAAATGGTTTTAGTCTAGTAGTTTGTTTTGGTATATTGGAAATAAGGATTTGTATTTCATGTTCATCATTCAGGATTGGGAATCTAGTTTATGTACAATATTTTATGTATCCATACACCAGGAAATTGATAACCTACCATTCTATATAAAACTTGTAGACATTGGATGTGGGTAAAACATTGGTAAATGAATCATATAGGAATTTGTTGTGGTTTCCATGTACTTAATGAGTAATTTCTGAAGATATAATTTTTGATCATGGTACATCCTATTTAGATTTTAATGCCACTTTAAAGGAAACCTACTAGGATTCAATGGCATGATCAAGAGGATTATCCACTGAGTGATGATGATTCAGTACATGGACATGTACTAGGGACTCTACCTTATAATGGATTTCCTTAATAACCCACACATGATGTGTAATTTTTTTATCTAGTTTTAATAGATTGTGATTAAAAAAATTGAGTGAATTGGATGAGTTACAGAGATATTGTCCTCCCAAGTTTATGGTGGATTCATTCCCCCATGGGATAAGGACTTTATAGAGGTAGTCACTTGAGTTTTATACCTTGTGACGTAGCATATAGATCTGATGGTTGTCCTCAGGGTGAATCCTCATTTGGGATTTTCCAGGCTATGGGGGAGTCTAGTTACTTCGTCACATAATAAGACAACTCTATTGTGGTAATTGATTGATAATCTATGTATAGAGGGGTTTTATTGTTGCATTATGTGATACATGAATATCTAGGATATTTGTCATCTAAAATAAGAAATTATAATTATGGTAGAATTTTAATTGAGGTTTACAGACATCTCACAATATCGCATGGACATGTTGTGAGATCCATCTTTCAGAGCTTGATACATTGAGCCTGGATTACACTATGATATATAGGATTTAGTGATATCTCATAGAATTCCAAAATATTATATAGTTCCTATATGGTCCATAATGGTGTATATTCTCCCTTAACAGTACATGTAGATTGTGAGTGAAAGTAGTGGTGATCGAGGTGCTGGAACCATTGTATCAGGTAGTCAACAATAGTCATAAGGATATGTAAATTTCGTACTCTTCAAGAGATGAACCCAAAAAAAGGCTTAGCTGTTCAAGGCTGCCAATATAGGTTGAATATGAATTTTATATGTATTGTGTCTTCTACAATAGTAAAGGATATGTTGCATGGGGTTTTATGAAATGTAATATAGCTAATTGGGGGATGGTCTATGGAAGTCCTAGAAAGGTACAAAGGCATGATCATGGAGAACTATACGGAATTGGATGTGGAAAATTTATTGGAAGAGCTCTCAGAGTTTTATGGATGATTTTTATATTTTCATCGCCACCCACAAGTGTTCCATGCTAGGCTTCTGGAGCTAGTTGATATGGGTAATGACTATAGTTTTAATTGGATACCTATGACCCTAAGGCTCTAAGGATAATATGAGGTAGTATCTTTTACTTTTATAAAAAAATAAATTACTAAAACACGTGGTTGTGAGCCATTACCCACTTTTCACTTCTCTATTTTAGGACATAGAGGATTAAATTAGGCATTTGGGTCAACCAATTATCTTAGATTATCTGATAGGTTGTTGCATGATGGTTGAACACTTCATAAGATAGTGTGGTCATATTATTAGAGAAAATATCTTCTTGTTGGAAATATTTCTAAAAAATATGAGTCTATATAAGTACATCGTAGGTATGGATTGGATATCCACAATTTATTCCAAGATAAACTATTTTAGGTGGAGGATTTAGTGTGTCTATAGTGATGGGATTAGGTTTTCTTCTGTGTCTGAAATAGAATCCCTTGAATAATATTACTAAATTAGGAATATGAAGGTACATATATTTACTCATTAGTTGGGTTTAATTATTCATTGAGTAGTTCATTATATGGGAAAATAGATCCCTGTGGTGGGGAAGAGTATATTGATGTATTTCCACATATAATTCCAATATTTGATCCATGTTGAGATCTAGAATTCTTTGTTGATATACACCCTATGATGACCCGAATATCTACATTGTAAAATCAGATGGAACTCACACAACATCATCAGGTGATAGCACAATAGGAGGAGTTTCATATGGAGGGATTTATGAGACCCAATGTTTCCCCCCAATGTGTACATAGTGTTGTTCCCTAGGAAAGGAGATGGTAAATTGAGGTTATATTTAGATTACCAATTCATAAACCATGTGACAATGAAGAATAAGTATCCACTATTGAGGATTGACAACCTCTTTAGTCATTTTATCGAGGCCTGATGGTTCTTAAATATGTATCATTAATTGGGATATCACTATATACATGTACAGGATGAGGATACACTGAATATGGAATTCATATGTCTCTACGACCACTATGAGTAGTTAGTGTTTCCTTCTTGTTGATGAGTACCCCATTGTTGTTCATGTAACTCATGAACATGATCGTTCATCTATTTTTATACCTATTATTGGTGTCCATCATGTATGATATCCTATATTACTCAATATTCATGTAGGACCATGAAAGAATCATGAATATGGAACATAACATAGTCAATGAGAACCAACTTTATGGGATTCTCTCAAAGTGTCATTTTGTGATATGAGAGGTCTATTTATGAAAACACAACATCTTAGTGGATGATGTTATAGTGGAAACATAAATGGTTGAATTATTTCTATATTTAGAGCCACCCAAGAGTGTTACTGAGGTGTGGAATTAGATTGGTATGGATGGTTACTATTGGTGTTTTGTACCCGAATTATACAGAGTTGTAGAACCATTTAATGCTATGACCTGAAATGGGAACCTTTTCTTTGGAATAAAGTATCCATTATTTTAGGTGTTTAGGTAGAGGGATATGAGATAATAAATATTTTTTTTGTTCGGGTAGGGTTTCACTTAGTTTTTAATATTATAATCAGTGCGATACATTTTTCAAATGTAGAGGTATGAATTGATTACCTATGTATACATGTAGTTTAGAACACGTGAGAAGAAATACATAACACATGATCTTTAGATATTATCAATAGTATTTTCCATGATGATTTTCGAGACAATATCATAAGGGAAAGTAGTTTATTATATCCTTTCAAAAAATCACTATTCAATATATTTTATCCCAAATTGATAAAAACATGAGAAACTAGTGAATACTATAGTTCCTTGAGGACTTTGACTAGGAGATTTTCTGATCTCTTGGAAATGAGAACATGGTGGAAAAAACATCAGTATGTGATCTTGTACTCAACTTTTGGTTGAGTATTTAAGAAATTTTTCCTTAATGTAGTTGTAATTAGTGGAAAATGATGGCGATTCATAGCATCATTTGATGGTTCATACCCAACATATTTAATTATTTTTTAGGAAATCTCATTATAGAGACAATTACTTTGAGAACGTATATAATCTAATATCCATTAGATGTGCTCCTTAATATTTCCTAATGGTCTGGTAGATGATATAATCTATAGATATTAGAGGATAATAACAGTGACTATATGAGAGGAGGTGATATGGTAGTTTCATACATCCCCACTGGTTGTACATCTGGGAGTGGAAAATATGATCAAGGACCTATGGTGTTATCATTGGAGGGACAACATAATGATATTTTTTGAAGACATATTCACTTGATGCGTCAATTGAAAATAGTTGAAGGGTGATTATTCGGTTCCAAAAAAGTTTTGATCATCCCCTTTAGGTGATAGAGTGGATGTGTGATAATATATCTAGGGAATTCATGGAGATGTACCATGAAAATTGATGGGAAAAGATACCATCTGGGTGATCATATATCGACTCAACATGTCGATAACATCCTAGACAATCAAGAGAATATATTAGTAGAAATACATGGATGCTTTTATGAGTAGGGGATAGTCTAGATTTATGTATTTTCTCTAATGATTATTTCCTAAATTAATTCTCACATCACTTTGTGTTTAAGGGGAGTATTTTTGGAGTCCTTGGGGGAACAAATGATTTTGATCACGATGTTTCCCACCCAACCTAACTACCAAAATCAATCGACTATTAATGCCATAGAGTTCATGCTATAGGATATCAAATTGTATTTTTTAGTAGGTTTGAGGATCACCTAACCATGATCGAGTTTTCAGTAAATAATAGCTGCCATTCAACAATTGATATGGAACCATTCAAGGATTTTTTAAAACAATTTAGTCCACCACTTTTTCAGAATGGTCTAGGTAATTAAGCACTCATGGGCATATATTTATTATGATATATAATATAGTTTGTTCATATTATATATAAGAGGATGAATAGTAGACAAGGACATCATATGTCCTATGAGGACTGAGGAAATAGGACTATAGTTTCTGATGATGAAGAACATGTATTCCTGAGTGTCACACACAGAAATGAATTATAGATATTTTTTGGAGATGAAAAGATATCACCATGATTAATTATCCCTTCCTAGATACTATACAGATTTCATGATGTTCCCTAATGATTAGCTCTTCCAATATAGTTAGATTGGGTTTATGAATTATGTCATAAGACACAGCTGATGAGTTTCATTCATGATTATTCATGTGTTTTTTTATTAAGAAAGATGGACATCGATGATGAGTACTCACTTTGCTAAGTATCTGGTAGAGATAGAGGATTGGTATTTGATTATTTCTTGTGGGAAAACGTTTACCCTAGTACTTGGCTGGTGGAGGGAAATGAATCATCAATAGAGGTTTATGGAGATGGAGACATAGTGGTTCACACAATAGACTCATCTTTTGAGTATATTTTTTAATTATCTAGAATAAAATCCCTAATGTGGGATAGAGCATAAAAACATTGAATTTTTTTATATGTATTATTATTAGATTATTATATACATTATTTTCATGTCTAGACACATGAGAAGTTGTAACATTCAATGGATTATTGATATCAAAATTAATTTTTATGTGACATTAAAAATATTAGTATCACACATCCATAGTTTTTAAAAACATTTGTTGTAGAACTACCAAATAGAGGCTCATATAAAAAATTTGAGAAAATTGTACAGTTCAGATATTGAGATTTAGGCTAGGAATAAAATAATATTTTTCACTAAGAGGCTTTCTGTTTAATGAAATATCATGAATGGATAATAATATAAATGAATTTAAATAATTTTTCAATTATGTTGACACAACAACCTATATCCTCTACAAATACGTGGCTATCCGACTATCCTTATAGTAACTCGAATATCCTATGTATTTGTAAGAACTATTAGAGTGGAACTATTGGGATATTGTTTCATGAATACTTCAAATAGAGATTAAATCATGGAACATGGTCTAATGGAGTTCATAGATCTCCCCAAAAATGACAATATATAACTTTTATCCCTTAGTGATCAATGAAAAAACAATTTGCGATGTTTTATTTGAAAGATTCATTAAAGATATGTTATCCTAGTAAAACATGGTTAAATTCCACAAAAAATAATTTATATAGTCATTAATGAGAAATTTTATCTACGATTAATTTATTTCTTCCGTCATTATTTTACAGTTTTTTCATCAGATTATTTTAAAATAGATAAATGATAATAAGAGAAAATGTCAGGGTTCACTCCCCACATTTTATTATTTATTTATATCTCCCCTATTTTCTTCACACTATCATCACTGTAAATGAAAATTTCACATTGTTTGGTGAAATGCCCAATATCTAACAATTCTACGACCATACATTGGGGAAAATGATTGATTCTACATGTGTGGATTATTATTAAGTGTGTGATGTAGTTGAGATGAAGACATTTTATTATTAGAGTTGGATCATTCTAGTTTGACTATTACCATTCAACTCAGTTTTCTAGTGTGGCTATGGATGATTATTGTTGGAAGTTCCTTAATATATTTTAAGGCCATATTTAGTTGATAAATGATTCTAAATCTTTTTCAACCCTACATCAAGAAATTATCAATTGTATTTTTAGGGGAGGGGGCTTAGAGGATCAATCAGAGAATAAACCTTAGGGTTTAGAAAATATCTTATTTCATAACATGTATTATAGAGACACACACTATGTGGTACCCACTATGTAGTTCTAGGGATTATATGGAGAATAAAATATCAAAGATTATATGAAATATATCAAACACCACATGAACCCTATTGGATGCTTGGTGTGTAATTTATTAAATAAAATGGAATAATATGATTTGGTTACTTAGAGACAACTATTGTACATGGGTAGAGTCATATACTTGGACACGACTAGGTATAAATATGTTGGAACAAACGGACAATCCTAAATACCCTCACATGTACATATGACATGAATATACTATTTTATGACTTCTACACATTGTTTATAATTAAATAAATTCTATGTAGTTTGAGGTTCACATGAGGTGTGAGGATGTGACACCTGGAAAGACTAGGGATTGGAATGAAACATTAGGTACTCTATAGTACACACTATAAACATCCTTTGAGGGCATTTGGATCCCTCAGTTTCAATAGTTTGTACAAGTATCAGTTGATTGTGTTCTGTTTTTCTATCCCCTAAAGGGAAATTTTTTTCATTACATCCACAACATGTGATTGTGATCACCAATAGAAGAAGTGTGTCAGAGAGAGTTTGTGATGCACCTTTATATTACTATAGTGTGATCCTATATCCTTCCTTTTTAAACAATATGTGGGGTTCTGATAATTTACATGAACTCCTTGGGTAGGCTTTTTATACATCATCTAGTGTGATATTTTAGAATTGTTCACAATAGAATCTTCATACAATTTACTATATTGTGTGTCGATTAAGACTTGTTTTGGGGTGTCCCCCTACAATCCTGGGTGTGAAGCCATATGTGAGTATCATGGAATTATAACACCATTGAGTTATTATCGGTGGTTCTAAATGATCATGTATTCATGGATGAGTGTATTTGATGATATCCTAGAATATGGAATGGGTTATCCAATAATGTTCATTTCCTAAAAGTTTTTTTAGGAATCCTGTGTCTAAATGTTTAATTGAGATCTACTGTAGGCACATTATCATTTTTGATCACATCTATGTGTTTTTTGTATTAGAATATCATTGTAATGTCCTAAACATTATTGAATCTATGTGTTTACTATTTTTTGGGGTTTCCCACCGGGTATTATTATACTCAACCAACATGGGATATACCTGCACATGTCATGTCTTATAAAAATGATGTCCCTTTCAACGATGTCTTGGGAGGAAAGGGAACTAGGAGATCATAACATGAGATATAAATACTATGGTTTCTTTTGTGTGGTTTAATTTGATATTAGTTCCAACATTTTTAGTATATTTGACACTCTTATGTTCTTTTGGGATTGTGATTGTCCATGTTATAGCTTATAATTCAGATTTTCATACTCAGTTTCTGAGATTAAAGATAAATTCAAGAACTGGTTTTAGCTATTCTACTACTCATTATTTTATGGCCTTAGAATCGTTTGTGTGTGTATATATATATTAGGATAATGAATCTCACTTGTGTGACATTTATACTAAGGGTCGGTATCTATCCATTGACCTATAGTTGGCGAGCTATGGGTAGTCAGGGTTTTGGACGTATCAGGACGAGTCGTGTCATGGGTGAAAATCTACAAATATCTCTTGGTTACCCTCCAAGTATTCAAATTTTAACCTTAACAATGGAAAAATCATTTTTCTGTTAATAATATTGAGTATAAAAGAAATAAGTCAACCCAATTAAATTATATTAATTATTATTATTTTTTATATTGTTTTCATTTTATTATATTAAATATCTATATGTGGAAGATTTTAATTTTAAATATTCAAAAAAACATCATGGAAAACCTATCTTAAAATAATGATGATTTTATTATAAGTTTTATTTTACTAAACTTATTTTCATTAAAAAAATATATAATTAAAATTAAAATTCGTATTTAATATATATCTTTTAGATTTAATTTTTACTATATATATATATATAAAATTAATTTATATTAGAAAAAAAATAACTCTCCATAAAATTATTTTTTTTTACAAAAAAAATGATATTTTTTCGAAAATAAAGTATAATAATGATTACCGTGTATTTAGTTGTATTATTTTTATTTAATGTATTCTTCAGAAAAATTTAATAAAATTAATAAAAAAATATGACTTTAAATAAAATATACATGTCTATTTTGAACAAAATAATTTATTTCAATATTTATTTAAAAATAAATATTATTAGAAACATATTATTAATTTTGACTATGATACTATAGTAAGTATGATTTTGATATTGATTTAAATTTACTAAAATAATATTTCAAAAACTTGTATACATTTATTATAATGTTTTCATACAAAAAAATTGATAAAAAAGTGTTGTGAGAAAATAGCGTAATATGTCTTTAAAATAAAATAAGTACATATTTACTAAGGATTAATAAAAAAATTTAGATTATTAAAAATAATTTTTTATAATTTTCATAAAGTTTTTTTTATTATTCATACCATTTCATTAATGTTCTAGTTTATATTAGTTTCACACATCATTGATCATATTAATATATATGGTTTTGTGTATTGAATTATATTGACTACATCAGGATTATTTCAATTGAATTACATATAAAATATCAGTTCGTTATATTATTTACATATTAAATATAATTTCACCATTTAAATTACTCCACATCGATAAAAAGGGGATCAAATCATCGATTCATAACATGTGTGGTTTCTTTTTTCGCTTCGCCGTAATTTTTGATTCCTCCCATGATCATTTATCAAAGATGAATTATTATTTAATATAACAATATCTATTTGATCTAATATGATTACAGTTTTGTTATTACAGAAATGATAATCATATAGTGGAATGAAATCTTAAATATGAGAGTTGATTGATTGTAGTTCCCTGTGAAAGAAATTGTACCTATCTATTGAATAATCCTGAATGTGGAAATTTACCAAGGGATCTAATTTAACTTTATAATAAAATATTATATCATTATTTCATGAAGAAACTTTCCATAAAAAATTCTCAACATCATTGATTTTAAGACCCCACCAATGATTTCCAAACAAAATTGTATACATTTAGCTACCTTGATGTGATATTAAATGGAATTATCCTTATATTCCATTTCCCCAACAAGATAATGTACCAAAATCATTATTCCTATAATATCATTATAGTATATCTATATTATATACTTATTTTAACATATGAAATCATAAGGATACATCATAATAATTAGGTGAATTCATTTTTTGAAATAAAACACAGATATACGATAGAGTTCATTGCAAAAAATTTGAAATATAGAGAACACAATCTCAATATATCCTTTATAGATTGAATTATTCTCCTTGATTGAACATATGTATGATTATTATATGGATTATTAAAATAAAACAATGTATATAGAGAATTCTGAATACTCTTAATAAAATTATGTTAAACAGACGATCTCCGGTAGAAATATTAAAATGGATTACTCATCCAAACATATCCCATTAATTACTTAAAATCCAAGAAATTCGATCCAAATAAAAATATTCTCTAATAAAAATTAAGTGTATTACCTTTCAATGATGTTAGATTGATGTATAAATAGAATTAAGTAATTTTATTCTCTATGGTATATGATGATGGAATTTATGGTTATGTTTTCCCATTCCCATTCCTATATGGGTAATGGTTTAAACATCCCCTTAGAAATATATATCTTAACCATAAAATTTAATCATAACATTCACCGATATAGATAGTATAAAATATTTTTCTTCATATAATGTTACTAAAAATGAACTTCATCATTTTTATTCATTTTTATACATCAAGGATGATATGATAATGACAAGATATGGACAACATAAAATAGTTCCCTCATTATATCTTGTATTGAATGGAAACAAACATAATAAGAAAACATATCATTAAATTTCTATTATGGTATAATGTATGAACATTTATCAGCCACTTTTAAATATCCACATTGTAATTCAAGGCCTCTTTAGTCATCACCTGGATAAATAGTTTAACAATAATTTGGTGTTTAAAAACATATTCCCATTCTGTCGTGATTTCAAGGCCCAAAATTGAAAATCCATAAATCATATATAATTTATGATCCATTTAAAGACCCATAAATTCCAAGGAAATTTGTTTCATAATTTTCTTTAGAATTTTACAGGAACGTGGTTTCGGACGGCACCTGATTCTGAGGCCCGGTGTGCCCGGAATCATTTTCCGAAGTTTGGCTCGGGTACGTTCAGTGAACGGACGAGCGGGTTTTTCTAACTTTTGAACCGGTGCTCGGAATCGAATTCTGAGGGCACCGATGGAATCGCAGCGCCAGTAATTGCTTTGAAACGCCTCTTCCGGAGTTTCGTTTTCTTGGGTGTGGTTTTGAATTTTTGGGTTTAAATTAAGAAATAAAATAAATTGTACGAAAAACTTTATTTTATTTCACTTAAGCTGCTTGTAGGCCACTTGAAGCCACTTAAAGCAGCTTAAGCTGAGTCGATGCGGATAGGGTGCTATCCAGAAATATCCTACCCACTTGGTAGGATATTTGTGAGGTGGGGCCCACACGATCCCCACCGTTTCTTTTCGGCTAAGTAACACACCCGCGAAAACCCGTCATTATGAAAGTCAACTGATGCATTTTATTAATTTCTTAACGCACCAATTAATTGGGCGGTTTTCTTCATTGAATTAATTGGGCGGTTTATTTCGTTGAATTAAATTTACGAATTAATGGGTCATTACTTATCTCTTTTTTGTTTCTTACTCGGTTTGAAATCCATTGGCGTAGTAATAAAATAAGACCAACGCCACATCTTAAGGATTACACGTTGGGAGGCTTTTGACAGAATTCTTGTGCCTTCACCCTTCTTCACGAAGAACGCGAGGAACGCGAAGAACGCGAAGAACGCCGTCCTCCGAAGAAGAATGCTGAAACCGCGGAAATCGACGACGCGACGCCGTGTGCCGCGACGCCGAGGTTTCCTCTTCCGCGAAGTTCTTCTGCGACGTTCCTTCATCCGCAACGAAATCTTTGATCTTCTGTTTGAGGTAAGATATTTCGGGTTTCTTTTAAAACTCCTTTGTGGTTTTTAACGATGCACGTATTTAATTATTAAAATTAAATCTGTTGTTCTTGAACCTCGGAGTTCGTCGACGCGCACCGTATTCCGCGACGACGCGACACCCTTCCGTGACGACGTGACGCCTCCCGCGACGCGACGATCGCCTCCTTCCGCGGTGATCAAATCCGTGAAGAACCCGCGTACGATGACTTGACGAGGTAGGGGTTTGTTGTGAAACAATTTATTTTCCCGTGATCGTTTCTTTTTAAATGAAGAACCCGGTTTCATAAGAACAATTTTAATTTATTAAAATTGTTGTTTCATGTGTTGAATAAATTCTCCCGACTTTTATTATGAAACGTGGAGGGTGCGGGCCAAACAAACACGGCCCGACAACCCTCCACCATTCTTCGTTGTTGTGCGGATTTGGCGGGCGATGACGAAACATGTCACAAGGGCATTTTGATGATCTCGCAGTGAAGAACGGAAACCTGGAGGAACAGCGGCGCAGATGGGAATAAAAATGGACCACCGGAGCAACTCCGGTGGCCCGCAGAAGCTTCCGCCAGCGCGTCACGCTGGCAGCCGGCGGCGGCCGGCTGGCAGGTGGCGGCAGCGCCGGGAAAATCTCGCCATTGTTCAGGGAAGCGGCGGCCCGGCCGTGTCCGGGTGGTTCGGGGAGGCCCTACGCGGGGCCACGTTACTTTGACACTGCGGGGGGCAGCGCCCGTACGGCGGGTTCCTCCGCTCGGCCGGCTTGGCTAAGTCGAGTCGGGCCGAACAGCCTGGCCGGGTCACGCCCAGGCCGGGCCGGGCCGGGTCGCGCCAAACTGGGTCAGACCCAGACCCGGGTCGGGTCGCCCGGTTCGGGCCGACCCAGGGGGGTCGGGCTAGGTCGGCCCGGGCCCAGACCCCCCGTCTTCGGACCATATTCGGTCTTTTGGCCGTAACGTGAGCTACGGGCCTCCGAACGACGCGCTGTCAGCGGCAATACGATCCTTTAATCGAGACGGTTGTTTCAGTATATTGCACTCAAGGTTTCGCAATACTTGGGTTCGGCCGGGTTGGTTCATCCATGAAACCAACTGGGCCCTCGGAGCGGAAACACTCATATCTTGAGCTTCGGACGTCCGATTGAAGTGTCGTCGACTTTGATGGATTTCTCTAAGGGAGACGGTTTTTTTGGTTTACTCCACTCGACGTTTGGACGCAGTTGGCATATGGTCGAGTAGGTTTTAACTTAAAAACCAACCGGGCCCCCGGGACGAAAAAGCCAATAACTTCCGGACCAGGCGTCCGATTGACGCGCCGTCTGTTGCGTTGAGTTCCTGTTGACGATACAGAACATCTGGCATCCTCAGCCCGAGTTTTGGATGCAGTTGGGTTATAGCCGGGTTGGATTGTGCCCGAAATCCAACCGGGCCCCTGGAACGGATAAAGATGATATCTTTCCGACCAGACATCAGTTTGACGAACCGTCAGCGGCGTTGGTGATCACGTTGAGAAACGGTCCCTGTGAATATACATATGAGTGTTCGGGGTATAGTTGAGTTACGCCCGGACTGGTTCGCACACGAAACCAACCGGGCCCCGGGGACGAGAAGGCTAATAACTCACAGGCCGGGCGTCCGTTTGACGCGCCGACTGTTGCGTTGAGACCTCTATGACGAGGCGGTCCTTTGAAATACTTCTTCATGGGACTTTGTGATACTTGGAGTATTGACCAGTAGCTCATGGTTTGGACCCTCCCGGAGAAGAGCGTGTGGAGTACGGAGACCGTGTAGATGACTGAGACCTGACGACTGCTTGTCCGACTCGACTTGGAGTGAGTCGACTAGCCCAGTGGACAGAGCGCCTGGTATTTGGCAGTAGCCCCACGGCAGAAGGAGTGCCTGGTAGTTGGTAGCAGACCCGCGATACTCGACCGGAGGAGTACATCTATAGGCTATTAGGGAGAGCGCCCGGTATTTAGCTACAGACCCTCAGCGGACGGAGCGCCCGGTAGTTGGCCGCAGACCCGCGGTACTCGACAGGAGTAGTACCTCAGCAGTCTTAGGTTAGTGAGCAGTACCTCGGAGTCATGACAGGTCCACTGTACACTCTAGAGATGGAGCTCTTCAGCAGTTACGGTTTCGATAATGAAAATCCTGGTTGAGCTGAATCTTTTGACCCTTGTGTTTACCTCATGATTGAGATGGGTTACTTGATAACTTAGGCATATGTATGGGCATATATCTAAGTAGAGGTTATCTGTTGAGATCTTCTTTGTGGTTATCCTTGTTGGTTTAGAAAGACCTTGAGGGTCTCGGGGTCCCTACTGAGTATCTTTATACTCACCCCTGCACGGGATATGCCCGCACCTCATTGTGTTGGTTGCAGACGACTGGCAGTGCTGACGGAGGCCGAGTGTTCGAGGACTGGACGTTACCCGGAGGTGGACTACACGACGAGTCAGTACCCGGAGGTGGACTACACGTCGAGTCAGTACCCGGAGGTGGACTACACGACGAGACGACACACGAAGGAGGTTGACGGATGAGAGCATGGAGGAGGCTATCTGTACCTACCCTTCAGGTAGGATCCGTGGTGGATGACCAAGAGCTGCGCCATCTGTACCTACCCTTCATGTAGGATCCGAGGAGGACGACCCAGGAGCCTCTTCCATCCTTCCAGCTGTATCTTTTCTGTTATATTTGTTCAGTTGTAGTTGTAATTTCTTTTGGGTTTGTATTCTGGCCCATTTAATTTTCAGCACTTCTCTTGTACTTAGTGTTTAATTTTTCTGCTTGCATACTATGTGTTGCTTGTTTCCTTTTATAAAGGAAATGCCTTCCCAGTTGTCGGGATTTACGCCTTCGGTTCTAGTCGCCATCCCCTGGCCTATGGAAGGATTGCTTGTGGTAGTCACGACACGGGCCCTGAGGACGGGTCGTGACAAATTGGTATCAGAGGTGGTTCGGTTCTACCGCAGAACTTATAACTCTGATGTTTCTTTCTGTGAAGAAATAGTGTTAAGAGTACTGAGTGTGGTTTTCATTTCAGGGAGTCCAGTGTTGGTGCGGGTGGCCGACCTATCCATACACCAGGACCCTGACAACTGATTTCCGACTATGTGCACGAAATCATTGATTGCGTGTGTGTTTTCCAGAAGTTTTTTTTAAAATGTCAGCTCAAACTAGGTCATCTCAGCAGGGATAATATTTTGATCGTGTCACGTTGTTTCTTTTAGGATGACATTTCTCGGACGACCAGCTAGATCCCAGAGGGATGTGCGTACTGATAGCCTGTCAAGCGACGAGGCTTCGGTACAGGGCCCTCTTGCAGTTGAGGCACCATCGGAGGCACCAGCGGTACTACCATACGTTGGGCCACCGATACCACCAGCCCCAGTAGTAGGCGATGCACGCTACATGAGTGCGCTGCACGATTTCCAGCACCAGAGGACACCCAGGTTCCGGGGAGAGATGGACCCGCAGGTGGCTGAGAATTGGCTGGAGGTTGTGGTGAGAGTCTTTAGGCTAGTGGGGATGCCGGCAGACTTCATGGTGATCTTTGCTTCCAGCCTTCTTTAGGCAGCAACATGCAGGTGGTGGAGCCACTTGTTCCAGTTTTGTGACGGGATGACCTTCGCATGGGAAGACTTCATGACTTCTTCAGGGTGGAGTTTGTGACAGTAGCTCTAAACCCCGAGCGTGTAAAGGAGATTCTGCCTTTGCCGTAGGGTTTTCGATCAGTTTCCGAGTCATCTGTGGGCAGTAGATAGATGATGCAGAGGTCCAGGAGGACTAGACCAGCAGTTGGACGATCTCGAGTTTTAGGATCGGTGGTGCAGGGCACCCGGGGTGGGAACAGATCTAGGCGTTCCAGAATCAGGATGTGTTACTCATGCGGCGAAAAGGGTCACCTGGCACGTGACTGTCCGAATCCTCGCACGGTTGATCCGCGGGTGTTGGACGAGCCACCGAGACAGAAGCAGTGGATGGTGCTTGAGCAACAGTCGAGCAGAGGACAAGGCAGTAGAGCTCCGAGAGCTATTGGACAGGAGAGGAACTAGTTGATACGTCCTTTGTACGTCTAGTTCTATGTTGCTTTTGTATTCGTGTCTTTGTACTATGAGCTGCAATAATGAAAAGACACTTATCTTTGTCAAGTTTGCTTTCCTGTCCTTTTTGTTTGGTTGATACTGAGTGGTCCCGGTTAAGACTGTTGACTTGACCCTCACTTTCGAGTTTTCTACTGAAGGAGACCTAGTGACCACACACTGATGCCGACAGTGTGACTCGACCCTTGGAGGCGAGAGTGATAGTTGGATCTCTTGGTAGTTACGTCGAGGCCTTACGACATCATCCATGGCATGAATACATCATTCATGTCAGGATTTACTGTATTATGCAACGAATGTGGTTCATCCAGGGGATGAGACCAGATTTCTCTTATCGGTAAAGAAGAAATCATAGCAGCTCTTGTGAGACTAGAGAAGGTCTAGGTCATCCAAGAGCGGATGAGGATGGCACAGGGCCGATAGAAGCCTTATGCTGACAGGACTTGGAGGCCTTTAGAGTTCGAGGATGACCATCACGTCCTTATACGAGTCTCACCATGACGAGGTTTACGGAGATGTAGCCAGGGAGGCAAGTTATCTCCGAGGTTCAACGGACCTTTCTAGGTCCTCAGCTGGGTAGGCGATGTTGTTTACCGCTTAACCCATCCACTTCAGATGCAATAGGTGCACGACGTTTTCCACGTATCCCAACTAAGAAGATACGTGCTCGACCCTCCGCATATCATCGACCATGAGGAGCTGGACGGTGGCGATGAGGTGACTTCTACGGAGGTTCCTGTGGGGATCGAGGATCGACAGGAGCGGATCCTAGGAGGATGGTCGATTCCTCTTGTGCACTTTCATTGGCAGCACGGGAACCTCCAGGTGAGCACATGGGAGCGGAAGGCTCAGATGCATGCTCAGTACTGCCTTTGTATCCCTAAGTTTGTGGTGAATCTTTACGGGGACGTAAAGCCCTGTGGTGGGAGTAATGTAAAGACCTGTAAATTCCAAGGAAATTTTTTTCTTAATTTTCATTGGAATTTTACAAGAACGCATTTTCTGACGGCACCTGATTCCGAGGCCCGGTGTGCCCGAAATCATTTTCCGAAGTTTGGATCTGGTACGTTCAGTGAACGGACAAGTGGGTTTTTCTAACTTTTGAACCGGTGCTCGGAATCGAATTCTGAGGGCACCGATGGAATCGCATCGCCGATAATTGCTTAGAAACGCCTCTTCCGGAGTTGCGTTTTCTCGGGTGTGGTTTTTAATTTTTGGGGTTAAAGTTAAGAAATAAAATAAATTGTACGAAAAAATTTATTTTATTTCACTTAAGCCTCATGGAAGCCACTTGAAGCCACTTAAAGCAGCTTAAACTGAGTCGATGCGGATAGGGTGCTATCTAGAAATATCCTATCCTCTTGGTAGGATATTTGTGAGGTGGGGCCCACACGAGCCCCACTGTTTCTTTTCCACTAAGTGACGCACCCGCGAAAACCGGTCATTATGAAAGTCAACTAACGTGTTTTCTTAATTTCTTAACACACCAATTAATTGGGCGGTTTTCTTCATTGAATTAATAGGGCGGTTTATTTCGTTAAATTAATTTTACGAATTAATGGGTCATTACTTATCTATTTTTTGTTTTTTACCCGGTTTGAAATCCGTTGGCATAGTAATAAAATAAGACCAATGCCACATCTTGAGGATTACGCGTTGGGAGGCTTTTGACAGAATTCTTGTGCCTTCACCCTTCTTCGCGAAGAACGCGAAGAACGCGAAGAACGCAAAGAACGCCAGCCTCCGACGAAGAATGCCGAAACCGCGGAAATCGACGATGCGACGCCGTGTGTCGCGACACCGACGTTTCCTCTTCCACGATGTTCTTCTGTGACGTTCCTTCGTCCGCAACAAAATCATCGATCTTCTGTTTGAGGTAAGAGATTTCGAGTTTATTTTAAAACTCCTTTTTGGTTTTTAACAACAGACATATTTAATTATTAAAATTTAATCTGTTGTTCTTGAACCACGGTGTTCGTCGACGTGCACCGTATTCCGCGATGACGCGACGCCCTTCTGAGATGACGCGACGCCTTCCGCGACGCGACGATCGCCTCCTTCCACGGCGATCAAATCCGTGAAGAACCCGCGTGCGATGACTTGACGAGGTAGGGGTTTGTTGTGAAACAATTTATTTTCCCGTGATCATTTCCTTTTAAATGAAGAACCCAATTTCATAAGAACAATTTTAATTTATTAAAAATGTTTTTTCATGTGTTGAATAAATTCTCCTGACTGTTATTATGAAACGTGGAGGGGGCGGGCCAAACGAACACAGCCCGACAACCCTCCTCCGTTCTTCGTCGTTGTGCAGATTTGGCAGGCGATGAAGAAACGTGCCGCAAGGGCATTTTGATGATCTCACAGTGAAGAACGGAACCCGGGAGGAATAGCGGCGCAGACAGGAATGAAAACGGACCACCGGAGCAACTCCGGTGGCCCGCGGAAGCTTCCGCCGGTGCGCCACGCCGGCACGACGGCGCCGGCGGCCGGCTGCGGCCGGCCGCCAGGCGGCGGCGGCGCCGGGAAAATCTCGTCGCGATTGAAGCCACGGCGGCGAGGTGGTTCCGCGGCCGTGCGGAACCGCGGCTGCGCGGAACCGCGGTTCAGGGACGCGGCGGCCCGGCTGCATCAGGGAGGTTTGGGGCGGCCCCACGTGGGGCCGCATTAATTTGAAACTGCGGGGGCAGCGCCCGCCCCGTGGGTTCTTCCTCGCGGCCGGCTCGACCGAGCCGAGCCGGGCCGACCCGCCTGGCCGGGTCGCGCCGAGGCTGGGCCGTGCCGCCCTAGCCGGGGCGGGTCACGCAAAACCGGCGCGGACCCGGACCCGGGTCGGGTCGCCCTGTTCGGGCCGACCCAGGAGGGTCGGGCCGGGTCGGCCCGGGCCCAGACCCCCCGTCTTCGGACCATATTTGGTCTTTTGGCCGTAACTTGAGCTACGTGCCTCCGAACGACGCGCTGTCAGCAGAAACGCGATCCTTGGATCAAGACGGTCGTTTCGGTATATCACACTCAAGGTTTCGGAATACATTGGGTTCGGCCGGGTTGGTTCATCCACGAAATCAACCGGGCCCTCAGAGCGGAAATGCTCATATCTTGAGCTACCGGCGTCTGATTGACGTGCCGTCGACATTGATGGATTACTCTAAGGGAGACGGATCTTTTGGCTTACTCCGCTCGAGGTTTGGACACAGTTTGCGTACGGTCGGGTTGGTTTTATCTTAAAAACCAACCGGGCCCCCGGGACGAAAAATCCAATAACTTCCAGACCGGATGTCCGATTGACGCGCCGTCTGTTGCGTTGCGTTCCTGTGGACGATACAGAACTTCTGGCATCCTCCACCCGAGTTTTGGATGCAGTTGGGTTATAGCCGGGTTGGATTGTGCCCGAAATCCAACCGGGCCCCTAGAACGGAGAAAGATGATATCTTTCAGACCAGACGTCAGTTTGACGAACCGTCAGCGGCATTGATGATCACATTGAGAAACGGTCCCTATTAATATAACCTATGAGTGTTCGGGGTATAGTAGAGTTACGGCCGGACTGGTTCGCACACGAAACCAACCGGGCCCCGGGGACGAGAAGGCTAATAACTCACAGACTGGGCGTCCGTTTGACGTGCCGACTATTGAGTTGAGACCCCTATGATGAGGCGGTCCTTTGAGATACTTTTTCATGGGACATTGTGATACTTGGAGTATCGACCAGTAGCTCGTGGAGTGGACTCTCCCGGAGACGAGCGTGCGGAGTACGGAGATCGTGTAGACGACTGGGACCTGACGACTGCTTGACCGACTCAACTTGGAGTGAGTCGACTATCCCAGTGGATGGAGCGCCCGGTATTTGGCGGCAGACCCACGACAGACGGAGCGCCTGGTAGTTGGCAGAAGACCCGCGGTACTCGACCGGAGGAGTACCTCTGTAAGCTATTAGGGAGAGCGCCTGATATTTGGCGACAGACCCTCAGCGGACGGAGCACCCGGTAGTTGGCCGCAGACCCGCGGTACTCGACAGGAGGAGTAGCTCAGCAGTCTTAGTGTTAACCTCACCTGTTTTGATAATCCCAATTATGTGTTCATATATTATGCTATTCTCAATTACTGTTGATCTACATTTTAATTCTTTCAAATCAGAGATCAAGTTAATAATAATGTTTAAATAATCTCTGATTTATGTTATTCTCGATTATCCTTGTTTATACATGCTTTGAAACAGTTCTAAGTCAATTAGATGTGGTTTGCATAAGACACAGAGAGCTACCGATAGCCAGAGCTACCGATAGCCAGAGCTACCGATAGCCAGAGCTACCGATAGCCAGAGCTACCGATAGCCAGAGCTACCGATAGCCAGAGCTACCGATAGCCCGAGCTACCGATAGCTAGAGATACCGATAGCCAGAGCTACCGATAGCCGAGCTACCGATAGCCAGAGCTACCGATGCACAGAGCTACCGATGCACACAGAGCTACCGATGCACAGAGCTACCCATGCACACAGAGCTACCGATGCACAGAGCTACCCATGCACACAGAGCTACCGATGCACAGAGCTACCGATAGCCAGAGCTACCGATGCACAGAGCTACCGATGCACAGAGCTACTGATAAGAGCTACCGATAAGAGCCACCGATAAGAGTTTGAAGAGATACCGATGGAATATCCTACACCAAGTCAACCGTACATGTCTACAAACAAACGGCTACCTATAATGAACTGGACACTCTTTGTTTATTATACTAATGGTTACAATTGTTACTTTTGATGCATTTAATGTTATTAAATGATTTATGTTGCCATTTCAGGAAACCGTACCAAGTACGATAAAAAAGCATAATCATTCCTTCTTCTCAGAAAGACAAAAAAATGGGCATAAAAAGGACATCGTGTATGTATCAAAAAGAGAGAGATAATAGACTTGAAGAGATCGAGCACACAGAACACACTTGCGATCAAGCTCAAAAGGTGCCAAGAACAACTGGAGAACTTGCACTCATGAGACTACTTCCCTTCAGAACATAGAGCATACATCGAGCAATCTATGCTAAAGAAGAACTACACAGAACTCCTCAATCTTTGAGCAGATAAGCAAGCTGAACCTGGAAGTCAAGGAAACAGATGATACTCTGTTTTCCAGACAAAAACCAGAAGAAGACTCAAAACGAATTCTAATCAAAAAAAGGAGTCAAGAGCTGCATGAAGATCACTAGAGACTTTTTTAATCTCTAAATATTTATCTCTGTGATTTACTTTTTACATTACGAGCAGTGTGTGTTATCTGTTGTATTTTACACACACACTGTCTCCTGAACCTTAACTGGTGGATTTGTAAATCCTCACTCACTATCTTTTCATTCATTTTCCCACTGTGGATAGTGGTAGAGGTCGTGTGTGACCTGGACAGCTGGTTGTTGTTGTTTTGTTTCCCACGAATAACAGTTGTAGAGGTCTTGGACCTGGACAGTTGTAAACTGTTGAACCCCGATCCAGGGTGTGGATCATCCTTATAGTAAACTTATGAGAGGACTAAGTCTCTGCTTGAGACTGAACCTCTTGGTTAACTACTCTGTGTTTTTAGTTAAAGTTTATATTCATACAGTACATATTTATTTCATACTCTGCTGCTATAACTTTGAAATATAATTTATTTTTAAAGCTACTTTGATAGTTAAACTCGCAAGTCTTTATACTTATTGTAAACCAGTAAGTTAGTTTCAAAAGTTAAATTAATCATAAGATTATGTTAACTGAGAACTAATCAATCTTTGAGAAACTAATTGAACATTTATAATCTGTATAAATTCACTACAGTTTAATTTGTTTTAGAAATTGGGGGATTTTAATAGAAAATGTTCTTAAACAGAAATTTTAATTGGAACTCAATTCTTCCCCCTCTTTAGTGTCCACTCCGACCAACATTTGGTATCAGAGGATTATTAATATCTTCTAAATTACTCTGTTTTCAACTGTGATTCTAGTTGTATTTTAAAGTTATTAAAATTTCTGTTATTTCTAAATTTTTATCTCTTTAAATATTGTTTATAATGGATAATAGACTTGAGGGTGCTGCTACTAACCGGCCACCTTTCTTTAATGGAAATAACTATGCTCAGTGGAAACTTAAAATGAAAATTCATCTAGAAAGCATGAGTTTTGATATTTGGACTGCTATAGAATATGAATACAAAATTCCCACTACTGATAGATCTACTTGGGATGAACCTACAAAGACTGCTTACAATAATAATTGTAAAGCTATGAATGCTTTGTACTGTTCTCTAGGAGATGAAAAATTCAACAGAATCTCTGCATGCAAAACTGCTTTTGAAATTTGGGATACCTTGGCTGTTTCTCACGAAGGAACAACTAATGTTAAAGAAATGAGATTAAACACTTATACTATTAAATATGATAATTTCAAAATGAGCTTGATGAACCTATTTCTGACATGTATCTCAGGTTCAATGAGATAGTAAACACAATGAGCTCATTCAGAAAGATTGTTCCTGCAAAAGAACAAATTATGAGAATACTAAGATGTTTTCCAGATAGATGGAGAGGTACATCCGTTTCAATTAGAGAATCCTGTGAGATTGGAGCACTGCCTGTCAAGGAGTTAATTAGTAAGCTGATGATGCATGAAGAAGAGCTTAAAGTAAATAAAGAAGAAGACGAGGAACCCAAAAGAAAATCTGTAGCGTTTAATACTACTGCCTTCAAGAGTGAAGACAAGGATAAGCTACAAATGGAGACTGAGAGTTCAACGAGTGAAAATTCAGAATCTGACAGTGATGCCGAGATGGCTCAAATAGCCAGGAGATTCAAGAAGTTTTATAGGAAAAAGAAATTCTTTAGGAAAACAAATTACAAAGGAAAGTATGATCAACAAGGAAAATGGAAAAAGGATTGGAAGAAGGATGACAGAACTAATGAAGTTGTATGCTATGAATGCAAGAGAAAAGGACATATCAAAGCAGACTGTACAAAGTTAAAAGTCAAAAAGAAATATGATTACAAAGACAATAAGTACAAGAAAGCCATGAAGGCTACCTGGAGTGCTTCAGAAGACAGCACTAGTGAAGCCGAATCTTCGGACTCTGAAAGGAATCGAGCCAACATGTGTTTCATGATAAATACTTCTGAGGTAACATCTTACACTCCTGTTTTAAATTTATATTATTCTAGAGATGATTCTGATTCGGAAAACATGTCAAAATCTGAACTATTTGAGTACTGCGATATGTTGGAAGAAACCTGTAATGAGCTTAAAGACAAATACAAAGGTTTAAAGAAACAGTATGCTTTATGTGTTAAGCATAAATCTGATCTTGATATAGAAAAGGAAAAGAATGCTCAACTACTAATGGAAAATGTAGAACTGAAACTGTCAAATGAGAAACATAGATAGGATTTAGAAAAATTCACAAATGGGAAGGATGATCTAACTCAAATGCTAGGAAAGAAAGTTGCACCTAGACATGCTACTGGTTTAGGATACCAACCAGGACAGAGACAGTTCACCAGAACCCGATTTATTCCATAGTTTGAAAAAAATATTGCTAGTTCCAGTTTTGGAAATTCATATGCCTCAACAAGATATTCATATGGTTATAGACCAAATAAAGTCTATCTTTCAAAATCTGTTACTTTTGTTAGTTGTATAAAACCAATAAAACAATTCTAGGTACCTAAAGCCCTTATTGCTAACCTATCTGGACCCAAGAAAATCTGGGTACCAAAGTCATTTTCTATTTAAATCTGTTTTATAGGAGACCTGCTTGAAGAGCTGTCACAAGAAGATATGGTATTTAGACAGTGGGTGCACAAGACACATGACTATAGATTCTTCTTGCTTCAAGAGCGTAATAATGGTTGATGGAGGTCATGTCACCTTTGGTGACAACTCTAAAGGAAAAATCATCGGCCTAGGCCAGATTGGTAACACTAACTCAGTATTAATCTCTAAAGTTTTATTCTTTGATGGACTTAAATATAACTTGCTTAGTATATCTCAATTATGTGACGATGGTTTCAATGTCAAGTTTGAAAATGACTCGTGTGATGTTTTTAACTCCAAAAATTCTTTAGTATTTTCTGCTCTACGGAATGAAAATGTTTATGCTATTGATTTAAATTCTTTACCCAAACAAAATATTTCTTGTTTGAATGCTTTTCATAAAAAATCTTGGCTATGGCACAGAAGATTAGGACACTGCAACATTCACTCACTCAGAAAACTGGCTTGGAAAAACATAGTTAGAGACTTACCTAAATTAGAATTCCCAAATGACAAAGTGTGTAATCCCTGTCAAAAGGGAAAACAACACAAAGTTTCTTTTAAATCAAAGAAAGAAGCCTCAACTTCTCAACCACTTTAGTTGGTTCACATGGATTTGTTTGGACCATCAAGAGTTTCTAGTTTAAATGGGAAGCATTATGTCTATGTCCTTGTAGATGACTTTTCTAGATATCCTTCGGCATACTTTCTAGCTCACAAAAGTGAAGCTTGTCCTTACTTTGTTAAATATTCCAAGTCTGTAGAGAACCTTAGTGCACTTAAGATTAAAACCCTAAGAAGTGATCATGGTCGTGAGTTTGAAAATCATGAGTTTGAATCTTACTTCTCACACAATGGCTATAGTCACAATTTCTATGCCCCTAGGACACCCCAACAAAATGGTGTAGTAGAAAGGAGAAACTGAACCCTTCAAGAAATAGCTAGAACCATGCTCAATGAATATGAATTGCCTATTTACTTTTGGGCTGAAGCTGTTAATACAGCTTGTTAAGTTATCAATAGAGTCTTGGTCATACCTGTTCTTAAGAGGACTCCTTATGAGGTGTGGAACCATAGGAAACCTAAGGTTAACTACTTCAGAGTTTTTGGGTGAAAAGTATTTATTCTCAATATCAAAGAAAATCTTGACAAATTTGCATCCAAGAGTGATGAAGGAATTTTTCTGGGCTACTCTATTTCAAGTAAAGCTTATAGAGTTTTCAATAAGAGAACCAAATGTGTGGATGAATATATTCAAATCAAATTCGATGAAACTGATCCACATGAGCCCAAAACCTCTCTTGAGAATATTGAAGAAGATTTGTCTATTCTGGACATTAATGATATATCTAAAGAACCTGTTATAAAAACATGCAGTTCTGGACTTTTTCCAGAATCTGCTTCTATTGAACCCGATCCTATAGATGAACCTGAAGTTTCTAGTCCAATCATTACCAAATCAACTATGATTCTAAAGAATCATCCTTTAGATGCTATTGTTAGTAATCATGATAGAGGAACACAAACTAGAGCTTCTCTAAGGAACCAGGTTGAACATCAAGCTTTTCTGTCACAACTAGAACCCAAAAATATCAATGATGCTATCAATGATGAATTTTGGGTAATATGCATGCAAGAAGAGTTAAATCAATTTGAAAGAAACAATGTCTAGGAATTAGTTGACAGACCCAAGGACACCTTGACAATAAACACAAAATGGGTTTTTAGAATAATGTTGATGAATCAGGAAACATAGTTAGGAACAAAGCTAGACTAGTTGCATAGGGATATAGTCAAGAAGCGGGTATAGACTATGGAGAAACTTTTTCACATGTAGCTCAACTGGTAGCTATTAGGATCTTACTTGCATATGCATCACATCTGAATTTCAAGTTATATCAAATGGATGTCAAAAGTGCATTTCTAAATGGTTTTATAATTGAAGATGTTTTTGTGGAACAACCACCAGGATTTACAAACCCTCATTTTCCAAATCAAGTTTTTAAACTTTCTAAAGATTTATTTTGTTTAAAACAAGCTCCAAGAGCTTGGTATGATAGACTCAGCAATTTTCTTATTTCAAAAGGTTTTACTAAAGGGATTGCTGATCCAACTCTTTTTATTAAAAGAATTTCTAAAGATGTTTTAGTTGTACAAATCAATGTTGATGGTATTATATTTGGATCTTCTAAACACTCTTTATGTACTGATTTTTCAAAAAGTATGCAAAATGAATTTGAAATGAGCTTAATGGGAGAGATTAAGTATTTTCTTGGTTTTAAAAATTTTCAAACTAGAGATGGAATTATTTTAAATCAAAGTAAATATACAAAAGACCTTTTTAAACGTTTTTTATTGGATATTATTAAAGACAATGATACACTTATGAGTACTACCTGTAAGTTGGATGCAGAAGAAGCTGGGAAACCAGTGGATCAAACCAATTACAGAGGTATGATTGGGAGCTTACTTTATCTTACTGCTAGTCGACCAGACATTATGTTCAGTGTATGTATGTGCGCTAGATTTCAAGCTAATCCTAAAGAATCACACTTACTGGCTGTTAAAGGATTTTTAAATATCTTAAGCATACTGTAAATTTAGGTTTGTTTTATCCAACAGGACAATCATTTGATCTAACTAGCTATTCAGATGCTGACTTTTCTGGATGTAAGTTAGAAAGGAAGAGCACATCTGGAACATGTCATTTACTTGGGAAATCCCTAGTGTCATGGTGTAGTAAGAAACAGAACTCAGTTGCATTGTCTACTTTCGAAGAAGAGTATATAGCTGCTGGTAGTTGCTGTGCACAAATTCTGTGGATGAAACACACTTTATTGGACTATGGATTTGAGTTTAAACATGTTTCAATTTACTGTGACAACACTAGTGCAATAAACATGTCTAAGAACCGTGTATCTCACTCTAGAACCAAACACATAGATGTAAGACATCATTTTCTGAGAGATCATTATCAAAAAAGTTATATTACTCTTGAATTTATTGGAACTGAACATCAGTTGGCCAATATTTTCACTAAAACTTTAAGTTCTGATAGGTTATGTTACATTAGGCATGAGCTGGGGATGATCAATTCTCACCGATGTTGAAATTCTCACTGATGCTGAAATTCTCACCGATGCTGAAATTCTCACCGATGTTGAAATTCTCACCGATGCTGAAATGCTCACCGATGTTGATATTCTCACCGATGTTGAAATACTCACCGATGTTGAAATTCTCACCGATGTTGAAATTCTCACCGATAATGAAATTCTCACCGATGAAATCCTCACCGATGTTGAAATTCTCATCGATGTTGAAATTCTCACCGATGTTGAAATCCTCACCGATGTTGAAATTCTCACCGATGTTGAAATTCTCACCGATGAAATTCTCACCGATGATCAATTCTCATCGATGCAATGTTTTAAAATGTCTACCGCCAAGAATATGAATCTTTTTCTTTTTATTTTATTTTACTTTATTCGTTTATTTATGAATCCTACGTGATAAAACTAAGCCTAAGCTGCTTCTCACTCCACCGGACCCAAAACCTTTCACCTTTGAATCTTAGATCCCTAATCGACTGAGAACCCTAAATCCGCGATGGAAAAAACCAAGATTCCTGCCAGCCGAGATGACAGTGTAGAGCCTAAAACAAAGAAGCAGAAAGTTCAGCAAGAAGCTAGTGGAAGTAATGTCAGAACTAGGTCGGGAAAGCGTCCAGTAAACCCTCATTTGCAGAATAGAGATATTGTGATTGAAAAGGAGCTATGCGTAGATTGGCTGCTACCAAGCAAGTCGTTGGTGCTTGAAATTCTGGAAGATCAGAGATGGGTAGATTGTTTTTCAAATAACAATGGACCCTACTACCCGAAGTTAGTGAAACAGTTCTACGAATTCGTAAGCTTCGAGAAGTCGGAGAATGATAATCGGGTAAGTTATTTTTTAAATGGAAAGAAATGTCGTTTTCTTCAGTAGAGTGGGAAGAATGTTTAAAAGTCCCGCATGAAGGTGTATTCGGGTATGTCTCAAGAGAAATTCCACCTACCAGTAACATCTTTGACTATGAGACCGCTTTAAAAGAACTAACGGGTAATGGAAGTCAAAGGCAAGTGGTTGCTACTGAATTGGATGGAGAGAACAGATTTCTTTTCAAATTTGTTCAACATGTTTTGATACCGAGGAGAGGAGATTTTTCTAATCTGAGATATCAAGATATTTATCTTCTACATCTGTTAAGACATGGTGTGAAAGTTAATCTGTGCAGACTGTTGTTGAGTCAAATGGAAGACATGATTAGGCCAAAATCAACAACTAATGCTTTATTCATTGCCAAAATGATCTCTGTGATGATAAACATGAAAGGGATAGCCGAGTCTCAGGATGAGACAATTGTAGTTAAGAATAACTTTTGTATCACTACTACAGTTTGTAAGTACATGAAAATCAATTGGAACCCGTGGAAAGGAGAATGGGTCAGTGATGACCAGAAGGTGTATGATAAATTTAATCCTGTGGATTATCCTTCAAGGCCAAAGGATAAAAGAGATCCAGGTTTAGGACCTGATGAAGAGGAACCTGAGTACTGTGATGAGTCAGAAGAAGAAGAAGAGGAAGAAACTCCTATGGATATTGGAGGAGATCCAGACTTGCCCCCAAGTCCTGTTACTGAGTTTGTATACTCAAGAAAAGGAAAAGTAGAGGAAGTGTTATCTATTCATGAGGAATACCAGCCAGTTCCTCAGCAAGAATGAGAAAAGGAGAATGTATCTGAATCGTCTGATTCTGCTAGGTTGAGTCTGAGTCCATTGATTGGAAACTCAGTTGTGCCTACTGCTGAAGTAGAAAAAGAAAGAGAAGAAGCTATACCTTTTCCAGAAAATCTCCTTACTGCTGCTGAGATGGAAGTTGTTGTGGAAGATTCTGATGAAGAAAGACCAGCAGAGAATGTAGTTGTTGTACATAAGAATGCACCCATTGAGGGGGAGCATCATTCCAATCTTGGAAATGTTACAGTGGCTGTTGAGATTGAATACTGGGTAGAAGACCCAGGTTTTATAGTCTGTGGTTTGGATTATCCTGATCCGGATAATGAAGTATCCTTGAATAGACAAAAGATCAGCTATGACATCAATTCTGAGTTATTACCTGATGATGTGGCCCGAGTACATGATTTAGATGTGCTGAAAGAAAATCTCAAAGTCAGTTTTGTAGAAGAAGTAAAGACAATGGAATCTTTTCTAGTATCCTTGATTCAATCAGTCCTGAATGATTTAGTAGTCAGTTTAGCTTTTGCAAGAGTATCTACTACAGTTGCTCCTACTGATTTTGTTACAAAGTCTGATCTCGAATCCCTGAAGCCTGAGCTGAAAGAATCCTTCAGTGCCTCAGTTGCTGAGATGAAGCACTGTTTTCGTGAAGAAATGAAGTTGTTATAACAATCTCTTGAGCTTTCTCTTGGTTTCAATATGTCAACTTTTATGGGTGAGCTAATGGAAGAATTCAAAGAGTGCCAGACCCAATCTTCTAGAATAGAAGCAGATCTTGAAGCCTTAAAGAAGTCTGTTACTGCTTTAGATTCTTACATGATCTCAAAGCCTCAAGCTGATAAGGATTTAGCCTACGTGAAAAGTGTTGTAAGCCAAATGGTCTCAGTATTTGAAGATTTAAAATCTTCTATAAAGGATCATGTTAAAAATCAGGACTCTCAACTGCAAACTCTGATTAGTGGTTTGACCAAAAGTTTCAAAGAAACTGTATCTTTCTCAGTTGGTCCTCTAGCTTCAAAACCTGCATTTGATTTGAATCAATTACGAGCTATGATGAAGGAGGAGTTTGGTTCTATTTCAACTAGTGGCTCTGTGGACTCTTCAGATCTAAGCTGAATAGTGATTTCTACAAGAGATTTAGTCAGGGAAATAGTGAAAATCGTCCACGACCATATTAAAGAGGCCTCTGCCTCTCAGGAGGAAATCAAGAACAAGGTGGATTATTATTTCCAAAGGATTTTTACCAAGCAACAACTGAACAATCATTTCAAGCTGATGTTGGAAAACATGAAGTTACCCCCTGTAACTCAAGCCTTCTGAGAACATGTGAGCAAGATAAGGCAGTTGACTCCTGCCTTAGAAAAATTCCTGGAGAACAAAGATGATTTTATATCTGCTATGGAAAGAGGAGGATGAATCATAATGGATTTCAGAAATCTGTTGCTGCCCTTTTTGCATGTTGATGCCAGACCAGTTATTGTCCCTCCTGCCTTGCATGCCTCTGCCTCTACTGAGTCTCCCATCCAGATGACTCCTGCTCAGGCCATTAGAAGCCTAACACCTATGATCACTCAAAAAACATCCCCATACAGGCCAGGAACTGTATCAGTGGCTCAGCCTCCTGTGATCATTTCTGTAATTCCGAAGCCCTCACCCACATCCTCACCTCCTGCATCCTCTTCTGATCCATAAGGAAGATCTCATGTTGAAGATCAGGATTGCTAAAGTGGCCAGGCTGTTTAATAGGAATTTTTTTTTATTTTTTTTCCTTTTCTCTTCTGTTTATGTATGTTTTGTCTGGTCTAATACAAATGCTTTTCTTTACACTGTCTCTGTTTATCAGTTTTCTATGTCTTCTTTCCCACTTTTTGATTATCACAAAGGGGGAGAAAATTATAAAGAAAGGGGGAGAAAATATAAAGAGAGGGGGGGGGGGAATATCAAAGGGGAGAAATTTGAGCATTTGCTACTTTTCTTACATTTCCTTCTATGGTACCAATTCTTTCAAAGCTTATCTCTGATACTATTGTTTTTAATACTTACTATGATAATTTTTGATCTATCTCATTCTATTATTATATCCTCTATTTCCTCTGATACTGCTTTCCTTGAGAAATTCAAATATAAATGTTATATTCTCTTATACTATATTCTCACTATTTTTGGTCATATCATAAGTTGTGATTATCAAAAAGGGGGAGATTGTTAACCTCGCCTGTTTTGATAATCCCAATTATGTGTCCATATATTATTCTATTCTCAATTACTGTTGATCTACATTTTAATTCTTTCAAATCAGTGATCAAGTTAATAATAATGTTTAAATAATCTCTGATTTATGTTAATCTCGATTATCCTTGTTTATACAAGCATTGAAACAGTTCTAAGTCAATTAGATGTGGTTTGCATAAGACACAGAGAGCTACCGCTAGCCAGAGCTACCGATAGCCAGAGCTTCCAATAGCCAGAGCTACCGATAGCCAGAGCTACCGATAGCCAGAGCTACCGATAGCCAGAGCAACCGCTGCACAGAGGTACCGATGCACACAGAGCTACCGATGCACAGAGCTACCGATGCACACAGAGCTACCGATGCACAGAGCTACCGATAGCCAGAGCTTTCGATGCACATAGAGATACCGATGCACAGAGCTACTGATGCACAGAGCTACCGATAAGAGCTACCGATAAGAGTTTGAAGAGCTACCGATGGAAGATCCTACACCAAGTCAACCGTACACATCTACAAACAAACGGCTACCTATAATGAACTCGACACTATTTGTTTATTATACTAACAGTTACATTTGTTACTTTTGAAGAATTTAATGTTATTATTTGATTTATGTTTCCATTTCTGGAAACCGTACCAAGTACGATCAAAAAGCATAACCATTCCTTCTTCTCAGAAATACAAAAAAAAGGGGCATAAAACGGACATTGTGTATGTATCAAAAAGAGAGAGACAATAGACTTGAAGAGATTGAGCACACAGAACACACTTGCGATCATGCTCAAAACGTGCCAAGAACAACTGGAGAACTTGCACTCACCAGACTACTACCCTTCAGAACATAGAGCATACATCGAGCAATCTATGCTAAAGAAGAACTATGCAGAACTCCTCAATCTTTGAGCCGATAAGCAAGCTGAACCTGGAAGTCAAGGAAACAGATGATACTCGGTTTTCCAGACAAAAACCAGAAGAAGACTCAGAACGAATTCTAATCAACAAAAGGAGTCAAGAGCTGCACGATGATCACTAGAGCCTTTTCTAATCTCTAAATCTTTATCTCTGTGATTTACTTTTTACATTACGAGCAGTGTGTGTTATCTGTTGTATTTTACACACACACTGTCTCCTGAACCTTAACTGGAGGATTTGTAAATTCTCACTCACTATCTTTTCATTCATTTTCCCACTGTGCATTGTGGTAGAGGTCGTGTGTGACCTGGACAGCTGGTTTCTGTTGTCTTGTTTCCCACGAATAACAGTGGTAGAGGTCTTGGACCTGGACAGTTGTAAACTGTTGAACCCCGATCCAGGGTGTGGATCATCCTTATAGTAAACTTGTGAGAGGACTAAGTCTCTGCATGAGACTGAACCTCTTGGTTAACTACTATGTGTTTTTAGTTAATGTTTATATCCATACAGTACATATTTATTTCATACTCCACTGCTATTACATTGAAATATAATTTATTTTCAAAGCTACTTTGACAGTTAAACTCGCAAGTGTTTATAATTATTGTTAACTAGTAAGTTAGTTTCAAAAGTTAAATTAATCATAACATTAAGTTAACTGAGAACTAATCAATCTTTGAGAAACTAATTGAAACTTTATAATCTGTATAAATTCACTACAGTTTAATTTGTTTTTGAAATTGGGGGATTTTAAAAGAAATTGTTTTTAAACAGAAATTTTAATTGGGACTCAATTCACCCCCCTCTTGAGTGTCCACTCCGACCAACACATAGGTTAGTGAGCAGTACCTCGGAGTCGTGACAGGTCCACTGTACACTCCAGAGACGGAGCTCTTCAGCAGTTACGGTTTCGATAATGAAAATCCTGGTTGAGCTGAATCTTTTGACCTTTAAGTTTACCTCATGATTGAGATGGGTTACTTGATAACATAGGCATATGTATGGGAATATATCTAAGTAGAGGTTATCTGTTGAGATCTTCTTTGTGGTTATACTTGTTGGTTTAGTGAGACATTGAGGGTCTCGGGGTCCCTACTGAGTATCGTTATACTCACCCCTACACGGGATATTCCCGCACCTCGTTGTGTTGGTTGCAGACGACTGGCAGTGCTGACGGAGGACGAGTGTTCGAGGACTGGACGGTACCCAGAGGTGGACTACACGAAGAGTCAGTACCCGGAGGTGGACTACGCGACGATTCAGTACCCGGATGTGGACTACACGATGAGATGACACACGGAGGAGGTTGGCGGATGATAGTGTGGAAGAGGCTATCTATACCTACCCTTCAGGTAGGATCTTTGGTGGACGACCAAGAGCTGCGCCATCTGTACCTACCCTTCAGGTAGGATCCGAGGAGGACGACCCAGGAGCCTCTTCCATCCTTCCAGCTGTAATCTTTTCTGTTATACTTGTTCAGTTGTAGTTGTACTTTCTTTTGGGTTTGTATTCTGGCCCATTTACTATTCATAACAACTCTTGTACTTAGTGTTTACTTTTTCCGCATGCTTACAATGTGGCGCTTGTTTCCTTTTATAAAGGCAATGCCTTCCCAGTTATCGGGATTTACGCCTTCGGTGCTAGTCGCCAGCCCCTGGCCTATGGAAGGCGGGCTTGGGGTAGTCACGACACGGGCCCCGAGGACGGGTCGTGACAATCCATATCATATGTAATCTAGAAATATATTTTCAACTAAAAATACCATCTAGGATTTCCATTTTCCCATGGCGGTAATGTGTTGATAATTAAAAATAATTTATCTACTCCAACCATCTTCATTAATTTATATTCTTCTATTTATAGGATAATATATAAAAATATCATATATGATCAGCATATATGTCACACCACTCCTTATAAATAAAATTCCTTAATATTATTAATGAAATAAATTCGGATGTTAACTCCAAATTTAGATTCTAGTAAATTTTCTCCAGAGTCATCAATTTGAATATGGAGGTATCTACCACAATATCATTCTTTATTAGAATCATTTCTTACACATTCTTTGATTCATCAAATTATATTATAAGAATTTCCCCACTATAGGGTATTGTGATATCATTATCACTTTTCAACATTAGCATTACCTCCACGAAATTTTATTTATATTTATACATATAATATAACATAATCCCATTCCATGTTAACCTTATAAATTCAATAGATAGTCATGAGTTATCTAGAAAAATTTACCAACATTTTCAATATAATTCCAGAAAAATAAAGATCTCAGTCATATTGGTTATGTTGGGAAAAAGATAAATAACTTATTCCATTGATGGATACATTGTTATTCAATCAATTGAGGTTATATAACACAAAATTAACATTTTTTAATCCATATTCATATTTTTTTAAATTTTTCATATAAATCCTCGTTACATATGGTTAACCATATAATCCATAGGGGATCTTCATTCCAATATTTTGTCGTATAATATATATGAATATTTCATTTAAAAGGGACTACAAAATGACTCATATAATATAAAAAAATTATTCATAAAATCTAGGAAGATAGTAGGGGAAAAATAATACCAAACGACATCAATATAAATTTATAATACAAATACATCAAATAAATTTATATCATAGATATGTCTTAACCCTTGACACATAACAAATTCAATATAGATCGATGATAATTAGTCATAATTTATTAACATCTTAACAATTAATAAAAAAATTCATCAATAACAGGTAAATTATACTAATTTAGTATTGAGATCTAATTATGATACCAAAAATCTATAAATATGCTCATTGGTTTGTAATTTATCATTATAATATTCTGCTAGTGATAAACATTGTGATAGAAATGGTTATATAAAATTGTTATCAATATTTTCCTAGAGTTTCCTAATTAATTCCACTAACTAAACCAACACCATTATAAATAGAGTAATTTAAATATGTGTTTAATTAGATATGAATTCTATTGAAATAATGTAATTTTAATTCAGATAATGTTGAGTTAACTCTTTCTAAGAAATGTAAAACATTTCTCATAAAATTAGTATATTATTTATTTTGTGTTTCTTCCCTACAATAAATGATATATGTCAAATTTTTATAGAATCAAGAACCTTGCAAATGACGTAATTTGTTTTTTGTTTAAATTTAACCCCATATTGAATGGTAATCAAATGGTGTTTCATAATACAAAATGTGAATTCTCTTCTTAGAAACATGAGATGATATTTATATATATAAGAAAATTCAATGAAAAAATTAGAACCAAATTATATTGAATGATAAAAAATATTTCCATTGAGAACATTCCTAGAATCATCAACTTGAAATGACTAATATATTGTGACGTGATCATCATTAAATCTAGGGTTTTTACTACTACTTCAAAATATAATAATTTTGTTGGTAATGATATACCCTTACAATAATATCATCACATATAAATGATGGGGTTAGAAATTGTTTCAAATTTGAAAATAATTATTTTAATGTTTAACATATGCATACTATTTAGAAATTCATTATCACTCAAAAATTTAAAATATTGATAACATGGTTTTATACATTTTTTGTAGGCATATGTTGTAACTACCATCAGTCATCATTAATAAAACCGTTATTTATGAAAATGTTATAAAAATGGAAATAAACATTGAAATTATCTCTTTAGAGTGTCGGTGGGTACTGATTTGGAAATTTTAATTTATATGAAACTATATATAACATATTACCAAAATTAAAAAAATCAATTTCCCACAGGAACTCTATCCACACATAAAAGATTTACGAAATCCCATTTTGAATATTTATTACACGATTCATTCCAAATGAATGAGATGAATAAAAGATCATCTCATTTCATCTAAGGATTTTATAATATAATTTCATTTGAATACCACCAATTTTTCTTAATTAAATAACGATATTGTAGGGTGTTTTCAATATCCATTTCAACAAAAATTCGACATCATAATATTTCTCCCAGGATAATAATGTATATTATGTAAGACACCAAAAAGATACCTTGTTTTATGCCACTAAATCATAGATTAATATTAAAATAATATACGATTATTATACATGAAGAGAATCCAGTACATCCTTAAAAATTGTTATCATTGGTACAAAAAGATATATCAAAATAATGACTACACTCAAACAATACATTCAAATTATTAATATGAAAAATATTTGGAATGTACATATTGAATAATATACCCTTTATCATTTCCCACTCCATGTTATCAATTTCATCATATTTCATACTAATGTCGATATGATAATATATTAACTCTCTTCCACTTCAAAATGATGAAAAAACAGGATATGTGATTCATTTTCCATGAATAATAGAAATGGATATAACTTTTCAATTATACATATCCATATTATAGAATTTATTGGATTAGTAGACTCACTATATGAATTTTGACAATAATGTTGGAAGGAGTGAAGAGAATATTATTCCCTTCAATGGTCATTTGGAAGCTCAACATAATTAATGGTATTAGAATGTTTCATAATTGTATAAAAGAAAATTCTTATTACAGATAAAAAAATTAATTTGATCATGATGAAAATTATTTATTTTTCCATCACATTGAGTTTTAGTGAAATTCATTCTTTTTCAATCTATTACATGATACCACCCAACATATTATGAGAAATAACAAGAAATTATTGTAAATCACATATTCCTTGAAATAATTAACAGGTTTTCCTAAGAATGGTATATTTAATTAAATATATGAACACATAGGTTTATTAAAGGTCATTTTATATTAAAATACTTATTAATTATTCTTATTGAAATTGTGAATTTACCATTTAATACATGTATATGTGGTCAGAAATTTTTTAGTAAATTTCCACTCTCTATTCACCAAAATGAATTTTGTTTTATAAATTAACAAATGTTGTCATAGTTACCACCACTTTATGAATCTGGTGGTCAAAGGATTAATATTAGTAAATACTAGTGTTAAAAAACCCACACACATAAAAGGGTTAACAATGTATCCTCATAATAAGAGATATAGGGAAGTTCAAAGATTATATGTAAGGAAATAAAACTATGTTACATTATCATAGAACATTGGTGTAATTGAATATGTGTATATATAAGAGAAACATAAACAATTATATTAAACGATTGAGTTCATTGATAACATGAAATTGAATTATCTCTGTAAATTTAATGGATCGAAATCCATATATTTATAATGATCTACATGTCCACCAATTCAAAATTAATCTACCTTATTAAGATAATGAAAATCTGATTTTATTTTTCTTAGTGTTGGGATATTCTCTTACTATCTTGAGAATATATGGATATATACATACTTTATGTGTTCTGATTTCATTTAAAAAAATCCTTCCTCTTGTTTTTATTTGATCGATTTCTAATACATTTCATTCAAAAAGAAATTGATGTACAAAAATGATGTTTTTTGTTATTAATGAAATTAAGGTTACATTTATCAAATTGTATGATCCATAAAATAAGGATAATTAATTCGACTTATATTATGTTAATATTATAAAAAATGGATTGTATAGATAATCCATTGCACATAAGTCATCGCATGGTGATGTAATTAATTAATCAGTAAAACCTCATAAAATTTTCAACATATTAAATTTAATTAATGATAATACTTATAAAACATTCTAAAAGATCATTATCCAATGAATTATAATTAGGATTCTATAATTTCAAAAATGAACATACCAACATTCTCTCAAACAACATCATGTAGCTCATTATCCTCACATTCCAAATATCTAGATACCTTTATCATGCATTCTCTTAAAACATGGTAATAACCACAAATAACATAGAATCATATTGAAAAAATTCATGCTTACTTATTACTCAAATAAAAAATAGTCATTTGGATATATACGTTAAATCTAAAAATGTATTCAACTCCATCAATGGTATAGTAAACTGCTTTTTTGAAAAACCATTAATCAATTCCATGGTAGTTATTACTATAAAACATATTTTTTTTAGATAAATCATATTTTTATCCCTAAATCATTTTCTCAATATCATGAACAAATTAATAGATATCATTTAGTAAATATTTTCTTCAAATGAAGTTAATGTTTCCCCTAATTCATTTATCTGGGTCATTAGTGTCATTCATCATATGATCTAATTTCCTTAATAAAATGTTTAGGAAATAAAATATATATATATTTTTTTAAAACATTAAATGGAAATATCATTAATAAATTAAATTTACAACATTTTTAATGGATCCATTCATAAAATAAAATTTACCTCTCTAATTAATTTTTTATAACTGTTTATTTTTTACCTTCATCCCATATATACTTCTGAGGTATATTCCCCTGATTCGTGGAAAATGTGTTTTCCTAGAGCCCCATTTCCCTATAGTTGAAACAAAAAATAGTTTTGTTTTCATTATTACCTTGATGTATTTCCATGGTGACCAATTTATATTCATTATAAATAAATAATAATCACATCAAAAATTCACAAGAGTGATTCTATTCATAGTTATCATATATAGGAAAATCAGATTTTCGTTATCCCCTTTATAAATGTTTATAATACTCTTATTTTTATGATAACATTTTAATATAGAAGGATTTTATAATTATTTTTTCTCTTGATTGAACAAAAAAACTATTTCATCTTATAGAGGGAATGATTGAGAGTAGAGACTCCAACTATGAAATGAAATAATCAATTCAAATAAATGACCAACATTCCACCCCATGAAGCTTTTGAAATCCATATAATAACTAAAAAACCATGTATTGATATATTAATTCCCTGAGTCACTATATTAACCATTTTTAATTTTTCAAATAAACATTCTATTCATCTAAACATTTTATAAAAAGGGAAATATTTTTCAAATAATGCATCCTTTAAAACATTCCATTCCATATGTAAAATTAACTCTCCATATATAGTATTTTTTATCAATGAAAAATATTTATCCATATCACCATTGATGCAATACATTAAGACTATATCGTATTTTGTTTCACAACATCACATCACCATAAAAACAATTTTCTAGGACTTAATCATTTTATGTTGTCTTATTGGATCACTAGGACCAACAAATGATGGGGTCCTCTATAAAATAATGTTATCAAACAGAAATTAATCTGGATGCAAAATAGGGTTCTTTATCTGGGAAATGTCATTTATCATAGCATAATTATGATTCCAAAAAATGTCCACAATATTATCAGCTCCATCACATACTATTTTCGATTCCTAAAATGTTCAAGATGTACCTTAGCCATGAGTATTTATTCCCTTCTTCTAACCGTGTTTCATTACTAAACAATGGATAACTATATTATTTCAAAAAATTATGAAATTTAAATCATAATTTACACATAAAAATATAGTTTAGCATTTATAATAAATTAAAATTAATGAATTTTTAATATCATCATAATAAAGAATTTTTTCTTTGTGTATATTATTGTTTTCAAATCTATTATAATTGGATATAATGAAAATGTTAATTATCCTATGGATATGCTCCATATGTGTCAAACTAGGTGTGAAAGAAGTCATGATTTCATTCACAATGTGACAATCATTTTATCACCAAAATGACCTTTTGGTGTCAATACCACTAGGTACATTTATTCCAAAACCATGTACACTTGTAGTATACATACATGTTAATATTCCTATAAAACACCTCATAATCTCAAAATTTAAAAATATTTAGAATATTCCCCTAGACTGGTCTTCAAATAAAATCAATGTTATATTATCCCAAATCTATGATTATTAAAAATCTAGTTTCCAAGGATTTTATAAAAAATCACCAATATAGAGTGTAATGAAACCAAATGTAGTATCCAAAATTTATGTATTACATTATTAAATTTAAATAAAATACAATTAATTGCATAATTAAGTATAGAATAATTTTACAGTATTAGTAATAAATATACATAATTTAGTGTTAAATTATAATTAAATATATAAATTACAAAATATATTTTTTAATATAAATAAATTATTCCCTCTATTATATCAGTGAATATAAAAAATAGTACACTTCTTGGGTTCCTGGGGAATGAAAAAAATAAGTATGAGCTCAAATGTTCAATAAAGTCAAATACAATAGAAGATATCATGAATAATAATCATAATAAATATGTAATGGTATTTAATTAATCACATTATAGTTAGAAAATAACATGATAATAATATGGTAGGAATAAAATAATAACATGTATTTCGATATAAATAATAACATGATCATGGATATATAACCATTGATATTATATGTAATTGATAAATAACATGGAATATCAATAACTGAATTTATAATTACTAAATAAATAATGCAAAACATTTGAAATTTTAGGTTATATATTTAATATAGTTAATTGAAATATCATTATCAAGACGATACAAATATCTGGGTAAAACAATTTCTTATTTAGGCAATAGATTTTTCTCAAGAGACCTACTGATGCATCGAGGGTCTATATAATGATTGAGTTACATGAATCACATGAAAAATTCATTGAATTATTAATAAAAAGGGGAGAAACATGGATAACACAACCATTCATTTCGAAAAACTATCAAATGAATGGTTAATTCCTTCCCCAATCATGATGTATAACTATAAACCACCTAGAGTAATATGGTGAATGAAATAAAAATAAGAAATCAAAAGAAAAATGACCATAGATCATCTATATTATCTAAATGGATTTCATATATACAAATTTCCCATATGTATAATAAGTAAAAATAAATGGTTGGGATAATTTAATAATTGAAATACCATAAAATTTTATTTTATATAATTCTAGTGGAAAATATCATATATATTTTGAAAATAATTTTTAATGTCCTTTCCATTGAAAATCACATTTAAATGTTTTCTCAATAAAATGATCATCTTAAAGATTTTATGAAACATTCAAAAAATTATGTTCATTATATTGGCTAATTATGTTAAATATTTAAAATAAAAATCTAACATTCCTATTGCACATTAAAACAGTTTGCACAATTCCTTGTTTAAAAAACAAAATGAGGATTTATGTCATATTTTTTTATAAAAAACAAGAATTGTTTGAAAATTAATTAAGAATAAATTAAAACAACATTGAAACTATTAAAATGTTGGAAAATTAAAATTTTAAATTATTTGGAAAAAGGTAAAACTAAATTCATTAAATAATTTTTATAAAACATGGTTTTGGAAGAAAATCGATTTCTAATCGAAGGAAGAAATGATATAATATTTTCATAAAAAATGATCTCACCCAATTTTTTTTAAAAAGATGAAATATTTAATATTATATGCAAATATCGTGACAAAATTGGGGATAATAAAATTCAATAGGTTTTTAAAGATATTTATAAATAATATATTTCCACTAAAATTCAAGAATAATCAATCCTTATTAAAAAGATGATGTGAAATAAACCATTAAACTGATTTAAAAGTTGATGTGAGGAATAATTAATTAATAATTTAAAACATTATGTTTCCCAACTTTAAAAACATATAAATAATGTTCAAATAATATATAATACAATCATAATTAAATAAACTAATGATATTATAATTATATAATCAATGAAGTATATGAATAAACAAATGAAAATATATGGAGTATAAAATCCCTAACCTCACGTTTCCATTTGATTGAATGTTTCTAGATTCATTTATAGTGGTTTTAGACATTATATTATCTTAAAAAAGTTACATATTAATATTTTTAATATCCTATATGAGGCTTTTATGTCATATTATTAATCATTCATTAATAATAATTCAGTATTTTAATTGATCTCGGTTCGAAATGAATTGTTTTCTCATGCAATTTTCTTTGTTAAATAATGTTAAATGCATATATTATTTTATTATATAATATATTTATTATAATTAGGGAATAAGTATCATATTTATAGATAAATTATTTTTTACACCCTATCTTGAAATATTGTTTTGAGAAAGGAACAATGTTTTCATCATGGAGACAGTAGGTCATATGTACTAATGATTAATGTTTATAACATTAAATGATGACTATGGAATGGATTTATGTTATATTTTACCATTAAAAAATATTATCATATTATATATACTATACAATATAATTAAATTTATCATCTGTGTGGTTTGGTTATGAAAAGATAGTCACATTCTTTCGTGAAGGAGATCGTAACACCCCAGGTAAATAAAGAATATGAAATTTTTATATTTATCCATATTTGTGAATAAAATATTAATATTACTTTAAAGGGGATGCTATGCTCGATGGCATACCCAATACGCAACAACGATTTTCTTGGGAATCTTACGTTTCACTCTAATAAAAATAATAATATTATTTTAAATGGTAGTTAACGCCTAGTCGTTGTAATGGCGGGAATGAAAATAAATAACTACAAAATTATTATATATGTTTGTCATATATTTTTACTCTTTACAATAAATGTTTGGGGATTAAAAATGCGAATGAATCCAATTTTAAGCGTAAATATTCTAATATACATTAAAAGGTCGATTAACAGCCTTTTGATGGCGAACCTCTTTTAAATAAACTTTTTGAAAATTTTATGTGTTATATTTGACAAAATAAAATTCTTCTATAGAATCGGGACATCAAAATTTACATTGTGTAAATTTTTGGTATTTTTTCGATAAAGTTCATTTTTTAATGAATAATGAAAAATGTTGTATTTTAATTCAAAACCACTTTTTAATCATATTTATTTATATGATTAGATTATATTTTCAATTGGTTTTAATTTTCAATTAGAATATATTTTTACCATTTAATCCAATTTTGGTCATTAGAATTATTTTCACTTTGAAATCGCACTTAAACTAGTGTCAATCATTTGATACATTTTTGTTTTCATAAAAACACGCTATTTGTTTTGACAGCGGGAATTAATTATTAAATTAATTAATTCAACTTATATGTTATTAATTTTGTAAAATAGAAATCATTTTTGAATTCGGAATATCAAATATAGCTTATGGTGAATTTTTGGTAATTTTCTGAAAAACTTCAATTTTTGATGAATAGTGAAACCAGTAAGTGGTACTTATAAAAACTGATTTTCTATTTAAATGAAATTTTTCCATCATTGTGATTTGAATTTCAAAAATCAGACATACATGGTTGTCATTAGGAAGTAAAATGTGGTTCAATGGGATTAGAATAATTTTTTGGTGAATATTAACTTTTATGTTCTTAATCGCGATTAGAGGTAATTAGTGTAATTTAAGGTAAAAATAAAGTTTTAATAAAATGAAATGACCTAGAAACATGTTCTACCCTCATTGGATGTGTCATTTCCGACCAAGAAAATCCATGGGTCAACATGGGGACCCCATGGAGCCACTTTGGTTGGAAAATGACATAAATACCTTTTTATGTAATGTTAAAGTAAAAATGACACAAACATGAGATGTTTTACTAAAAAAATTTTACATGGGGTTATACAAGTCATATTTTTTACTATAAATAGTCATTGAAAATCTAAAAAGATTTCCTACATCATTGTATTTTTTTTATAATTTTTAGACATTAAATAAATTAAATTATTGATGACAGCATGATCATGCAGCGATGACATCATTATTTAACGATTTAAATAAAATGGAAAGATAATGAAACATCTAAGACCTACACATGTACAAAACCTATTAGATGGGTGTATTTAGAACCCTTATCACCTTATACTCTAAAAAAATCAATGTGGGACCATTAAAATCCGAAACTCATTCTAAAATAAAGTAACATTTCTTTACTTTCCAAGAGTGCCCCTCCTCTCCTCTTATAAAAGGCCCCCACCTCTACCTCCTTACCCACACATCCAAAGCCTTTTCCTCGGCCAAACCCTGACCATTTTGTCTCTACACATACCTCTCTAACTCCTTTAAGCCTCACTTTGGGCAGAAGTCTTCTTTAAGGAAGCCTTTTAGCTCAAACCAAAGAGAGTTACCCGATTTTAAGTTAATGTCTTCACTTGAGTCCTTTTGTTTTATTTTGCTTCTCCAACCCCCTAAACTCTTTTTATTCATTTCTTTTGTAACAACTCTAGTATCTTCAATATACTAGTATGTTGTTATAAGAATTATTAGAGCTACACTTACACACACCATCGTCTAATGGTTAATGAACATATTGTTTCTCTGGTTGGCGATTTTCTGCCTCACGAAACGATGATTGTTCAACATTCTTCTAACACCTTCAAAGGTGGCCATTAATATGACACTATATTTATATATGATATATAATATTTTTATGTTTTACATAAGCTTATATATTTTTAATTTATGGCATACCTTTATGGTTTCCACTATGGGTAAACGCGATATCTTCATTTAAGGAAGTGCGGACTACCGCCCCCTCAAAGTGATTTGATTCGTTAATACCATATGTGGTACGTATAAAGGATATATTTAAGGATATTATATATGATAACATACTGGAATTAAAATACTATTATGTATCATTATGTTTTAATTCCATTCAATATGAAATAGAAATGGAAGTAGCGTTCATGCGTCCATACGGATTACCGTCTCCATGAACGGTACATTTCATTTCTTATCTCAAAATGTTATAAACTATTATAGGTATATATATATATTGGATATATATGCAATATATTACATCTAAATTATGGATATCATTCTAGAATTATAACATATATATATATATATCTCATTTTGTTTTAATTCCATTAATATGACAAAGAAAAAATGAAAGTAGCGTTCATGCGTACGTATGGCCTACGGTTTCCATGAACAGTGCTTTTCGTATTTTATCTCCAAATGATATGGAAGAGTATAAAATGAATATTTACTAGATATATATTATATTTTATTCATTAATAATATTCTGGAAATTATTTACTTATAACTACTTGGACAATCATTTTTCAAACAAGTTCATTTTTGACTCATGTACCAAACATCGGCAAAAACGTCTGATATGAACTAACATTATTAAACACTTATTATAACATTAAAATATGTGATATTAACTGAATAATAATCTTTATAGGATTTCCTTAATAAATTATAAATTGACCAAAGTTTATTATTTACGAATATAAAGAAACAAATAAGACAACTTCGACTTGAGGTAAGGGATCCTACTCCTCTCTTTCTTTTTAAGTACACTCTTTTATGTCATTCCTTTTAAAGCTCATATTTCTTGTTATTGGGATGTTATTTTATATTACTCTTACTGTAATTTTTATGTTAATATGATTAGAGACCCTATTCTCTCTCATCAATCCATTTTGGATGTTTTAAGTGGCGTCGTTAGGCTGTCGAGTTTTCGTAAGGGATTTTTCTTCACACTTTTATTCCCGTGAGATTTATGCTACATTTGCCACAGTTTTCTTTGAGTGGTGTATGTACTGTCGATTATTTTACTCATTGTGTAATATACTTTCATTTATGAGTATTTACATCAATGTTGTATTGTCCTTCTTTCACAGGGTACATGTCTCGAAAGATACCCATGTCGGTAAGGGAACCGTTCACCCACCTCTTTTTAAAAGACTTCTTTAGTTATGTCTTTTAATTCACATACTATTATGTTGGGATATGTTCTTCTATATCCTTATTGAATTAAATTTTATGTCCATGTGATGAGATACCCTTTTTATCTATTATCAACTCATTTTCTAAATTTTGTAGTGACGCCATTAGGCTGTCAAATTTTTGCAAGGGACCTTCTTAACCGAAGTTTGATTCTTTGGGATAAACTTGTACTCCTTGAATATGTCGTTCTATAAATATTTTTGAATAAACTCTGATTGTTTTACACATAATATCCACTTATATTTTGTGTATTCATTTTTCACAAATAATTATGTAATTGATTTATCCATAATTCAAGTCTACCATCAAAGTATGGGACTTCGTATCAATCTCCATTCATTGAGGCATATTTTGTTTTATACACAACATTCTTTTATATGGTGTATAAACCCCTTTGACTTTTACATTTATCCAAAAAGGAATCTTTTTTATACGAAGCGTTTTACTAAACGACAAAAGGGAATGTTTTTGTCGTACGTATGCGGCAACAACGACTTCTCCGCCGCCGTGACCATTATTTGAGTTTCGGGTTCTTCTACAAGCCATACCTTCTTTTTAAAATAAAAATAAATACCATGTTTTACTTTTATTTTATTTTGCTATTGAAAATATTTTTCATAATGTTTTTTATGTCATTGTGTTTTATTGATATCTTGTGATTGAAATGTTGAAATGTTATGTTTCCTTTATGCATGTATTATGTGGTACGATTATGTTATGGTTCATGGGAATTGTTATGAAGACGGTTGGTTTCGTGATAAACTAAGGGCGGGTGAGCCCGATATAGCTCTCCAATGTATTGGGTAACGCGAAGTAGTGAAACATTAAGGTTTCTACTAAGAGATTTAGGGAATATACTGTGGTGGGTATTCCAAACGTAACCAAGAGGGTTACTCCCTACGTAAGAATGTTATGAATGCCTCAAGTTACCTTTATGTCTTATTATTTCTATGATTTAATCATGATTTTATGAGGTATGTTAATGTGATTATGTTTTATGGGTAAAGTATGATTTCATTCTTATGTATACATGTACTCATGTTTCCTTTCCATTTTTTTTATATCCCTTACTGAGCTTGTTATGCTCATCCCATGTTTTTGAAATGTTTTTCACAGGTCAAGTGAAGGGTACATGATATGATGATAGTGTAAAGGAAGTGTCAAGAAAGAATCCATGTTTTATTTTAAATATGTTTCCGTTGATGGGAAAAATGAATACTATCTTTAATGTAACCACTTTGTTTAAATGTGGAATGTAATGATAGTTTTATGATCTAATTCTCTAAAACTCTAATCCTGAAAAGATCCTCAATGTGTAATCTTGTAATAACTCAAGATTAAGTAAGGTTTAAGGCTAGGGACTTATAGTTAGTATCAGAGGTCAGTTTAGATAACTTTAGAGGTTAGGGTATCATCTAAGCATAAGTGACATTACCATAATGGTTAAGATTTCAGAAAGAGTCCTAGTTTTAGATAAAGTGATTAAGTAAGTATATATTAGTGGTTATCTTCCTCATTAGTACATGATGGTTTTGTTCATATACTCACACTGACATTTTTGTTTTTAGTGAATGGATGGATCTAGCAGGCACTAAAGTGACAATAGGTTTGAAGGAAACTGTGGTGGTTCTCTGATTAAGAGACTGGAGGAAATGGGGTATTCAATGAGGAAACTAGTGGATGTTCTAAACCAACTATCATGGAGTCATGATCATCCACTTGAACCTTACTATGTTCTGTAATGCATCATGTACCAGATTACCAATCGATGTGGATTTTCAGGTAATAATTATAAAGGTAACCATTAGGGTTTATATGATCCTTACTTTTGAGGTAATTATGGGTTTTTATATGTTATGATGGAAAATGAAAGGCATGAGATAAAATTGAGGTTAAAATATTTTATGATTATTTTTTTGAAGATTTTATCTCATTTTGGGGAATGTTTTAAGAATTATATAGTTTTGGAAAAAGGAAAACATGTAGACCGTGTGACAACCCGTCGCGCCAGACAAAGCTGCGGGAATCGAACCCACAACCAAAGTGCGACTGGTATTTATCGCCTACCACTAGACTACGTGAAGTCCCAGGTTGGTTTGACTAATTATTTTTAGTTAGATGATTTTATGAATTAATAGTAAGCTGATTTTGGGTTATCTATGGAAATTTATTAACCTATCAAGGAGGATATGTGATTAGGTTAATTAATTTTCAATACGAGACATTAGGAGAAACTGATGTTGTTTGGAGATAAATTTTATGATTTAACTTAGAAGACTATGTGACTAAATCCTTCAAATATTTGGGTTTAAATTTTATTTTGGTTTACTTTGAAGTATTTTATGGACAATTTGTTTATTGAATGGTCTTTGTTGAACTTTGTGTATTGTTTGATAAATTTTGGAGATTAAGAATAGATTTGTTTTTTAAGGATTATCCTTTTTGGGTATTATCTGATCTTGTACTAATCTTTTTGGTTTTGGTTTTGGTTAAGGTCTAAATACATTGGAAATATATAATTATCTTTTGTGTATTAGGTGATTCTCTATATGTTGATTATATTACTCTTAATGTGGACAAGTCTTCCTAAATACTCATCTTTCGGGGAAAGTATGAGTTTGTGTAATAAATCTAGTAAAAGTTGAAAGTAAACATGATAAGTAATTATGTTTCCTTATGAATAAATTCCTCAATAAAAAAAACAAAAAATGTTGTCTATTAACTTTTCCTACTGGGGAATCGAATACCGTTTAACCCATCAAAATTTTGTGATTTTCTTATGGTTAACATTCTCCTAAACATTTTTTCTATCACTCGCCATCAGAACATTACCCTATGTTTTCTCCTCCATGTCCATGTTTTCCTACATTCAATCCTAATATGGGTTAACTCGGGTGACCTCTTTACTTCTCTTTCTTTATTTTAAAGTGATTGTTTTACCGACTCTTTTTCCGATGTGGGACTTTCAATGGAGTTTCCATGCCCAATTTTGAAATTGCGAGGACGCAATTCCCAAAAGGGGGGAAGGATGTAACACCCCATGTAAATAAAAAATACGACATTTTTATATTTATCCATATTTTTGAATAATATATTAATATTACTTTAAAGGGGATTCTATGCTCGATGGCGTACCCAATACGCAACAACGAGTTTCTTGGGAATCTTACGTTTCACTCTAATAAAAAAATAATATTATTTTAAATGGTAGTTAACGCCTAGCCGTTTTAATGGCGGGAATGAATAGAACTAACTACAAAATTATTATATATGTTAGTCAAATATTTTTACTCTTTACAATAAATGTTAGAGGATTAAAAATGCGAATGAATACAATTTTAAGTATAAATATTCTAATATTCATTAAAAGGTCGATTAACCTCCTATTGATGGAGAACCTCTTTTAAATCCACCTTTTGACAATTTTATGTGTTATATTTGACAAAATGAAATTCTTCTTTATAATCGGGTCATCAAAATTTACATTGTGTAAATTTTTGGTATTTTTCCGATAAAGTTTATTTTTTAATGAATAGTGAAAAAATGATGTATTTTAATTCAAAACCACTTTTTAATCTAATTTATTTATTTTATTAGATTATATTTTTAATTGGTTTTAAATTTCAATTAGAATATATTTTAACCATTTAATCCAATTGTGGTCATTGGAATTAATTTCACTTGGAAATTGGACTTAAACTAGTGTCAATCATTTGATACATTTTTTTTCATAAAAACATGCTATTTGTTTTGACAGCGGGAATTAATTATTAAATTAATTAATGCAACTTACATGTTAAGAATTTTGTAAAATAGACATCATTTTTTAATTCGGAATGTCAAATATAGCTTATGGTGAATTTTTGGTAATTTTCTGAAAAACTTCAATTTTTGATGAATTGTGAAACCACTAAGTTGTACTTATAAAAACTAATTTTCCATTTAAATGAAAATTTTCCATCTTTGTGTTTTGAATTTAAAAAATCCGACATACATGGTTGTCATTAGTAAGTAAAATGTGGTTCAATGGGATTAAAATAATTTTATGATGAATTGTAACTTTTATGTTCTTAATCGCGATTACAGGTAATTAGTGCAATTTAAGGTAAAAATAATGTTTTAATAAAATGAAATGACCTAGAAACATGTCCTACCCTCATTGGATGTGTCATTGCTGACCAATACAATCCATGGGACAACTTGGGGACCCCATGGAGCCACTTTGGATGTAAAATGACATAAATACATTTTTATTTAATGTTAAAGTAAAAATGACACAAACATGAGATGTTTTACTAAAAAAATTTAAATGGGGTTATACAAGTCAGATTTTTGACTATAAATAGTCATTGGAAATCTAAGAATATTTCATACATCATTGTATTTTTTTATAATTTTTATACATTAAATAAATTACATTATTTATGACATCATGATGATGCAGCGATGACCACATTATTTAACGTTTTAAATAAAATGGAAAGATAATGGAAAATCTAAGACCTAAAAATGTCCAAAACCTATTTTATGGGTGGATTTCGAACCCTTATCACCTTATCCTCGAAAAAAATAAATTTGGGACCATTAAAATCCCAAAATCATTCTAAAATAAAGTATCATTTCATTACTTTCCACGAGTTCCCCTCAGCTCCTCTTATAAAAGGCCCCAACATCTACCTCCTTACCCACACATACAAAGCCTTTGGCTCGGCCAAACCTTGCCCATTTTGTCTCTCCACATCCATATATAACTCATTTAAGCCATAAATTGGGCAGAAGTCTTCCCAAGGATGCCTTTTAGCTCAAACCAAAGGGAGTTACCCGTTTTTAAGGTAATGTCTTCGCTTGAGTCCTTTTGTTTTATTTTGCTTCTCCAACCCCCTAAACTCTTTTTATTAATTTCGATTGTAACAACTCCAGTATCTTCAATATACTAGGAAGTTTTTATAAGAAGGATTAGAGCTGCACTTACACACACCTTCGTCTAATGGGTAAAGAACATACTGTTTTTGTGGTTGGCGATTTGCTGCCTCACGAAACGATGATTGTTCAACATTCTTCTAACACCTTCAAAGGTGGCCATTTATATGACACTATATTTATATATGATATATAATATATTTATGTTTTACTTAATATTATTTATTTTTCATTTATGGAATACCTTTATGGTTTCCATTATGGGTAAACGCGATATCTTCATTTAAGAAAGTGCGGACTACCGCCCCCTCAATGTGATTTGATTCTTTAATACCATATGTGGTACGTATAAAGGATATATTTAATTATATTATATAAGATACCATACTGGAATTAATATACTATTTTGTATCATTATGTTTTAATTCGATTAAATATGAAATAGAAATGGATGTAGCGTTCATGCGTACGTACGGCTTACCGTCTCCACGAATGGTACATTTCATTTCTTATCTCAAAATGTTATGTACTATTATAAGTAAATATATATAATGGATATATATTTAATATATTACATCTAAATTATGGATATAATTCTGGAATTATAACATATATATGTATATATATATCTCATTTTGTTTTAATTCCATTAATATGACAAAGAAAAAATGAAAGTAGCGTTCATGCGTACGTACGACCTACCACCTCCATGAACGGTGCTTTTCATTTTTTATCTCCAAATGATATGGAATAGTATAAAATGAATATGTACGGGATATATATGATATTTTAATCATTAATAATATTCTGGAAATTATTTACTTATAACTACAAGGACAATCATTTTTTAAACAAGTTCATTTTTGACTCATGTACCAAACATCGGCAAAATCGTCTGATATAAACTATCATTAATAAAAAATTATTATAACATTTAAATATGTGATATGGACCGAATAATAATCTTTATAGGAGATACTTAAGCAATTATAAATTGACCAATGTTTATTATTCAGTAATATAAAGAAACGAATAAGACAAGTTGGACTTGTGGTATGGGATCCTACTCCTCTCTTTTTAAGTACACTCTTTTATGTCATTCCTTTTAAAGCTCATATTTCTTATTATTGGGTTGTTATTTTATATTACTATTACTGTAATTTTTATGTTAATATGATGAGAGACCTATTCTCTCTCATCAATCCATTTTAGAAGTTTTAAGTGGCGCCGTTAGGCTGCCGAGTTTTCATAAGGGATTTTTCATCTCACTTTTATTCCCATGGTATTTATGCTACATTTGCCACAATTTCCTATTATTGGTGTATGTACTGCCCATTATTTTACTCATTATGTAATATAATTTAATTTATGAGTACTTACATCAATTTTTTATTGTCATTCTTTCACGGGGTGCATGTCTTGAAAGATACCCATGTCGGTAAGGGAACCTTTCACCCTACTCTTTTTAGAAGACTTCTTTTGGTATGTCTTTTAATTCATATACTATTATGTTGGGATATGTTCTTCTATATCCTTATTGATTTAAATTTGATTTCCATGTGATGATATACCCTTCGTATCTCTCATCAACTAATTTTCTGAATTTTGTAGTGACGCCGTTAAGCTGTAAATTTTTTGCAAGGGATCTTTTTAACCAAATTTTGATTCGTTGGGATAAACTTATACTCCTTGAATATGTCGTTCTATGAATATGTGTGAATAACCTCTGATATGTCGTTCTATGATATGTCGTTCATATACTATTATGTTGGGATATGTTCTTCTATATCCTTATTGATTTAAATTTGATTTCCATGTGATGATATACCCTTTGTATCTCTCATCAACTAATTTTCTGAATTTTGTAGTGACGCCGTTAAGCTGTAAATTTTTTGCAAGGGATCTTTTTAACCAAATTTTGATTCGTTGGGATAAACTTATACTCCTTGAATATGTCGTTCTATGAATATGTGTGAATAACCTCTGATTATTTTACACTTAATATCCACTTATATTTCGTGTATTAATTTATCACACATAATTATGTAATTGATTTATCCTTAATTCAAGGATACCGTCGTTGTATGGGACTTCGTCTCAATCTCAATTCATTGAGGAATATTGTATTTTATACACAAATTTATTTTATACGGTGTATAAACCCCTTTGACTTTTAAATTTATCCAAAAAGGAAACTTTTTTATACGAAGCTTTTTACTAAACGACAAAAGAGAATGTTTTTGTCATTTGTATGCGGCGACAACGACTTCTCCGTCGCTGTGACCATTATTTGAGTTTCGGCTTCCTCTACAAGCCATACCTTCTTTTTAAAAGAAAAATAAATACAATGTTTTACTTTTATTTTGTTTTGGTATTGAAAATATTTTTCATAATGTTTTTTATGTCAATGTGTTTTATTGATATCTTGTGATTGAAATGTGTAAATGTTATGTTACCTTTATGCATGTATTATGTGGTACGATTATGTTATGGTTCATGGGAATTGTTATGAAGACGGGTGGCTCCATGATAAACTAAGGGCGGGTGAGCCCGATATAGCGCTCCAATGCATTGGGTAACGCGATGGAGTGAAACATTAAGGTTTCTCCGAAGAGATTTAGGGAATATATTGTGGTGGGTATTCCAAACGTAACCAAGAGGGTTACTCCCTACATAAGAATGTTATGAATGCCTCAAGTTACCTTTATGTCTTATTATTTCTATGATTTATTCATTATTTTATGAGGTATGTTAATGTGCTTATGTTTTATGGGTAAAGTATGATTTCATTCTTATGTATACATGTACTCATGTTTCCTTTCCATTTTTTTATATCCCTTACTGAGCTTTTTATGCTCGTCCCATGTTTTTGAAATGTTTTTCACAGGTCAAGGGAAGGGTACATGATATGATGATAGTGTCAAGGAAGGGTCATGAAAGAATCCATGTTTTATTTTAAATATGTTTCCGTTGATGGTAAAAATGAATACTATCTTTTATGTAACCACTTTGTTAAAATGTTGAATGTAATGCATGTTTTATGATCTAATTCTCAAAAACTCTACACTTGAAAAGATCCTCAATGTGTAATCTTGTAATAACTCAATATTAAGTAAGGTTTAAGGCTGGGGCCTTATAGAGATAGTCCAAAAGAACAAGAATGATGTTATCATATTTAAGTGAGGGAAAATTTATGGAATAAATTTATATATATTATTTTTCTAGTATTTAAAATACTTCATTAATATAACTATTCTATAATTATATCACATATAATCATTAAATTTTACATTATTAAATTCCATGAAAATCATTAATTAGAGATAAATAAAATTGATGTTCAAGAAGGTAGTCTACCATGATCATGAGTGAGGATAAAGGTCATGTAAATAATGAAATTAATTAGTTAAATAGATTAATGGCTCTGATGATCAAGATAAACTATGAAATGTGGTTATGGGAAAATTATTTACATCAGTTTGCGAGGCAGTATTCTTCAGTATATAAGAACACCTATTTGATACAACATTTTATGGGGTTGGAAAACTTCACAAGTTATTAAATTATTATAATAACATATATTAATATGTAAAATACTATTGATATTATTTTATAATCATTTATTAATAATTGACAGATTTCTTAGAAATAAATAAAATAAATACAATCATTGAAAGAGAGAACTCTTCTTTAGGTATCCTCTTTGGGTTATCACTGAAACCATTCTAGATTTGATATATTCCAAAAATATAAATTATATTATTATATGAGAGTGGTTTAAATGTTATTTGAGTTCATCCTTGACAAAAACTAGTGGTTTGATGGTTTGAAAAAGAGATTCAAGCGGTGGCCTTTTAATATTGTGGGAGATAAAACACTCGATATTTTTAAATATAACTTAGTAAAAACATTCCATTCATATTTCACAATGGTCCAAAATCGACCAATATATGATCTTATAGGAGTAATGTTAAAAATATTCTCATAAAATGATTTTTTATACATGTTTTGGGTAATTTTTTATTTATCTTTTTCAATTCATCCCTGGTAAACCGGTTTTTACTTGAACAACGATAATTATTTTTTAATGTATTATTAATTCATATTGGTCTAAATTTTAGTTGAACATATTGGAAATTATAATTTATTATAATTTTTATTATGTAATAATTCACTATGAATTCAATTGATTAAGTTATGACATTTAATTAAATATAATTCTTGAAGAAAAGATGAGAAAGTAGGTTTTTAATATCAAAATGTGAAAATTTATACAGTTTTCTTATTTGTAAATTCAATAAAAAATGACTATAATATAATAAATTCTATTAATTGATATAACATTTAAATATTATTTATTTAAAAAAATAAAATATAATTTAACATAAAAAAACTATTTAATCTATTTAAGACAATTTTGAATATACGATTTCATAATTTGAGATTAATTTTTTTTCAGTTATTCTAAAATTGGTAAATATTATTTTTAATTTGTTTGAAAAGGATTAAATAATCCTTATTTTGAATAAAAAAAATTAGAAAAACATCTCCTTTTTCTTCTAAATGGTCTTAATTTTTTAATAATTATTATTGAATAATATTCATTATAATTAAATTTAAAATATTCATTCCCACCAATTTTATGACAATTTTATAAAAAATATATTAAAAAATATATTTTAAGAATATTTACCATTCCATTAAAACTCAGTGTTAAGTGTGATGCAACAAAACCATATTGATACATATAACAGATGCTAACCATAGTGTTGAGTGTAAAGATAGATAAAATCAGTGTTTCATTTAATAAATAATATCGATGAAATTGAATTTATTTTAAAAAAATTATATCATAATGTCTCATGGTGTTTAATATTCAAATAATAGTAGTGAATTGGGTCACATACGATATAAAATACAATGTTCTTATTTTAAAATATTGCGGTGTTACCAAAGACATGGTTCTTGAAAGGTTATATTCAATTTTTTGTCCCTATTTTATAATTATTAAATATGATATTTTGATGACCCCATTCAGGAGATGATATAGCCATTTCAAGTGTCATGTTATTATTTTTTTCTAACTAGTTTTGTTATAGTATTTATGGTGTAGATAAACTAGATATATAATGAATATATCAATTCATTTTTTGGGGTTTTGATGGATGAAATATTTTTTTTAATTAAAAATCAGCGATGACTATGTACATTATATGAGAGATGTTTTGGAAAATTTGAGAGATCAATGGCCATATTCCATGCAATCCAAATTTAATTTATCGATCTACTGATTGATGTTATGTTGAAATATATACTTAGAACATGGTATCTCATTTTATCCTTTGAATGAGATGACTTTTATGAAATGGGTATGACTATGAAATATTTTTTAGATATAGGGTACTATTTTTAATGTGTTATTAGCACTGGTTCGTCAAAAATTTGTTAAATATGGTATCTATAAAAACTCACTCACCATGAATGTATTAATGTTATTATGGTATTTTTATGGTCATATTTCAATTGATGAGTAGAATAATATTATAAAGGATTCACTAGTCAAGACATTTCTACTAGATTTTCATGGCTCCGTTATGTTTTTTGATGCATTTGGTTTGGGTTTGATAGTTTTATCATATATGGTTATAACATGGGGGATGATAGTTGTTGAAATCATATTCATTTTCATAATAACAATCCTTATAATGATCACAAACATATAGTTAGGATTTATTCCATTATGATATTATGGTGTTTCTTTTTGGACAAGATTTTACATTTTATTCCAATCAAAAAATACATAGTTACAAGTTATCTATTTTTTTAATCTCAATTAGTAATGATGGATATTACACCTATAATATTTATATTTCAACATTTCCTACAACATTCTTATGTTGAATGTAATTTATGATGTCATGTACATAAAAATTTTGTTCCATCACAAGAATGAACATCATAAATGGGGAATTTTATTGATAAATTTTCATTTATACACATGGGACTCTATGGGAGAGACTAATATTAATCATTAATGCATTCAATTGGCCTCCTCTCTTATTCATTTTATTATTTACGGAAAACAACTCAATGATGAATTATATCAACCTAGGGATGATATTTGTGGTTGGGATACAATTGGTAACTTATAATTGTCCTATGTGAGTATCCTTATATTTTATAATTGAGACATCATAAATTTGTTTGTGGAAAATTAAGTGTGGGGGGACTTCTATAATTCTAAGTTGGAAATGTACCATTGATCTTTGTTAATTTTCAATGACATGCAATAGTTATTTTGGTCGATAAGTATGAAACAATAATATAATCATTTTGGTTCACATGTTTAAATCTATATAAATGTCATTGAAAATAATTATAGATATCATGAGTATCTTTTTTCACACCCTATTTTGAGGTGTATGTGGGATGATATTTCTATATAATTTGTGGTTGGGATGCCTCATACCCCTTATGAGTGGAATGTAATATGTGTACTGATAAATAATATGACTAAATCAGATCAATTTATCCTTATTTGAGATTTAACCAATATTGAGGCCATGAGAAGCATTCATGTACATAAACTCCTCAAATTCCAAAGAGTAATTGTTGTTATTTTTTGGATAAGGATACTCAGTTCAGATCCCATTTATGGAGTGCCCTCTAAGAGGAAATTAGATTTAATTTTAGATTGAGACTCTCATATCAATCATATATGGAAAGATAGAGTAATGGAGTTATATATATCCTTTTATATATAGTTAATTATTGCATTCTTGGAATTGGTAGATCTTAGTATAACTACTTATGAGGATTTGAGTTTTTATTTAACAATGGTTAGTAGTTCAACATTAGGATTGGATCAATTGAGACCATATAAGACTTTCAAGGTATATCTCTAATTTTTTTGTCAAATATCGGTGAACCTTACTCAGTTATACATAGCTTATCCAAAGAGATGATGTCATAGATAATGTTGATTTTTCAAAAAAACGATATGTAGTTTTTTGAGGTATAAATCCTATGATGATCATCATCATTTCACATTGGATTTTAAAGCTGCTGACTAGTTAATTTTGATAATTTCAAATCAATTAGGTCACATATGTATTATAAAAGATAATAAACATTAACTATGAAACACAGTATAATTTATGGATATTAATTTTATTGGGATTGTGGATAACCATTTGGATTTTCCCCTTAGTTGATGTTGATTGAAAACATTTTTCACATGATGCATCATAGACTATTTTTTTCATACACATCTCATATTTTTTGCTCAGAGGAAATTGATGTTGATCCTAATTTATCAGTGAAAAATTATACAATTGAAGTAGTTGACTCTAAGGTTAATGTTTTTTGATGTTAGTATATTCCATTGTTTAGTGTTTCCTAGAAGAATGATTCCTGATTCACATGATACATAATAACATGAGGCTCTAATGTGATAGTTTGGAATTTACTCACTAACATTGTAAAATTATAATATGATTAATGTAGTTTTATTGTGTTAATGGTAAGGTATTTATGACATCATGTTACCACATTTCATGTATATATAACCCCTTGTTTTGATTTAAGTTTTAAGAGATTTTATTTCAAGTAGTTTTGAGTTAACTGTAAAAAATAATTAGAGTTTTTATGGCTGTGCAATGTTTGGGAATGTTTGAGGAAATTAATTTAGTTTAGATAAGAAAATTGTGTTATGTGTTTTGATTTTTTAGAGTGTCAGAACATATATAGCACTAACCATAATGCCTCTCTACTAAACTGTGTTTCATTGGAAAATGAGGGTTTTAATGGTTAGTAAATTGTTATTCAAAATATTTTTACTGAATGTTTTGTCTTCTAAATATCCTATACAGTGCATCGTAGTTGGAACTGGGTATTTATAATTATTCAACTAGCATGATTCTGCTTCATAGACCTTTTAAGCGCATGAAGTTAGATGAAATATTATTTCTAACTATTTGGACTAAACAAAAAAACAATGCATATGGGTTTTAAATCACGTCAAAATTGGAATTAATACTTTAACCCACAGTTTTATAATCAATACAGTGATCGAAAATACTTTATATGAACTTTTTCATTTTTCAAGAACTCAACAGTCGATTTGGAACCTATATCCTCTCTTTCTATTAGATCAATGTGTCATTTGAAGTGTTTTATCTCACTCGAGTAAGTTTAGAAACATAATTTTGAATCCTTGTTTTTTATCTTATCTATTTCATTGAGAGTAATGGATCCTCATGTTGTTGATAGATTCAAAATATGATATTAAAGGCAAAAATCAAAGAGATTTGTTATTTTTATTACTCTAATAAAATACTTAATTGTGGACTACCAATTCAATATATTTATTTATCATGAGATTAAGTATATATTGATCAATATGTATTTCCCAATTTTTTTAAAATTAATTTATATCATTATTTGAAATGAAATTGAAATTATTTCCATGGTTTAACAGTATTTAAATCTATATTTAAATGTATGGGTTTAGTGAAATAAAATCCATTTCAAAAGGAATTGATAATATTTATCAATTGTTGGGAAATTTTTTCTTCATGTAAATTTGAATGGATGAAATCAGTTAATGATGATCCTAGGGAATTGTTTCAAATGATAGATTATATTGAAATGAATAGATTCCATGGAAAGCTAATATTTTCTTATGAAATTGAAATTTCATGATGAACCATTAAATTATTATTTTTAACTATGAATGGTGAATTGAAATGAAATTTCCCAGCTTCAATTATTTCATTTATCAAGGCGCATGTCAACACGAATAGTTAGTGTGTAAAAAAACACACTAGAACATTATCTCTCATTAAATGTTATAATAATGAAAACTATATTTAATCCATGTTCATTATGATTTTCCCATATGATATTTTTATTGATTCTTACCATATCGAATGAGCCTTTGGGACGTGTGCACAAACACTGAGCTATATTGATTGACTACATGTTTAGAGGATCATATATTTTTAAACAATCAAACCCCAGGTTATTTTAACATGGTTCTTTTTTATTATTTTATTCATATACTCCATTGATTATTAGGTTGTTTTATTCTTTCAATTTCATTTTTTGAAAAAATATTCACTTAACCATATTTTGATATATTTTTTATCTACATGATTTGAAAATATAATTTAAATGGCAATGTGAAATATAATTTTCCAATACATAATGTTGTTTAAAATTTATTCATAAATAATTTAATTATTATTGAAATTAATTTGTGATAATTGGACGAATATGACTATGATTTTGGTTCTCACACCACACTTTTTCATTTAATAATTTTCATATAATATTATACTAGGTATAAGAAAAGTGATAAAACTAATAAATCTGGAAGGTGTTCTTGATTAATATGAATTGGGTGATTCTAGTGATCTATGGAGATGTGATGTAGTTATTTAACATAGATTGTAGGACATAATATTGTTTTATATTTTATTATAATTTTTAATATATATTATATTAAAATGGTTATATATTAATATATGGATATCATTATCCATGTTGAGGGTCGGTAATGTTGAATAATCCATCATTTATAATCTAATGATATCATTTTTTTGTTATGTTTGGGGATAATTCATTTCCTATCGCACTGAATAAATACTTGGTTATATTTTGTATCATACGAGGATTGAAAACGGAATTTGGGTCAACTTATTTACATTTTGTGTACTGTTCAACTAGTGTATCCATCTTGGATCAGGAAATAACTTATAAATAACTTTTTTTATACAGTAATTGTGGGATATTAGATTTGATTTTGTCACTAAATTAATATAGTGATGTTACAATGCTTACAATATTAGAAAATTGTCTTTTAAAATTGATACATCTACTGCATTAATCCATTGACTTCTATTTTCCCTATAGATTTGATAATTTCTGTATGTCCTTTTTGAGAACTAATTTATCGACTATATTTTAATTATAAAATAATAATTTTATTTTAATGTACCATTGTTTTTAAAATTTTGGTAATCATGTGAAAAATAATAATATTTATTTTAGGAAAATAAATAGTGAAATTTAGTTATGTGTGTTATCTTACCCATAAATAAATAAATTCCCACGATTTTATTTATTCATTATCTGATGAAATATTAGGGCATGTATACATGATAAAATTGAAACATGATTTATTATATAATTTTGTATCAAAATAACAATATTTTATTTTCCTAGGAAATTATATGAGTTTATAATAAATATTTGTTTTTATTTTCATTTTTCACAAACATTTGATACAAATATTCTTACGTAGTTGGATTATAAGACTTATTTAATTCAATATGAACACCATTCATTGAATTAAATTAATGATCCAGATTAAAAAAATACTAAAAAAAATTTCTTACATTAAATATAGATTTTAGTATAGATGAAAATATGAATATTAAAACTCAACAGAAAGATGTCATATACCATTAAAATGTCTTCATAACATGTAATACATCTGGTTTAATAATTAAACAACAGGATAAACATTAAAATCCCTTAATATACTATAGGATGTCTAAAGTAACATCCTTATGTGTTTTATTAATATAATTTTATTCCAAATTCACATAATGGATCAAAAAAATATTTATAATAATTATTGAATATCTTATTTTTAGAGACCCAAACCTAGTGATCTAGGAGCTACTGTCTTTTATCAATTACATTGGTATATGTTACATATATAAAAAGTCCCATATTAATGAATTGTTTAGATTTCTTTTTATACCATATTTAAAAAAGGGAAAAGAATACCCTAATTAAAACATAATTTTTTCATAAATATCTTATCCGATATTAACTTTATTGCATCGAGAATATCCTTGAATAACATTCTCAGTTTACATCTCGACTTCTGGTGAACGGAAAAAAATTAGGCTGATCTCAAATTATTATAAAGAGTAATGTACAAGGGATGCAATAAGGTATCCATCATAATAATCATGTGGAATGGTAAGTAAATTTAAACACATTACATTACAATAACTATATATGGAAAAATAAATATGGCATGTTAAGAAACTAAAACTCATGAAATTTAATCAATGAACTAAGAGTGAAATGTATCCATAGATTTTTAAATTCAACATCTCATGGATAAATAATAACTAAACCTAAATGGGATAAATTATTAATTATTTTAGGTCATGTCTAAGGTATATAAAAACTAATAGGATCAAAACCTTTCACATGATTGGTTAAAACTATGGATAAAAAATAATTAATTTAAAAAAAATCTCATTATTACCTCTCTTTATATTGAGGGGAAATATAATGTTCGTGTCACAAAAAACATTTATAGTCCAAAACATTCCTAGAGTAGAATAATTAAAATATATTATATGCCTAATCAAATATGAGTTTTATGAATAAATACTTTGTATTTTTCAATATATCCCTATTTAACAAAATAACTTCCAAATAATACACCATATGTAATAAAAATATATTGTTTTGAAAATAAATATTTTTGTGTTTAATTTCATTGATAATTAGGTTAAATTAAATGTTTAATGAGAAAAGGAAATTGAATATATCAAGGGTATTAACAAATGTATATTAGAAGACATGTGAATACTATCATTGACTCATATAATCTAAAACCATCAAAAGGATTAATATGAATTTTATCGATAAAATTTACACCATGTAAGGTAAAAATAAATGGGTTTTTTCATTAATGAATAGATAATCTATAAATAGTTCTTTTGTAATCATTTCTAGGGAAAATATCTTTTTGTTTTGGAAAGAATTTTGAAAAAAAATATTTTACAAACAATTTTGATAAAAAATTCATTAAAGAACAGACCTATGAAAAAGTGAAATTAAATTCATAAAAATGATAGTGGGTAATTATGAAGATGTTATACGAGATAAAAATAATATTCCATTATGATTGTAAAAAGTATATGAATATTCCTTTTTCAGAATGAGATAATAATATTAGTTTGAAAAAATTGTTTAAAGTGAAACGTTTATAAATATCATTAATAAATAATTTTCGAAAGGATAAAAACATTTATAAAACAAATTTAGAAAACAAATCTTTTAGAATAAAAATGGTTCTTCGATTAGAGAGGGAAATAATGCCATGATTTCATTAAATATATTTTATAAACAAATATGAGTACCAAATAGTAGAAAATGGTATTAATACGTGAAAATAGTCATGAATAACCAAAAGATAGTAAAATTAATGGATTCATTGAATAATTGTTTTATAATTTCATTTAATGGAAATAAAATACCATTTAAATTATTATTATAGAAGATAATAATAAATCAATGCAAATTATCCCGTAACAGTTTCAAATATTTTAAATTTTTTTAAATCACGATTGAAAAAAACTAAATGAAAAATTTGATTAAAATAACTAAAAATGAATTATTTATATAAAATATTAAAGGGTCAGTAGATACAGTAAAAATTATAATTAATTTGTAAATATGATATTTATCTCGTAGAAGTAAAACATGATTCAAAAATCCCTTTCATTGCATTTACTTTCAGGTGAATATACTTTATCCTCTTGTATAAAGTGTTAAAAAATGTTAGTAAATTATAAAAGAACCAGTCATATATTTTTAATATTATATATAATCATCTTTTAATATCTATTTACCTATTTATTAATAACCATTCTTTATTTTTACAATTTTCCATGTTAATTGCATGGTTTCTTGAGTATACTTTGATGTGTAACTTGTTGTTTATATTATATAGTGTGAAATTTCATCATTTCTAGTATATAGAAAATGATTTAATTATCATATATATTCAGTACATATATATTTATATTAATCTCTGATTTTTAGACATATGAAATGCAATGCACCGTTCCTGAAGATAGTAGGTCGTACGTACGCTTGATCGCTACTTTCATATCATTACCACATTTAATGAATGAAAAGTTAATTAAATATATACATATATATAAATTAGAATAAAATATATATTTCATATATGATACATAGTGGTATTGAAATAATCCTAAATACATTTAATATTTAGAGTGAACAAATCACATCACTTTAAGGAAGCAATAGTCCACACTTCCACAGATGATTTTTTCGTAAAAAAATGAATAGTATAATATTATGTGTTATAATATAGTTAATGAGTAATAATTAACAAATAAATATCATAAATAACTTATTTAAATATATTTTCCATCAATATTCCCAACCATAATAGCTGTAAAAGAAAGAACAACATCATTTCATGAGGCGGTAGTCTACTTTACACATTAAGAGTAAGTTCTTTATCAATTCGGTGGATTTTTGTAGATGTTTAAGAAGAAAAAATAACATTAAAGTATCCTAGTATATCTAAGATTCTGGTTTTTTATATAATAATTATATAAAGGAGTTATGTGGGTGGGGAAAGGGAATAATACTAAAGAGCACGAGGAGATATGTAACATATTCTTTGGGTAACTCTTTATAGATCACATCAAAGGGATTCCATGGATATAATTATTCCCAATTTTAGGCTTCTAGGATAATTAGAGGTATTTTTAAGAGAAAGTTTGGTAATTCATGGTCGAGTCAATGCGGCATGACGGATATGAGGAATTTGGAGGAGACGAGTCATTTTTATAGTGGAGGAGGAATGAAAGCCACGTTTTAACCAATTCATATGAATACCATAATAGTAAATGTCTATAAAAGGTATTATAACATCAATATATGTATATATAATTTATTTTGGGCAAGTTTCAATGTCATTTAGTCACATGATATTGAGTTTTAGTCCCTTATTGGTCATACATTCACCTTAGTAGTTGTATTTTTTTTTTATTAAATTCACTAATAATCATTTTCAAAAACTATATTGTTATTATTATAAATTATAAAATATTATGATTCCAAATATCATGTCCATTTTTCAAAATTCTAATAAAAAATGTGGGAGGAATTTATTTAAATTTATTCCTGAAGATGAGATGACAATGCTGGTTTTCAAATTATAGACGTTTAAAATTTTTTTATATTTTGCAAATAATTTCAAAGAGAAATTGATTAAAATTGATTCTTCTGGATTAATTGATAAAAAATTGATCTAATTAAAGATTAAAATATTTAAAATATTATTTATTTTTAAAAAATATTAGATGAACAATATGTTTTGAATTAACATTTTTAGTTTACATTATTCTTTAAAAAATAATACATCATAGGAAAATACCATCAAATCACCTTAAACAATTTTTATGTTATTATTTCAGATAATAATTTTATTGTGAATATAGTACTTTTAAATGTTCCAATAATTGGATTAAAAGTTGGATCTCAATTAAATGGTGGGGAAAGTGACATAATAAAAATAGTGTATTTTATCTGAAATATTTTTGGTGTTTATATCTTATGAATATCAAATGTAATAGATTAATAGAAAAAAATAATTTACTGAATATATAATTTATATATTTCATTAATATCGTTCATTAATTTTGATTAATTTATATGTTTATGATAAGAAATAATTATGAGTATAAAAATAGTTCTCTATAAATATATAATTTTTATATTCTATTATTTCTTCATTATATTTATAATTAATTTTAAAAAATGAAATTGATTTTTATTTGTGTAAACCATATATTTTTATAATATAATATAATATTATTCACAATGACTGGATTATATCTTATCATACAAAATAATAATATTTTAATAATATACTATTGTTTAGTAAAACCTTGTCTTCTGTGTAATCCATCATGTTGAAAAAATAATTAATGCATACAATGTTTGGTAACTTAATTTCAAATAAATTTATTTCTATAAAATATATTTAATTTCATTAAAATAGTAAATTTTTTATATAGTCTCTGGATATTATAATCCCTTGAGCACATGGTGCTGAATGTCATACATGCTATTGAATAAAATGGCCATTCCTTGTATTTGTGGGCCGTTACATTCTCCCCAACTTAATTAAATTGTATCCTCACAATTGAAAATTGACCTTAGCAATAGAATGTATGATATTACCTAGGTGAAAAAATATAAACATGATATGGTTTTGTAATAAATCTATTATAATAGAGAGGATGATAAATATAAGGGTCATATGGAATAAAATATAACTACATCCCAATGTAGGAAAAAATTAGTGGAAATTATAGATACATACTTGGACGAAATGGGTTATTTTTTATAGGGAGTGATTGAGTTCATAAATCTCCAAAAAAAACTAATGATCAATATAATTTTAAGGGAAAAAAATACATAAATGTTCGATGAATTAATTGACCCTCAGGTCAAAACAATTATTGTATTCAGAAAACATTATTTCAACCATTTTCCTAATCTTGATCAATTCTTTTACTGTATAAGTATATAATAGAACATACCTAATTTACATATTTCTATTTCGGAATTTCAAATTTGGTTTTTTAATTGATAAATTTAAATTTTATCAATTACTTCATGGAATGGATAAAAAAATATTTTATGGATGAAGAACTAAAATAAAAATTTAATAGATAACAAAGACCATAAGTTATTGTCAAGTCTAACTATTCGGAATCAAATTATTCTATATGGAAAATATAGTTAATACATAAAATCAAAACATAAAACATTATGCTACTGTTTTATCATTAATCTTTGTTCATCAATATTTGTAACTAAAATCAATGTCATTTTGACCATGACTTTCGTTGGTGTAGTGGTTGGCGTAAATCACATATCATCATTTGGTCTTGGGATCAATAATCGTAAACTTGTGAGAGTTGAATGGATGTCACCTGACATAGAGCTTTCCATTTTCTAAAAAAATATTAAAATAATTTCTAAAATAGATATGTTGTAAATCCCTATAATAATTTTAACCAATAAATTGAATTTTAAATATTATTTTCAATAAAAATCAATACATAAATATTATAACTTTTCTAAATAAACAATGGTCTTCCCATGGTCTAAGGACTCTCTTATATTACTCATTTTCACCCTCTGCTAATATTCATTATAATTATTTGTAAATAAAAAAATAAATATCCTATTTTTTTTCACTGGGAGTGTAAAACCAGGTTCACAATAAGGCTCATTTTCATTAATCAGGTTACACAGAGTCACATGTGACACACCTTGTCCATGTTCTTACTCTTAGATAAATCATCCCTATAACCACATCATCTTTTTGAATATTTATAGGGATTTATTTCATAGAATAACATCAAAATAATTATATTAACTAAATTATATTATGTTATTCTATACATATCCTCATATTATACCTTAGTGTTATGTTCTATAATATATGTTTTTCAAAATTTTGTTCAGAAGTTTGCTACCAAATTTTTTTTGATATAAACCTTAGTGACTAATCCCCATAGAGTCTGGATCTAATGTCTTCCATCTATTATAATGGAATATGATACATGTTAATAATATCCCACAAGACTGAAATGTTTCGTACTATTAGTAAACATGATACATAAATGAGAAAATAATAAAATTGTTACTACTAATGTTTTTTCGTAAATAACATTGATTAGCATAAATTTATTTCATCAAGAATATCCTTGAATAACATTCTAATTATACTTATTGTGTTCTTAGTGAATGGAAAAAAATTAGGGTGAGCACATATGATTAGTAAAGGTATGTTACATCAAATGCAATAATTAATCAATTTGAATAATAATGTGCCAAGGTAAAAAAATGGAAACATAGTCTATTATAATAACTATATCAGAGAAAATAAATAGCTCAGTACAATAATATGAAACACATTCCATTTACTTAATGAAATGGGAATTAAATGTATCCATATATATATCGATTCAAGATTTCATGGATGAATAATAACCAAAACTAAATGTGGTAAATTTTTAATTATTAGATGTAATTTCTATGGCACATGAAAAAATATATCATCAAGACCTTTCAAAAAATTGTTTAAATCTATAGATATGATCCCATTTCATTATGACATCATATTTGGATCATTAAATTGGTGAATTCATTTAGTTTCTATATAATTTTTGGGACAGACATTTTATTTCTAGTACAAACCATTCCTCATGTAGAATATACAAAATAATCAATATACCTGATCAATTATCCATATTTGATAAAGAATGCATATTTTTAAATATTTCCAAATTTAGTGAATTTAAACCAACGTAAAAAACATATATAAAAATGATATATGGTTTAGGTAATTAATACATCATATATAATTGATATGTATAATTTGGGAAAATTCAATTTCTAATGATCATTTGAAATTTCATACTTCAAGGGGTTTAAACTAAGAATCATGTAACTGAATTTGATTATTATCCTTTCTAAAATTAAGCATAAACTATCTAGATGAATAATAAATATGGAATGAATACCACATATCTCAACTGTGAGAAAAATAAATGGTTGATTTAATTGATGAATAAGAATTATATGAAAATATATTTTAAAATACTTTTGAGAAAAATATTCTTTTGTTTTGAAATCCCATTTTAAAAAACATATTTTGAAAATAAATTTTGAAAAAACACCCTTTAAAAAGATTCTTTTAATCATTAAAATAATTGTCCAACAAAATTATGGTGTGTAATTTCATCCATGTTGTACGAGGAAAAATTAATATAATTTTTTCTCAAAGAAAAGGATAGATAAATTTATTGTTCATAAAGTGATAATGATATTCAATTAAAAAAATTGGTCAATGAAAAGAAGGTTAAAAATTCATTTAATAAATAATTATTTAATTATTAAAAATTTGTTTGAAAATAATTTTAGAAAGTATGGTTTTTATAGGATAACTAGTTCTCTTACTATAGAGAGAAATAAATTTGTGTTTTTTTAAATAAACATTTTCTATAACATTGTGAGGAAAAAAGTCGGAAAAATGGTACTAATACCTAAAAAAATCATTAATAACCTTATCCAATGAAAATTAATGTGTTCATCACAAATTTTTTTATATAATTCCCATTAATTTAAATGAAATCTTATTAAAATTATTATTGAGGAAAATAATCTTTAAACAATCCAATGTTTCTCATACAATTTTGAATTATTTTAAATCACATGACTCATAATGGAATAACATAAAATTAATATTTTAAATAAAAAAATATAAAATGATTGATTTTATGAATTATCAAAATGTGTAGTAGTTGCACCATATAAAATAAGAATATGGTGAATATAACATTTCACTCACATAAGTATAAAGTGATATGAAAATTTATTACATTGGATTTTCTTTTAGGTGAACGTACATCATCCTCATATATAAGGGGTTATGTATTTTAATAAAATAAAACCATAACCATAAATATATATTTATAATATGATATATAATCTTCTTTTATTATATTTTTAACTGTTTTTTGATAGCCATTAATTAATTTATAAATTTTAGTTGTTAATTGACTAGTTTCTATAGTAATGTTTGACTTGTAACATGATGTATCTATTACATAGATCAATATTTTATAATATATCATATATGAAACATGATTTAATTAGATATATATTCATTAAATTTTTTGTTTTAACAATCTATAATGATTGTAGATGTGAAATGAAATTACATGTTTATGTAGACTCTATATCCTACGTATGTATGGACGGTAAAATAATTTTATTCTCATATTAAATTAATTAAAAGTTAAATATTAATATGTATATTATAATTCCAGATAAATTTTTATTTCATATATGTTTCATTGTTTTATTAAAATAATTTTTAATACATTATATGTATAGCGTGAACAAATCACATGGTTTTGAGGTGGTGTTTTCCACACTTCGACAAACGATGTGATTATATTTACACAGAATGGAATATATAAAGTTATGTTTTATAAAAAAATTAAAGAAGAAGAATTAATTATTAAATATCATATATCACATAAATGAATATATTTTTCATGTTAACTACCAATCATGAGTGGTCTCAAAATAAAAATAAACAACATCTTTTCTTGAGGAGGATGCACATTGCCCACAAAAATAATATGTTTGTTTCCAATGAGATGGAATTGGGTGTAAATGTATGTAAAAAATTAACATAAAAATATCCAAGTATAATTTGGATACTATTTTTATTATATAACAATTAAATAATAAGATATGTGTGGGTGAATAAAGTAAATAAAACTAAATTACATGAGAAAAGATGCTACATATTATTTGGGTAAGTCCTTTTGGGTCACATGAAAGGGATTAAATGGATTTCATTCTTCCAAATGGAGGTATCTAGCATTAGTGGAGTGATTTTGAAGATCAATTCTGGTATATCATGGTAGATATAATGTGGTTTGATAGGTGTGGGGATGTTGGAGGAGGGAAGGCCTTTTTGTAGTTAAAGATGAGTGGCACTCTTATAAATATTGGAGAAGTGAATTATATATATTTTTACAATTGGATGTGTAACTAATAAAATTAAACATTATATAAAATTGATTATATGGTCTCTATATAGACAGAAAATGTATTTGGACCATTTTTAGGTCATTTGGGCACTTAGGATTGTGGTCGAGTCCCTTGTTCAGCTTAACTTCACTTTAAACGTTGTAATTTATTTTAATTACCTTTAGTAATAAATTTTAAAAAGTAGAAGTTATTATAAATTATAATTTATTCTAATTGAAAATATTGAATCAATTATTAAAAATAAGAATTAAAATAATAGTTGAAATTAATTTAAATTTAATCCCACCAAGAAGATGACAATGTAATTTTTCAATGTAAAACAATTCAAAAGATTCATATGTAATTATATTAAATTCAATTTGAAATTTATTTAAATTACCTATGTTTGATTAATTAATAAAAAATTAATATTATTAAACTTTTAAACTATTATAATATTTTATTTATCCTTAATAACAAATTATACTAAAAATTAGATATGCATTAAAATTATGATTTTTTATTCCTCCGTAATAAATGAATCTTCAAAAAAATGAAAAAAATTCACCACAACATGATTTTAAATTTACACATTAAAATATTTAGTTTATTATGACATATAGTGTTTATAAAATATCCAAAAATTGTATTTAAAATAGTTTTTCCATTAAAATGTGGTAAAAGCACATAATAAAAAAAATGTATTTTTCGTAAAATAGTTGGTTTGTTCCAATATTAAGCATATCAAATCAATTTGACTGATATATAATATATTTGACTAAATATATATTAAATATATTTCATTAATATCATGAACTGAATGTAATTAATTTAATTTATTAGGATAATAGAACATTGTGAGGAAAAAATATTCCTCTCTAATAATATACATTTTAAATTATATTAGTTATTATGTACATTAATAATTAATTATTAACTAATTAATTATATTTATAATTGTGTAAAAAATATATTTTATTATGTTAGATAATATTATTCATAATGAGTAGTTTATAACATATTATATTGAATAATATTTTGTCAATAATATACTTTTCTTTAGTAAAACTATCTCATGTGTGTAATTAAAGCTATCGAAAACACATTATTTCATGTGTCCTATGATATCTTAGTGTCATGTAACTTGGATGCAAAAAAATAGTTTTACTTTATATATAATATAAAATATATGATATAGCCTTAGGAAATATACTCACATAGGCGATTGGGTATGCTTATAATACACGATATCAAATTAAATGTTTTCAAATTATAAATTTAGGGAGTTAAATTTTCCCCAAATTAGTCAAATTGTGTCATCACAATTAAAACATTACCATTACAATATATTTTTTAAAATTTAGTATGTTGAAAACCCACATCTTGATATGGGATTGTATAAAATCCTATTGAAATAATATAATGGTGTGTCCAACAGTCCCATGGAATAATAATGAATAGGGTCACTATATTGGAGAACATTAGTGTTGTGTAGAGATACATACATAGTGGAAAATGGAATTATATATACCTAGTGGTCAGGTTAATAAATCATAAATCGTTGAATGTTCAATAAAAATTTTAAGGCATCAAAGATATAAATATATGATCATTTCAACAACCCTTTGGTTTTGAAAAATTATTATATTAAGACAAAAATAAATTTTACCATTTTTATAATGGTGAGATATTATTTTACTACGTAATTATATAAGGGAACATGTATAATTAAATATCATCTATTTTACAGTTTTATACATTATTTTTTCTATGAAAAATTTTATATTCTTCTATAAAAATATGATATTTACATCCAAAAATTTTACTTTGATGACTAAGGCACTAAAATAAACATTTAATGGTTCGTAAGGCCCATAAAAGAGTGAAATTGTCTATCAATTTTCACTAACTAGTCCCCAAAGTTAGTATATTTAATACATTAATATCTAAACATAAAAAGTTACTCTATGGGTTTATTAATAATATTCATATTTTAAGATTTAACTAATAACCATGAAAATATAACAATGAAATTATGTAGGTCAGTGGTTGGCGTGAAACCATTATAGTCGTTTGATAATGGGTTCAATATATACATCTCTACCAGACATGATTGGTTGTCACCCAACATACATATTATCCATTTCTAAAACTATATTTATATAATTTCTAAAATAAATATGATGTGAAGCCTGGGTAAATGTTATTTACTAAATAATCTATTAACTATGGTTTTCAATACATCCTCAATACATAAATACATTATCCATTTTATTTTCACATTGGCCCTTCCTTGTAGAATGGATTATCCTAGGTTACTCATTTCCATCTACTATTTAGATATTTTATAATGGTTTTTAATGAAAAAGTGAATTTTACAAACCATATCTCCCAGGAGTGTTAAATAAGGTTATCAATAAGGATCGTTGTCGTTTATTAGGTTACGTTGAGACAGGCCGGACACACCTTTTCATAGTTATTACTTCTAGGAAAATATTTTAAAAATATGCATCAAATTATTATATTTATATGTTGATGTATTTATTATAATGCATACATAATATACAAATTATAAAAATACTAGGTTGTTATTATATACTTATCCACAAATTTGTCCTTAGGGTGATATTCACTAATCCATGTTTTCCTAAATATAGTTATCATGGATTCTACTAATATTTCCCTAATAACAACTGTATTGACCAAAACCTAGAGGCCTTATATATTGTGTTTTCTATTAATTACCTTCATATATGATAAAAGTGAATCACAACCCAAAGGGATGAATAGTTTAATAGTATTGTTAATGAAGATTAATTCATGAGAAAATAATAAAGTAACTAATTTTTTTTCCTAAATAACATTGAGGATAATAACATCATTCTATCCAAAATATTCATGGATAAAATTCATTGTACACATTTTGAGTTTATGGGGAATAAAAACTAAAATAACTGTGTGAACAATTTCCTTGTAAGAGTATATCACAATGTAAACAATAATGAATAAAGTGGAATAATCAAATGGAAAGGTAATTAAATGGAAACACATTCCATTCAAATAACTAGATACCGAAAAATAATTATGGAATTTTATGAAACCAAATAAAATAAAATTTAATTATAAATTAAAAATGAAATGTATCAAGAAATATATTGCTGCAACATCGTACAGATGAATACAGACTAAAACCAAATGAGAGAAATAATTAATTGTGGGAAATCATGTCTGAGGAAAATTCAAAACTATAACATCTAGACCTTTCAAAATAAGGATTAAAATTATGGATAGAAACCAATTTAATTTTTTCAACTTATTTGTCTCATGAGAACCTATATATTCATTGAGGGGCTATATAAAGTTTGAGTCCCACCCATCACTAACTGTCCAATGCATTCCTCATATTGAATAACCAAAATATTTAATATGCCTTATCAAATATCTATAATAATTACAGAATATGGATATGTCATTATTTACCCAGTTAATCAAATTACTAAAAAATTAAACAACATATATGAAAATGATAAATGGTTTTGGAGATGAATATATACATGATAAATGATATTGATAATTAGGGAATATTCAATGTATAATGATTATAATAAAATGAATATTTAAAGGAGGTTAATAATGGAATAAAATAATAAAATGCGAATAATATCCTTGGGAAATTAATCATAAAAAACCAAGTGGAATAATAATGATGCGATCAAAACAAAACATAAAATGTTGTTTAAAAAAATTGTTTCATTTTAATTAATGAATATATATTCTAGAATAATATCTATTAAAAAAATTATTTAAATAAAATATCAATTTAGTTGGAAAAAATAATAATTTAAAATAAAATAAATAATATTATTTAAAATGTAACATTTTAAAAATTAATTATAATCATCAACGGAATGATGGAATATAATTATGTACATGATCTATAAGGTAAATCTAACAATCCATTTCCCCGGTAAAAGAGATAAAATAATACTTTGTTTGGAAAATTATAAGATAATTCCATTAAAAAAATTGGTAAAAGAAAATGGGAAAAAATAAACTAATAAGTAATTTACCATTGGTTAAAAAAATCAAAAATACTTTTTAGAAAAATGGTATTTTAGAATAAAATAGTTTCTCCAACTAAAGAGAGAAACAATGTATTTTTTTATTTAAAAAATAATTTATAAGGCATTTTTTCTACCAAATAGTAGGAAAATAGATCAAATACATGAAAAAGGACACAAATAACCATAAGAGAGTAAAATGAAAGGGTTTATTGAACAATGGTCATATAATTTTGTCTATTGGAAATAAAAGGCCATTAAATTTATTTTTGTTGAAAAAAATATTTGATCATTCCAATGTGTCCCATACCGCATCATAAAAATGTAAATCATAATCCTCATTAAGGAATGATATTAAATTAGCGGCTTAAATAAAATTAAAATAAATTAGTTAATGATTTAATATAAAATAATTCATAGTATATATAAAAAAAAATATGTTTTCAATTTGAATCTAATATAATATAAGTAAAATGTTGAGATGAAAATCGCTTACCTTAAATTTATGTTCTGGGGAACATCCCATAAGTTCATGTATATGGGGTTCAAAATTTTACGAAATTATGCATGAACCATACATATATTTATAATATCATGTATTTATAATGTCAAATATAAGATAATTTTAATATCTTATGAAGTGTTATTTAATAATCATTTAGTATTAAACTATTATCGATGTAAATTACTTAGTTTCTCTAGTACGTTTTGACACAATAATTGTTACTCCTATTACATAGATCTTGATTTCATCATATCCATGATTTAGTTAATTTTTTATGTTAATATATATTCAGTACATATTTTTTATAATAATCTACTAGTTTTAGAGATATGAAATAAAATACACTATCCATGGAGATGGTGGGTCATACATAGGCATTAATAGTACATAAATTTAATTGTCGTATTAAAATAATGGAAATAAAATGATAAATATAAATATTATAATTAAATTATCACATATATATATATATATCATAAATGTGTTATAGTTTTATTAAAATAAATTTTAATACATTCAATGTTTTGAATGAAAAAATACCATCGCTTTGAGGAGGCTATAGTTGATAGTTCAAAAAACAATGATATTTTATTTAAATAAATTAAAATGATAAAATAATATTTTATAAAACTAATAATTAAACACAATTAAATAATAAATATAATAAATATCATGCATAAATTTTGTGTAAAAATTATTATGAACCACGAGAGGTGGTAATGGAATATCGACCAACTTTGATTCAAGAGGAAGTTGTTCACCGTACAAATAAAGGATCAGTTCATTATGCATTAGATGGAAGGATGACTATGAGGGTATTCAATGTAAAAACATTAATAGAAAATTGGATTAATTGAAACAAATCTTATCAAATGAAACATTAAAACTATTTTAATATATGATTTAACATTTTAATAATTTTAATGAAAACCTAGTTTTGAATTTAAATTCAAAAATTTTCATAATTAATTAAAAAATGAAACCTCAAAGAGAAATACCAAAAAATTCCCGTATACATATTTTTATGTTAATATTTTAAGGATTAATTTTATTTTATCATATAATATTTATAAAATGACCAAAAAATGTATTTAAATAGGTTCACTATCAAAAAGGAATAAATGTGTCTTAAAAAATATAGTATTTTATATGAAATATTGTGTTTCAAAGTATATTATTATTATCAAATATATTGGATTTATTTTAAATTTTTTAATATATATATATTATTAATATATTTCACTAATTGTAATTAATTTAATTTGGTACTATAAAAATATTTTCTGAGTATAAAAATAGATTCCTATAATAATATTTTTTATATATTCAACTAGATATTATATTCATTTACAATTAATTTTTAACAAATTACTTAGTTTTAATTTTTTTATAATATATATATTTAAATATTTTAGTTGATAATATTCATAATGTCTTTTTATATCTTGTTTTATTATGTAATGAATTTTTATTAATATATTATTTTTCTGTAAAACTCAATCATCCGTGTCATCCATGCCATAGAATAAATTCTCGTTGCTTACGATGTATAATAAATTTGTTTCACATGTATTGAAAGAAATAAAACATTTTGAATTTATATAAAATTATAAATATATTATATTTTATTGGGAAATTATATTTCCCCATAGGCTTGGTGTTACATGTCATAAATGTTCTCAAATTCAATGTTCCCACTTTATATTTTTGTGGAGTTTCATTCTCAGAGTATCTAGTCATGTTTTTATTCATGGTTCTAATGATCATACACATAATAATGATCTATTTAGTACTTATTCAGTGATTTTGGGTAGATTATAACTTATTGCCTCTTTTCTTCAACAACATCCTAATTAATATTTCTCAAGAGGGATGCGATTTAAAAAAAAACAGATATTAGTATATTTTAAAAAAATCAAGTCTATTTTCCAAATCATAAAATTATCTCTAGTTTTCTCTAATGTCATATCCACTTAGTACCACATAATAACTAAATTAATCATCAAAAATAATAATAGTAATCGATGATACAAACAACGAAACATTAGACATTCTTTCCCAAAAGAGGGGCCACAAATAATATTTTTAACAGCATGCACAATATCTAGTGACATTTCCAAATATAAACATTTTTATATTACACTTAATATTTTCAAGTTTAATTATTATTAATGATAGTAATACTGAAATCCATAAAATTTAAGGTCTAATATCTTGGATGACCATATACATTACGAAAATATATTTTTATCGTAATAAAAATTTCTTAATAATCTACCTACATGCGACCACAATCATAAATTATCAGATGTCATACTCATTTCCATAAAATATGGAATGGAAGCATAAAAAATGAGTGCATTAAATTTATTAACTATAGTATAAAATAAACCACATTTCTTCATTAGATATATCACTTGATTTTGAGGAGTCATGTACATGGGAGCAATACAACATTAAAAAGAAAAATAAATAATGATTGTTTCCCAAAAGATATAATAGGCTAATGATTCAAATATCCTTGGGTGGAATAAAATATATAACTTCTTAATGAAAAAGGACTAACAAGGATCATCTCAGTTTCTGATCATTTTTTTATTCAATTATTATTACAAAATCATGTCCTATGATTTTTGGGTATTTTTTTATATTTATTAATGGAATATAATTTTCAAGTTCTATTTTAGAAATATCATTAATTATTAAAAACAAATATATGCATAGAGAATAGAATGTAGTGATGGTAACAATGTAAAATCCATATCGAGAGATACTTGTTGAGAAACTTTATTACCATGTTAAATATTAACATATATAACACTTTTTATCATAAGTGATGATAAATTCTTCTTCCCCAGGTTTGAATATATATTTCACTCAAACCTCACCAAATAGATGACACATCCACATCATATATAGATATAGAATAACTATTGATGAAAAATATAACCCTTAGATAATTGAAGAAAGAATTATACTCAATAAATATCAACATATGATTAACCCAACAATGTGATTAGACATTAACATAGTTCCAAATACTATATTATATTTTTTATATCTTCAATAAAACCTCGTTATTTTATTTTTATTTTCTTTGATATGAAATGTAATGAATTTTTTTTCTTCCCTTATATAAAACCCTGACTCAATATAAACAGTTTAATTGTAAACATTTATAAACTAAATATTACATTGTAATGTATGAATAATGAAGATAAATGTGTAAAAATAATTATATAGGCTTTATTAAATAAATTTTATTTAAAAATCTATATTAACAAAGTACTGAAATAATATAAATTATATATAATGTCTCATAAATATGTTTTAATAAAATTGGATTTTTGACATTCCTTCATGTAAATAATATAATTATTTTATACACATTTTATAACATTTATTTATTAAATTAATATATTTTATTAAATTAAAAATTCAATATAATCTTATTGACAATTCTTAGTAATTTTCTAGAAATTAGTTTTTTCATTGAATAATAAAATATGTAATATTTTTATGAAATTCCATTTATTTATTTTTAATGTTTTCATTATTTTATGAATTTAAAATTAAAATAAAATAAATCCGATTTATTTATAAATAATATATTTATTTATATATATGTAATTATAATACCATATGTTGGTAAAAGTTAATTATTTTTCTTTAAAATTTAATCAAAAATACTTTTTTATGATAATAAACTAGATAATTCAAAATTCATTAATTTTAAATTATTTTTATATATTATATATTAAATAATATATTTTTGAATTCAATTTATGGTTATTAAAAATAATTTAAAGGGTGTAAACTACGTTTTATATTAAAAATCATTTATTAAAAATGAGTTCTCATTGCTGTTTTAGCTCTTAGTTATTATTAAATTTTAAAATGTATATAAGTTGAGTATATTAAGAATAATGTCATTCATTATGTAAGAATAAAGAATATAAATTAAATAATTCAACTTATTTTTTTGTCATAGTTAATTTTAATAATATTTTTTATACTATAGTTAATACTGATGGAATTATAATTGGGGGGAGTAAACAATGACATATGACCAAGATTACGACACACACTTATAAAATAATTAATTGATGAAGATATTTCATCTGGATCTTCTCCTAACAATAAAAAAATGAGTAATGTATACCCAGATTATTAATATGATGTCCATAAGTCATTAAATTTTTTTTTCATTATTTCCATGTGTTAACTCCACTCAGTTATAAAAGTGTACCTCTAATCCTCCAGTATTTACATTATTTTAGAATTATAAAGAAAATAAATTCTCCAAAAAAATCCTTTAATCCAACCACAAATTATATCTATTTTTGTTTTCTCTAATGACCAATCCTTCAATTCTTATATACAATGCCAATGGAGGTACCTCAAAGAAGAGGTATTGATCTTAACCAAAACAATTTCAATATTATTTCTTCTTATAAAACCATTAATAAAATTATAAATTTTAAAAAAATTCCACTATTTCATAAATACAACGATATTATATTATGATGATTACAAAACCATTCACCACGTCTTCCAAATTAAATTTCATATTAAAGAATCATCGTTGCATAATTTTGGACTACCACATCCATGTAGTGATACACATATTTTCCACCAAAAAAATCAGCTCTGGTTTTTATAATTTTTTAATATATATATGTTATATAAATATTATAAAAATTATTTATTTAAGGTGGTCATTAATAAACCATTATTCCATTCCATCCAAAAATTGAAATTTAACTAAAAATTTGATATTATAAAATTTTAATCCCTAACATATATGAATGTTGGTAAATACCCATATAATAATTATATATGATATTAACATCAGTATTGATATTTTTTAGTTTATTTTACAGATATCAATGTGAAATGATCATAACATCATAACCAAATAATTACATGAAGAAATCAGTTAATACTAAAAATTATAATGATATTAAAATAATGGAAATAAATCAATATATATTTTATATACATCAGTTTTGAGATATGAGGAAACAATGAGGACTTGATGCAATGTTTTTCATTTCAATATATCTTCATTGTGTCAAGTTTTATTTTTGTGCACTAATATAATGAATCTATGGTGTATATAGTACATAAAATTTATTTTATCATAATAAATTATTTATTTTATTTTGATAACAAGTCATTATTATTTTCACGAATCTAATGTCATATTGAATTTTTCAAAAATTATTTAGGGTTTCATGTAATAATCTCATTGTTACAATTATAGTATATATATAAATTTATGTTGTTGATTTTATATAATCATGTTTACCCATATATTATTCCATTCCTTATTATATAGTCAATTATTGTGATTACATGTTATACATTAATTTTCATCATTTTTTGAATGTAGTATAATGAAAGGATTTCATCAAAGAAAAATGACGTCTTTTATCCCTTCGGTCTGGAATAATATTTACAATGACAATACATTCAATAAAATGTATCCATTCATCTAATTGATTTTAACAAAATTATATTTGAACTTATTTTGACGAATAATTTAATTTACTAAAAAAGTATTAAAATTAAATTTATTATACATTTCCAAAGGACATGTCATCAATAATTTACTGATAATGTGAAATTAATTTTTATGACATACACCACTTTAAAGACAATCTCCACTATCAGGAAAACCAATTTCCATAATTATTCATTTAAAATATTCCATTCATCATTCCATTGAAAAAATATACATTATCATTTTGGAATCATATTAACTATATTTACATCCTTCCAAAAAAAAGGAATCTTTTTACAAGATATTTGAATAGATATTTTAAAATAATTTCTTTCTATAACAACATCCATTAATGCTTCTTAGTATTTGTATTTCATATGATCCTATGATAGCAATAATATAATATAGATTAATGGTTTTTTATTTTGGTTATTAAATAGTAATGAATCCATTATACATTACATAGGTTATGATATGATGATATGATCAATATTTTCTACTCTTTTTTTGAACATATATACTACATTCATTTTGAGTCGAGTGCATCTATAATAATCTATAGATATGCGATAATGTTATAAAATAAGGTTTTTGGATCCAATTCAGATCTCTAAAGACTTTCCAAAAAGTCAATATCTCATGAGATAACACGGCCTAATATAGCGAATCAAACCAGTTAAAAAGTTACTTTTTCTAATAATATAGATTAGGGGTGAACCTCAAATTTGGAAATGAATGAATGGGGAGTGATGAAAACCCACTATGATGTGTTGGATGTGGAACATATATATTGAAGTGATTTTAAATGATTATTTTTATATTAAAAACTTATTTAAAATTTACATGATATTTTTTCTGAGATCACTGATGTAGATCCTATTGGTTAATTCACACTTATCCTGAACTATAATGATGGGGATTTATTTTCATGGAGAGAATTTATTTTCCAAATATAAATATTATTATCAGTCCTTCTGTGGAATTTTATGAGATTTGGAGTATTAATATCTATCATGACTTATATCCCGTTTAAATTATGAGTTTAATCAAATCGTATTTTATTTCTTAACCAATCATATTATTTTTTATTGTAATTAAATAATTGTAAAACCCTAAGATTTCATGGTACACTTATCTTTGAAAATACAATAGAGTGTGTTATTCGCAACTTCGAGTTCTGACACACCACAACCAATCGAACAAGCAGTTATGAATAGTAATACCTACATTTTGAAAGTTTATACATATTATTGATCAAAATGAACTTTATTTTTGGATTCAGAATATCAAAATTAGCTTAGGGTGAATTTTTGGTTCTTTTCATATAACTTTCATATTTTGAGGAATGGTGAAAATTACTAAATTTTAATTAAATTTTTTTTAATCGAAATAATTAATAGTGATAAATTATTCATTTGACTGATTTTAATGTATAATTATATTATATTTTTACCATTTAATCCAATTTTGGTCATTGGACGTAATTTCACATTTAAACTGGACATAAGTAAGCGTCAATCTTTTGATAGGTATTATTTCTTAAAAACACGCTATTTGTTTTGACAACATGAAATAATTTTTAAATTACACAATGAAACTAATATGTTTTGAATTTGGTAAAATAGACATCACTTTTTAATTCATAATATAAAATATAGCGTAGGCTGAATTTTTGGTATTTTTCTGAGAAACATCAATTTTTGATGAATATTGAAAAACACTAAGTTATTGGCTAAAACTGATTTTATATGTAAATAATTTTTTATTTTATTTAAATTTATTTATGTCAAAATAGATATACAATACTTATATAAGTTCATTGAAAATCACTGGAGTCATTTTAAAATAATTTTAGATATATAAAAATTTTATTGAACTTTTCACCTTCTTTTACCCACCTCCTAGGAGAATTGGAAAATTCACATTAAAAATAATTTTACCACTTCTGTGAGTGAAATTTCGAAAATACAAGAGACAAAGTTAATATCAAAGAGTAAAATGTGGTTCAATAAGATAAAAATATATTTTTTGTGAAATGTAACTTTTTACTTTTAGTTACCACTGTAAATATTAAATAGGGCAATTAAGGGTAAAAATGATATTATTATTAACCTAAAACATGTCCTCATTCTATTGGATAAGTATAATTCGACCAAAAACAACCTTATTAATAAAATATGAACCTATTTGGTCAACTTCTATTAGATTAGGACATTTATTATTATTTAATTCAAAGAAGAGTTAAAAGAGTTAAAATCGATGTTTAATAACTAAAACATTTTTAATATATGGTTATACATAAGATAAATTCTATTTTCAATATTAATTATAAATACAAAAATATTTCCTACATATTGGTATTTTATTTATATTTTTTAGAAATTAAATAATTTAATTATTTATGACATAATGATGATACAGTAATTACCTTATTTGAGAAATATTAAAATAATTCATATTATAAATACCCAAATAAATAAAATTTCAGTCATTTAATGAATTCCTAGAATTTTATTGGTTAACATGACATGTTATGAATGATTAAATGATTTTTTTCGAATTAATAATGTTATTAAAACACTAAGAAAAAAACAATTATTAAATATTGTCACAATTGACATAAAGGAGTTTTTAAATCAAATATTATATTATTAATAGATATAATATTTCTAGAAATCTGTGGTTCAGTCAAAGAACTTATATCATGATATTTGTATCATTTATGGACCACTTGGGGGTATCTTGGATATATATAGTATGTTTATTAACTATATAATATAAAAATAAAAAGTGACATGGTAAATGTCATTCTAATTAACATAGAGTTAAAACTAAAAGAAAAGGTTTATATAATTACCCAAACCTATATAAAATCTATTAGATGAATGTATTTAGACCCATACCCACCTATATACTTGGAATAATCTACTTTGGAGCTTTTAGAAACCGAATATTAATTTATTATAAATTAATACATTAAGTTTTGTCTAACGAGTCCCTTCTCCCCCTTATAAGAGGACACAACTTATCACCAATTCATTACACCTTCAAAGCCTTTTGGTTTGGCCATAACATGCCCAAATTCTCTCTCAACATCCCTCAATTCATCCTAGATGCCTTATTTTGATCATAAATCCAACATAAGGATCCCTTTTGATCAATTCAAAAAGAATAACCCGAAGAAGCGGTAATGTTTTCACCACCCTTTTTCAAGTTCCTTTCTTCTTCAACTTCTTCTTTCCATGTTATTTCGTTTCTAAAATAATAACTACAATGTCTTCTATATACTGTTATATTATTATAAATGTGTTAAAACCATATTCATTATTCAATCCATCCTTTTAATGACATGTCACCATACATGCGTATGTACGGCTTACCGCCTCCACGTCGTGGTGTAATTGTTATTCAAAAACATTATTACTTGGATGGGTATGATATTTATATTTTATTGATGTAAATAAAAATTAATAATGATAATTATTCTGTATATATGATTTAACATCCAATTATATATTTTTTTAATATTAAAATATTGATATTATCGCTCGTGCGTACGTACGGATTACTGTCTCCACGAACGCGATTAGATTAATTTCTCATTGTATCCATTCATGTATAATTATCCTTTTATGATTTAAAATAATGTTTAAGGCCATGATATCGTTTTGTATATTAATACGATATATCTTATCCATAACAAACATGACTTATGTAACAAAACATATAAAATAAAACGAGTAAGGTAACACCCAAAACGATGATAATACTAAGATATTATTAACAACGCAATGTTAAAAGATCATATATGATATCATAATAATGTATATTATTCTTGTATAATTTAATAAAAATAATTTAACCATTATATAGAAGGTTAACCTACCCTTTAAAAAAGAAAAGTACAAGGTAAGAGGTTTTCATCTCACTCCTTATTCTCGTGCGATTTATGCCATATTTCCACCATTAACTTTTCGGTGGTGTATTTACTGCCCATAATTGTATTCCTTGTGTAATACACTTAAATTTATGTGTATTTACATATTAATTGTATGATACATCTTTCATGGGGTGTATGTTTTGTATGTTACCAAATTGGTAATGGTTAATTCCTCAATCTCATTATTATCCGAGAATTTTTACATGAATGTATTTATTTGGAAATTTTTATCATCCATGTCAATTTTTCATAAAAATGATTTATAATGAATATTTTAAGAATTTGTGATAGGTAATCATTATCAAGATCATAATTTTAATTTTTTAAAGATTTTTCTATCGAAAACTTTTTAATTAATTTTCATGTTTTCAAAATGATTTTATGAATTTACTTATATGGACATGAATGTTTTGAAATGATAATTATTTTCTAATGTTTCAAAGTGGTATGGGACACTTTGATTCAAAAATGTATTTAAATTTCTTGATTTATAAATTGTGTGAAATTTTAATGTTTTCATGAAAAGGGATATTTCAATCAAAGATTTTTACACATCATTTCCATCTATGTCAAATCCTTTAATGGATTTTAATCTTTTTTTGAAGTTCATTTATTATAATACAAAACTTCCATATTGTGTTGAAGGTTTTATGATATGTTTGATGGTGGATGTGTTATTTTTATACCATTCATGTTTTATGGATTAAGTATTGACATTTCATATCCCAGTTCTTATACGAAGGTTAATGTTATGTTTCATCCTTTTCATATGAAGAATGTATTGGCCATTGTAAGTGACGGGTGGAGCCCGCTATAGCTCCTTGATGCATTGGTATGTCTCATGAGACAACTAGATGTGGAATTGGCCGAGGCCCTTTCCAAATTTGTTTTATGGATTTGGACGAGGCCTTAATCATTTTTAGATTACTTGGCAGAGGCCCTGACAAAATATTTTAGAATGTCCGGCATTATACATTCCCTCATTATGGAAAAATTATTGATGGTTCATGTGGTCATTAAACAAGAAGAATACCCATGATTATGTTTTATTATGGCATTATTTACTCAGCTCATATGCTTTCCATAAATGTATTAATGTTTATTATTGTTAAAGACATGAAGTTTTAATTTTTAACCATGATTAAAATTTATGTTATTTTCTGTGGTATTTCTTACCCTTACTGAGCGTTTGAGCTCACCCATTTCTATGACTTATTTTTTCCAGGATTCCAAGAAATGTATTATGATTGATATGTAGCATTAAGCTAATGTAATAATGGCATAAAAAAGGATTATTTATGTTGTGTTGTATGTTATAATGTGTAATGTAACATTTATGTATGTAATCTATTTTCCAAGATTGTTAAACCGATCGATCCTTCAGGAGTTGATTCCTTGTAATCATGCCAATGTATGAAAATAATGCACCGACTCTGGGTAACTAGGGTTAAGGTGTTACAATAATTATACACATATAATATACATTTTTTGTCTTAAGTGGTTATGATTCCTATTAAATGTGTATATATATCTAATATTGTTGGGGAGAAATTAAATATCTAAAATATGCCTAAAATATTATAGTTTCTAATGATTTCATGAAATTGATTCCATATTTTCTTGAAAATCATAATGTTCATTTTTTAATATAAAAAACATGGTGTTCCACCTATTTCAATGAATCTGTATAGAATTTAACTATTTGAGATATTTGAATTGATGAAGAAACGCATGTAGAAACATGATAACGGGTCTAGTTGACTATGATTAACACCTTTGAGTGCACCTGTTTTATTTATAATTTTTAATGATGGATCAATTAGACTATGAATTAATTATCATGATTATAAAAAGTTCATGATGAGTAATTTCAAGTATATTGTAGCTGATTAATGTTTTTTCTACATTTATTTGGATCCAAATGTTATTTCGACAATTAATCTTTGATCAGTATATGATCTGTTGAGGGTAAAAGCTAAAGACAAACCTTTTAACAAATTTCATTGAATTTTTGTACACTATAAATATATATATATTCCAATTTTTAATAATAATTACATTTCTATATTCATGTATTTAATATATTTAATCATTAGGGGAAAAATTATTTTATTGTGGAAGGATTTATAGATTATATTTTTAATTATTCCTATATTGATGAAGAGAGTGCAGATAATTTGAGGATTGGAATAGTGATCAGTGTTTTTCACTATTCATCAAAAATTTATGTTTCTCAGAAAAATACCAAAAAATTGGCATAAGATATTTAGAAATTATGAATTCAAAAATGATTTCTATTTTACCGAATTTAAAACATATAAGTTTCATTACATAATTTAAAAATTAATTTTCATTATCAAAACATATAGAATGTTTTTATACAATAATAACTAACAAATGATTGACACTTGCTTATGTCCAATTTAAATGTGAGATTATGTCCAATGACCAACATGGTATTAAATGGTAATAATATAATCTAATTATACTTTTAAATCATTAAAATGCATAATTTATCACTATTAATTATTTTGATTAAAAATGTTGTTTTTATTTAAAATTTAGTAATTTTAACTACTCATCAAAATATGAATGTTATCAAAAGATTAACAAAAATCACCCTATGCTGATTTCGATATTACGAATCCAAAAATGAAGTTCATTATGAATGAAAAAATGTATAAAAATTCAAAAAGTGGGTATTACTATTCTTTACGGCTAGTTTGATTGGTTGTGGCGTGTTAGAACTCGAAGTTGCAAATAACACACACTGTTGTATTATTCAAAGAGAAGCATATTGTAAAAGAATGGGGTGTTTCATTCTACCCTCATTCAACAAATTTTATCCTCACAATTTATGCTCGGTATTGGAAACATGGGGTTGGAATTTCAAAATATCATAGTTGAAATCCCACATCGAAAAATGGATGAATGAGGCCTATATTTAAAATAAAGAGTGGTAAGTATGAAGGATACCAAAAATAACACATACTAGGGTTCCATGTAGGAAAACATGGATATGGAAGATAAATATATCAATCAATATCTGATGAAGAGTGGTAGAGAACATGGCTATGAAAAGGCCAACAATAACAATGCCATAAATTTTTGATGATTTAAGGTACCATCTAGGACAATGATTTTTTTCTAAGTTCCTTTTCATAATGTTGAGGAATTTATTTATGAGATCCGATTATATCGTAAGGAGATATATTTTCTTTATAATTATAGTTTTATCCATTAATAAATTTCTACCACAAACTCATCTTTCTCTCTAAAACATAATACAACTCAAAAAATAGTCTATTTATCCTAATCGTATAGGGTTCCAAATATAATGAATTTATAATTCACATATCATACCATTTAAAAAAAGAAACTACATTATAAAATCCAGGGACTTCAAGAATTCCAATGGTAGTCTATAAATCCCAATCGGACTATGGTTGTGGGTTCGATTCCCGCAGCTTTGTCTGACGTGACGGGTTGTCACACGGTCTGCGTGTTGTCCTTTTATAAAAATCCAAAAATAACCTTTTAAAAATAATCCATTCAAACCTTTATACTTATCCAAAATAATACCATCCAAAGTCATAGTCCAACATTTATAAGGAAGTTAAACACAATGAAGATCCTTTTTTCCAGGTAATAACATGTGAACACCATCATCATGTATTATTTTAAAACATGGTAACGTCATGAATTACCATAAAACCTTATTGATTACATTCATGCTCCCTTATAATTTATAGAATACTGGATATAATCCTTCTATCCAAAAATGTTGTATACTCCAACGATGAAAAATCATTAATCAATTTCATGGTAGTCATGAATATCCAATATAATTATTCAAATCAACGATCTCTTATATCAAAATCAGTGCCACATTATTCGGACCATATTAAAGATTACTCTTCCTTCAACCATGTATTTTCCAAAAAGTTTAGCTTGCTATTATGTCACTTTTCTTTGAACCATATTATCTAAAATACTCAATAAAATAGTACTTCAGTACAATCCATATTTATCTCCAAAATTCATATAACCAGTATATTGTTGATACAACACTCAAATGAAATAATCCAATAATAACAACATATGAAAACTAGTCATTCTTCTTTATCTGATGTAGTATCATTACTTGATTCTTATCGAATAGCATCATTTGAGACATACTCTGATGATTTGGAAATTACTTCATGTAGTGTCCCAACTTTTTATAGATAAAGCATTGTACATTTTAAACCTTTTTCTTACCCTTACAGTCACGTACATGGTGTCATTTTTCTCAACACTTATAAAAATCTCTCATTTCCTTCAGGAAATTTCCATGGTGTTTCTTCGCACAGTTATCACATATGGTAAAATTCTTCTTTTCCCTTTTCCCTTTATCCATCTTTCTCACTGCCATCTTTTTCCTCTTTTGCTTTCCTTCAATGCCATATGACTCAGACAATTCTATACTTATCTTATTAACACATGATACCATCTCTTCATATGCTGAGATTACATGGGAGAATACTTCCCCTCTTAATGTTGGCTTAATACCGTGAAAGATATGATCCCTCATACTCTTTAGATCATACGTTTTGATGGAGTTCTCATTCCTTCTATTGGGCACCATTTCTAAACAATAGCATACACTAGTTCAGTTTATGAATGGCAATGAATGATTCCAAACTTGTAAAATACCTAACATAAATTGAGAATTTTATGGATATAATCCATAAAAATATTTTCATTGAGGAGATATATACACATAACTCAATGATAATGATTTGTAAAGAAAATGAGAATTATCCAAAGCATATCCCCTGGGAGTGTCATAACCAAGAGCACAACAAGGCACATTGTCGTGCACCAGTTCCCATTCGAGTCTAGCTCAAAGTGGTGTTTTCAGGTTTAATCCCTATGTACATCTATGCCAAAGCTTCCTCTACCTGCCTGTATCCATACATGGATGTATTTTCTTGGAAAACTCACAAAATCACTACATTACCAAAATTATAAGAAGTTCTATACAAATCCTCAAAGTCTATCTTATGGAAATGTTCCTTAATCAGAGTTTATATAAATATAGTCTCCAAGGTTATTGCTCAACTTCCTCTGATACCAAATGTAACTTCCCAACCCTAGTTACCCAGAGTCAGTGCATTATTTTAATACATTGGCATGATTACAAGGAATCAAGTCCCGAAGGACCGATCGGTTTAGCAGCCTTGGAAAATAGATTGAATACATGAATGCTACATTATAATTTATAACATAAAAAAAATTATCCTTTATGAACTCCATCATTACCTTGGATTAACCCTTCATATCAATAAAAATACACTTCTTGGAATCCTGGAAAAAATATAACATAGAAAGGGGTGATCTCAAACGCTCAGTAAGGGTAATAAAAATAGTGTAAAATTACATAAATATTATGAATTATGGATAATTGATACCACATTCCTTTACCAATAATAAAAATGAATACTTTTATGGAAAGAATATGAGCTGAGTAAATAATTCCATAAGAAAACATAATCATTGGTATTCTACTATTCGAATGAACACATGAACCATCAATATTATTTCCATAATGAGGGAATGTATAATACCAGAAATTCTGAAACATTTTTTCAGGGCCTCGGCCAAGACGTCTAAAAATGATTATGGCCTTGGCCAAAACCATATATCAAATTGTGTAACAGCCTCAGCCAATTCCTTGTCTGGTTGTCAAATTATACCTACCGATGCATCGAGGAGCTATAGCGGGCTGCACCCATCACTTACTAAGTCCAATAAATTCTTCATATGAAATGGATTAAACATATCATAAACATTCGTATTAAAACTAGTATATGAAATATCAATACATAAACCATAAACCGTGAATGGTATAAAAATAGAACATCCACAGTCAAACATATCATAACTCATTCAATACAATATGGAATATTGTATTATAATAAATCAATCTCAACCTGAACCAAAAATAATATCCAGTAAAGGATGCTTCCATAGTTGAAAACGATAAGTTATATTTTTTGAAAGAAATATCAGTTTTGTAAAATCATTCAAAAGTCACACATTATAAAGGAGGTAATTTAAAATAGATTTTTGAATCAAAGTGTCCCATACTACTTTGAATGTTTTGAAAAGAATTATCATTTCAAAACATTCATGTCCATATAAATAAATCCTTAAAATCATTTTGAAAACATGGACATTAATTAAAATGATATAGAATGACAAATCATTAAGACATTTAAAATTATGATCTTGATAAAGAGTACCTTTCAAAAATCCATAAAATATTCTTTTTGAAATCATTTTTATGAAAAATTGACATGGATGATAAAAATGTCCCAATAAATACTAACATATATTCAATCTCGGATAATAATGAGATTGTGGAATTAACCCTTACCAATTTGGTAACTTACAAAACATACACCCCATGAAAAGTGTATCATACAATGAATATGTAAATAAACATAAATTAAAGTGTATTACACAATGAATTAAAATTTGGGTAGTAAATACACCTCACAAAAGGTAATAGTGGCAATATGGAATGAATCTCACATGAATAAGGAGTGAGATGAAAACCCTTTACCTTACACTTTCCATTAGTCGATGGTACATTTAACCTCCTGTATGAAGAATATAGTATGTTATTAAATTATTAAAGAACCATATTAATATTTATGATATCATACATTATTCATTTATGACTTTATACTACCCAATTAATAATAATTTCCATGTTATATTAATATTTTGAGTAATTATTGCTTTCTTTATCGTACGTGTTTTAACTTGTTACTCTTGATTATATCACATAGATCATGATTTAAATACTTACAGAAAATAAAAAATGATTTATATATCATATATATTTAGAATATAAATATGTATAATATACATATATATGAAATGGAAGACACTATTTATGGAGATGGTAGTCCATACGTACTGATAAACGTTGTTTCCGTTTTCATATAGTATTGAATGGAAGTAAGTGAATAAGAGATATGTAAGTAAATAAATACTTATATATATATATATATCTCCAGTAGCATTATTATGTCATATATGAAATACTTATAAGTAATAAAAATATTTTTATAATCGTCGATGAATGGTGAACTTGGAAATGAATCTCATCGCGTCGTGGAGACGGTAATCTGTACGTACACACAGGCGAAAATATCATTCTATTGATATTATAATAATATATAATTGAATGTTATATTATATATACATAATCCTTATCATGTTATATTTATTATTTACATCAAATACACTTCATTATTATACCCATAGAAATAATAATGTATTGAATAACAATTACACCACGACGTGGAGACAGTAAGTCGTACATACGCACACATGGTGACATGTCATTAAAAGCATGGATAGAATAATTAATATAGTTGTACCATAATTATAATAATATCAAAATATATATAAGATATTGGAGTTATTATTTTATAATGGAAACAACAAAGAAAAAGGAAGTGGAAGAAGAAAGAAACTTGAAAGAGGGTGGTGCAATCATTACCTCTTCTTCAGGTTCTTCCTTTTGATTTGATCAAAAGTGCTCTTTAGGATGGCATTCTGGTCAAAATAAGGCCTATACGATGATGGTAGGATAGTTTAGAGGGTAATGTGGAAGGTTTTGGCCGATCCAAATGGCTTAGAAGGTGTTAATTCGAGTGAAGGGTGAGTGCCCTTTTTATAAAAGGGGTGAGGGGCACCTTATGAAAAACTTAAAATATTATTTTATAATAAATTCATATTCGGTTTATAATGGCTCCAAATTAATTTATTTCTAGGATAAGGTGAATATGGGTATATATAATGTCAACCAATAGGTTTTAGACAGGTTTGGGTCATTTTATTAACCTTATCTTTTAGTTTTAACTCTTAGTTAATTAGTTTGTCATTTACTGTGTCTCTTTGTATTTTTATATTATATTGTTAATAAACATACTATAAACATAAAATAGACCCCCCAAATGGTCCATTAATGATTCAACTGTTATGATATAAGTCCTTCGTCCAATTATTAGAGTTTTAGTAATATAATATCAATTAATAATAGAATATTTGTTTTCAAAACTCCTTTATGTCAATTTTGGCACTATTGGGTATTTTGTTTTTGATGAATTCATAACAGCATTATTACAGCGAAAAAATTCATATAACCAATCCAAATATGACATATTAAACATTAATATTATTGTAATTCATAAAAATTCTCAAAGTACATTTATTTGGGTATTTATAATATCAATTATCTTAATCATTCATTTATATGGTAATTACTGCATCATTATTGTATCATAAATAAATTAACATATTTAATGTCAAAAATTATAAATAAAATACAATTATTTAGAAAATATTTTTATATTTCTAATGAATATTTATATTCAAAAATATTTCTTATATAACACCATATAAAAATTAATTACTAAAAGGTTTTTGTTTTTGTCAATTTTTCCTTTACAATAAATTAATTAATCTAAAATGTCATTATCAATCATAAGTGGATCCATGGGGTCCCAAAATCGACCCAAAGATTCCCATGGTCTGAAATTACTCATCCAATGAGGTTAGGACAAGTGTTATGGAAATTATGAATTATTGCAATATTCTTTTTACCTTAAATTACACTATTTACCTTTAACCGCGTTAAATAAAAGTAAAAAGTTACTATTCACCAAAAATTATTTTTATCTTATTGAACCAAATTTTACTCCATGATATTAACAGTGTATCTTAGATTTTCAAAAATCAACTCATAGAAGTGGTAAAATTATTTTTTATGTGATTTTTCAAATTCTCCTAGGAGGTGGGTAAAAGACGGTGGAATGTTTAATAAAATTTTTATATATCTAAAATTATTATAAAATGACTCCAATGAATTAAAATGAACATATATAAATATTATGTATCTATTTTGACATAAATTAATTTAAATAAAATAAATAATTATTTAAATAAAAGAAATGTTTTAACCACTAACTCATTGTTTTTCACTATTCATAAAAAATTTATGTTTCTCAGAAAAATACCATAAATTTGGCCTATTCTATATTTGATATCATGAATTTAAAATGTTTTAAATTTTACCAAATTCAAAACATATATGTTTGATTAATTAATTTAAAAATTTATTCTCTTTATCAAAACAAATAGCATGTTTTATGAAATAATAACAATCAAAAGATTGACACTTACTTATATCCAGTTTAAATGTGAGATTATGCCCAATAACCATTATTAGATTAAAGGGTAAAAATATAATCTAATTATATTTTAAAATCACTCAAATTAATAATTTATTACTATTAATTATTTCTATTAAAAATGTTTGTTTTAATTAAAATTTATTAATTTCAACTATTCATCAAAATATAAAAGTTATCAGAAAAGTACCAATAATTCACCCTATACTAATGTCGATATTCCAAATCCAAAAATGAAGTTCATTTTGAAAGGTAAAATTTACAATATTTCAAAAATTGGTTATTACTATTCTTGACGGCTAGTTTGATTGGTTGTGGTTGTTAGAACGCGAAGTTGCTTATAACACAAGCAATTTTATTATTCAAAGTGAAGTGTACCATGAAAGCTTGGGGTGTTACAATATTTATCATGAATATTATATCAAATCACCATTTTTTAAATATGGGAATTAAATGCCTCTAGATTGATTAATGGGATGAAAATTTCAATTAACTACACAGATGCTATGAATGTTAACTAGTAGTAATTATACCTTACAATGTAGAAGGTTATCTCATTTACCTTAATGCATATAAAAGATATGTTTTTATTATGTAGAATGATATGGTGATATAAATTTCATCCCACATATTTAAGATTCATGGGAAATTTTTTATGACTCAATATTTTATGTTATAAATTGTAAAAATATCATTATTTATATAATGGAATTATATTTATTGAGAAATATGCTAAATATATAAAATATAAGTATTTATATATACATGTAATATTAGTTTCATGTATTATTGGGAAGATATTATGGATTTATAAAATATTATGAATACTAAATACACTACCACACTGAGAATTTCATCAAGGTGTTTGGGTCTTTAAATTTAATAGTGGTTGGTACCTTATCTAATATGAGTTTCATAAAAGAATTAAAATTTATTGATATGAATTCAATGGTGCTCGAAATCTTGAAGTAAGCGGTGAAATATTAATAACCTAAAAATATAGTGTTCAACTATCTATCCATTTAATGATTATAGAGGTGTTGAAGGAGGATTTGAATCAACAAAACAAGGAGAGAAATGATCCTTATATCAAAATTTGTTTTTATTGAATTATATTATTCAAGAACTACATATTTTTTCACCAATACCAGATATGATGAATAAACTATTGGACATGTATCATAAATCAAAATTAATTATTATCCAACGATGTACTATTATGTATAGAGAACTAATGGAGTATTTCTATTGAGATAATATGAAGAGGGATATTCTGTTGTATATATATTAGTGCCCAGTATGTTTGAATTTTAATGATAATAGAATGTATTCCAATGGGATATGACAACCAATTAAAATAGAAGAATATAAATTTGAAAATATCATAATTAATTTAAACATCAGAGATTAGAAAGTTTTTAAATGATATAATTCTATTTGGATTATAGTCAATATATTTAATATTTTAGTACACTTCAATACTACTAGTGATGATTTCCAACTGGATCATATTTCTATGATATATAATAAGTAAGTGGTAAATGTTAATGGAGAACCACATTATTATATGTTTGATCGAGATCATCAATTTACATTGATGTTCCATGAAATTCACCCGGAATTTCATGTTATAGATTTAGGGTTTATTAAGGATTATTATCCTAAATATTTTTCAATATAACATTTCCACACGAACCAAAGATCACATGCTCTATTCATTAATAGTTTATTGAAAATGTTATTGGGGTCAAAAATACCATATAGTTTAGATTTTTTTACAAAAATATGAATAAATCATGCATTTAGATAGATACTTTTCAATCCCTAAATGGAAAGAAGTGCATAAAATAAATATGTTATGAGAGATATAGTGAAGAAAATATATTTGGACATGATCAATCTAAGGAAATGTCAATAAAAATTGACCCATTTAATAGAACATCAATGTGGAATAAAGTAAATTGATTAGTTATGCAAATAATTTTCGATGAGATCCAAAATTTGATTTTATTGAGATTTTGTTCCAATTATTTTACCAAAAGATGAATATTTAAAGATTATGAAATATGAAAAATTTCTACCCTTTGAATATTTTCCATTTATAGATTATTTAGTGGGTAGGGACTGAATCTTGTTTCATGGATCTCCCTTAAAATCTCTCTGTACATCATGATGTTTTCCAGGTATCAATATAGAGGAATTATATACATGATACTTCCAAAGTAATAAATTTATATGTTATACCATTGGAGTATGTCGAGACATATGTTAACCTATTGGTCAAAATATTAGATCATAGAGACAAGGATCTACTAAACATGACTACTCACATAGTTAATGTTCATTGAATGAATCAAAGAAATAAGGATGATACATGGAATACCATGTTTGTAATTTAAGCTAATTTCCACATTTATATAATCTAGAGTGATTCATATTTTGGGGATTTTTAATTTTAGGGTGTAAAATTTAAATCCAAACATTTTATATGAAATTATTTTCAAATAAAACTTGAAGTATTGGACAACATCACTTATATGAAACCAAAAGTCTATATGAACATTTATTTAGAAACTATTATAATTTATCCATTAAATTGCTAGCTATGAATAATAATAACCTATTTATGTTAAAAAACTATAAAAAATCTTATTATTTTAAACAATTTATTATTTCATAATAAATAAGCAATGAATTATCATTAATATCAATTTTCACTTAAATTATCAATTTATTAAAAACATTTTTTCATGTATTTTCATGTGATAATTATAATTAATATATGAATTTTAATTATAATTTTCTTAATTAATTAATATCATTCTTAAAATACTCACATCAATATTAGCTTATGGTGAATATTTAGTATTTTTCTAAATATATTAAATAGTAAAAAATAATTATTTTTAAATATTGTCATTTATTATCATGTAACTGTATAAATATGAATTTTAATTCCATATTAAATTAATTTAACATTTCTTTATATATAAATAATCTACTTAGTAAGATTTTGATCATCGATTTGCAATATATTGGTATTTGTAAATTGTTGGGAATAAAAAAATTTAAAGAATTATTTTTTATGTGCATAATATGTTTTATATTTTTAAATTAATTTAAACTATATTTACTAAAAATTTTATGAATATTTTGAAATTATATATAAAATATTTTACTTTAACATTCATTTTATATTTTTTACCAGGCATGCAACAGATTTAAATAGTGTATCCTGTGAAAAAGTCCATTGTCAAAAATATCATTTTTATTTTGATTACCTTCTTAATTAAATATAAATTAATAAGTTTATATAAAATTTAATGAGGTAAAATGTAGTAGATATTTTTAAAATTTAATTTAAATATAAAATAATATATTACAATTAATCTTTGTTTATAGTTATTTGTAATAATAATAAAATTTTGTTACAACTATAAAGGTCAAAACAATTACATGTGCTTTTAAATAATGATATAAGGGTTGAATTACCAACAAAAACAAAAAACCAATTACTAATAACAGTTAATTTATAATCCTTATATAATGATAAATTTTATTCCTTACCTATTTCTAGACATATTCCACTGAATTTGGGCCTAAATCCTTGAAATATTTTAAGAAATTCCCTGTGTTTCCCTCCCATCACTTATAAATGGAACCTATTATCCTTATTTATTCACAATATTTTGATCATTCAATCACAAAATATACCTCTTAAAAACAAATCCCATAATCCTTAACTTCCTCCAAAACCATATGACCTTCTCCAAAAGTCAATTATTTGTGGGATGATGTGTCATCCAAAGGGGGCTCTCCAAGAAGATGTATGGATCCTAACAATGATCATCCCATTTTATTTCTCATTATACATTCTATAAACTAGTTTCATATATAAAAATATTATTATGAAAGTATAATCAATATATTGATATATTATTATAAAGATGGATTAAAATTTAGATCTTCTTCCCAAGCGAGTGGCAGATTAACGTATCTTACATGTGTATATATGGACTCCCATAACAACCTAGTTAGACGACACAATTTATTCCAAAGTCATTGATGGCTTATTATTATTATATGTTTAAATTTTATCTATGACATTTATTATATGATAATTACTAATCTAATTTGATCTTATAGTTTACTTTATTTCATTCCAACAGTTTTAAAAAGGAAACATTACTCATGCATGTATAAATACCATCATATCCACATCTTGACATAATTTGTTTTTCATCACTACATTATATGAAGGGTAATACATACGTAAATAATAAAAATATATTATATTAAAAAATAGAATTATGGAGACTAATAAACCATGAAAAAAGATAATGTGACATAACCTTTAAACCAAAAAGTACAATAAAAACTAAGTATATAACACCAAAAATGAATATTAGAATGAAAAATTATGAATAAATGGTGAAAAGATTTCATAAGTTAATTTAGTATGGTATTAATTGTATAATTAATGATTTGATATAGATTTAAAAAAATAATAATTTACTATATTAAAGGATAAATCACTTATGGTGAAATAAAAACATCACGTAAAGGGTTTTCAACTAAATCTATCATCCTAGAGACATATTTTAATGTTATGCAACAATTTTTATCTCTATAGTCCACAAAAAACCTATAAGTTATATTTTATACTCCATGATTTAAAAAATTGGATATTTAAATCTATATTATTTTCATGAATCCATTTAATTTTGATTCATATTTTACAAAATATGTAAGAGTTATATATTAATATATCATTTTTATAGGGATTATTAATGATTAAAATTTCAATGAAAACAAATTTTGCTCTATCTAAAAAAAAATTATTTTGTATATACTATTAATTTAAAATGATTACAACCATTTCTTCCAATTTCATTTCTTTGAGGAGTCCAAAGTCAAAAATGGATATTTTTATGGAAGACTAGTTTCATTTCTCACATAGTTCTGGATTATTTTCTATAATGATAATATTTTCATTATATAATTTTCAATAATGGTATTAATATTTTGAAAATATACCATAATGTAATTTTAAATTATAATTTACATTATTTTTATATGATTTAATATGGTTTTTCAAAATTTTAGAAAAAATGGCTTTTTTTACTTTTTACCAAAAATTTGAAAAGAATTATTGATTTTTTGTATGCCTTATGAATGGAATTTCCCACAAGTTTTAAAAATGATTTATTTCATAATTAAATTATAAAAGTACATTTATCTAGATAGAAAAACAACATTAATAAATATTTTAGAATCATTTTGATTATAAATATTAATTAAAATATAAAAAAGCTTATTTTCCTCTTGAAAAATTTTAATGACCTTTCATCTATAATAATATACTATTATCATTATTATGTTTTAGATGGATATAATACAATGTTACCATATGTATTATTTAACAATGTCGATTATGATTGTGAATATGAAATACTTGTGAACTAGGTATCCATTCTAAAGGATATTTTATGATGATATAATGAAAAGTTTTTGAACATATTGTGAAAATATGTTTGTTTCATATTTTTTGTGAGATATTATTATTATAATATGTGGACTGGTGGGTTCTTTATATCCATCCAATTATTTGGTTAAATATTAGTATTTGAGGAGGGTATATAGAATGTAATTTTAAGGCCCTGAAAATAAACATTACATGATCTTGAGTTAATGTTATGAATTTAATTTCTTTATCATTTGGGACCTTTTCACGTTTAAACATGTATAGAATTAGAAAATATCTCATATATAAAAACTGAAATAATAAAATATAGACACTTCTACTAAAAATCCATTTTTTCAACAAATGAATAATATTTAAAAAGATTCAGGGTTTCGTTTGATGTTTAATCATCACCATTTCCCCATGAACCCATTGATATCTCTATTATCCCTTAAATCATCTGAAAAACATTTTACACATTGAGAAAAAAAGGATGAGAAACTGACATAAAAATAGAAAACAATAAGCTATGAAAAAACTTATAATCATGAATGCTATTATCATAAAGTATACATTTCCACCATAAATAAGTAGTAAATTATCTTAATAGATTATAACCTAATTTATTGACCTTCTTAAAATAAAAATATTACAATAAAACCCATTTATGTCACATATAAAATATAAATGTAACTTGAGATATAATCTTATGTAATTGGAATAACTATGTGGTCGACTTCTACCGATGTCACTCTTATAAATGGAATATACATAATGCATAGTTACAAACCCAATGCATTGGATGATATAACATAACCACCCATACATGGTTTATCACGTAACCAACCATAAATTATTTATCACAAAATGACCCATAAAAATTTCATGTACCATTATATAATCAGAACACTTAAAATATTTCAATTATCAACATATCACACGTAAAACTTCATTTTCGATCATAGAAAATAATTTCATGTTATTGAAATCATAAATCCATTTTCAAAATAGTTTCCATTTCCAAAATTCAAAAAAATTAATAAATGATATCATATTTATAAAAAATTAATGCTTGTTGAAGAATTCAAATATCAGATAATGGATAGGGTGGTGCAGAAGTCTTTTTGCCTTATACATTAAAACAAAATTATCTTCTTGTCATTTATAGAGAGATAGAATAAATGGATGTAAATGGAATACCTTTGAAAATAAACAAATTAAATTAAATATCGACATAAAATTTCCTATATAATGATTTTAAAATCATAAAAAACATTATAAATTAATATAATGATGAAAATGATTTGATAATTAAATATTAAATCATTCATGGTGTCATAGAACACTATAAACATTTAAATCTCAATCTCCACAAATTAATACATTAAAAAAATATTAAATAACATTATTTTAGAAAAACCATTGATATGAAATGTTGTAGTGGTTGTATATACAAGTTATTAATGAATAATGGTGGATATTATTTAGAAATACCACATTGAATTAAGACTGAGATGAAATCCCATACCTTGGGTTTGATTTGTGATATATTCTTTAATCATAATGAATAATAAATTTAGGTTAATTTATGCATTTTTTATAACCATTTAATTTTTTTCATTCATTTTATATCATTAATTAAAATGTTATCATAATTAGTTAATTTTTTGTGTTTATGTAGGACGTTTTTTCAATATTTAGTACATGAGTCGCAAGTAAACATGGTATGATTCCAATAGTCCATGTGGTAAATGACTAATATATCCATAATAATATTAATATAGTTTCTTTATAAATTAAACTTAAAAATAAATCCCTTATGTATTGTTATGAAAAGTAAACTACATTATAATCATGGAGATGGTAGGTCGTATATACACATGAGTAACATTTTCCATTTTCATTGATGGTTATGTAAAGAAGGTAAGTAATTTTTTCAGTTTCTATACTTATAATTATAACATTAATATCATATTAGTTATTTAAATATCATTATATATATCATATAAGTGACATAATGGAAAAAAACCATGTCATGTCTGTAACACTGGATATTTTTATGAAAAATATTTTTGTTTTATGTTATATACGTCATCAAAGGAATCTTTCACTACAAAAAAAACTATCTTGCCTTGCTTTACACGCAATCGCGACCTTCCTCGAAACCTTGTGTTGTTCGCAATACCGAGTTTCACTAAATAACGATATGCTATTAAAATATTATTAAAACTAGCCGTTATGAATAGTAATACACGCTTTTTAAAATTTTATAATTTTTAATTTTTCAAAATGAACATCATTTTTGGATTCGGAATATCAAAATTATCCTAGGGTGACATTGTGGTATTTTTTTGAAAACATTCAATTTTTGATGAATAGTGAAAACCCTCGGTTACTATTTAAAAACCGACTTTTTATTTAAATAATTATTTATTTTATTTAAATTTATTTTATGTGAAAATTGATACATAAAACCAATAAAACATCAATGTAATTCATTGGATTCATTTTATAATAATTTTAGATATATAAAAATTGTATTGAAGTATTCACCGTCTTTTACCCACCTCCAAGGAGTGTTTGAAAAATTTACATAAAACTAAATTTTACTGCTTTTGTGAGTGGAATTTTAAAAATCAGAGAGACACAGTTAACATTAAGGAGTAAAATTTTGTTCAATAAGATAAAAATATTTTTTGGTGAATTGTAAGTTTTTACTTTTATTTACCACGATTAAAAGTAAATATGGTAATTAAGGTTGAAAACAGTATTATTAATACCCTAACACATGTCCTAATTCTATTGGATAAGTTTAATTCGACCAAAAAAACCATAGGAATAAAATATGACAATTTAGGTCTACTTGGATTAGATTAGGACATTTATTATTATATTATTTAAAGAATAGGTAAAATAGTTAAAATCAATTTTTAATAACTAAACCACTTTTAATAAAGGGAAATACATAAGATAAATTAGCCAATAAATTTTCATTATATGTATAAAAATATTTCCTACCTTATGGTATTTTTATTTATAATTTTTAAACATTAAATAATTTAATTAATTTTTGACACAATAATGATGCAGTAATTACCTTATTAATGAAATATTACCATAATTGATGTTATAAATACCCAAATAAATGTAATTTAGACTTTTTATGAAATCAAAAAATTCTATAGGTTAATATGACATATTAGTATCGATTTAAATATCTTTTTTCGAACTAATCAAGCTTCTTTGATTTTCACAAAAATCAATTACAAAATAGTGTCAAAATTGACATAAAATAGTTCTTGAAACAAATATTATATTATTAATGGTTATTATTTTCCTAAAAATATATGGTTCATCCAAATGACTTATATAAGGTTATATATATTAATAATTAACAACTTGTGGTTCGTTTGGCTTGTTATAGTAATTTTATTAACCATATTGTGTTAGAAAACAAGAAGACACAATAAAAGTTAAATTATTTAACTTAGAGTTAAATCTAAATGATAAGGTTAAAATAGTAACCTAAACTTGTCTAAAATCTATTTGTTGAAAATATGTCTACCCATAACAGCATTATCTTTTATATAAATCAATTTTGATCTATTCAAAACCGAATATGACTTTATCAGAAAATAATATTTTCAGTTTTTCGAAAGGTGCCCCTCTCCTACCTTATAAAAGGGCACCTCCTCCCTCTCCTATTTACGCAACATTGAGCCTTCAATATTGGCCAAAACCTGCCATTTATCTTCTCCAATTCCCTAGAAATATCTTAGAGGTCTTGGTCTTATTCAAAGACCATATTTAGTTCAATAAGAGGAAGTTAAGAAGATGCGCTTCAAAGAAGAGGAATTGTCTGTTACCGATTTTTTCAACTTTATTTCTTCTTCTACTTCGTCTTATTTATTTGTTTCATTTTGAAGTAATAACATCAGTATCACTCATATACTGATATGTTATTATAATTATGAAACAACCCTATTTTACCTTCTATCCATCCTACGGAAAACAAATTCACCCCGCATGCATACGTACAGAATACCGTCTCCACGCCGTGGTGTAATCTGTTTTCCACCACCACCTTACATGGATGGGTATAATGGTGTAAATAATAACTATATATGATTATTGTGATGTGATATTGATTGTTAAATAGTATAAATACACTTCAATACAATTCCACAATCATGGGAACGATATCATCACTCGTGTGTACGTACGGCCTACCGTCTCCACGATGTGATGTGACTTGTTCTACATGATCTTCAATGCATAAGGACTATATAAACGAATTGAATAAATAAATATGATATATATCACACTAATACCATTCTGTAAATGAGGTATCTGTAACATAAATATAAGAATTAGAATTTATTCGACAAAACATGCATAAGAACAAAAAGAAATAAACGCACGAATAACAAGTATCAATGAAATATTACTAATACGAAGCTAAGAATATGACCATATAGGATATCATAACAACAAGTACAATTCTATAATAATTCAATAACATTATTTAAATCATTATATAGAAGTTTTGGACACGTACGAAGTAAATTGGGCCTAAGGTAAGGGAAAATCTCACAATCTCATTTTTATCTGAGATTGTTTATACTTCAGAATTTACTAGGGAATATTTATCATCTACATCCATGTTTCCGTAATATTTAATATTATTTCTATCATCCTACAATTTTTAAATCCAATTTTACCCTTCGGTGAGTTTTTTGTAAAATATATGAAAGGAATCTTTTTCTGTTTTTTATACGAGGTACTTTTTGACTGTTTCGGCCAAGGTACGAGAAAAATGTTTTTTAAACTTATACGGTGAGAATATATTTTTAGAACATTATTTCCATGAAGCTTAATTTAAATGTTTTCATGTTTTTCTAATCAACTTCTTTTAGTTTAAAATTATATTACATTTTAAGAAAGGAAAATTTTTTTGAAGTAGAAAGGTTATTTTCCTCAAGAATGGAGTTCAAGCGTTTTATCAAAATTATTTTCCATATAAGATAATATAGGGTTTTTTTTCAATCCCTATTTTTACATTTATTTTATTATTTTAGGGGGAAATTATTTTTTATGAAGTCATTTTATCTTATATGGATTATGTTTTGATGGAAGGATGTTTAAGAATCCCATTTTTATTACATGGGTTATGCTATGATGTATGATTTATGATTTCATGGCACACATAAGAATGGTATCATTATGAGATGGTTGGGACCTATATCTCCCTCCAATGCATTGGGTAAAAGTTTATATCTCATGAGATAGACATGGCTGGAATGACAGGTTAATCCGGTTCAGTGATATAGGACTGAAACAAGGAGTGAACTCGGTTCAGAAATGCACTTTGTCCGCTAAGATAGTCTTGGAAATGAGTCTTGAATACTAAGAAATGATTCTCTATGATTATGTGTGTATTCCAAAAAGTTTCATGTTTTATTTTATGATTACTGGGATTACATTTCACTACTATGACTTATCCCATGTTATGAAATTATGATCTCTTTTGTAAGTTAAGATTTGAAAAATTATATGTTCTTATGAGTATTATTTAATTTATATTTCTTTTGTTTACCCTTACTGAGCATTTGAGCTCACCATTTTGTATGTTTTGTTTTCCCCTGGTCTAGAAGAAGGATATTAAGTAGAATATTCCAAAACGGACTCTAGATATGACGAAATAAATGGAAGACAGTGTAGATGCTTTATGAACTTGTTGTTTATGTTTTCCAGGATCTAAAGACACTATACCAATATGATCTTACCATGGTATTTTTATATGTTGTAATAAGTATGTTTCAATTCTGAAGTAATAACAATGTTTGTAAAGTGTGGGTCGTAATAGTTGGTATCAGAGGAATGGTATAGTCAACCTTTGGAAACAAGGATGTAAATGCCTTAGTAAGAACCCTGAGGATAAGTCTAAGTATAGAACACAATGTTATTGTTTTAGAAATGGCCATGAACAACCTATGATAAGACCTTAAGTGTCAAATTTTATTCTTGATCATGTGGTTTTCCTATTATAATTAATGTTTCTCACACTATTCTTCTTGGTTTTAGTCAATGGCTGGAACCCGAAGGAACTGTGTTAATGCGGAATGCGACGGGAAATGCAATGATTTTCCCCCTGAGAAACCAAACGTTTTGGGAGCTAGAATGCAAAATATTGTAGCCATTCTCACAAAAATTTCTCATGATATGAATCATGCAGGACTTCCAAACAATCAATGGAAGGAGAAACATTCTGTTTAATCCTTCATGAGGCAGCATCCACCCTCATTCAGCGGGTCTGTTGATCCATTAGTGGATGAATAGTGTATCAGTACCACTGAAAAGATATTTTCAGTTCTTCAATGTTCTGAACATTATAAATTCATCTTAGTAGTATATCGTTTAGAGGGTGAAGCGGATCAATGGTGGAATCTTATCAAGAATATGAGGCAAATGGATGAAATTGAATCCATGGAATGAGATGAGTTCAAGAACTTATTTTTCAATAAGTACTTCCGTCGTATTCATCGAAAAAAGATGTAGAAGGAGTTTCTTGAACTGAAGCAAATGGATGATGAATCTGTTGGTACATATGAAATAAATTTTACAAGACTTGCAAGTTACTCATCCATAATTATTATCCAACCTGAGAGTAAGATCGATCTATTATTAGTGTCTTAAAACCAAGTATTCGAAGGGTGTTATCCATAAGGGACTTAAATAGCTACGAGGATATCGTTCGATGTGCTCTCATGATTGAGATGAAGATTAGAGTATCCCATCAATCTTATGGGTTTAATAAGAAGAGGAAAAGGGAATTCAAAGGGAAATCTAAAGAGCACACTGAAAAGAATATGAGTTTTCCCTTATGATCAATGTGTGGAAAGAAACTTGAAGGGAGTTGTCTTAATGGGATAAGTAAATGTTTCAAATGTCGAAAGGACGGTCATCGGGTATTTGAATTCCGCAATGATGGGAAGAAGATGTCTAGTGATGCAAACAATGAAATGGCTACATAGAGTGAACCTCTTACACTGCAATGTTACATGTTCAAGGAAATGGGGCATTATGCTAGTCAATGCCCTAATCCAAGTGTTGTTGATGATGATCTACATCAAAAAAATATTAATTCTATAGAAAAAGGAAAGTCGCATGAAATTTCTATCAGTGATGTGGAGTATGATAACGAAGTGGTGAAAGGTACACTTACCATCCACTATAAAGTAGAAAATGTTTTATTTGATTCTGGATCCATCCAATATTTTATTTCTGAAGAATTTTCTAAGGGTATCTTCCTATTACCTTAGCAATAAGATATTGATTTAGCTATGACAACCCCAAATGTGACAACATTCGCATCAAAAGTTTACAATTCTTCTTTGATTGAAGTTTTTGGGAAAGTGCTTCCTGCAATTCTTGGCATCCTTCCTATAGTGGAATTTGATGTGATTCAAAGCATGGATTGGATTTCTTTATATGGATATCATATCAATTACTAAGAAGGGAAGTCACATTTCTTATTCCATATCAATCTATCATCGCCTATCGATGCAAGGATGAACATAAACTTCTAGTCGAAATTTCTTTCATCTTATGGGTCTTGATTACACTAAATGAATGTTATTTATCTCAAATGGTTGGTGAGGAACTCATGATTAAGAATATTCCCATTGTATGGTAGTTTTATGATGTCTTTCCAGAGGAATTTTTGGGTCCTCCTCCAAATCGTGAAGTTTAGTTTTCAATAGAACTCGTACCGGGTGCTCTGCCTATTTCAAATACACCTAATAAAATGGATTCAATTGAGTTGCAGGAATTGAAGAAGAAACTCCAAGAGAATCTTGATAAGGGATTCATATGCCCTAGTGTGTCACCTTGGGAGCACCTGTTATGTTTGTTAAGAAGAAATATGGATCAATGAGACTCTCCAATGATTATCGAGAACATAACAAGATCACTAAAAAGAACAAATATCATATCCCATGCATTGATGACTTATTTGACCAACTACACAGAGATCAATACTTTTCCAAGATTGATCTTCATTCTGGGAATCATTAATTAAGGGTAAAAATGGAGGATATACCAAATACAGCTTTCCGTACACGGTATGGATAATATGAATTTATAGTGATGCCATTTGGTCTTACTTATGCCTCTGCTATCTTCATGGATCTAATGAATAGAGTTTTAAGAGACTATCTTGATCAGTTTGTGGTAGTCTTTATAGACGATATTCTTGTCTATTCAAAGAGCAAGGAAGAACATGACAATCACTTGAGAATTGTATTGAAGATCCTGAGGAAGGAGATGGTTTATGCCAAATTTACCAAGTGTGGACTTTGGCTTCAAAAAGTTGCATTTCTGGGTCACATAATCTCAAAAGGGGGAATATCTTTGGATCCAGCAAAAACAGAGGTTATCCATAGATGGTTGAGACCAACAAAAGTAACTGATATTGGTTGTTTTCTTGGTTTTGCTGGATATTATTGACGTTTTGTGAATGATTTTTCATGATTGTCTAATCCACTCCCCGGGTTGACTCGAAAAGGAGTTAAGTTCATTTGGACAGAGGATTGTGAAGGGAATTTCAAAGAATTAAAAATAAGGTTATCCAGTGAACCTATGCTCACGCTGCCTTGTAGTGGAAAAAGGTTTGTGATCTACAGTGATGCATCTATGAAGGGGTTAGGGTGTGTTCTAATGAAAAATGATATGGTGATAGCTTCTGCCTTACGACAGTTGAAAATCCACGATCAAAATTACCTAACTCATGATTTGGAGTTAGCTGCAGTAATCATTGCATTAATGATTTGGATGCATTATCATTATGGTGAATGGTGTGATATTTATACTGATCATAAAAGTTTAAAGTATGTTTTCACGCAAAATGAGATGAATATGTTCCAAAGAAGACGGTTGGAGCTGATTAAGGATTACGACTACTCAATTCATTGTCACCCTGGGAAGGAAAAAAAGGTGGTAGACGCATTAATCCGACAAGACCATGCTAGCTTATCCATCATGAGGATCAGAAAAGATCCAATATTTATGGATTTACAAAGGATGGATTTTGGAATTATAATGGGAGGGGAAAAATATTATCTTTCTCAAATGAATGTTCGACCATCTATACATGTGATGATTAAAGGGGCTCACAAAGAAGATGTAGAGATAGAAAAGAAGGTGAGAAATGTTCATGAATTCAACATTGATTGTGATGGGATAATTAAGTTCAAAAATCGGGTTTGTGTTCCTCCCATCCCCGAATTAATGAAGGATATGCTGGATGAGGCTCATTATTCTTAATTCTCTATTCATCCTAGAAGCATGAAGATATATAGGGACCTGAAAGAGTACTTCTGGTGGGATGGCATGAAAAGAGATGTTGTTGAATATGTCTCTCGATGCTTGGTTTGTCAGAAAGTTAAAGCTGAGAGACAGAAGTCTAAGGGGATGTTACAACCATTACCCATAACCGAATAGAAATGGGAAAACATCACTATGGACTTTGTCACCAGACATCCTAAAACATCCAAAGGCAATAATGCTATATGGGTCATAGTTGATCGACTTAAAATGTCGACACACTTCATTGCTATTAGATAGGATTTCTCTCTGGATCGGCTTTCCAGGATATATGTGAATGAAGTGGTAAGATTGCATGGAGTACCACTATCCATTATATCTGATCAGGATCCGAGGTTTACATCAATGTTCTGGCAAAGTCTTCAGCATACTCTAGATACAGAGTTGAGTTTCAGCACTGCTTATCATCCTCAGACAGATGGTCAGTCTGAGAGAACAATTCAAACTCTAGAAGATATGTTAGGAGCTTTATCTATGGATTTAAAAGGTGCTTGGGATCAACACCTACCTTTGGTGGAATTTTAATATAATAATAGCTTTCACTCCAGTATTCAGATGGCTCCTTACAAAGCTCCCTATAGAAAGAGATGAAGAACTCCAAATTGCTGGGATGAAGTTGGGGAAAGAAATCTATTAGGACCTGATCATAATGATGAGATGGCAAAAAAGGTCAGATCTTTTCAATAACACATTAGAGCAGCTCAGAGTCGACAAAAAAGTTATGCCGATAACCGAAGAAAAGACCCAGAGTTTGAAGTGGGTGATAAAGTGTTCTTACAAATATCTCTTTGGAAGAGAGTAATGAGATTTTGAAGGAAGAGAAAGATGAGCCCTAGGTATATCGGTCCTTTCGAAATACTGGATCGTGTTGGGAAGGTTACTTACCGATTGGCACTCACACCGAATCTCTCTCAACATCACGATGGGTTCCATGTATCTCTCCTGAGAAAGTACATACCTGATCCTTCACATGTAATCAACTCAAAAGTTGTACCACTGGAGCAAGAACATTCTTATTAAGAACAGCCAATAGAGATTCTGGATCGTAGCGAAAAAGTCCTATGGAAAAAGACCACTCACTTGGTGAATGTTTTATGGAAGAACCACCAATTATAAGAAGCTACATGGGATCTTGAGGATATGATGAGGGAGAGGTATCCTCATCTATTTGTTACAAAGTGACGAATTTCGAGGGCGGAATTCATTTTAAGAGGGGTAGAATGTAACACCCAAGATTTTTATGAGAAATATATTGTTTTTATGTTATATACATAATTAAGGGAATCTCTCACTACACACAACACTATCTTGGCTTTCTTTACACACAATCACGACCTTCCTTGATAGCTTGCGTTGTACGTAATACCGAGTTTCAGTAAACAACGATATGCTATTAAAATATTATTAAAACTAGAAGTTATAAATAGTGATACCCCATTTTTGAAATTTTATCATTTTTATTTTTCAAAATGGACATCATTTTTGGATTTGGAATATCGAAATTAGCCTAGGGTGAAATTTTGATATTTTTCCGAAAATTTAAATTTTTGATGAATAGTGAAAACACTGGGTTACTATTTAAAAACCAACTCTTTATTTAAATAATTATTTAATTTAATTAAAATTTTTTATGTGAAAATTGATACATAATACCTATATAATATCAATGTAATTCATTGGAGTCATTTTATAATAATTTTAGACATATAAAAAGTTTATTGAACTTTTCACCATCTTTTACTCATCTCCTAGGAGAGTTTGAAAAATATACATAAAACATAATTTTACCGCATCTGTGAGTGGAATTTCAAAAATCTGAGAGACACTGATAACATCGAAAAGTAAAATGTGGTTCAATAAGATAAAAATATTTTTTGGTGAATAGTAACTTTTTGCTTTTAATTACCACGGTTAAAAGTAAATAGGGTTATAAGGGTAAAAATGGTATTATTATAATCGTCACACATGTCCTAATTCTATTTGATAAGTTTAATTCTACTGAAAACAAATATATGCAAAAAAATATGACCATTTAGGTCCACTTGGATTAGATTAGGACATTTATTATTATTTTATTTAAAGAATAGTTAAAATAGTTAAAATCAAAGTTTAATAACTAAAACATTTTTAATATAGGGTTATACATAAGATAAATTCTACTATAAATATTAATTAGAAATATAAATAAATTTCCTACCTAATGGTATTTTATTTATAATTTTTAGACATTAAATTACTTAATATATTTTTGACACAGTGATGATGCAGTAATTACCTTATTAATGAAATATTAACATAATTGATGTTATAAATACCCAGATAATTGTAATTTGAGACTTGTTATGAATTAAACTAATTTTATAGTTCAATATGACATATTATTATTAATTTAAATAACATTTTTCAAATTAATTGTGCTGTTATGATTTTCACAAAAATCAATTAACAAATAGTGTCTAAATTGACATAAAATAGTTTTTAAAACAAATATTATATTATTAATGGTTATTTTATTCTAAAAAATATAAGGTTAGGCCAAATGACATATATAAGGTTATATATATTAATAATTAACAACTTGGTGTTATTTTGGCTTGTTATAGTAATTTTATTAACCATATAATGTATGAAAACAAGAAGACACGGTAAAAGTTAAATTATTTATCATAGTGTTAAATCTAAATGAAAAGGTTATAATAGTTACATAAACTTGTCTAAAATCTATTGGGAGAGAGGATTTGGACCCATACCCATCTTATCTTATAAATAAATCAATTTGGAGCTATTAAAAACCGAAAATTAATTTATTATAAAATAATATTTTAGTTTTTCCAAAGGTGCCCCTCTCCTCCCTTATAAAAGGGAACCTCCTCCCTCTCTTATTTACACAACATTGAGCCTTCAAGCTCGGCCAAACAATGCCCATTTCTCTTCTCCACTTCCATAGAAACATCCTAGAGTTCTAGGTATTCTTAAAAGACCATCTTTAGTTCCACATGAGGAAGTTAAGAAGAGGCTCTTCAAGGAAAAGGTAATGTCTGTTACCGATTCTTTCAACTTTATTTCTTCTTCTACTTCTTATTCAATAGATATTTCATTATGAAGTAATTAAATAAGTATCAATCATATACGGATATGTTATTATAAGTATGAAACAACCCTATTTCTCAATCTATCCATCCTACGGGAAAAAAATCATCGCACGTGCGTACGTATGGAATACTGTCTCCACGCCGTGGTGTAATCTGTTTTCCACCACCACCATACTTGGATGGGTATAATGGTGTAAAGAATAAGTATATTTTATTATTTTAAATTAATATTTATAATTAAATAGTATAAATAAACTTCAATAAAATTCCACAATCATGGGAACGATATCATCGCCCGTTAGTACTTACGGCATGTCGTCTCCACGATGTGATGCGACTCGTTCTACAAGATCTTCAATGCATAAGGACTATATAAATGAATTGAATGAATAAATATGATATATATTATAATAGTACAATTCTGGAAATGTGTTATCTATAACCTAAAAATCTGAATATAAATTTATACGACAAAACACACATAATAACAAAAAGCAATAAACACCCGAATAACAAGTTTCAATGAAATATTAATATTACAAAGCTAAGAATATGACCATATATCATATCATAACAATGTGTATGATTCAGGAATAAGTCAATAACAATATTTAAATCATTATACACGAGGTTCGGACACGTACAATGAAAATCGGACCTAAGGTATGGGAAAATCTCACAATCTCATTTTTATTCGATATTGTTTATACTTCAGAATTTACTGGGGAATATTTATCATCCACATCCATGTTTCCCAAATATGTAATATTATTTCTATTATCCTAAAATTGTTTAAATCCAATTTTACCCTTTGGTGAGATTTTACTAAAAGATATGAAAGGAATCTTATGCCATTTTTCATACGAGGTACTTTTTGACTTTTTCTTCCAAAGTACGAGAAGAATGTTTTTTTAACTTATACAGAGTGAATGGATTTTTAGAAAGTTATTTCAATGAATCTTCCTTTACAAGTTTTCAAGTTTATTTTTAATCAAATTCTTTTAGTTTAAAATTATATGACATTTTAATAAAGGAAAATGTAATTGAAGTAGAAAGGATATTTTCCTGAAGAATGGAGTTCATGCATTTTATCAAAATTATTTTCCATCTAAGAAAATATAGGGTTTTGTTTCAATCCCTATTTTTACATTTATTTGATTATTTTAGGGGGGAATTATTTTTTATGAAGTATTTTTATCTTATATGGATTATGTTATGATGGAAGGATGTTTAAGAATCCCATTTTTATTACACGGGTTATGCTATGATGTATGATTTATGATTTCGTGGCACACATAAGAAGAGTATCATTATGAGATGGGAGGGACCTATATCGCTCTCCAATGCATTGGTTAAAGGTTTTTATCTTATGAGATAGACATGTATGTAATGAAAGGTTAATCTGGTTCAGTGATACATGACTAAAATGAGGAGTGAACTTGGTTCAGAAATTGACATTGTCCACTAAGATAGTCTTGGCAATGAGTCTTGAATACTAAGAAATGATTCTCTATGATTATGTGTGTATGCCAAAATGTTTCATGTTTTATGTTATGATTATTGGGATTACATTTCACTACTATGACTTATCCCATTTTATGAAATTATGATCTCTTTTGTATGTTAAGATTTCCAAAATTATATGTTCTTATTAGTATGATTTAATTGATATTTCTTTTGTTTACCCTTACTGAGCATTTGAGCTCACCATTTTGTATGTTTTCTTTTCCCCAGGTCTGGAAGAAGGGTATTAAGTAGAATGTTCCAAATGGGACTCCAGATATGATGAAATAAACGGAAGACAGTGTAGATGCTTTATGAACTAGTTGTTTATGTTTCCCAGTTTCTAAAGACACTGTACCTATATGGTCTTACCATGGTATTTTTATATGTTGTAATAATTATGTTTCAATTATGATGTAATAACAATGTATGTAAAGTGTGGGTCATTATTGTTGATATCAGAGGTAAGGTATAGTCAACCTTTAGAAACAAGGATGTGAAAGCCTTAGTAAGAACCCTAAGGATAAGTCTAAGCATAGAACACAATCTTATTGTTTTAGAAATGGCCATGAACAACCTATGATAATACCTTAAGTGTGAAATTTTATTCTTGATTATGTGGTTTTCCTATTATAATTTGTGTTGCTCACACTATTATTCTTTGTTTTACTCAATGGCTGGAACCCGAAGGAACCGTGTTAATGCAGAATGCGATGGGAAATGCAATGATTGTCTCCCAGAGCAATCAAACATTTTGGGAGCTAGAATGAAAAATATTGTAGCCATTCTCACACAAATTTCTCAAGCTATGAATCATGCAGGACTTCCCAACGATCAAAGGAAGGAGAAACGTTCTGTTTAATCCTTCATGAGGCAGCGTCCACCCTCATTCAGCGGGTCTACAGATCCATTAGTGGCTGAATAGTGGATCAGTACCACTGAAAAGATATTTTCAGTTCATCAATGTTCTGAACATGATAAATTCATCTTAGTAGTATATCGTTTGGAGGGTGAAGCGGATCAATGGTGTAATCTTATCAAGAATATGAGGCAAAGGTATGAAATTGAATCCATGGAATGAGACGAGTTCAAGAACTTATTTTTCAATAAGTACTTCTGTCGAATTCTTTGAACAAAGATGGAGAAGGAGTGTCTTGAACTGAAGCGAAAGGATGATGAATCTCTTGGTACCTACGAAGAAAATTTTTCAAGACTTGCATGGTACTCATCCAGAATTATTATCCATCCTGAGAGTAAGATCTATCTATTATTTAGTGTCTTAAAACCATGTATTCGAAGGGTGTTATCCATAAGGGACTTCAATATCTAAGAGGAAATCGTTTGATGTTCTCTCATGGTTGAGATGGAGATTAGAGTATCCCATAAATCTTATGAGTTTCATAAGAAGAGGAAAATGGAATTCAAAGGGAATTCTAAAGAGGACACTGAAAAGAATAAGAGTTTTATCTTATGATCAATGTGTGGAAAGAAACATGAAGGGAGTTGTCATAAAGGGACAAGTAAATATTTTAAATGTGGAAATGAAGGTCATCGGGTATTTGAATTCTGCAATGATGGGAAGAAGATGTATAGTGATGCAAAAAATGAAATGGCTACATAGAGTGCACCTCCTACACTGCAATGTTACAAGTTCAAGGAAATGGGGAACTATGCAAATCAATGCCCTAATCCAAGTGTTGTTGATGATGATCTACATCAAAAAACTCTTAAGGCTAAAGAAAAATGAAAGTCGCATGAAATTTCTATCAGTGATGTGGAGTATGATAACGAAGTGGTGAAAGGTACACATACCATCCACTCTAAAGTAGAAAATGTTTTATTTGATTCTGGATCCACCCAATTTTTTATTTCTGAAGAATTTTTTAAGGGTATCATCCTATTACCTTAGTAGTAAGATATTGATTTAGCTGTGACAACCCCTAATGGGATAATAGTCACATCAAAAGTTTACAATTCTTCTTCGATTGATGTTTTTGGGAAAGTGCTTCCTGTAAATCTTGTAATCCTTCCTATAGTGGAATTTTATGTGATTATTAGCATGGATTTTCTTTCATTATATGGATATCATATCAATTGACTAAGAAGGGAAGTCACATTTCTTATTCAAGAACAATCTATGATCGTCTATCGATTCAAGGATGAACATAAACTTCTAGTGGAAATTTCATACATCTTATGGGTCTTGATTACACCAAATAAATGTTATTTATATTAAATGGTTTGTGAGGAACTCACGATTAAGAATATTCCCATTGTACGGGAGTTTGGTGATGACTTCCCGGAGGAATTTTTGGGTCCTCCACAAAATTGTGAAGTTGTGTTTTTAGTAGAATTCGAACCAGGTACTTTGACTATTTCCAAGACACCTTATATAATGGATTCAATTGAGTTGCAAGAATTGAAGAAGCAACTCCAAGAGAATCTTGATAAGGGATTCATACGCCCTAGTGTGTCACCTTGGGGAGCACATGTTCTGTTTGTTAAGAAGAAAGATGGATCAATGAGACTCTGCATTGATTATCGAGAACTTAACAAGATAACGATAAAGAACAAATATCCTCTCCCATACATTGATTACTTATTTGACCAACTACACAAAGCTCAATACTTTACCACGATTGATCTTCGTTCTGGGAATCATTAATTAAGGGTCAAAAGGGAGGATATACCAAATACGACTTTCCGTACAAGGTATGAACAATATGAATTTATAGTGATGCCATTTGGTCTTACTAAATCCCCTGCTATCTTCATGGATCTAATAAAAATAGTCTTTAGAGACTATCTTGATCAGTTTGTGGTAGTCTTTATAGACGATATTCTTGTCTATTCAATGAGAAAGGAAGAACATGACGATCACTTGAGAATTGTATTGAAGACCCTGGGAAAGGAGATGCTTTATGAAAAATTTACAAAGTGTGAATTTTGGCTTCGAAAATTTGCATTTTTGGGTCACATAATCTCAAAATAGGGAGTATCTATGGATCCATCAAAAACAGAGGTTATCCAAAGATGGTTGAGACCAACAACAGTAACTGAGATCTGATGTTTTCTTTGTTTGGATGGATGTTATAGCCGTTTTGTGAATGATTTTTCATGATTATCTAATCCACTCCACAGGTTGACTCAAAAAGGTGTTAAGTTCATTTGGACGGAGGAGTGTGAAGAGAATTTCAAAGAGTTAAAAATATGGTTATCAAGTGAACTTGTGCTCACGCAGCCTTGTAGTAGAAAAAGGTTTGTGATATACAGTGATGCATCTATGAAGGGGATAGATTTATTTCTAATGAAAAATGATATGGTGATAGATTATGCCTCACGATAGTTGAAAATCCACGATCAAAATTACTTAACTCGTGATTTGAAGTTAGCTGTAGTAATCTTTGCATTAATGATTTGGATGCATTATCTTTATGGTGAATGGTGTGATAGTTATACTGATCATAAAAGTTTAAAGTATATTTTCACACAAAAGGATATGAATATGTGCCAAAGGAGATTGTCGGAGCTGATTAAGGATTACAACTAATCAATTCGTTGTCACCTTGGGAAGGCAAACAAGGTGTGCAGACGCATTAAGTCGACAAGACCATTCTAGCTTATCCATCATGAGGATCAGAAAAGATCCAATAATTATGGATTTACAAAGGATGGATTTTGGAATTATAATGGGAGGGGAAAAATATTTTCTTTCTCAAATAAATGTTCAACCATCTATATATGTGATTATTAAAGAGGAACACAAAGAAGATGTAGAGATACAAAAGAAGGTGAGAAATGTTCCTGAATCAACATTGATTGTGATGGGATAATAAAGTTCAGGAATTAGGTTTATGTTCCCCCCATCCCCGAATTAATGAAGGAGCTGCTGGATGAGGCTCATTGTTCTTCATTCTCTATTCATCTTGGAAGCACGACGATATATAGGGACATGAAAGAGTACTTCTGGTGGAATGGCATGAAAAGAGATGTTGTTGAATATGTCTCTCGATGCTTGGTTTGTCAGCAAGTTAAAGTTAAGAGACAGAAGTCTAAGGGGATGTTACAACCATTACCCATAACCGAATGGAAATGGGAAAACATCACTATGGACATTGTCACCGGAATTCCTAAAAAATCCAAAGGCAATAATGCTATATGGGTCATAGTTGATCGACTTACAAAGTCGGCACACTTCATTTCTAATAGAGAGGATTTCTCTCTGGATCAGCTTTCTAGGATATATGTGAAGAATGTGGTATGATTTCATGGAGTACCACTATCCATTCTATCTGATCAGGTTCCAAGGTTTACCTTAATGTTCTAGCGAAGTCTTCAACATACTCTAGATAGAGAGTTGAGTTTCAGCACTGCTTATGATCATCAGACAGACGGTCAGTCTGAGAGAACAATTCAAACTGTAGAAGATATGTTAGGAGATTGCTCTATGGATTTCAAAGGTGCTTGTGATCAACAACTAACTTTGGGGGAATTTTCATATAATAATAGCTTTCACTCCAGTATTCAGATGGATCCTTATGAATCTCCCTATATAAAGAAATTAAGAACTCCAAATTTCTGGGATGAAGTTGGTGAAAAAAAGCTATTAGGACCTGATCCTGTTGATGAGATGGTAGAAAAGGTCAGATCTATTGAATAACACATTAGATCAGCTTAGAGTCGACAAAAAAGTTATGCTGATAACTGAAGAAAAGACCCAGAGTTTGAAGTGGGTGATAAAGTGTTCTTACAAATATCTCCTTGGAAGAGAGTAATGAGATTTGGAAGGAAGATAATGTTGAGCCCTAGGTATATCGGTCCTTTTGAAATACTGGATCTTGTTGGGAAGGTAGCTTACCGATTGGAACTCGCACTGAATCTCTCTCAACTTCACGATGGGTTCCATGTATCTCTCCTGAGAAAGTACATACCCGATCCTTCACATGTAATCAGCTCAGAAGTTGTACCACTAGAGCAATATCATTCTTCTGAAGAACAGCCGATAGAGATTCTGGATCGTAGTGAAAATGCAATATGGAACATGACCACTCTCTTGGTGAATATTTTATGGAAGAACCACAAATTATAAGAAGATACATGGGAGCTTGAGGAAATAATGAGGGAGAGATATCCTCATCTGTTTGTTAAAAAGTGCCGAATTTTGAGGGCGAAATTCATTTTAAGTGGGGTTGAAAGTAACACCTGAGATTTTTATTAGAAATATTTCGTTTTTATGTTATATACATAATCAAAGGAATCTCTCACTACACACAACACTATCTTGGATTTCTTAACATGCAATCACGACCTTCGTCGATAGCTTGCGTTGTAGGTAATACCGAGTTTCAGTAAACAACGATATGCTATTAAAATATTATTAAAAATAGCCGTTATAAATTGTAATACCCATTTTTTAAAATTTTATCATTTTTATTTTTCAAAATGGACATCATTTTTGGATTCGGAATATCGAAATTAGCCTAGGGTAAAATTTTGGTATTTTTTTTGAAAATTTCAAATTTTGATGAATAGTGAAAACACTAGGTTACAATTTAAAAACAGACTTTTTATTTAAATAATTATTTAATTTAATTAAATTTATTTTATGTGAAAATTGATACATAATACCTATATAAGTTCAATGTAAATCATTGGAGTCATTTTATAATAATTTTAGACATATAAAAATTTTATTGAACTTTTCACCATCTTTTACTCACCTCCTAGGAGAGTTTGAAAAATTTACATAAAACATAATTTTACAACTTCTTTGAGTGGAATTTAGAAAATCTGAGAGACACGGTTAACATCAAGGTGTAAAATTTGGTTCAATAGTATAAAAATATTTTTTGGTGAATAGAAACTTTTTCCTTTTATTTACCATAGTTAAAAGTAAATAGTGTAATTATGGGTAAAAATGGTATTATTATTACCGTAAAACATGTCCTAATTCTATTTGATAAGTATAATTCGACCGAAAACACCCATAGGCATACAATATGACCATTTAGGTCAACTTGGATTACATTAGGACACTTATTATTATTTTATTTAAAGAATAGTTAAAATAGTTAAAATCAAAGTTTAATAAAAAAATCATTTTTAATATTGGGTTATACATAAGATAAATTCGACTATAAATATTATTTATAAAGTTATATAAATTTCCTACATAATGGAATTTTGTTTATAATTTTTAGACATTAAATAATTTAATTTATTTTTTACACAGTGATGATGCAGTAATTACCTTATTAATGAAATATTAACATAATTGATGTTATAAATACCCAAATAATTGTAATTTGAGACTTTTTATGAATTAAACTAATTTAATAGGTTAATATGACATATTATTATTTATTTAAATAACATTTTTTGAAGTAATCATGTTGTTATGATTTTCAAAAAAATCAATTACCAAATAGTGTCAAAATTGACATAAAATAGTTTGTAAAACAAATATTATATTACTAATGGTTATTTTATGCTAAAAAATATAAGGATAGGCCAGATGACTTAGATAAGGTTATATATATTAATAATTAACAACTTGGGGTTATTTTGGATTGTTATAGTAATTTTATTAACCACATAATGTATGAAAATAAGAAGACATGGTAAAAGTTAAATTATTTATCTTAGAGTTAAATCTAAATGAAATGGTTAAAATAGTTACTTAACTTGTATAAAATCTATTGTTTGAGAGGATTTGGACCAATACCCACCTTAGTATCAAAATTAATAAAATTGGAGCAATCAAAAACCGAATATGTCTTTATTTTAAAATAATATTTTAGTTTTTCCAAAGTTGCCCCTCTCCTCCCTTATAAAAGGGAACCTCCTCCCTCTCCTCTTTACACAACATTGAGCCTTCATGCACTGCCAAACCCTTACCATTTCTCTTCTCCACTTCCATAGATTCATCCTATAGTTCCAGGTATTCTTCAAAGACCATCTTTAGTTCCATAATAGGAAGTTTAGAAGAGGCTCTTCAAAGAAGAGGTAATGTCTGTTACCGATTCTTTCAGCTTTATTTCTTATTCTACTTCTTATTCAATAGACGTTTCATTATGAAGTAATAACATCAGTATCAATCATATATGGATATGTTATTATAAGTATGAAACAACTCTATTTCACCATCCATCCATCCTTCGGAAAATGAAATCACCCCGCGTGCGTACGTACAGAACACCATCTCCACGCTGTGGTGTAATCTGTTTTCCACCACCACCTTACATGGATGGGTATAATGGTGTAAAGAATGACTATAAATGATTATTTTAAAGTAATATTGATAATTAAATCGTATAAATACACTTCAATAAAATTCCACAATCATGGGAACGATATCATCGCTCGTTAGTACGTATGGCCTGCCGTCTCCACGATGTGATGCGACTCGTTCTACAAGATCATCAATGCATAAGGACTATATAAATGAATTTAATGAATAAATATTATATATATTACACTAATAACATTATGTAAATGGGTTATCTATAACCAAAATATAATAATATAAATTTATACAACAAAACACACATAATAACAAAAAGCAATAAACACCCGAATAACAAGTATCAATGAAATATTAATAGTACAAAGCTAAGAATATGACCATATATCATATCATAACAACGATTACGATTCAGGAATAAGTCAATAACATTATTTAAATCATTATACAGGAGGTTCAGACACGTAAAATGAAAATTGGACCTAAGGTATGGGAAAATCTCACAATCTCTTTTTTATTCGAGATTGATTATACTTCAGAATTTAGTGGGGAATATTTATCATCCACATCCAAGTTTCCCCAATATGTAATATTATTTCTATCATCCTACAATTTTTTAAATCCAATTTTACCCTTTGAAGAAATTTTACTAAAAGATATGAAAGGAATCTTTTGTCTTTTTTCATACAAGGTACTTTTTGACTTTTTTCTACCAAATTACGAGAAGAATGTTTTTAACATATACGACGTGAATGGATTTTTAGAATGTTATTTCCATGAAGCTTCCTTTACATGTTTTCAAGTTTATTTTTAATCAACTTCTTTTATTTTAAAATTATATGAAATTTTAATAAATGAAATTTTTTGTGAAGTTGTAAGGATATTTTCCTCAAGAATGGAGTTCAAGTATTTTATCAAAATTATTTTCCATCTATGATAATATAGGGTTCGGTTTCTATCCCTATTTTATCATTTATTTGATTATGATATAATGAAATTATTATTTATGAAGTTGTTTTATCTTATATGGATTATGTTATGATGTAACGATGCTTAAAAATCCGATTTGTATTACATGGGTTATGTTATGATGTATGATTTATGATTTTGTGTAACACATAAGAATGGTATCATTATGAAATGGGTGGGACCTATATATCCATCTAATGCATTGGGTAAAGATTTATTTCTCATGAGACAGACATGGTTGGAATGGTAGGTTAATCTGGTTTAGTGATACATGAATGAAATGAAGAGTGAACTCAGTTCAGAAATGGACTTTGTCCTCTATGATAGTCATGACAATGAGTCTTGACGACTAAGAAATGATTCTATATGATTATGTCTTTATGCCACAACGTTTCATGTTTTATGTAATGATTATTGGGATTACATTTCAAAACTATGATTTATCCCATGTTATGAAATTATAATCCCTTTTTCAGGTTATGATTTCAAAAATAATATGTTCTTATGAATATGATTTAATTGATATTTCTTTTGTTCACCCTTACTATGTATTTGAGCTCACCCTTTTGTATGTTTTCTTTTCCCCAGGTTTGGGAGAAGGTTATTATGTATAATATCCCTAAAGGGACTCTAGATATAATGAAATAAACGGGAGACAATGTAGATTATTTATGAACCAGTTGTTTATGTTTCCCAGTTTCTAAAGACACTATACCTATACGGTCCTAGCATGGTTTTGTTATATGTTGTAATAAGTATGCTTCAATTCTGAAGTAATAACAATGTCTGTAAAGAGTGGGTCATTATAATGTCGCTTTATGGAGGAGACAGTTCACATGTACGCTAGGACAACATTTTCATTTTTATGCACATAGTAATTAAAAATGCTATTAAAATTTAATTATCTTATAATGATTAATATGTAATATATATAACTTATGATTTATAGATCAATTTTTATAACCAATAATGAGGGATGGCTATGTAAAATGAATTTGTTCAGTTTTTGGTGGTGATAACTCACATGTACGCATGAACAATTACTTCCTTTCACATTTAGTTGAAGTGGAAATTGATATAGGTGATGATATTTACATAAAAAAATATAATTATAATGATTATACAAATTTTATTATTTTATAATGGATGAATTTTATTTGATGGATGTGGAAGAAAAAATAAAATTAAAACACAAAAATTAAAACATTAAATTTTGATCGGATAATGTCCTTTAATAACACCTTAAAACATCTAATGATGGTGTTTTACCATAAATAAGGAATCAAGAATGTGAATTGGTATTCTACTAAGGGTTTTGGGATTATTTTTTCATAACTAAATGGTTTTTATGTGTTATTTATTGAGAGGAATGCGTGCCATTTGTAGGAGATATGGGGGCACCTTTGGAAACCCTTAAAATTTAAATTAATATAAAATAATTGTAACTACAAATGACTAGAAATTATGTTATTTAAATTATAATATCAAAATTGTTCCAAATCATCACATCCAATATTTTTTGACATGTATTTTTTTATTTTATGAATTATCTTTTTTTAAACCGTTATTAATCATTTTTATATTTTATTGTTTATAAATGAATTTATATTTCAAAGTCGTTATAATTAACATAAAATTAATGAAGAACGATAAATGAGTAATTTATGATAATATATTTAATATACTATATTTTTTTAAAAATAATGGAATTTTGAAAATTTTATATCATTTAATAGAATATAAATTATTTTAAAATATCATAATTATTAATTTTGACACTATTCACTAATTGACTCCATAAAAATATCATAACACTTTTATTCCATTGAAAAACTACATAATAGAATCCCTAAAATGTCCAAATAATTTATTAAATTCATGTATAACATTAAATATTTCAAATAAAATTTATTTTAATATTATATATATTATATATATTATTCTTTAATCATTAAATCAATTACAACCTCATCATTATGTCACTATTTAATTTAATTTTTTATTTAATTAAAATTAAAAATAAATTAACATGATGTAGGTAATAATTTAATATTTATAAATACTATTTATTGTCGATGATATCTCTAATATTTCCCTATATTAAATTTTTTTAGTAAAAATAGACATGTTTATAAAATATTTGTCTTTAAATTACATAAAATGTTATAAATGAAATATTCACACCCATGTGGCATCGAAAGGAAAAAATTACCGATAAATTATTTTCCATGTGTACAATAACACAACCAATAAAATTGGGAATAGTGTTGGGGTGATTTGAAAATTTTATAATATTATTTTTACCTGTAATTTCCCGATTTACCAGTAACCATGGTAAATAAAATACTGATGTTACTATTAAAAAAAAATTTTATTTGTATTTTTTGATCACACTTATCAAGTTTTCTAATACCATGTATTTCAATATTTTATAAATCAACTCATAGAAGTGAAAAAATTAATTTAATGTTAATCATGTTGACAGATTGAGAAAAATTGTTTTTGAAGTAAAAATAATCAAAAGATCACAATGTTTTTAATAGAATTGAAATGAGAAATTCATTCCAATAACCAAAATTTTATTAAATTATTAAGAGTCACTCTATTTAAATTTAAAATCCAATTAAAAGGATTACCGATCTTTATAAATAAATTAGACGAAAAACATTTTAAATTAAATTGTTGTATTTTAACTATTCATTAAAATATGATATTTAATTGAAAAATACCAAAAAATCACCCAAATGAATTTTTATATCCAGATTCCAAAAATTAATTTATATTTTTTCATATATGGTTTATAAAATTGAAAAAATTTAGATTTAAAATGGGTTAACCATCAAAAGGTGCAAAATGGAATTTTTTAAAAAAAATCCGCTTATGAATAAATTTGATATTATTCTTTGATCTTATCTAAAAAACAAATTATATGTATTTGAAACAACATTAAGAATTTATTTTTCTTTAATATAATCCATAATGATTAATTTTATAATTTTATAAAATCAATTATTCATACATAAAAAGTTTTTCATAAAAACACATCCTTTATATTCAATTAGTTTTTTTTTATTTTTCATTAATTTTCGGACCAATGAATCTTTATATAAACATGTGTAATGCCTATTATCAAAATTTTGTTAATTTCATTCATTCCTCCAATTATAATGGATATGTGATAAATACAATATAAATTAATAATATTAATAATAAATTATTTTTTTGGTATAACTCAGTCTTGTGTGAAACTTGTGATTTCATAGATACCCAATATTATGTGTCATGTACTATATTTTAAATATTTTACATTTTAATGTATTATTACTATCCAATTCATAAATTGTTATAAATATGTAAAATATTTATTCTATAATAACCGTTGATGTTACATACATTCACCATATTCGAAATTGTGTCCTTGAAATTTTAAATTTGATCTTGTTAACTATGGTTTCAATTTTAAAAATTACATTGTCCCATTTCAGAAAAAGTATCAATAAAACCTGCACTATAAAAGAAAGAATGTGAATTAAAATGGTTATTGGGGATAACACATACTAGGATTCTAAATAAAAAAACATTAATGTGAAAGAAAAACTAGCCATCATGTTTTCATGGAGAATGATAAGAAACATGATTAGGATAAAGTTAAAATTCAAAAAACCACAAATTTGTGATTGGGTAAAGACTGATTTATTTCATATTAAAAAATGAAAATGGATAATTGTTTTTTAGATCCTTTTCGCCATGTTGAGTAATTATTTTACTACATGGAATATAAAAATATGGAAATATACTTAATTATAATGTAGGTATTCATCCTTTAATAAAATTACACCATAATGTCATCCTTTTCTCAAATCTATGAGCTTTTAAAATGATTTTTTCAAAATTTAATCAATGTATAGAGAATCAAATAATCTAAAAATTATTTACATTATATTTATCCTGTTGTGATGCATTATCCAAAACCAAAATCATTATGATAAGATATGATAATTCTCTAAAATTAATAAACCATTATATGATAAAAAACAATATTAATCTCCAAAATACATCATTAATACAAAAAGGTCAACATAGATCATTCAAAAAATATGTATCATTGAAATTAAGAAAAAAAAACATATATTTAAAACCTAAATTTAGAATTATTTTGTCACATTGTCTACCCAGATAAATTTTAACATTTATCTCAAAATAAATTCTATTAGTCTTAAAGCCTCTAAAAAAATTAATTTTCCTAAAAATATTTAAGATATGAAATGTTTTTTCATAAATAAATTGAATCAACATAAGTCCCTCATTTATTCAATCATGATATAATTCATTATTTATTAATCAAATAAAATAAAATATTATTCTATATACATTGATCATATAAGGCTCCTCTAATAGTGAACATCTTGCAAAGTAACATTAATCAATTAATCACCAAATATATTTCCAAAACTGAGGATATAAATCTTATAAAACATATATTCCCAAAATAAATATATTCTTTTTTGATTAAATTTCATAAAAATGAAAAATTTATTATAATTGACGTCTTCATGTGGGCCAGTGGTTAGTTATAACACGTTTTTACCCTTCGGTTGTGGGTTTGATTCTCAAAACCCTGCAAGATGCGATGGGTTATCCCGAATACTAGGTGTTTTCCTTTTTTAAAACTTATATCATTCATGTAACATTTTAAAAATATGATAATTTCCTCTAAAACAACCATAACAAGTTTAAAATGAAAAGATTATCTCATACAACTCATTATTAATTCCAAAATGCAATGACCCTGAATTGCCTCAAAAACAATAGATCATATAATCCTTATAAGTTATCAATTACATTATAATTATGTCCAAAATAGATAATTCTTCATAAAAAAAAGTTTCAAAAAAATTCCCAGGATACATATTACAGAACATAAAAATTATTCCAATGTACACCCATTTTCAAAACTGTTTTAATACTTTTAGAAAAACTCACATCCGTATTTTTAACATAACTATTAAATACTTTATATGTCAAAATATTAATAATTAAACATTATTTATTATCTATTAACTATGCTTTTACACATTATATCATAATTCCTCATTCCTATAAATAAATGATATGGATTATATCATCATGACTGATAAATAAAAATTTGATCATGTTTCATAATTAAAGTATATGAAGATAATTCATACATTGAATACAAATTTTTGGATCTTCTGGATGTTCCTTTTATATTTGAGTATTTTGTCCAACTTTCACAATGTAATGGTTTACACCAATTCTAGTAATTCACCTTTTGAAAAAATTGAACTAGTTGAGATCTTGAAATCATATTAGAAATATACGATGGCCAATAAATTTTTTTTATAACTGAGTATGGGCTGGATAACTCAATGAATATATTATTAATGATTTGAATAATCAAGAAGCTATAAAAATCATTCGAACTATATTTTTTGATAATAGAGATAGAGAACCCATTAGGGGGGATATGAAGGTTGTGCAAGATCTCATTCCTTGCGTCATTAAAATTTATTCCTAATCTAGTGAAAGGAATCATCACATACACATGAAATGAATTTCTAAAAGTAGAATCCTCTGCTGGGTAAAGGTAACATATTTTTTTAACACTAAAATCCATCAATGTACTTAAATATCAGTTGTTTATGATTTTATCCGATCAACCTAATTTAAAATAATCCACCACAATTTTCCATATGATAATAAATCGCCTAGGTATATTAGATCTTTAACATACACCAGATAACATCGTAACCTCCAATGGTGTCTAAAACATTTTTTTAATACAAACTATAAGGCCCTAAACATAAGTATTACATAATCAGGATTTTATGTAAAGAATTCTGTTTCAATCAAATTTAGGATATAGGCTAGTTTACAAAACTAATAAAATATTTCAACGAAAGAACTTTTACTAAATATCCATTTTTTCTGAATATAAAAACTAATTAAAACTACTCTTGGTTTCGTTCTATGTATTAATGTCAACTTTTTCCCTTTCACCAATATATTTATCTATTCTAACGTAAATCACTCAGAAATCATTTAAACATATGGGATAAGAAAAAAATATCATTAACGGACATAATGAATAAAACTACCATCCTTGAAAAAAATGTAAATCAGGAATAGTTTTAACATATTTTAATACTTTTAAACTTAGTGAAGTAATAAATAATCTTCACTAAATATAATATTATTTATTGGCCTTTTTTTAATTAAATATTTAGCAAAAAACCCATAAAAATAACATATAACACAAAGAGGTAACATGTGACATAATCATACAAGAATGGAATAACAATTTATTTGACTTCTATACATGTCAATGTTTCAAATAGAATATCCATTTAGCTAACTACCAACCCCTATGAATAAATGGTTATAACGTAACCACAAATCCTTGGTTTATCATGTCATCAACGACTTTAATTTATCACATTTCCTCCCATCTAATGTAAAATTACAATTATATAACCACAACACAAAAGATTTCAATTATCATTATTTCACTCATAATATTTACTTTTCAATCTCATGAAATGGTTTAAAGGTATTTAAATAATAAATCAATTTTTATAACCATTTTCAACAATAGAATAACCAAAAATGGAATAAAAGATTGTTTCCAATAAATAATGTTAAGACTTGTAGAGGAATCCAAATAACAGATAATGTTTTTGACAGCTAAGAAGTCATTTTCGCTGTATATGTTAAAACAAATCATTGATTTTGTTGATAGTAACGAAATCCAAACACACCACATTAAAATATTCTTTTTTAAAATCATTAAATGAAAGTAAATATAAACATAAAATTACCTATATTGCTCTTTTATAACCATATAAATAACATTGTGAATTATAATCATGAATAAAATGATTAGATAAAGAAATTGTTAAAATCTCAAGGTATCCCATTCCACATTGAACATTTAAATCATAATCTCCATGAATTAATACTTTTACCAATTCATTAAATAAAATTAATTTTGATAAAATGTTTATATGAAATGTTGTAGTGGTTGTATATACAACCTATAATAGAATACACGAGCATATAATTAAGAAATTCGTCAATGAATGGAGATTGAGAAAAATTCCGTTAACTTGAGTAAAATTCAACAAATATATTCCATTTTCATCCATAGTAACTATCATGTGTTAATTTATAAATTCAACAAAACAATTTATTGTTAATTATTCTATTTAGGCAATTAATTACTATGTTATAATAATTATTTAATTATTTTAGTTCATGGCAGATGTTTTGTTGATATTCGGTACATGAGTCAAAAATAAACATTTTATGATGTCAATAGTTCATGTGGTCATAATTTTATCAACTATAGAATAATATTCAGGAAATCATTATGTTTTTAAACCTATATTTTACATTTAAATAATTCAATTATGTAAGGTTATGATAAAAGAAAAACATAAAATCATGGAGATGATATGCCATACGTATACTAGAGTAAAATTTCATATTTTTCATTGATCACTATGAAAATAAGATTTCTATTATTTTATATTTCAAGAATGATCATAAAATCAGTAATATAATATTAATAATTTAAATATACATATATAAATATATCTTATATGTGATGTAATGAATAAGAAAAGTCACATTACCTTGTGAGATGTTAGTTCACATGTACGCAAGAACTACATTATCATTTTTATGCAAAAGGAATGTAAGAACATATGTAATGTCATAGTTTTTTCTCGTATTACATTCAAATATTATATGGGATTAATTTCAGGCCATGATCTAAGACAACATGTGATTTTGAGCCAAGTGTTCTAAGAATAAATATTTGAAATATATTAAATATAATAATTAGTGAATGCAATAGGTTTTCATGAAAAATTGGAATAACCTATAAATTTATGCATGGAGAAAAATAAATTTGTTGCTGTTATGTTTAGTATGGGAAAATTACTATATGTGATTCCAACCATGCATCGTAACGGGTAAGCCGATAGTGTTTGTTTTTATACAAATCAAATCAAAAATAAAATAATATATATATATATAGTCTTTCAATGAAACAACTTCTCATATTACTATTTTTTCGGAATGTTGTTTCATCACCATTACCCTATAATTCCCCTAAGACAAGGTGAAAAACGTTATATCAACAGTGATGATTGATCTAGTGGATTGTAGATTTTTTCACCAGTGGAGTTGTAGGATCTCAATAACGATGAATGCACGATCGTTCCCATCAACATTCTATCCAAATTCAAGGTATTGCATGCTATTTCGATTCCTTATTTACCCTTCATTGAATTGATGACTAACACAGTTCAAAAGAAAAATATGTTTATATGTGACTCAATAGTTCATGTGGGTGGGTTTCATTGTAGGAATTTGGGGATGATTATACTATTTGGTTATACTGATCATTTTTAAGAAAAAATTGAAGGATAGAACAAAAAATGGTCGAAGTCCATTCAATGGGTCCTTGCATGTGATTTTCACCGACAATGTTCTTATCATTCTTCATGTTCTTCGCGGTTTTCTAACAAATGCTTGGTGCACCTTCGTTTCATAGTGTAATTATCCAAAATTGAATACCTGACATTATTATGACTCGATAGAGGTGACAATATGGTGGCGAAATCATACCTATTGACGTTGGGTGATTATTTATTATTCTTCATCAGAAATGAATGATGATAATGTTTTACATGTTGATTCATGTATTTAATCTTACCAAATCATTGATGGAGGGACTAGACGGCCTTAGATGTTCATTTTCCCAGTGAGACACCTCCAAAAAATATGGCTGGAGTAAAAGATGGGATGGATAGAGTGTAAACCAAGTTTTCTTGTAAATTTATAATCAATAATGTGTGTATTCCACAATACATGATGTGTGGGGATCCCTGGGTGGTGGCTAGGTTTTCCTAATGCAAGGAAGTGTCACATGACATGTGACCCCTAAAACACACAGTGTTAGCCATTCCCTATGTCATGAAATTTATATTATAAAATACCAGGACACGGGGTAGATTAGATGGTGTGTACTCCCCCACAAGTCTTGGCAGAATCGGTTTCACAGATTACACCATGTACTAGTACATAGATAGACATACATGGGTTGAAGCTGTGTATTGGCATATAGACAACATACATGGAGCAGAACTCTGATTGTAGGACACGGTGACTGTACTTTTCCACAAACTCACCATAAAACATCTACATGATAGGATATTATGACACATTTCATTGAACATGGGCAGTAACCAGGGTTAAGGGAAATTGTGTGCGACCCTACTGCAATCCATGTAACCCTTCCATCATGGAATGAATCTCTTTTACACCATATCTTGTATAATATTGTTTGTGTCGGTGTCATTGATTATTCCCTTGAAATCAAGTTGGTATCATTTCTTATTCATTAGATTATAATCCTTTTAGAAAGAATTTGTTGATAGAGTAGCTGTAATACCCTCCGAGAGGCCTGAAGCAAGATCTCCAATTCACTCTTGTGTCCTAAATAGAGTATTTTTACCGACATGAAAAATCCTACGGGGCATTGTTCCTTTGCATAACAGGTGAATACATATGATTTTTTGTATCACCCAATGGACCTGATATTGATCCTCATATATGTATCAAATATTATCCCCACATATGGAGTGAGTTCTCCTAGAATGATTTTATAGTATTATCCCTTAAGATCTATCATTTTATCTCCTTCTATAATGTTCTCAATGGAAAGTACCTCTCAGTAAACATTATTCTATGTTATCATACTCAAGAGTGTGTTCTCCCCGATGTGTGCTTTTCAAAATCATTAGATGGAATCTATAGTGATGGTATGGGGTAGTTGGAACTTACCTTTAGACTACGGGTCTGTGGTTGAGTATATTTTAAAATTCTAATTATATGCTTTTAGCCTTATAATGTATAGAGATGATTGTATCTTCTTTTCATTATTACATTTTGATTATCCAGTTTCTAACTGAGCAATGTTATACTCACCACAGATGGGATTTTCTGGTATCTGTCATTCCTTGTATAGACATGTGACCTTTCGATGGAGTCCAGGGAAGACTGAGACCAGACTAAGCCTTGTGAGTTCAAGAGGTCTAAGATATTCCTACAACATGGAGATTTAGTCCCATTATATAATTTGTTTATAGGTTATACTATGTAGTTTGTAGACTCGTTCTTTTGGTGGTCTTGTATTCTAGTCTAGTTTACAATAATATACATTACATTCATGTCATATCATATTTTTTTGGTTCAATGGTAATCCATCACTTTTTTATTAGTGAAGTTTACTTTTCATAATTTGTGTTTTGATGATGTTTGTGTGTGTGTGTGTGTTTGTGTGTGTGTGTAGAGGTTCATAGGAATTTCATCACCTGTTAGTAATATAAATAATAATTTCTAGTCACTAGTTCTTGGAATTTTAGTGTTAGGCTTGTGGAGTAACGGTATATGCCCCACTAGTATGGGTCATGACAGAGTGGTAGCAGAGCTGGTTGCTTCTACCACTAGACCTAGAGTCTATGAGAATGTTTTGGGGAAGCATTGTTTATTGAATTAAGTTAATATTTTATGATAGAGAATATAATATTGGTGTAGGAGGCATATGTATCTATACAGTAGGACCCTAATAACCTTGTATCAACTCGGTACATGAGACCATTTGTTGTAGGAAAAAAAATGGAACATACATCATATATGAATCTATTGTGTTTCCATTTTCTTCTTGAGTAATGTCCATAGATATAATCATTGATATTGGTAGCAATTTTTTTCTTACAGGATGTCTATAAAATGAATACAATATGGGATTCAGTAGAACTATCATGAGGTTGACTCCCCTTGGTGTTGAGGATTCGATATGGGGGCTAGTTCCCCAACTGTTACCAGTATTTGGTGCACCAGATATAGCACTGCCAGTGAAACATAATGTGGTACCTGCAGTTATAGTAGAAGAGGATCAGAGGTTGAGCGAACTCCATGTGTTTCAGAGATTGAGAACACAAAGGTTCTCAAGTGATCCCAACCCTCAGATGACTGAGGACTGGCTTGAGGTAGTGATTCGGGATTTACATCTAGTGTGGAATCCAGCAGGCCAGAGGGTGATCCTGGAAGTGAACCTTCTTTTGTGTATAACATCAATGGTTTGATCAATTTACATTCTATCAATTCTACTAAACATAAATACAAGGGTTTCATTCATTTTTTTCTTTCCACATACATAGTATGAGACATTGAGGTTCTAGTAGAATAGTATTCTCAACCCTTACACATAGTGACACCTATTGGAGGGGAATTGATGATCACAAACAATGCAGACATTATGACCTTATTCTTGGTGTTCAGAGTTTTGAATGGAAACACATTCTAGAAGAATCAAGGCCCCACAACATCATTCTTGGTATGGATAGTCTGTCTTCAATCCAATCCCATATTGACTACATTAGGGGAAGTTTTCAGTGTATCCGTAGTGATGGGATGAGGTTTTCCATTGATGGAGAAAGGGAAACATTGGAAGCACGAGTTGAGATCATGTATAGGATGGTGTTCTCAATCACAAATGATTTGGATGGACATCCCCTTATTATAGCAGATGTTATGAGATTTGAGTTACTAGCTATAGTGGTTCAATATAAGGACATCTTTCAAGATTATTTTTTTAGATCATCTCACAATCAATAGATAAAAATATGCATCAATTTACACCCTAGAATGACACTGATATCTTCACAGTCATATGTATTAGCTCTCGTAGTGCTTAGAAAGTTGAGGGTGCATCTCGAGGACTTATAGAGGAAGGGATTTGTGAGGACAAATGATTCACCCTAGGTGACCCCATTTTTGATTTCTAACAATTAATACGTGTGATTGATGTAGTGAATGAAAAATTGGTGCTTGAATCAGGTGACAACGAAAAAAATCATCCACTATTAGATATTGATAAAATCTTCAATCAGTTGAGACAGGAACGATGGATCTTGAATGTTCAGATTCAATCAAGATATCACTAGTTGTGAGTTATGGACAAGGAAATACCAATGAGGGATTTCATAAGACGATATAGTCATATGAGTACCTTGTTATTCCCTCTAGTACGATGAATTTCCATGTAGTGTTAATGTGACTGATGTAAAAGATCATTATTCCCATCATTGATCGGTTCATGGTTTTCATTAATGATGATATAATTGTGTACTGAGAGTCCATGGGGGCGCATGGGAGACACATACGAATTCCATTAGATGTAGTCTGAGGGAACTAGATCTATTGTAATCTGCCGAAGTTCTAGTTCTGGATTGAATTGGTCCATATTCTGGGACATTTTATATCATTGGATGAAGTGGTAGGGGACCTGTCCATGGTTGAGGTAGTGGTAGCATAGAATCCCCGAGGAGTGTGACAGAGGAACAACACATCCATGGGAAGGTAGGATATTAACGGAGAGTCATCCATGATTTATATAGGATATTATATCCAATGAATTCATTAAATTGAAAGGGGAATCCTTTGGTGAGGATAGAGAATTTATAGTTGGTTCTTGAGTAGTTTATGTAGTCATTGAATATCGACCGGATAATGATATTTCTAATCGAGGGTGTGGAGTACATGGTATTCTCTTATTCATCAGGGACAAGACATGGTTTTTCCTTTATGTAGAGAAAAGTAAGGATTTCCTTTGGTTCATTCTAGTTGAGACCACATTATATGAACAATGAGTGAAATGATATTCAGTTGGTAGTAGTAGTATTCACGTTGAAGATGTGGTGACACTACCATATGGGTGATTGGTTTATCATATTCTTGAACCAAAAGAGTCTCAAGTATATATTCTCTTACAAGGATCCGACCTTCAGATTGAGGAGTTTATTAGAGTTCCTTCATGATTACGAATTTGAAATTTTCTATACTCATGTGAAGGGGAACAATGTGAATAGTATTTCAGTAAGAGATCTAGTTCACAGTTGATGAATAATGCTTCATAGAATGTTGGCCTCATTACAGTTATCATTTGTTGATGGAGATGGAGAACCATACCTCTAGTTGATGGTATCACCCACCACTCTAATAGTGATTCTGGTATGCAAGACATGGGGATACCGACTATGAGACACTACATGCTATGATGTCCAAATTGAATGGTCTTGATGGAAATTCACAAGATGGATAGAACATCCCCTTTTCTAAAGGTGCATAGCTATTCCAATGGAATTATAAAAGTATTTCTAAAAATAGATTAATAAATCCACTTTGGTGGTACACCCTATTGTGGTAATGATTTACCAGGACCTCTGACATCTGTTTTGGTGGTCATGATGGATGAATGAAATGGAAATGTTCATTTCTCAATTCATTATGTGCCAATAGTTGAAGGATGAGCAACATGTACTAGTGGGTATGAATCAAACCCTGCATGTTCCAAAATAGATGTGGTATGGGATATATATGTGATTGATGACGGGTTTATCATGTATGTCTATGGTACCGAATTCCATCTAGGTTAACATTTACTGACTCACCATGTCTTGTTAATTCCATACAATATGAGAGGAGAGTTCATTAGAGTTCATGGGAATACTCTTCTTTCCGAAGATACATAGACTCCATAGAATCCCATTGACAATACATTTTGGTTGTGATGATTGTTTTGCTTCCCATATGTGAAAGGGATTACATGAGGAATTTGGGACCTAATTACACTTGAGCACGATGTTTCTTCCCTAGTTGGATGGCCTAACAGAGCATCCAAATCTATTCTAAGGGGTCATATTGTGGGATTTCATGCTTGACTTTTGAGGGAGTTGGGAGGATCACATACCACTAATGGATTTCTTGAACATAAAAAGGTATAATCACACCATTGGTATGTCACAATTTAAGGCATTGTAAGGGTGACCGTACCAGTTACCACATTCATAGAATGAACTGGGAGAGTCGACACTCATGGGCCCAGAGTTGGTGTGAGATACAACCAAGAAGGTGTTGATCATGTTGGACCAGATGAATACTTCCCATAGTCATCATAATTTTTTGATGATAGAGGAAGTTATATTTTGTGTTTGAGTATAGATACCAAGCCTTCCTTTGGATCTCACATCACAATGAGATACAATTTTTGTCTAGGGGGTATGTTATCTATTAGGTTTATCATCTAATTTCAGATAATGTGTAGAGTTGAACTGGAGTCATATCACTGGGATCTAGCCCCACAATTAGATCAGGTAAATGATGTCTTCCCCAAGTCACAGTTCAGGAGTTTAGTGCACGACTGATCACACCTCATCGGCTGGGGAGAGCTGGACATTGATGATAAAGCAGACATTTCTAAATACCTAGTGAAGTTCAAGGATTGGAAGGAGAGGACAATTCTTGGGCAACCGATTCACTGGGTTTGTGTCTGGTGGAAGCATGGGAATATCCAAGAGATCACGTTGGAGCCGGAGGAATAAGTTCATTTATTATGCCTGCATCTCTTTTTTGAGCCTTGTTATTGGATTTTTGGAGATATAAATCCATAAGGTGCATAGAATATAATTTCCATTATTTTTAAATGTATTAATTTTAATTATTATATGGGATTAATTCAAGAACATGTTCTAAGATTATATGTCACTCTAAGGCCTGTGGTTCCTATAAAAATGTTTGAAATATGTTAAATCTATTAAACAGTGGAAATAAGAAGTTTTCTAAAAAATTATAATAACTTTGAAATGGGTTTCCAAATTAGAAATATAAGGCACCATTTCATTCAAAGAAATGACTTCTCCCTAGGCGAGTCCTAACATTTGTCGACACAGGTCGACCATGAATGTTATTTTTTGGATCTATCTATAATCAAATGTTTATTAAAAATAATTTCATCCAACCCATCCAATCATTATCATATTATTATAGTTTTTAGCAATCTAGGTTCATCACCATATGCCTATAATTCCCTTATTATGTAGAGAAAGTTGTTCTATTGACAACAGAAAATGAGGATCTCATCAACAATTGAAAAAATTTGTTATTATCAATGATCTAACCAAATAAGATGTACAGAATGTTATTTCAATTTCTTATTTCCTTTTTCCTTGAATTATTAAAAAATATATTAACCCATAAACAGGATGACCTGTAGAACGATCATTCAGGCAGGAGTATAAGATTTCTAGAATTTGGGGATAATTGTAATATTTATTTTATCTTTACTATTAATATGAAATGGATTTATTCCTTAATGAATAATGATTGTGGTTCATTCCATTGGTTGACCAATGTTCCCTTTCTCCCCAAAAATTCATCGTGTTCATCGTGTTCTTCATGGTTTAGGAATAAACAATCATTGAACCTTCATTCCAAGTAAAAATAATCCATAATTGAAGATCTAGAAATGGAACAACTCGACAGAGGTGCGATGATGTTTGCAGCAACAGATCAAACAATTGTGGGTGCCACTTTGAATTTTTATATAGAAATGTAGAGTAGTGTTGATCTTGGTTTCTATGTTGATTCAATTCTCAAAATAATATAAATTCGGTGATAAAGGGACCATATGACCTCAGATCTCAAGTTTCTCAGCCTCGTGTTGTTCGAAAAGGAAGCTGAAGTAATGGAGGGGACAAATGGAGTGTGAACATGGGATTTTGGATGTTTTGGAACAAAATATAGTGTATTTTGAAATACATGGAATGTGTTCCACCTCAGTGGAATATAGGGATTCCGTAAATAGTTATTTGTCACATTGTGTGTGTCCCTGGTATCACTGCATGTGGGACCTTCCCCAAGACATAGTTTTTATCTCAATAAATACACAAACACTAGGTATATTACATATTGTGTACTCCCCCACACGTCTTGGCCAAACCGATTACGCAGATTACCCCATGTACCTGTACATGGATAGGCGTACAAGGGATGAAGTCATCTGTTAGCATATTCCAATCATAAATGGAGGAGAACTCAGATAGAATGATCGGCCATGTTATCCTTTCTACACTCCTTTTATACAACTTCTACATGCCATGTTCTGATTACATAGTCTGTTTAACATGGGCAGTACTTAGGGTCAAGGGAAACAATGTGTGCCCCTTTTAAACATTGTGTACCCATTCATACAATTTTTCAATCACTTCTCATACCTATCATGGGCATGTTTCATTATTTTTGGTTCTATTTCATTTTTCCCTGTAGGGTTTTTGGTATCGTTTCATATTCACAAGAGCATGATCGCTTTAGTAGGACATTCGGGATAGATGACAGCCTAGTAAGGAATCATTAATTATCTATGGTACTGTGAGAAAACCAATTTATAAAACCCAAACTATTCGACTCAATTAATTATTATGTTGTATAAAGAAATGTTGTATTCTGACCAATATAGATAATGTCTATGTTTTTAAATAATTAATAAAATATAAATTGTTATTATTTATTTTGTTTGGAAAGAATAGAAACAATCGGATTGATTGGGTTGAAATTAAATATCAGAGACATGATAAGTTCAGTGATTTCTGGATTTTGTGATTGGGAATTAATTGATAGTGTGTTTATTCCATTTTTGTGTCGGAAATAGTGTAGTAGAGATCCTTGGTCTTTATATCATGTTCTACTAATATGATTTTGCCTTTGGAATGGTTATCTACATGGTTAAATCACAAAAATATGTGACCTAAAACCATATTTAAACATAACAAACCAATTTTCATAATTTTCATACACAAAATAGATTCGTCAATTGATGCAATGAAATAATTTTGTTTAAATCACATAAAATGGGCATGAAATTTTCAAAAAATAATGAGATTGTTATTGATAAACATTGTTCACAATAGTCTAGAATGTGAATAATAAAATGAATCAATACATAATCACACTTCCCCCTACAATCAAATCACCAAACACTAAGAAGGAAACTCTCTCATAATGAGATTGAGCAATATGGGTACCTGATAAAATGGTGCCAAATAAGAGCTACAAATCATCAGTCTGCCATTTATTGGTGTCACACATTCTCCTTCTTGTCCCAGTGTATCGTGGAAGTGAATTCAACAAATTATATATCAGATTTTCACTAAAAATTTCTTCTAGATTTTTTTTCCACATGATTCCATCGTCACGACATAGAACTGAGTTACATGTCATATAATCCCTTTATTTTTTCACCACATTATCTCAATATGGGAAAATATTACATGAAACTCATTTGACAACTTTGTATCCAGTCATGACCGATACTGGGGGCTCCTATAATGTAATCAACATTCATATAATGTCTATATGTTCTGAATTTTCCAACCGGTGAAAATTCCTTATGAAATTTTCAGGATGTGTAATGGTAGTACACATTTTGTAATAAATTTTTCCATGATTTCCATGTCTTTATCATCGTTAAAAATCTATTTCCAAGCAACATTTCTATGCTTCTGGTACAATGTGTTAATTTTCTCATTAATTACCCTCTTTTTATTTTTTTTTCATGAATCAATTATTTCCCAAAACAAAAAATTAACCCATTCAAATCATTCCAAAATTGAAAAGATCATTCAATTAAATATATATTTAAATAACAAAAAATAATATAAAATATATGTATTAAATTTAAAATATGAAATCCCCCCTCACATGAATTAATTATAGTCCTCAGAGATGGATTCTTAATATACTATATATTAATTTCACCATACATTGCATTAAATTCAATTTAAACACAAGAAAAATATTAAATTTAAAAATAAATGTTTGAGAAACACATGTCACAAATTTATTAACTGCTCACTTTTCAATGAAACAAACCAATAATTTATTGTACTTTTCCCATTATAAATTATCCAAAACACTACAATCATCGATTCACATTTTTCAATACATTATCAATATGTATGAAATTCTCAATTTACCTCACATTGAATTTATCCACTCATTATTCGGGTACAAATGTAAGTAAAATTCAACACATACCTCCAAAACATTCCTCTTGCCATAACGAATTCTATGCATGTGACTTCTCCATCGTGAAAAGATATAAATCACAACTAATCATGAGTGTTGCACTGTTAATGATTAAATGACTCTAAGGCTTCATGGTATGTATGTAAATTATGTAAAATTTAAATATCAAAAAGGAGGTTCATCTCAATAATTTAATGCATGATAATAAAAAAACACAATAAAGATAACCCTTTATATATGTAATTTCCCTATTCCCCCTAAAAAACTGAATGTGGGCTAATAATATATGTATGAAAAATAAATGATTCATCCACTCTTGCTATCTTTTTTGAAACGTTTTATAATTATTTTCAATGTTTTTCATAAGATAAATATCAAGTCCATCAGCTAACCACATTTGATGAAAAGATTTTCAGTCAATGAATTGGCGATTCGTAATCCCCCAAAAGGCAACACAATTTTTATTCATTGAAGAGAGGTAAATAATAAAATTCAATGAAAGACACATGAACTTTCACTATAACATTTTATTAAATCCAATAGTAGAAGTTCCATAATAAATTATATCATCGTAAACACAATAGTGTTCTTCCCCCACACTTATTCTTTTAAATATCATGCTAACCATTTAGAAGATGGTAGGAGTGGATAAAATAGTCTTTTAACATCGACTCATTCTAAAAAATCATTTTCATGGCTACTTCAGGATTATACATTGAGTAATGCGAGGTGGAAATCATGAAAATGGCTAACAAAAATAATGTCATAATCAATTTAAAAGTATATTGGTTCAGTCGAAGCTTCAATATAATGAAACTAAGGCATTAGATTGAAACATGTATGGGTTTCTAATTAATAATACTATAAAAATAATTGAAACTATTGTCTAAATGGATGTCTCGGGAATGAGATTAATAGTTCGGTCAATCACTAATTAAATTTCATATGAATATATATATCAATTAATAAAATCATTCAAAATTAAAACATGTATAATATTTAGAAAAATTTCATTACAATGATCAATATCCTACTAAAATAAGAATTGTTGAAGTCCTAAGTCACATACCTATCTCTACTAATTCGTTATACAATTTTTCTCAGTCAAAATTTATTAAAAAATAAATTTATAATACAAGTCATGGTAATTGTTCTGGGGAGTTTATGTCTTATAGTTCTTTTCAATCAAGAATGAATCAAGTGGAGCATGAAATTTACAATTAAAACAGTAAAATAATTAGAATGTGGGGAATATAGTCGTAAATTACAAAATTTAATCTCTTAATAGACTTTCAATTGATGATTCAATATCGGTATGTATAAGTTATGATTAAAAATTTTAATGATGTTTACATTCCCTTCACTTCTTCTTTGGCCTGCAACTTCTACCTTCCTTATTCCATGAATATCCATAAAAAATTAAAATAAAAAAAATGAAAGTACATTTTATATCAATAAAATTTGGAAAATATTTTCATGAAGAGTGATTATTCGCAAAAAAATATCAAAAAAATTAATAAAATATAGAAATCTGGGATTGTCTCGGGGAAGGTATATTGGTTAACATCATTCCCTCGTCCTTACCTCCATCAGTTTAGGTGACTGGTTGTCAGAAAGTTGTTAAATTATCTAGATCTATAAAATTTCTAATCCTAAATTCCTCAATGTATATTGGTGTTATCCGTCTTTCTGAAACAAATATTAATCTCCCTTTGTTGATATATTTTTCTATCTCCATGTGAGAAATCTAGCAGTTCTTAGAAAATATATAAATATCCAAATGTCACTTCACTCACTTCCCAAACATGTTCTAGTTCTTTTAATTATTCACGAATAAATGTTCCTCTACCATCATCTTCTTTTAAAAAAAAATATTATCTTTATTCAGCTTGTGCATAATCTATTATTTACATTCCTATTTATCTATAGCATCCCTTATTTCATGGACTACATTGTCTTCATCTTTTATCCAATAATATCATTGAATGTTATCAACTAGTTCATCTGATTTTTGTATCTCCCATTTCAAATTGAACATCAATTATGATCCTAAAACTCTTAAACTCAGATCTCCCTTATGAACATCAATCAATCTCCTTCCCCTAGAAAGGAATAATCTTTTGAATATTAATGGCACCATATCTTCTTCCATTCCCATGATCATAAAATATACTAGAAATTAGAACTCATATAAATTTACAATAACATCATTATGTAGTCCTCAAGGATTCCACACTATTGTTTCACATAGTTGAATCATAACTCAATTTGGTTTCATCTCCTTCAATGATAGGTAATTGAATGCTTCAATTGACATGATGGTTAAATTGGAACTTAAATCCCATAAATCTATTACAAAACCATTTGTACCAAGGGTAACTATAATTGAAAAAATATATGGATCCCTCTGCTTTATCAGTAGGAATCTTGAAACTACATCTAAACATTTTCCTTCCAATTGAATGGTTTTTGATTTTTCATTATTTTTCTTATTTTTAACCAACACCATCATTAACATTGCACAAACATGCATGTATCCGATTTGGTTAGTTAATGGGATGTTGATTACTATCTTCAGGAACATCTCTAAAAATTTCTTCTTTATTATCATCACTCATCACATACAATTCCCATTATGGAAATTTTATTGGTGGTTGGTATGGTGATGGTGCATCATCATCCATATTCTCTCCAAGTTCTCTATAATTTTCCAAACCCACATTAACTGGATGTTGTACATTTTGTCCTATAAATTTGTATCCACACACTTGTTTGTTCATTATAATTTAAAATAGTATAAATTTAAAATCATCATTGGGATTTTTTTCATGGAAACCTTAATGATCTCCTATTTTTTTCATTATGTGTCTCAACAATCTGACCAAACTGAATTTATAAGCACCTCATTATAGAAAGATGTTTATGAAAGTAATTTTTAATTACCTAATTGTATTTTCATGATCTATTGAATATGTTGTCAGTTCATTAAATGTATCTCCTGTGGTAGTCATGAAATTTTCAAGGGTCGCCTCCTAGGAATGGCATTGACTGGATAGTGTGTGCCCTTATTTCTTAGGTTGGAATCCTTGTTGTCCTGGCTGAAATCCATGACCTTGATTTTGATTTTATTGATGGGGTTATTGTGGCATCCATCCGTATACATAATTTTGATTATAATAATCTAAATAATTGAAATCATTACATTACATACAATGGGGATTCAGATTGGACATCATTGCATCCATATTCATTTTCATACACTCTATCTGAATAGTCATCCACTTATTGTCCACGATATTTACCCTTTGTGTTTTCATTTCTTATTGTATCCACATTGATGTATTGATTGAAATATTTTACAATAGCTTGTAACTCCCCTCATGTGACATTATCATTAGGGAACCTCACCTAACAGAATCTACAGTCGAACAATTCCCAAATGATAATCCATTATAAAAAAAATGAATTAACAACCATGTTTTAATTCTATGATGAGGCAATAGACTTATAAAACAATTAAAATGTTTCTATGAACTATATAGTTATTTTTCATTTAATTTATCAAAATTCATAATGATTACACAAAATCACATTGAAAATAAGGATAGAAAAAAATATATGTAATAAAATTCATTAATAAAAAATTCCATGATATAATTGAATGTGAAGGAAGGATTTGGATCAACTCTAGTGCTTTTCCATTCACTGATAATATAAAAAACTTCAATCATACATCATCATTTTTGACGTAATGAAATTGGAATGTTTCATAAATCTCTAAGAAACATCTAATGTGTGTATGGGGGTATTTATTATGTAGCCTCGTGAGTAGTAAAGAATGGATGATAATTTTTATAATCGTCAACATTATTTCAGAATGATGTGAAATGATGGGTGGTGTGAGAATTATAGGGTTTACGCTTATGTTTGTGGGTCATCCGTAGTAGTGGAGTGCTTTCACACTTGATTTCGTCATAGGACGTGTGGCCATTCTGGTTGTACCTACTCTTTAATGACTCATTCAAATTGGTTTTTTCCTACCATGATAATTTTATTCTTTGTTGGAATCCCCCATTATTGAATTTTTTATTGTGTAATGACAACTCTATCATTATGTTATATGCAATATCATCAATTTTTTCCTTCCCGTGAGTGGAGTAGTCGTGCAATGGATCATTTATGAAAACAATATCATGATAATACAATGTTTTAAATAATGAATTGAAAAAAAATTATATATGTTTATATTTAATAAAAATATAATGAAAAATATCCCCTGAAAATGAACCAATTTTACAGCCTTATAGGGTCTTGTAAATTCCATATGATACTATTCAAAAGAATATATTTATAACCCAAACTATACTACTAAATTAATTAAAATATTTTATATAGAATGTTTAGTATTAAACCCATATATACTATATAAATTTTTAAAATTAATTAATGAAGTAGAACTTGAAATTGTTTAATTTTTTTATAAAGATAAATATTCAATAGGATTGATTGGGTTGAACTACAAAATGGTTGATGTGTCTGGTTCAATGATTTTGGTTTTGTGTACTATAGATTTAATTGAAAATGTGTTTATTTAATTTTGGTGTTAGAATTAGGTCATTATAGGTTTTTGTTTTAGATATCCCACTCTACACTTTTGATTTAACATTTCAAATGGTCATCTACTTGGTTATATCACCATAATAGGGGACCATAAACCATATGTAAACATAACCAACCAATGTTTTATTATTTTTATAAACAAAATATATTATTCAATATATGGATAATATAAATTTCTTCATATAAAAATAAATGGTAATGAAATTGGAAAAAAAAGAGACATTAGAAAAGATAAATGGTGTTAACAATAATCCAAATAATGAATAATATATTTAAAAAATACCAATGAGAACACGCAACTTAAAATCAAATCACATGACCCTATGATGCCTAATCACTCGGGATAAGTCTGATTGAAATGGGTACCTAAATAAGAAATTCATCATTTGGAGGCTCTGGATCGACAATCTATTATCCTTAGGTGTCACACATTCTCATACTGGTCTCAATGTTTGTAGGAAGTGCATTCGAGGGTCTTATATATAGTCTCATCCATTAGTATTTCATGAACAATTTTATTTTTTATTTTTCACACATCATTATCATCATAATGTATAACTGGGTTACACACCATGTAATCACCCATGTTTTTTATCTTTATCTTCCAAATCTATGCAAATCTCACACACATCACATTTGCTGACAATGACTCCAATCACAACGTGTGCGGGAGACTGAAATCGTGTAATTGCCATTCACAACATGTCCTCCTGTCATGACTTTTTATAGTGGAACAACTTACTTTTGAACATTCCATGACATGTAATGGTAGTACACGAAGTGTAATAGATCTGTTCTAGTTTTCCTTATCCACGTCATCGTAAAAAAGTTGGTGTTGCACCTCTTAAATTCGCTCATGGAATGATGTGTCTATTTTTACATTATTTTATACTTTTTATATCTTTTTTCATGATATTGATATTTACGTTCATAAAATATAATACAATTATGATCATTCCAAAATAGGCATGATTATTCAATTAAATAAATGTATTAATAAATAAATATACTTTAAAATATCAGCATTTAATAGAATTACAAATATAGTAGTTGGAATCCCTTATGAGAGGATATGGAAGGATACTCTATCAATTCTTGTGACCAAAATAGATCCTTGTTATTAGAACAACCAATAAAAATAAATTTCTATCATATACATATCATGTAAATCTTAATGTTATGTGGTATCACCCCATGTCCCTTGAAGTGATCTTCATCTGTGTATCGTGATCTTCCCCACTTGTGGAGTGAGTTCTCCCATAACGAGTGAACAGTATTGTCTCTTTACATATAACATTTTTTCTCCCCTTATGATATTTCTCAATGATAACTACTTCTAGGTATGACATAATATCTTCTATCAGACTCAAGAGTGTGTTCTCCCTCATGGTTGTTTGTGGAATCATTGATATGAATACCTGGTGATGTAATGTTGCAATTGATACTTACCACTAGACTATGGGTCATGGATTGAGTATATCTAGATAATCATGTTATATGTTTTTAGATATATATGGTGTTGATTTGACAATATCATCCTTTATTAATTCATTTTTTGTTTTGGGGGGTCTTAATAAGTATTGTTATACTCACCCCTGAAAGAGCTTTTCCAACGTGTGTCCTTCCATGTGTAGATGAGTAACCATTTAATATAGTCTATGATAGAAAAAGAAAATATAGGACTTTGTGAGTATAGGTAGGATACGGAGTTCTTATGGCTTGGAGTAACTGTCCCATTACCATGTCACTAGCCCCTATCCTATTGGAGTATGTCTTAGGAAGTCACGACACATGCCTCATTGGGATGGGTCGAGAAAATGAAATTGATATAATATCATCATATTTTGATTAATATCTCATGAATATCACAAATTAACTTCATATAAATTATTATAACTATTCAATATAGATATTTTTGGAAAATGAATTAGGTCGGTTCGTCGACGTTATCGTGTACAAGCACACATGAAAGAATATTTACATTCCCTTTTAATATATTTTGATATGGATTCAGGTTGTGATATTATCTTAATACCATATAAGTATTTTCAGGTTAATATTGTTATTATTTCATCATGGATGAAAAAATTTTGAATGAAGTGGGAGAGGACATAAAATTGAAGCAATAAAATTGAAACATTACCTTTTCCTTCAGATGATCACCATTCATAACACCTTAATACCTCTACAGTGGGTGTTATATATAAACTAAACTATAAAAATGAGGGGAGTTATTACTGTAAGGTTTTTGGGTAGCTCATTTTTGAACTAAAAGACTTTTTATATGATTTATAGAGAATAATTAGTGCCTTTTTATAAGATTGGGGAGGGCAACACTTAGAATGTATTAAAATATTAATATATATATAAATTAAATTTTTAAATTAAATGGATCCTAATTTTATTATAGAGATGTTATGATGATTATTATTCAAAATCCTCTCTAAAAATAATTTATTTACTTGTATTGGTTTTATTTTAAAGCTTATATTTTGGTTTTAACCCTTATTAGACCTTATAATTAATAATATTTTTTAATGTAAATTACACTTTTAAGGTTCAAATAAATACCATAAGATGTTAAAAGTCCAATATATGATTCATTGATCATATTATATGCCTTATAAAAATTACTGGGCCAGGGCATGAAATTTTTAAAATAAATTATAAAATTTAAAAAAATATGAAAAAATTTAGAATCTAATAAAGGTCAATTATGACACTATTCACCAATTGAGTTTTTAGAAATATCATTAAAAAATTATTCCATGTAGACACAACATTAAATCACCCAAAACAGGGAAAAATATTCCAAAAAATCATGGATGGCTTAAAATATTTAAAATTATATTCATTTCAATAAAATTAAAATCATTAATTTTATTCTTTTTTTAATAAACCAATTACGTAATCATCATTGTGTAAATATTTAATATAATTATTTTTTTCCTAAAAATTATAAAAAAATTTCTATTATGTAGGATATCTTTCTATATTTTAACACAGTATTTATTGATGAATATATCTCTTATATAGCAAATATTAAAATTGTTTTAGTAATAAGAGACCTGTTTAGGACATCATTCTATTTAAATTAATGAAAATATTTTAAATGTCATATTTAAAAGAAAGTGGACTAAAAATTCCAAAATTTTTGGTGCTGGGATATTTTCGGTAGATCAAAAATCATCCAATTATATGACGTCTAGTCATAGAGTAATTATATAATGATGCATTTTTTATCTTTAATTATCGAATTTACTCTTAAAAGTGTTAAATAAAATTCTAATATTATTATTAATCAAAATAATTAATGATTATATTAGATAAAATTATTCAGTCTAATTAAAAAAAATGTTTTTACTATTTCTGTAACTAAATTAACCTATGTGGAAAATTTTATTTAATGATAATCTTGCAGACAGATTGAGAAAATGAGTTTTTCATGTAAAATTTTTCAATTGTCAACAATGTTTTTATATACAATTTTAATGAGAAATTGATTCCAATTACAAAAATTGGTTTAAATGATTATAATTTTCTCAATTGTAAAATTTAAAAAATATAAAATTATATCATAACTATAAAAATAAATTCTATGAAAAAGTGGTTTTGAATTAAAATGTTGTTGTTTTTACTATTCTTTAATATATGAAAATTACCAGAAAAATAACAAAAACAAACCCAAAGGAACATTTTATATCCCACATCCATGTAAAAATATTATTTTTTCTATATAATTTATAAAATTGAAAAAAATCTAATTAAAATGGTTTCTCCATTAAATGGTTTTAAAAATGACTTTATTGAAAAATAATCCTTTTATGCAAAAAAATTAATTTATTCTAATAAAATGTCTAGAGATGTTATAAGATAAATATTAAACATAAGATAGAAATAATATTTCATTAATATAATCCTAATATAGTGATTGGATAATTTATAATCACAATTATTTTCATTTAAATATATTCTCATAAAAACCCATCATTTATATGAAATTGTTTTGTATTTTAATTTATTATTACTTTTTTTACTAATGAATCATAATATAATTATTTGAAACCCTATTTTAAAATTTAAATTAATATAATTCATTTCCACCATTCATATGGCTATATGATCACTACAAATTTGAATAATAATGTTAATAATATATTAATTTTATTTTATAACTCAGTATTGTGTGCAATGTAATATATCGGAGTAAAAAAAATTTGCATGTCATGTACGCTATCAGACATATCATCCATTTTAATGTAAAATTACAATCTAATACAAAAAAAAAAAAAATTTGTAATATATTTATTCTAAAATTACATGGGAGGTTACATTAATGGGTGTCATCAAAAATTTTTAAGGGACCTTTTCTGATATGAAATTATTATGTTTGAAATTTGAATAAGCAAATGATGAAACACGGACTAAAACCAATACAATATGATTGGTTTAGTAGGGATTCATAACTAATGAAATTAATTTCTATGATTATGTATATGAAAAAAACATATGTATTTTTATTATGATATGTTTTAAAGGAACATGATTAACTATTAGTTTTTCTTCACATTTATTTTATATGAGTTTTATTGATAAAAAATTATTCCATGTTTCATGATCATGATATGGAAATTGAGACTATTAATTTCAAATGTTTTTTCTAATAATCTAAATAAATTGTTTTAATCTTATATTCACTAATGATTATTGATTTAAAATATTTGACATTACTATTAAAAATAATCTGAACTCATCCAATCGTATATTTCCATTCCACTCATTACGGAGAATGTTTAAAACTAAATCATAAATTATATAGTTCTTTTTTAATTGTATTTTATGTCACCATGATTCTAATGAAACTAAACCACAATTTTCTTCAACCATTTATCATAATGAATTGTATCAAATATATATCATCAATGACAAAATATTTATGTTTGAAAAATAAAGTTCTTTATATATTATAACGGTCAGTTACTAAATATCACGATTACAAAATTTGACATCAAATAACGTGACATTGAGAAAAGAAATTTAGGGGGGATAATAGAGAGAATGATATGAAAAAATGAATGACTTGATGATTATTTTTTAAAAATATATATGGAGTGGTAATAAAAATGAAGGAGAAGTAAAATAGGGATGAAAATTAAATAAAAAATAAATAGAAGTATAATTAAAAAAATAGAAGGTAATCACACAATGAAAGGTGAATATTTCGTATTTATAAATTTAATATGGTAATATGTATGGATATTGTTATATTACTCTTGGAAATCATTTTTTTTTCATTTTCCACTAGCCGGTTTATGGGTTACCGGTAACCTTACAGACTAGTCCGCCAGAAAACCAAACACCACCATAGCAAATTCAAACCTCCAATTTCAAAATTCAAATAGACCATGCCATTATAACAAACACGATAACCGAGGTTCCTCGGATAGAGTTCCACCTCGAGACACACCCCAACCAACGACAGGAGACTGAACCGCCGATGAACAACCATTACCACCGGAGCCCAGGATGTCGACAACACCATTCACCAGAAGCCAGCACCGTCAAACCTTTATCATCGCATCAACCCATTCTCCGATTTCAATGAGGGTGAAACCCTCATAACATTGCATCGTCATCACTGGCATATCACAAAACTCAAACATCGTTGAAATAAACCGAGATGAGGAACCAGATTCATCCCACACAATAATCAAAAGCAACCAAACCCCGTCGACAAACCCACCATCGAAGGAATCTGACCCAAACAATCACCAATTATTCCACCGCAAAAAGAAATACGGAAACAATCACCTACCTGAATGAAGTCATCACCAAATCCTACACAAAACCTGAAACAAGTCCTATTGCCGCCTTCAAAACCACACCCAAAGGAAAGATCTATCCAAAGCTCGTATAGTCATCACGAAACAGAACGAAAACCCAAAATCGCAGCGCCAGAAACCCGCACCTTGGAGCTTCGTCGCGCCTCATAAGAACCCTAGCCAGATCTGAAACTAGGATTTGAGGGAAGCCAAGCAACTATGAAAAGCACGGAGGCTGATGATGAGTCTGCGCAACGACGACATTGAGGATTCATGCCGCAAACGCACAAGCTGAGAGCCAAGGATAGGGTGGCCAACGAGGGGAGGAAATGAAATATTCCTCATTGATTCCATTAATTAGGTTCCTCCTTTGAAATTAAATATTCCTCATTGATTCAATTATTCGGTTTTATAATTTTATTCCAACAATAGAACATATTATGTTGTAATGGTTAGGTATTTGAGGATAGGTCATTATTTCCAAATAATGTCCATTATTGACATGTGGTCCCATGTTTTCCACCATATTTTTTTGATTTAGCTACATATATTAGAAAAAATATATATTATGGCATTATTTCAACATATATAAACAAATTATAATTAGGAATATATATATTTTTTGAACAAATATATTAACGTGACACGAAGAATGAAATCATAGATTTCCATGTTGTTTCCAAATTGATATTCAAAATACATATTCTTATGATATCACAACTAAACAGAATAACATTAAAAAATAATAGAAAATATTTATAAAAACACATTTAAATCCAAATAGAACAATTATTTCCATTTTAGAAAACATTATTCCATAAATATGAATAATATACAATTAGCATTAAAATAATATTTTTTGGTTATATTTAAATAAAATAATTTCTGTAGAAATATAAGATATTGCTGTCTCTATCAAAACAACGATATTTTTTTAAATGTAATTATCCCAGACTTAATCATTTAAACCCTTTATAAACAAATAATTTTCACATAATGAAAATTAATTATCATTCTATGGTTAAAAAACCAGAAAAGAAGATACTTAGAGATTCATTCATTATATAAAATATTAAGACTCCTCTTAAAATCATATCTATTTCCTCATATAATCATATTCCAAATTTGATGTTCTATATTTTAAATTATATGATAATTTAGTGGAATTAATAGTTTAACTGTTGGAATTTATATAATCTTGTGTTCATAATTCTTGTCAACAAAATACATAATATGTTGATAATTTCACACAACATTTTTTTAATTTTATTTAATTAAAAATAATTAATGGGGAATAATGTTTTATCTATCACCCAACCCAAATTTATCTACTCGTGTTTTTTTAATATTTAAACCATGATCATTGGTCACGTAGTGGAGAAATTTGACCATCCCAATAAACCATAACATATTTTTGTTTATTTGTTAATTATTTACTCTTATAGTGACTATAATGTAAATAACATCACATAGGATGAAAAATTCCATTTTCAATAAAATTCCAATGTACATTTATGAGATTTTATTTATTTTATATTTGAGGATTTTTTTAATTGAATGTAAAAGTGAATATTGTTTGAATTCAAAATTTTAGTTACTTAATGTCATAATTCTACAGAAAATTATTCCTTAAAAATAATTTCCATATAAAAAATAAATTACATTAAATATGTAAAAAATTATTTATAATCATAAAATTTTAACATTTTCAAATTAATTTAAATCCTCTAAATGACCATAGAATAATTTTCTATATATTTATAAATTAAAATGTAAGACTCATAACAAAAAATACACTTATGAAATAATAAACAGAAACAACTAAAGATGAGAATCCTTGTAAGATTAGTACTATTCCCCCACACATGGACTGTAACTACATATCCATTTTGAAACATATAATTTTTTCATCATCTTTTTCATTGTATTTTAATTTATTATTAAACTAATCAACTATAAGTTATCATTAAAATAATTCTTTTTAGTATGAAAACTATTTAGGTATTTCCTTAAGTTGTTCTCAATTAAGTCCTACGTGTAAATGGGAAAAGAGATCATTAGAAAGAATATACCTTGATAAATAAATATAGTCAATTGAAATTAATAAGACATGGGTTTTCCCTAATTGGTATCTTTGTCTTGACTCCCACTAGATATTTAATACTAGATATTATTTATATCAACATTTTGTGTGAAAAATTTTATATTTGAAATCATATAATTACATATATTAATGTGATTCAACTATGAAAAATAGTTTGTCTCACAGTGGATATGGTGTTTTAAGTTCATCACCTTTTTGTTCAAAAATAATTTACATGTGGGGATTGATAAAATAGGGTTCTTTATCCATTTTTTTCGAAAACATCAATAATAACTTTGTTCCCTTATATGGCTTGATCCAAAGGTAATTCATCAATATATTTGTTAATATGGAAATCAAATAATGATATTATTTAAGTAAATATAAAATGATTTTAAATTAAATATAAATAAAAATAATTAATATTATCATTGTGATTTGTAATAATATAAAAAAATTCTTATACTTATATAAACCCTACAATATTTATTCAATAAGTTTAATTAGCTCTATGTATTCTTCACCAAGTTATTCCTATTCATTTTTTTCATCCAGGGAAAACTATGTATTTGATCAATATGAAATATAAAAATTAATAGAGTTAATTCTGAAATATTTTTTCATAAGTTTATATTAAATTAATTTTAGGGAACAAATATCTCATTGCTTATTCATCCTCTATTGTTTCCAAAATTATAAATTCAGCTTGGTGTTATATTATGATTAATGGAAGTTGGTAGTTTAGATCCTCAAACATCTCTTCAAATTCTAACACATGGGTGGTTTCTTATTCTATGAATAGTTTTTGGTTGAGTGATTTTTTTTATTATTATTTGGATATGAGAATTTACTTTTTAATATTACCTTCTTTATAGTGATTCCTAATCCCATCCAAATAATGTTGATCTCATATATGTTCATGGATAACCTTATGTTCTTCTGGTATTTCTTTCATCTCTATATGTGATTTGGATAATAATAATAATTAATTTAATTGATCTATATCTGCCTCTATGTGTTCCATGACATGATATATAGGTGGGTAATTATCTTCCACCCCTTGTTTTAGTTATGGTATATTTTATGGATTATCCAACTTATTATCATGAGATACATGTAGGTATTTTGGATGAAATTTCATTTTACCCCCTTCATTTCATATTTCTTCCTTATATGCTTTGAATAGAGATTATTATACATTATTATCATATAATTTTTATTTCCGTAGAGTGTAATAAGTAAAATTATATTAATTTATTTGAGTATATAATGTTAAAATATATTTTAATGGTATATGGTAAAATAACAATATTTATTCCGAGAATTGTGAAATAAAAAAATAGTCAATTATTAATTGGATACCCTAAAATAGATCTATGTTGTAAACAACTATCATATTGTGATTTTAACTCAATAATTTATTTTCAAAATATACCACAATGTATGGTGAGATTGTCGCTTGTGATGATCATTCTCATGTCATTCACTAATTATATCTTGGTAAAATTATTATATAATTTTTTTTATAATTTTATATAATAAATTTCACTTTTTGTTTATGGTTTATAGAATGAGAAAAAATAAAATAAATATATAAATGAAATTAACAATGAATGATGTTTTAGGATGAATATAAAGTATCATAATAATTTCATCTATAATGATCCATCATTACTATAATTTATTTTCACATTTTGAACACAATTCATCATATTTCTGTTCCTGCTCATATGATCAACATGTGAAAATAATGTGCTCTCAATGATTAGTATGCACACCACACAACCTCCTCTTCTATCATGTTATACTAATTTTATAAGAATAATACACACCTTTTATTACCACAATGAGGATTACACTTACTATAGTCCATCCTCAAATTTACCCAAGTTACATATTATCCATAGAATTTTCATCAAACAATGGTTTACTCCCCTATGATATTACAAGGATTTTATAAACATGTTAATGAGTAAAAATTATCTCAATGATGAATGAGAAAGTGATAATAAATAGATATATAAACATAGTTAACAAATATAATAAAGAAAGTGATAAAGGAATTAATATTATATTAAATTATATAATGTTAAGACATAAAATGAACGAGGAATAAAATATAGGGAAACTAAAATTTATAAATTCAGTATAGCACCATTGAACACCCCTTGATTTATTCTCCCTTGTAATGTTTATTTTTTTCATATTATAAGGGAGTAAAAGATTAATGTTTTTCATAAAATTAAATGAATAAATCATCCAATATAGATCTGTAATTTTCATCACCACATTGACCACCATAATGATAAAAATAAATATTTTCCAAATTTAACTAAATATTATTCATTGGGATACCTTTGAGTTATACATTTTTTTGATTAATTAAATACATGATGTATATTTTGTTTTATAATAATTGTAGTGAAGTCAATAATGAAAAATCAAGACCATTTTTGAAATTTTTCTTTATATTCCCTATCCAATATTGTGATCCAGCTCAATCCCATCAAAAATAAAATTTCTCTCACTATTTTTAATATCAATTAAATTATTTTTAAAATAAAAAATCTTCACAGTTAATGTTGTAAATAATATTTATCAATGTGTAGTCTTACAGGTAAAAACAATATTTTGAACATATTTTATAAATTCATTCAGATGTTATTTATTTTAATAAAATCCACACTGATAATATATGGATTGACTCATCATTATAAAATTTCTATAAAATCTATTTAGTATAATTTATTTAAAAAGTTATGAAACTGATAAAACATTATTCCAATAATATGAACATGATATATTCACCCATAAATTAGTAATTTCTTAAGTATTTAACCATAAAAACCAAATAGAATCATTGAATTTTTTTTCTAAAAAATTACCTTTTTTAATATTATCCTACCAATTCCATGTCATTATAGAGAATAAACATGATTCCACCAACAAATTCCATTATTGTAAATAAAATTGAAATTGTATTGGAATGAGGAATAATTGAAAAATGATATTATTAGAGTTAGAGTTGGAATCAATTCATAATTCTATAAATATATTATTCCTTAGACAGAAATACATGTAACATGTGGGGATTGATATGATAATAATTGTACTATATTAGTATTTTTTCAATATCCAACGTTCCATATATGGCCTCGGTTATAAAAAATATATCGTATTGCGCAGAAGATAATACATGTATATCCTATTAGGCATAGGTTATTACCAATTTACAATCATTGGATGTGGAAAATACATTTTTATCCTCATTGATATAATGAGATATAAATAATAAATCAATTATTTTTAGGGAATTATATAGATACGCAATTAAATCATTAATAAATATTATTATCTAGTAGTAATAAATCATTCATATATAAATCCTTAGTTAAATAGAACAATGGAATGGATATGGGTTTCATGAATTCATTAAATAATCATTTAATTATCTGTTATGGGAAATAAGTTGGACTTGATATATGAAAATTTATGTAGTGTATTATAATATAAATAAGGGTATTTTCATATTTTAAAAAAATTACCAAGAACACATGGAATATCTCTTTCAAAAGAAGAAGATTAAATTTCCCTTTTTAAACTAATTTTATCTACTTCAAAAGTGATTTCATTAGAATAATGTACTTAATCATGAAAACTACTTTAATAAATTAACCATTGAAACTGATTTTTTTTTGAAAAAAGTAAATTTTCTAAATAAATATTCTTTCGAATATATTATATGAGAATGCATATTAACACTAAAATCCACATTTAAAAAAAATATCTTAAATCATTTTTAATATTATAAATGTTCAATGACATAAATCTTTCAAAATTGAAAAATATTTTATAATTTCAGTTCCCAATGAAAATAATTTTACATTAACATTATTTGGGTAAAAAATTGAAAAAATTCATATAAAGGTTTATTTTATATTTCTCACTAAAAATTGTGATATAATAATATTATTTTTTAATGTATTCATAATTGTTGAAAAAGAAGTATATATGATATAAATTCATTAGTAATATTAAAACTTTATATGTGCAAATATCTTGAAGATTTTGAATTAGTAAAAAAACACTATAACAACACATTGAAAAGACATATTGAATATTTGATGGATATTTAAATTGGTTGACTAACTATATAATCATGGATTAAAAAACCATTTTAATTTATAATATAATTATTTAATGTTATCTAAAAATAATGGATACCAAATAAAAATTTTAAAAACTATAAAAAATGAATTTAAAGGTCACATTAGATATAACATTATAGGAGTTTCATATATAATGTAGATTATTAGATTGAATGGTTATATAAGTGAATAATAGGAAAATTATTAAAATATGTTATGTTAATTATTATAAATAATGATATACTTTTTTTATAAATAAATTAAATAAGGAAAAAGCAATATATTTAGGAATAATTACCAGTAGGGATAAAAGAAATTTCTTATAGTATAACTATTAAGGATGAAGGATCCATGAATAGAATATTTATGTTCATAAAATTGAATGATAATTCAATACATGGAATTTTACTTATCAAAATAACGTATACCTTCGGTAAAATGTGTTTAAAAAAATCCTTCAAATGAGAACCCAAAATGTATTTATAAATCCATTTAATTTCATGAAAAACTATGATAACAAAATTACATTGAAAATTAATTACAAAATGAAAATTAAATTGGGGGGGGAGAAGGTACATTATATCACAATGCAGAAATATTGGTATCTAAAAACCTTACCATAATATCGAGATTCCATTCAAAAACATGAACCTTATTTATATGTAAAATAAATATCTTAAATATGGATTTCAAAAAATATTTTAGAATATATAATTTTATAATAATCATTTATAATAATTTATTAGAAATATATTAGTAACTTTTTCATTTTCATAATAATATATAATTATATTCAATTTTTTATTTATTTCATGTAGCATAAAAATGGTTCCAATTTTTTTTCTTAATGATAAAATGATATCATTCTAAAATATTTTTTGTTATAGGAATAGATTTTTTTAAAATTATATATAAGGTTATAATTTCATTTCATTTTTTTTTGTATTTATGATTGATTATTATGAAATTTGTGACATATTTTTTTGGTAGTTGTTAATGAAGAAAATAGATACACAATAATAATAATTAAAATAATAATTTAACCATTATTGAACAATAAACTTATTTTCTATTCATTATCTAATAACAATAATATTTTTTTTTCATTAGGCATACGTGATATAAATTCTTATCATTATTCAAATAGGTGGATTTTTTATCCAAAATTAGAAAAAACAATAATTTGTGGGTGAGTATGGTAATGAAAGTAATTATTTTGGAGTAAAATAGTTGTTAAAGAAATATAATTATATTATATGAATGTTGATGATTATTTGGATCATACATTTAGGGAATTTTATAGTGAATAAATGTCTATAGAAAAAACAAAATATGCAACCACTAGGGATGTGGTAGACTACATATAAAAATGGGTGACATGATTATGTTCATTAGTTAATGTGGAAGAATTTGAATGGTACTAAATTTTATGACACCAATAATGTTATAAATACATTTTGATTTATTTACATTAACATTAGAACTACAATTATATTACATTAAATAAAAATTAATTACCTCGTTCATCAATGGGGTGGTATGAATGTATCAATGATAGAATGTTCATTTTTAATTGGTTTAAGAGAAATCTAGAAAATAGATATTATTTTAATTTAATAATATATATGGATATTATGAATATTATTGTTATATTACATTGATGGATAGGCTAGGGTGTAGGGGGTAGAAGAATATGATAATTAGAAAAGGTCGATTGGGAATATTACATGTCATTTTCGATATACTCCCATAGGTAACACATTATCATTTCTTATCATTATGTATTATAAATAATAATGATTAAAGGACTTTTAAATATAGTATAATGGATAGAAATGTAGAATTTTTAACAATATAATTAAATAAATCCCATGGAGATGTAAAAAGGTGGTGATAACCTTCTATAGAATAATAAAACTAAATTAATGTAAATATAACACATTTATATAAACAAAATTGATTTTGGTCCCAATGTGATCAATAATGTTGCAGGGTTATTAATGTTAAAAAATAAAAGAAATATTTTTAAAAGAAAATATGTTATATAAATAGTATTAATTCTCTAACTCATATAATTTTTTACTCTATAAATTTTGATTTTTTTTTTCATTCCTAATTAATATATCCTTTTTATTTTTCTTTTAATAAAAAAAAATTTGAAAAATTACATAATTTGAACCCAATTCTTTCATAAATGAAATATATTTTATCAATGAATTTATTTGTTTATCAAAATCTGAATATATAATTTTCACATGAAATATGTAAATACCCATTTTTAGAAAAACTATATTTTTAAGTACCAATGTTTTGCTTTGGAAGAAATATTAATGTTACAAGAAATAACGACATTTATAGGTTTATAATTTACCAAATTAATTCAATGATTCATTAAAAAATTAAATAACATAATTTCTCATTACAAAAACACAAATAAAATGGTAAAATTAAATATTTTTTTAATATAAGTTTTTTGTTAAATATTATATATATTACTAACTTTTTTTATAATTTATACTCATTATTTTTAAATTTATCTTTTCAACTCATTTTTTCCTAATACTGATTTTTTATATATTTTTACATTATACATACTATAAATTAAAATCATAAACACAATGGTTTCAGTAAAAATGAAATTATTTTACAATTCATAGAAAAATATTATTTCATAAAATAACAAAAACTGATTCTAAGATAAAATTTTAATTCTAAACAATGAAATAAATTTAATTACTTAAAATTTTAAATCTAAATTTTATTTAAATAATATGAAAATATAACTAAAACAATATTTATAAAATAGACCTTTTATAAAATTAATAACTATCATTACATTAATATCCAATCAATTTCTAATTATACTTTGGTTTCTATACTAATAATATTAAAATACATAATAATAATATATATGTTTTATATTATTGAATAAAATATTATTTAATGATTTGAAATAACATATTAAATACAATTTAACTAATGTGTTAATTCAATAAATGTTTTAGTAAATTGACATTATTTTATTATTAAACATTAAATATGAAAAAAATATAAAATAAATTTGATAATTAGATTATTAAATTAATATATACATGTCCATGTTATCCAATTATCTAGTTAAATATCCCATTAATATCTTAGAAAATGGTCTATAAATAAGAGAATCACTTGTGGAAGTTCATGGTTAGGATTCCAATAGAATGGATCCAATGAAAATATTCATTATAATGAAATTATATATGATATTACTCTATAATTTCATAATTGAATGATTCTGAGATAGTCTTGGTCTTTAGAAAATCTATGTCATGCTATAACCTTTCAATGGTTAGAGGACATATCTTTATAAATGATACTTATCTTATGTAATACCATTTTTTTAATTTTCATTATAGATTTCATAAAGTTGTTATGTCCTTTTATACATTATAATTTATGAGAAATATTATAATCAAAAAATTTAATAAAATTATATTAAAATTTATTTATATTACATTATATTGGTGTTTTATGTGAAATAGCATTATTTTTCAATAAAAAAAATTGATATTTTTTATATATATAAATTGTTATTATAGATTAAGGTATAAAATATAAATGATAAATAATTTGATGAATGAATATATATATATATATAGCTAAAATTTATATTAATATATATCTCATTCTGGGGTTTAGGATTCATATGGATTGTCAGCCTAAGGATTGAGAATTCATGGGGTTCCCCACTTCCCATATAATTATTGATAACGATATTACCCTTCCATGGGTGCAACCATACATGATTTCACTAGTAATTGATTGATAGTGAAGGTTATACATTATGGTTTCTCCAAAATATTGATTGAACATCCATTTAATGTATGCCATCAATCATATGATATCTTACAAGGGAGATATGATTGTAGTTATGGATGATCTCGGTGCTTCTCTATTGTTCTAGGGGTCTATGACCATCTTTCAACCACACATCCCACGAAGGATACAATGATTCAAATACACATAATCTGATGGATTCATCAACAAATAATCTATCATTATGGTTAATCATCATATGTGAATGTATTGTCCCTAGTTTTCCTATATTTAATAAAAATTTAACCATCTCCAAAATCATTCATCTAATAATATCATATGATTATGGGTAGATGTTAAGGGTTTTGGGTTTATCCTTAATAGTTCCTATCAAATTCTCATATTCATGATAGAAATTTTAAATTGAAATATAAACTGACTTTTGTGTCTTATTGTATATAAATTTATTTCATGAAAAATGATATATATTTTACCATCGGATTGTGTACATTCTTTTAATTATTTCATACTATGAATAAACATTTACACATATAAAATACATGAGAAAAGTTATTTTTATTATCCAATTATCAAGATTATAAAACAATATTAAAAAATTATCCATGTTGTTTTTTTATTCTTATAGGAATCAATTGTACCCCCATGTGGAAAACCATTCCATTAGAATAAATTTTTCATTGAATAGTAAATTGATACCTCTCCCTAAAACTCAACTTATAACTTCCATAAACCCTACCATTTGGAAATATTTTTCTTATAAATCTATTTATTTTTTTGTTCACCATAATATCTAATAGGTATATATATAAAATAATACATGATTTTATATTTGAATAATTATTTTTTAAAATGAGTTACTGTCGACAAGAAATATTTTGAAATATGGATATTGTTATGGAAATAGTTATTATATATTAAATTATCAATCTATAAGAGTTACATTTATTAATATATGATACCCACATGAAAAATATCATCTATTGTACAATAATATAAAATTATTGACAATATAATTTCATTGAAACCTAATATATCTTGGTTATATAACCATATATATTTGTATTATAACTTCAAAAGTTTGATTAGTTAATGAAATAATAACCATGATCTTAAATTATTAAATTAAACAAAAATAAATTTTCCAATTTTAAACTCATATATATTAGAGAATGTTGTGAATTAAATGAATTTTACATTTTATAATACTCATATATTTATGAGAATATTTTTAGGGTGAGTTTTATATATGTGATAACAGTGATTTATGAGTTTCATCAATTTAGAAAACCACATATCATAGATATATATAACCATTTTGTTAATGGTATATACCTTATTGAAAAGAAAAATAAATAATTTAACATTATTTTTTGTTTAAATAATTTTAATCCTATTTATTTTATTTATATCTCCTACAAACCTAAAACATTATGTTATTTACATGAATCTCAAAAGATGAAATATTTGAATGAAGTAAAACATTTGGATTTATTAATTAATTAGTTTTTTTTCAAATAAGATAGATCTAATGATTTTTTGGTGTTAATACACATGATATCATATTGTCTAATTTTTTTGAATCGAGATATGTTTACATTTATATAATAGATTATAATATCATTATTTTTCATTGATGTGGTTTGTTTCTTATAAATCATTATTTTTAAAACATTTAATTACTCATGTTAATAAAAAATAATAAATATAATAAATATGAAAATATTTTGTGATACATTAATCAAAATTATTTATTAAAAAAATAAACCATGAATGTATTGATCATTTACAAGACTATTTAATTTCATTAAAACTCACACCGTTATGTTATCCATAATGGAATGGTATATCCAAAATGTTTAAAAATACAATTTAGTCACATTTTTTAAGGAATCAATTTATCATTGATATGTATTTTTGTGGTTGACCACTTCAATCATATGGTTTCCTACATTAATACCTATCAAGGTTATTTTGGATATACTCTTCCATTATGGATAAAGTGATGAGTAAATTGGATAATGTGAGGAGTATTATGAGGTAAAGTGATGACCACTCATGGTTATGCTATCCATAGTTTTTTTTATAATTTAGTAACATTTGTGGTTGACTACACATGGTTTATTATATACATCACACCAATTCATTGGATAAAGTAATGATTTTTATGAGGTAAATTTAGCGCATTTAAATTTTAGGTTGACCACTTCAATAAACCATCAGTTTTATGAGGCAAATTTATATTATTATATATTAATATATATTAAAAAACAATAAAGTATTTTATTTTATTTCAAATGGACCATACTCATCCTAAGAAAAAATAAATTGTTTTAGTTCATTAAATATTTAGATGCTAAAAGATATAAAATGTACTCGATATACAAAAATAATTCTTGAGTGTTGAATGAACCACCTAGTGGGATAAGACTAAATGTTGTATGATGGTTTATAAAATGAATAGTAACATAAATAGTATATTATATATATAATGTTTTCATAATGGAGAATGTTCATAACCAAATACATATTAATATCTTTGAAAAAATATATTTTGAATAATATAAATTATATATTCACTTACTATCTTTTTTCCATTGAAACTAATAATCATAACAATATGTACCAAATTTATATGAATTATAATGACCATTTATGATATTTAGGTTAGGATGATCACATGACACATCTTAAAGGTTTTTTATTAAAATATTGATTCTTGTCACTATGGAGTTTCATGATAATTGCAAATTGTATTGTGTTATAAAAATACAATATATTTATTATGTGTAAAATAAATGTATTATTAGAGTTCTTTTTTTACCCCAGAGTGTGATATTTCAATCCAATTAAAACAATATTTTACACCAATTTGTTTTATCATGATGCGAAGACATGTCAAATTGATTATGTTTTTACATATTAATAATTATTTGTGTTATAACATATGCCATATCTCCTTGAATATTTTAAATTTTCAACTTTGAATTTTAAATATGTTTTATAAAACAAAACATGATATTGTGGATATTTTTGAATGATGTCTAAAAATAAAATGACACATATTATAGTGAATAATATTTTAATAAATGTGGGTTTAAAAATTATTTTACCAGGATATCATTAAAAAATTTCTATATGTCATTTAATTTTTAGAGTTCTTAAAATATTTTTATGTTTAAATTAACTGTTTATTTTAGATTAATTACAATCAAAATTACATTACAAGAATTTATAAAAATGAACGTAGATCAAAACCAAGATATATAAATTATATATAAAATGTTTATCGTTTATTGTTTGTATAAAATCACCAAATTTAGAATTTTATCGTAAACAAATTAAATGAAAATTATTCTTTTGTTTTTTATTTAGCACAAATTGTGTAATGAAATTAAATCCTCACAATATTAAGTTTGAAATAAAGAAAATGAAAATAGAATGTGGTGATAATATTTTTAATATAAAAATCATTAAGACACATAGAATAAACCCATCATACACCAAACTAGTGTCCAATATATTTTACCAAACACCCCTCACATGTGTATATCTCAAACACAATGATATCCAACCATTTTTTCAACATCGAGAGTTGTATAAGGTCATTTGGAAAACTTTCTTTATAATTAATTATCCACTGAATATAGGGGAATCCATCACTACTCATATGTTATAGTTATCTTTTGGAACATCAAAATGAAAAAAACATTTCCCCATGGTCGAGAATTCAGATGATGCCCCCAATGTTACTTTTTTGTGGTAATGTAGAATGTGGTATTGTTTAATCTATTGGAGTCATAGAACATTGAAATCATATTCTCACTTATAAATAGCCTAATATAAATATTGAAAAAGATATGGTTTATTTTTTATAAACTTTTCTATGCCTCTCTATTATTTTTCAAACCCATTGAATGTCTCAAATGATATATTTTTTCATAACATCAAACAATACTGTAGACATTAATCATATTTAATTTTTTTTTGGAATATCAAATTTAGTTGGCCCAGTATATGAATATATTAGATATAATCATATTTGAAAATGTTCTATAGAATGTTTTTTTTGATTTACATAAAAAATTAATACCTAATAAGAAGAAACTAAATTTAAATATTTTTAAATAACAATGATGAACATCTTTTGATTTCATATTGTTTGGCCCATGTTGTCATCATATGTATATTGTGATCTCAAAATTACATTAACCAAAAATGAAAAAAATAAAAACATAGGGAATATAAATTAAATGTGTTTTATAAATTATTTAATTAAATAAAATTTTATTTTAATTTATTTATTGAATTTTAAAATTAAAACTAAAAAATATTTTTAACATAGATTTAAATGTGGTTATGGGAATATTTAATTACATTGTGATTGAACCCCCTATGCTAAATATTTTTTCAACTGATAAATGAATCCCTTCATTAAATTATTTTTGGAGATAATTCCCAATTTAATTATCTATTATTATTTAGATAAAATAAAATATATGATAGAAATATGGGATCTGTACGAACCACATAGAAGTGGATATCATAGAATTCATGAAAATGTGGTTTTCATTAATAGTAAAAAAAATCAACAGAATATGTGATACTAGTCATAGAAAGGAATTTATATTTCATCTATGGCATTATGTCTTAATTTGTGTTTTCGAAAACCAATTTATTCTATTATTTTATAATTATATTCTATAAATATTGTTTAAAGAATAATTTTCTACATAACACATTATTTCGAATAATCCTTTCATACCGCCATGGAAATAAAATTTCAATACCTACTCAATTATTCCATACAAAAGGTAAAATATCATCTTCTTTGAAAAAATATCAACATATTTTTTAAAAATTATCACTCACGTCATTATTTTATATATTTTTTTTATCAATAAATATTAATTTGTACAAAAGTTTGATCACTTGTACACATGTGTAGTTAAATCCTATATTGTATTTGAATAAACTGGATATGTAATTACTGAATTGAAAAATCAATTTTAATATATAACATATCTTTAAAAAATATTTATATTGCATAAATTATAGTATTAAAAATACATATTTCATGGTTAAGTGAAATGATGTGTGGAGATGATAAATAACTCAATGTGCTGAAAACAAACAAATGGTTACAATATTGCAATGGATTTATATTTATAAACTGATCATGACATTGTTAAATGACAAAAAGTTATTTTACATCACCCCTTACTGATAATTCAAGGATCAATATCCCATGCCAAATGAGGAGATCTTTTTCCATAAATTATTAATCAAAATATAATTGGGAAGTTCGATACTCATTTTAAATAAATTATATTCCTATATTATAATTTTATATGATTAATGCATCACAATATAATAAGTATTAAAAATGATAGGAGAAAACAAAGATACAAAAAATCATCATGATAAAAGATAATAATGAAAAAATTTGATAAAACCCAAATGATCATAGGAAGGTATCTACCCCCTCTTATAGTAGATTGATTATGCAGTTCTCTCAATGTAATTAGAGATATTATTGGACATAGTTTTATAACCTAGAGTTTTAATTTAACAGATATATATATTTATTTATTCATTTAAATTATGTAATATGATTCAGAAAACACTCAAAAAAATATATCTGGTAAAACCGTTATATGATTGGTTATGTTGCATTATTTTTTAAACCCGAATTAATGTCAAAAAAATAATATAAATAAAAAAAATACACTATTTTTTGTCTATGTGTACATGTAATTTAAATTTTTAATGAATAAAAATCATGTATCCCTTTATTTGATGCATACGATTGGGGATTAATTTGGGGACTTGTAAAAAAACCACTAATCATTTTAACAACCATTTAATAATTATTTTACAAAATTATAATATTATTGAGTTTATATATATATTCTTATAAAAAACTAAAACTGAATAGATGAAATTAATAAATATTAATGATAGAAATTTTCACATTTTTTAAAAAAAATTTGATGTTTCGTATAGTATAAGGACTCCAATACAGTTCCATTACACTATAGAAAGTGGATCTTTTCATCACCCAACCAAACATATAGTTGTGAGTTTATTGTTATATTATTTAATATTTAATAGGAAGAAACAATTCATATGTAACATGATTTATATACATATACATATTGTTTTTAAATTTTATTAATGCAGAAATAATTTATTTTTTTAGAAGGACTAGAAGATGATTGTTTGGATAATTTCTTGTGACCCTAACTTCCGAGACAAACATATCATTGGTTTCATAATTAATTTTTATTTAATTTTAATATTTTTTTAATATTTCACATTAAATTTAATATGAATTATAAATTTATATTCCCAAATTAGATTAGGATTAAAATTTTATATGGAAAGAAGTAGAAATAATGTTAAACTCATTGTCGGTGTTGGATACAAATTTAGACCAGTTCGATTCCATGGACCACCCTCGTCTAGTTCAAACTCATATGATAACATATAATATTATTATATTATTTTTACATTTTGAAATATTTCAATGGTTATATATATAAATTTAATAAAATTTAAAAAAAATTAAAGAAATAAAATCATACACATATGTAAGGGTAAAATAATTGAATTTTGGACCAATCACATCAATCATCAATCCGAAACCATTGGAAAAATTAATTAATACTAATATTAATCTACTAGTATAAATATATATACATATATATATATATATGTGTGTGTGTGTGTGTGTGTGCACCTATTTATTGATAATTTTGTTACTTCTTTTTATGTTTATTAATTATTTTAAATAAAATAGTTTTTTTAAATAGATGTGTTACAATATCTTTTTTATTATATAAACAATATATATTTGAATATAAAATTAATATATGTCATTTTGAAAAATGTGTACACACCATGCAGTTTATTATATATTTTATGAAGTAAAAATTATTACGCACCATGTATTTTAATGGGGGGGGTCTCACCTCTCTTGTTTATCCTTGACACAAATCCAAAGTATCAAAAATTATGTTAGTCTAATTCTAAAAGCAGAAATGGGTTTTAATTTCAATAATTGTTTACAATTCCATGAATGATTATAAAATAAATACTATATATTAAATAGGAGTGAAGTAGATATTATAAGGAAAAACTCATTATCATCCATTATTTTTTTCATATAATATAAGGTGAATAAAAGAATAGGGGATTCCAAAAAAAATTATTAATATAATAAATAAAATCATACTCAAATTAGGATGTTGATTTTACAAGACCAGGTGAATCATCGAAATAAAATTAATCATATAAAATAATCATCAATGGAGATTATTTAAAATTTATATATTTAATTACAAAAATTTATACCAACAAATTTTTATTAATATTTTATTAAATAATGAAGAGAAATTGTTTGGTTTAAGGAACATAAAAATAAAATACGTTTAGAATGTTGAATGAAGTTGATAGAATGTGAGTTAAGGTAAACATATTGTTCATTACTTTAGACCATATCAATATGAAATTTTTAGTCTAATGAATATCTAGAGTTATAGAAATTGTTTAAACACTGAGTGGTACTATTGACATTAAGACATTTATTTTATGAGAATAATCACCTTAGTTAAGACACTGAATATAATAATATGAATTTATATTCTATAAAGTCACATACCAAGATTTGTTTTCAATATTAAAAATATTATCCCAATTCATATGAACATGTTTTAAAAAATGTGTAACTATGTAAAAAAATGGAATATTCCATCAATTTAGTTTTACCCTATTTCTAATACATCATAATATTCTCTCTAAATAACCTCTAAAAAATTTTAATCCTAAACAAGTTACTATTACCATTTTAGAAAATTTGATAATAAATTCATTTAACAGAATATGAATACGAATTTTTATTAAATTTTGAATTTATAATATATAAATACTTTAACATAGTGGTAAAAGTGTGAGAAATAATTAGGAATCATTTTTTGAATTGTTGTTTTTAATTAGGATTTTGATAAATAAAAAATTTTTATAAAATTTTACAACCACTTAGATGTAATATCATCAGCATAAAAGTATATGCATTTTAACTATTTTTTTTTGAAACAGAATTATTTTGTGAGTGTAATCCAAATTATTCAGTAATTTATATCATTTATCATATCATGTTTGTAAATATTTAATTACATTTACTTGTTTTGGTTTTTTATAATACACTTATTATTTTTTCATGCATTGGTTGGATAACAGACACTCGATCATAGAGTGAGTATTCTAAAACCCATTGAAACACATTCATGAGTGTAAGAGATACTATTATTATAATCCATTGGAAATAATGGTGGTAATAATAAATATGGGGTTCATTAGGGACATAATTCAAAATATGCCCCATGAGAAACATCAAAATGGATTTATAGTTTTTTCCATTGTAAAAAAATTATGCATTATGGTCTAAAATCTCTTTCTAGGACCACACCTAGCATTGGTTGAACTCTCATTCAATAAATCAGTTTAATTATCAATTTGATTGGTCTATAAATGATATAAAACATGGAATAACATAGATAATTGATACATAAATATCAACATAAAGAGGTACACAAAACTATATATGAAAATCATATGTAAAACGTATATTTTTTAACAAAAAATAATGAAAAATAATAAAATATTTCCCTACCAAGAATAATAAATTTACTTTCTATGGTAGATAAGTAAACAATACATCATAAAACCATTTTATACAATAAAAAAATATATCAGGAATTCTATAACTTCTATTTTTTTACTAAAAGCATTTTAATACAATAAAATCATTCATGATATATGTATTTTTTAATATAATGTTATTACTTTCTTCACTTGGGTATTCACACTATTTCCCAGTCGACCTCTAATTTTTCAGTTCCTTTTACAATGTCATGTGACCAATATTATTGATTTGAAGGGTAATGATGTACATAATTATATGGGTGTGAAACTCTCTCTAACATGATGTATTTTACATATAATATATTACACATACATTGGTAGAAATCGTTATGTTGTGGGATGCCAAAAGGTTATTTTACCTGATGGTAATATACTGACCATCATTTGATCAAAAAAATATAATATGACTGAAAAATAAATATATTTATTAAACAATTGTGAAATAAAAAATATTAACGGAAAAAATATTTTTAAATGAGCATAACTATTTTTATTTTGTGGATTCTTTATTCTTCATTATTTAATGTTTATTATTAATGAATTTCATGATAAATAATTAATAAAATTATATATTTATAGGTGGATAATAATTTATAATGGAACTATAAATTTCTTTTGAGGATACGTAAATTCATAATGTGGTGATAACCTTGTCGTAGGTTTTGTTTTATGTTTCATTGGATGAAAAAATGTGTTATTATTTTATTTTAAATTGGTGATCACCTCAATCATTAGAAAAACATGTTTCACAATCAAATCAAATGAATAAAACCCTTTCAATTTATATAAGTAATTCCTAAAACTCTTCAATGAATGGATGATACATCAATAATGTAAAATATAATCAAATAGAAACCATGTTTTAGGAATCCTAAATGAGAGAAATAAACAAGATCAATGGTTAATATTAAAATAATTAATCAATTAATAGTGGTAGAAATCCAAAGGAAAACCTTGTGGGTATGATTGTGTTTTAATGTGGTATTTTAAATGTAAAAAGGCTTCCATATCAGGTCATATTGCATGGAACCATGCCATATGAATATAATAATCACATGAATGTATTCTATATATATCATATAAAAAATTATATTCATGAATCATATGAACGTTTTATATGTGAATTGTATATAGTATCACATACTATATATTAGCATGATATATATATATATATGTGCATTAATAATATATATCTAATTATTTAACATACATCACATACATGTATTAAATGTACGTGCATATTATGTATATATATTTAATTTGAAATCCAACCATCACACTCTTGAACTAAATTACATTTTGGATTAATTATCAATCATCAAAACACATTGGGGGTACATCCAATCTATTATGGATATGGTTTTATGAAGATGCCATTATTGTTTTTCAAAATATTTTCCCATCCATTTTGATTATCCATGGGAATAATTGTATGACCCAAATGGCCTTATACTGACTGAAAATTACTTTCTTATTTTCCGAACACTTTTAAGGGAAATTGAGAACCCATAACATCAAGACGTAAGAATAATAATATAGTCTCTAACAGACCAATACTGATGTTCAAAAACAATGCTCACTGTAAAAGGGACTCTCCTCCCTACAACCAAATACCTTAAATTCCAACTTCTAATATCTCATGATAGCATGGCTAGCTGACTCGTGCCAAAGAATGGGAATGGTACCGATGGCCAAAGATATATCATCAAAATCTTCTGATTCTTAAATTCCATGAAACATTGGATCCTCTTTTCCCTAAACCTCGTCTGAAGCATCCTTTTTTAGTTAAACATTGACGAATACCTTGAGTCGCGACGTTCCATGAAAAAAGAAAACAAAAAATTCAGACAACCACAATTTTCATTGCCAAATGAGAAAAACCAAATGGGTAGAGAAAGACAAACTCTCCAGAAGCAATCACCCCTGGAACTAACCAGAATTCGAGATCCAGTCGTAACCAGATCCCATGGCCGGATTCCATCACCATGCCACGTTGACGTGTGCCAAATCCAAACTGATATCCCAAAGCTGAAGCTTCGCCACACTGAGGCCAAGCTGAGATCCAGCCACCAGAAGCTGATGTTGAGATCCAAACCACCAGAGCCCACCGAGCCAAGATCCAAACGACGCCAATTCCAAATCGCGATCCTAAAGCTTCAGTGGACCAATTAATTCCACTCTAGCAAATAATGGATCTACTTTGATCTACATTATCCATACTCATATATCAATATGGAAATTTCATCCAATGGATGTTTCATATATTTCTTATATTCGCTCTATAATCCCATTGTCCAAAAAAACTGTGTATGCACTAGTCATTGAAAAATATGATCAATTATAGTCTATTAAATATTTCCTATATTATCTAAAAAATGACCAGGTTCCTGAATACATCAAATCTCATTGTATTCATAGATGTCTATATCTCAATTTCATCACAAATGTAGATGAACAAATCACATCTGACTAAAAAATGTATAAATATATATTAACTATATTTAATTAATCCTAGGAAATATGCATTGACCTTTTAGTCAATTTGAAAAATCCCATTATGGATTCACTCCATCTGATGGAATGATCAATAACATACCCAAACAGCATATAACATGCAATGTATCTTTTGACTTTCATATTGACTTTACCAGTGTATGATTGTTTTTATATATGATATCAATCTGTAATTGGGTAATGATACATAAAAACAAGCATGAATCCCTTCGTATATCAATGACTATATGACATTTCAAAAGATGAACTTTTCAATATCAACCAAATTAATATTTGTATATTTATTAACCCATGAATCATTTATTTTAATATCGTATATAAACTATTATAGAAATTAAGAGATTCTATTTATCAAAATTATAACATATCATCAAAATATATTATCCTCTATTGATATTTTTCACTATTGATTTATCAATATTTTATGTAAGTGTATTTTTAACATTCTACCATTCATTTAATTTTACAACGAACATGATGGAATAATAAATGGTTGTTTGAAATGTTGGGAAACCAAGAAAATGTATATATACTTATGAAATATTAACTATTTAAAAATTACCTCAAAAAGTGATTATTTATTGTATCATATATGTATAAATAATGATTTATTCTTACGAATTCATAAATTTATCGATTTTTTAACTCATTACAATGATATTTTACTCCTACAACCCCTCAAGGTAACAACTTGATAAAACTGAACAGTTAAACTATTTTCCAAGTAATAAATATTAGGTAAGTTAGTGTGAATAATCCTTGGACACTACAATCATATTCAAAATGGTCAAATCTTGGAACATTTGAAGACTCATTAAGTTCACAACATCAAATGTTATGATATTATCGTTTGTTGTAATATAAAATTATTTATGTGCCTGAAATCATCATTATATATGGGAAATATAACATTATATTTTGAATATCAAATAAATATAACAAAAAAATTATCAATTTGGAGTGACACTAATCATATGGGGAAAAAATCTACCTAATAAAAGTATTGATACTCACCTTCCCATTGCAACAAACTAAAATTTTTTATATTTTTTACTCTCACATATCTAAGAATTTAGGTTATTATAGAAATAATCAGATTGTTACTGACAATGAAAATAAATTATTTTTAGCATTGAACATATTTATGATCAATCAAAATCAAACTATTCTATTAAATAATAAATTCATAGATGGAAATATTCTATTGAATTATCATCAAAATTACTGTGTTAGAAAATAACCATTATTTCCTTGTAGTATGAATATTTTATAAAATTGTTATTATTTTTATTTCTCATTTGATTATTTATCTGTTTACAGAATATAATTAGATAATAATTTTATACATTATGGACATGTCACCAATTATTAATGTGTACAAGGTACCTAATATTTTAAATAATGGGATAAACCATTTATTTCAAATAAAACACTTTTTATATACCCATTTTAGACATATTATTGAATTCTATGGGATTAAATATAAAACCAAAAAAATTACCATTTATTGAAACAACCGTACTTTATGAAAATTAGAAATAGAGAAACACATAAAAATTATAAAATCTCTCTCTACCTGATGTCATTTTCATAATTATACGAAAAAATATTACTCTACAATATTGTGTTAGATCATTAAATTATTCATATAAATATGAACTCCCACATATAATATACATTTTAAAATATATTCTTTTGTATCATTTATACTTCATAATCTAGGAATTTAATTTTATAGAATTTATTACTGATGTATTCTCTCCACATTGATACATATGCTATTTTATTTACATAAAAACTTATTTTTCTAATATAGGTTTTTTCCAAAATTGTATAATTTCCCATTCTTATTCTTAATTTAATTAATTTATTATGCAAATACTTCATTAGAAATTTTATTTTCCTCTATTTATAAACAATTAACAATATCTATTTTTACCATAAATAAATACATGGGAAAAACCATCCATGTATACCTCAATAATATTCAATAAATAAATTATATTAGGTAAATAATTATAGTATGAATTAATGTATTAAATTATAAAAACTATTAGAAAAATTCTATATGCGTTTCTCAAGTATAGTCAGTTGAAATATCATGTAATATATATGAAATATGCATTATAAATTAAGGAAAAATACATAATCATATTGGCAATGTATGTTGATTCTAAATATAAATAACTCATGTTATTACAATAAAAAACCATTGAATCTTCATACAATTTATTCCTTTATACCTATTTTAATATCTTTTTTAAAATGTATATAATTTATTATTCACATATAATATCATATTTACTTTAAAATTTTACACAATGGTACCACTGATAATGGTAAAATGCTCATGAGATACCTAAATATTATAATTATAATAATATAAATTCTTTTGTAGAATAACATGCAAAATTGTTTTTATTATATTGGGTGGTATTAACTCATAAAATTTTCCATCAAACATTATGAAATATCTTATGTTTTGATGCTAGTCAAGAATGATTCCACCATTTATTTATTCTTTTGGGGGAGTAGGTCTATCTATTAACCTAGATGATAGTTATTCCATATTTTATGTAAAAATATTTAAGCTGATGAATATCATGTCATCTATATTACACATCAAGTACCTTTTAATGAATGTTATACCGCTAAAAATGATGACCCTATAAATCATATCGATTTAGTGATGAAAGATATATATTTATCATGACCTATTATAGGCATCTTATATACAATCCAATGATGATTTTGGTAGAGAAAAATCCAAATTATAATAATTATGACTTCTTTATAGTAAAGAGGGAAAGTCCTTAACCAATTACCAAATAAGTATGAAATTTTTTTACCTCTCTAATATCACTTCCATTAGGTTTCATCAAATATTATAACATGATATATACCCACTGAATTAGCTATAAAAGTACATCCAAAGGGTACTCGAAAGAGACTGAAATACCAAATATGATATTGTGATGTCACATGATTCTCATATTTCTTACCCATTATTTTATGAGGGTATATGGGCGATCTAAAAATTCCATATTGAATAGTTGAGGTAGTGAAAAATTTCTATTCATATAGGATCTCACACATATTATTTAATTAAAATTTTATTTGGGAAATATCACAACAATAATATGCATCACATGCATATTAATCCCATTTGATCATATTAAATTAATTTTTTCTCACGTTTCCTTCAATTGTATTTTTATTCTTCCATAAATTTAGATTTGGAATCCATATTAAATAAATTTGAAATGGATTATGAAACATTAAACTATATCTAATTACTCATCCCAAATGTTTTCTTTATTTACCCAATAACATGATCATATAATTTTTGGTCATATCTAAATATATCATAATAATAATCTCTATTAACATTGAATATAAGGTAATTTAGTTATGTGAGAATGAAAATATTCACATGGTTAATATCAGATTCACATATATCCAAACCAAATGTTTTTCAACAATGAATAATCCCTCATTCAAGTGGGAAGTCTTACCTCATTTCCCCATACCTTTTTATGTATTTCTCACATGAAAATTCAATCTATTTTATCCCTAACAGCTAAAATTCATACAATAAATTTATCAAATAATTTTCATTTCAAATCAATAAATATAAACTATGGAAAATTTTGATGGAAAATAAATCTTGTAAATTCATAACTAAAATTTATTTCTTTATCGTTTCACACAAATTTTATTTATCACAAAAATTAATTAATATTTTTTAATATTCCATTAAACATTTATAAACAAGAATGAAATAATAACATAGTAGATAAATGATATATTAAAAAATTAATCATAAAAGCTTTTCGATTTTTTACTAAAATAAAATCATATAACAATAATTTTAGTAATATGGTATAAATTTTGGATTATTCATGATATTTTATTAAACAATTTTATATCTGATCAGAATATAAAAATTATCAAATTTAACAGTATGAAATTTTAGTATAAATATATGATATTTTTTATATTAGAAAATATTTTTTTAATCAATTTCTCAATTATTAAAAAAAATTATCAATCCAAATAAGCATTTAAATATTTTAACATTAAAATAAAAAATTAATTTTTTATGTTCTCTATATAATAACATTATGTTTGAACTTTTATTCAATTATAATATTTTATATTATATAAATATAATAACTCTAGAATTATATATATATATATAAACATCGTTATATTTAAGATATATTAAGGTACATTATAATCCCATTAAAAATTATAATTATATCCTCTAGATAAATATTTAATATAAATATTTCAAAGATACTACATTATTTGGTAATATTATTAAAAAACTTTTAATTATGATATAATTTTTTAATAAAAAATATTAATTTTATACTTATATTATGAATATTAAATCATTAAAATAAATTGAATATAAATAATTAATATTTCCAAAAACATTTTAAAAATTTATTAAAATCTATTTAATAGTTAATTAGTTTAGAAGAAATTTTTTTAAAAATATTATAAATCATAAAAAAATATATATATTATTATTTATAAACTATATATATAAATTTTAAATCAATTATTCATAAAATTATCTTAATTTATTATAATATTTTATTTTTTATGGATAAAATTAATTTATAATATATATATTATAATTATATATATTTATATATGTGTGAATTTATATTAGTATTTGTATTAATGCAAGAGAAATTCCATATTATTAATACATCATTAATTGAAAATAAAATTAAAAATTATATGTATAAAAAATATGTAACTAACCGACCCAAAGGGCCGGTTTCAGTTATTTAATATATTAAATTTTAACTATTACAAGAATAAAATTTTAAAGGACTAATCAGTTTAGCGGGTTTGGAAAGCCAGATTACTAAGATGATACCCATAATATAGTAGAAAATTTAAAATAAAAAAAATTATAAATAATAATATTATATAAGAAACATCATTGAAACTTATTCGAATGAACAACTTGATAACTTGTGTAAAAGAAACATTATAAGGGTGAACTGAAATTCTCAATAAGCTTTACTAAATTAGAATTAATAGTGAATCAATTGTAAAATGGAATGGTAAATAACAGATTATATATTCTATTCAAATATATATATTATACATAATTGATTATGAAAGGTATGGACCATTTAATCAATAAAACGATATTTAAATGCATCCATTGATTTTATTAAATGAAAACCTCATCAAAAAAATCAGATAACTGAAATATCTATGTAGGAAATAATTTATTATTGGAAATAATTTCTAACAGATATGGGAACCTAAACAATCGATATCTATCATCAAGATATTCAAAAACTAGGGGTAGAAACCTATTTCATTTGGCCATCATATTTGTCTCCTTATAACATACCCATTCATTGAGGGGATATATAATGTTTAGGAACCACCCATAATTGAATATTCAGTGCATTACTCATATTGAATATTCAACTTAATCATTAAACAATTTTCCATATCAAATATACATATTTAATAAATGCTACGGATTTATCAATAATTCGTATTTTAATTAAATCAATTTCAAAGTGAACAATATTTATAAAAATGGTGTACAATATAGAAATAATAATATATATCACTCAAGAATTATGATACAAAAATTATTAAAAAAAGATTATTTTTTAATGATTAATTTGACAATAAAAAATAATGAAATATTGGAAATATAATAATTGAAAACGTTCTTGGGGATATTTATAATTAAACATTCCATATTGCCTGATACCATATTGAAACATTTAATTTTTAATCAATATAAAGAGAAAAAAATTAAATGAAACATTTAAAATAATTATATATGATTATTCATGATATTACATGTTAAATATAAATATATACACTATATAATGTTTAGTTGGTTCATAACAACAAATAAGTCACAATGGAATTTAAATTTAGACGAAACCCCTTCCCTGGAGTTTCCTTTTAGGTGATTTCTCAAATAAACTCCTATAATGTTTTTCTAAAAGAACTCATAACTTATTAAAGATCTATATTGATTTTTTATCACATATTATCATATTATAATATATTATTACCTTTATTTTAACATTCCTTCAAGGTTTTAATGATTTTTGGTGTTAATTTCACAGTTTCTTGAGTTTGTTTTGGCTTCTTATTTATTTTTCATATTTATTATATAATGGGTTAATAATATATATAATTTAATGCATGAATTAAAAATCTTATATATTATGAATATATGTATTTAAAATAATCCCTAACATTTTTAGATAATAAATTAAATGCACCTTTCATGGATATGTTTGGTTATATGTTTGCAAGAACACAATATTCAAATCTATGTCACAGTAATAGAGTGATAAGTAAATGATTTTTATGAATATTATAAATAAATTAGAATATTTATTTATTGTCTTATTAAAATAATTGTTATTGCATTATATATGTTGCATGAATGAATCACATCACATTGAGGAGACAATAGTCCACACTTTAACTATTGATGTTATCGTATTTACACAAAATGTACGGTGTAAAGGAATGTGTTTTAAAATAAATATTGAAGTATGATGTTATAATACATATCATAAATATCATATATAATTACTATTATATAATAATTTTGAACCATTATAGGTGGTAACAGAAAAAATAACATTGTTATTTCAAGAGGATGTAGTTCACCATAAACATAAACAACATGTTCATTAACTGTTATAAGGACATGTGTGTAAGAAAAAATAAAAAAAATAAAAAAATACAAGTATAATTATGATACTTTTGTTTATGTACAATATTGGACAATTAATATTTTAGATGGTATTAAATGGAAATAATACCAAATAGCTAGAGGACAGATTTACCAATTCATTAGGTAACTACATTTAGTATCCACCAAATGTATTATTAGGATTGTTTTAATCCCAATATGAGTCATATATAATGGAGGGGGGATATAGATGATATATTTGGGATGATCATGGTCAAAAAATGGCTTGAGATTTCTAAGGAAGTTGGAGGTGTTGAATCATTTTTATATTGGAGGAGGAGTGAAACTCCTGTAAAATATTTTAAATCAAATTCAACCAATGTTTTTTCACATGTCATGTGGATAAAATAATATTAAAATTTCATCAATTTTAGGATATAATATTAATATCTACATATAATGGATTTTGGTAAATATTTTAGTAATATCCCAGAATATACATATAAATTTATTTTTATTATATGGAATTATTTTAAGACCACAAAATATGACGGTGCACGATTCCAAGGCCCGGATTTCCTGGAATGATCTGTTGAAGTTCTGTTCAAATTTAATTAGCACGCATAAGCAGTTTCCTAAAAAATTGGAATAACTCATCAACAGTTTCCAAGATCAGAAATATCAGGGCACCATTGTGCTCAGAATGACGGGTTTACCCTAGGAACAACTTATGTTTAGTCAGAGCGGGCCTCCTCTGAGAAAACTAGAAACTGGTATAATTTTAAATAAAATTATTAAATAAAATTATTTTATTTTTAAAATGTTTATAACTCACTAATAGTAACTGAAATTGAAAATAGGAGGCCACCACTGAACTCGTGAGGGTATGCTTTCCTTATTATGATACTAACATTGGTCCGTGCAGGACACTAGTGAATTTTAGTTTTTGGCTGTAATTAAAATAATTAAGTGGAAATTATTTTATTATAAAATCCATAACATCTATACAGTATCACATATTGAAAATCCGAGAATTCCGTTGTGTAATTTGGGGCATTTTCTCCATAAGGGAAGCCAATCCTTGACTGGCATGAGTCGAGGGTTAACACTAATAATTTATTGATCATTTTTTGGGGAAGTTCAGTAAACGCACGAGTAGTGTTTTCTATCACCTGAACCATTCTGAGATTAAAAATCTAATGGCGATGTCGAATCTGTAGTGTCGAGATTTACTTAAGAGCAGATTTACATTAACTGTAGTAGGTCTGGAGGAAAAGTTATGCTTTACTACTTTTTAAAAGATAAAAATGAAATAATTTTATTATTTTATTTCATACCCACCAACGGACAAGTAAATGGGCGGGGCTAGGGATGTGTCAAGAAAATAAATGGCTCGACCTACCAACTATAATTAACGATGTCGTTGGGTAATTATGAATCATCCAAATTGATGATCCCCAGTAAATTCTAACTTGGTTACTTACCATACCCCTCTCGTTTATATATAATGCTTTGGGAGGGGTATCAGCCCAACTTCGCTAAACAATGAAGTGATGAAGGATCACTGCAATGCCGAACCATTAGAAGATGGAGTCGTTCCCATCGAGAGGTGATGGGTGACACTGAACCATGAACCAGAGGACGACGTGCTTGGGATGTCATTAAAAGCCTGTTGTGGGAATGAAGAACACTGACCCAACTTCATGCGTGGGAATTTCTCCGATGATTTGAGGTAGGGGGTTTATTCATTTACATTTTCTTATAAGATTCCCTCTTCCTTGTTCTTGACAATTATAGGAAGAATTTGGGTCAACCGGCTTACGGGTTGATCCGCGAATCATTCGTTTTGCAGGAGGTTGTTATGGGGTATCTGTGTGGAGTTTTGTTTGGTGTTTAATAAAAGAAATTGGTAATCATATTTTATCCTCCCATTGATCATGACCTTACATGGAGGGAGAAGGCCTAACCAATCTAGCCCAAACCCTCCGCAACTTTGTTACCCTTGCGCCTTCCGTGGAAGACCGTCGGCGCGGCGACACCAACCAGATACGAAGGAGGCGACACACCAACGTACACCGCTAGAGGAGACCATGGCATGAAGTTGTGATGGACATCAGAGCAGACGAAATAGGGTGAACACAAAGGAGGTAAGGCGTACCGTCGTGCATTTATGTTGTGCAATGGGGTCGCGGCTTGTTAGCCGGGAAGATGGAGAAGGCGTTTGGATTGTCGCCTGGCCGTGGAAGGGAAGGGCCCCACCCCGTCACGCGCCACCGGGGAGCAGGAGACCACGACCAATGTTGCTGTGGAGGTTGTGGAACCCGCACCTCCGGTGGGTTCCACGGTGACCTCTAGGTTCCCAAGTGGTGTTTTTTGCATTAAAAGGGTGAACAACCTTTGGCTATTCGAGATATTGGGGGAGCGGCTCCCCCCGAGCAGCCTAGTGGAAGTACAGTGGGCAGCCGCCCTGCTACCAAAGTCGTGCCCCACCGACTCGGTCGCACCCCACCACGGGTCGGGGCGCCACTTTTCGGGCCCCACCCTATATTGGCCAAGACGCCCTTGTGGGCTGCCCCTTTTTTAGCCCAGGTCGAACCTCAGCCTCGCCCAAACCGGGCCGGGCTTGGTCTATTCGATCGGGTCGGACCGGACCCGGGCCCCACTATACCCAGAAACTGTTAAAGGGTCTTATATCGAGAACCAGAGGTCAGTTTGAAGAACCTTCTATAGCGGTGGGATCCTAGGAGTGTGATAATCATTTTGACATATTCTATGAGAGTTTTGGAGAAACATGAAGTATGCCTGGGTTGGATCGCACCCGAATCCAACTGGGGCCTAGGAACTAAAATGCCAATGACTCACAGACCCTGCATCTAGTTGTCACACCTTCGGTAGTGCTGAAACCCTTATGGAATGACACATCATTGGGTTCCTTCATTGAGAGACTTATTTTTGGTTGAAATAAAACTGATGGCTTGGGGATCGATTCTCCCAAGTGTGCGACATGTGGAACCATGCAACTCACTGAGACCTAACTACTGCTGAGTTTTCAGCTCAGAGTGATTCGATGGACACTGTATTCGATGGGGAGGAGTACCTCAGCAAGCCATGGTGGGGAGAATCCATTGTATGAAATGGGGAGGAGTAACTCATCAGGCCACTGTGGGGGAGTTGCTCTGTGTGACCCGACAGACCCATGATACTCGATAGGGAGTAGTAGCTCATCAGTTCAAGGATAGTGTGAATCCCCTCTGTGTTATGCTGCAAGACCACGATACTCTATATATGAGGAGTTCCCTAGTAGCCGAGGTGTTCAAAATTGTGACTAGGAATGTTACTTGTTCTAATTCCTAGAGAATTCGTTGCTAGCTCTCAGCATTCATAGCAATCCTATGTGGGTTAGGATCATATCCTATTTCTCTGAGTTGTATAACTGAGTTGAGTTGAGACTCTAATAGATCTGTTTCTATTACATTGTTGTTTGAGATTGATATCATTCCTTGTTGGTTTACTTGTGGAATTTTGAGAGACCATTGGGGGTCTCAAGGTCCCTAATGAGTATCATTATACTCACCCTTTCATGGGCTTCGCCTGCACCTTGTTGTGTCTTGTGCAGATAGAGAGAAGCTGGGCTGAGTTTTGAGGGAGCCAAGACTAGGTGGTACACGGAGGATGCAATAAAATTTTGTCTACTGAGGAGATGATCTGTACCTAACATTCATGCGTCATCCTCGGAGGATGACTCATTAGCTGTATTCATTTTTTCAGTTGTATTATTCCTTTCAGTTGTTCATTTACTTTAATTTGTACTCATACGTTTTTTTGTATTGTGCTATGGCCCCATTCACATTCAGCACTTCTTTTTACTACAACAGTTTACTTCATAGTTTCTTCATGTTCTGTTCTCAGACATTGTGTTGTTCTACGATTAAAGGAAATGACTTCCCGTTTTAGGGAATATGAAATTCGATGCTAGTCGCCAGCGCCAGGCCTATGGAAGGCGGGATTGGGGTAGTCCCGACACATGCCCTGGATGACGGGTCATGACGAAGTGGTATCAGAGGAGTTCAGTAATATAGTAGGTCTTGGACTCTAATATCTTCTATGAATCAATAGTGTTATGTGTTATGAGTATGGTTTTCTTTTTCTAGGAGTCCATTGTTGGTGTGGCGGCTGACGTATCCATACACGAGGGCCCTAAATTCTGATTTTCCGACTCATGGTACGAAAAAACAGATTTTCTGTGTTTTTGAAATGTTATTCTTTTTATCTATTTGTTTTCATCACACTAGGTATAACATAATGTATATGGACCACCTATTCTTTATCATGATGCCATCGCGTAGTCATCCAACTAGGATTCCTAAGATAGTACACGATGATGGACCCCTGAGTGATGAGGCTCTGGTGAATGGCCCTCTTACTATGTTGGCACCTTTGGGTGGTGTACCAGTAGCACCACCACCAGTTAGGCATCAGTTACCACTAGCCACACTGGTGGATGGTGCAAGATAAATGAGTGTGTTGTATGAGTTCTAAGGGAATAGGCCACCTAGTTTTCTTGGTAAGACAGATTCCTAGGTAGATGAGGACTGGCTGGAGGTTGTGGTTAGAGTTTTTCACCTAGATGGGACACTAGTTGAGTAGATGGTGATCCTTGTTGCTGGTCTTCTCTAGTATGTGACCATGAAGATGGTCTACATGGTAATGAGGCTTTGGTATGTAGACCATTTCCGGAGATAGTACATTTGGGCAGTGTGTTAGCTATATCACTACACATTGATCAACAGTTACAACCAGTGGTACTGGTGCACGACCCCTGTATGATTAGTTCCTTACACATGTTTCAGATTCAAATACCCCTTAGGTTACGAGGTGAACTAGGATCACAGTTGGCTATGGAATTGATTGAGGAGGTGGTTGAGAGTACCCTAGAGCTTCTGTTGCTTTGGTAATACAACATGTCATTAGCTGAATAATCATAAAGGAATACCGACCAATCTGGAAACTCGATGAATAGGATATGATCAGTGCTTTGGGGCTTGGAATTCTGAGCGTGTTGTCTTTAAGGACATCCAAGATAACACTATTCCTCTATGTATTCCTACTTCTGTTAGGGTGCTAGAAAAGAGCCTTTTTGGTTGAATTTTCCTCGGATGAGAAAATACTGCCAATAAATGTTAACAGTGGGAATGATGGAAACTTGCGCCATTCTTCGAGACGTTGGCGTGTAAAATTTTTTCTGAAGAAGATGTGATAGGGATAGACAAATATGTATGGATGAAGGTGTTGAAGCAGATCATGGAGAGAAGCATGATGTGGTGTACATTTCTACATGTTACAACCTCCCCCCAATGTTGACCCCACCACGCTCATGGAGCTGGAGGAATGGGGACAGGAGTAGCTGCTTGCGGTCAAGGAGTGCAACCCAGGGGCTCTAAGAATGATTCTAGGTATGGTGTGTGTCTACTAATAGCTACCGAATTTGTAGAAATATGTACCAATCATTCCTTCCTTCCATGAATCTTCTCCAAGACCTAGAGTTTTCGGTTAAACCGTTTATTTGAACCTCACATTTGGAAATACCTATTGTAGGAGACTAGATAATCAAACATATGTTGATTGTGTGTTTTGACCATTGAGGTGAGTGTTTTGGTTTGATACATTTGGTGGCAGCGTCGAGGCCTTATGATGTTAGTTTGGGTATGGACTGTACATCCACAGTTCATATGGATATTTAATGTATTAGGCAAAAAGGTTGTCGTTTATCTACAATGGTGGAATGGGGTTTTCCATGGAGACAAAAAAGGAAACCCTGGTAGCACATGATAAACTCATTCATAGGAGGGTGTTTTCGATCACTCTTGAGTAGACAAGACCTACCCTCATTGATGTTGGAGTATTGAGTTTTCATTTCCCAATAGGTGTGGAAGTATTTAGGGACATCTTTTCAAAAGATGTTTCTAGGATTAACTCCCTGATGGGAGTGGGGCTTCTACTTTTGATGGGTACTACTAGAGTTTTGTACCTGACATCTGCTGGGTAGTGACACCCTTGACATCATTGACGGAGAATGGACATCCCTTCATTTGGACAAAGATATACCAACATATTTTTCAGGTGCTCAGGTAGAGACTGAAGAGTGCCACCATTATATGGTGACTAAAAGAGGGCATTGGGTATGTAGACTATTGTGACACATCAGGGACTAGATGTCGGTGTTTCATGATGTAAGAGTAAGTATTTATCACCTAAAACTCATGATATCTGAGGAAACATAAGAAGAACTTTGATACTCGTGACCTAGAATGAGATGAAATGGTAATCACCCTAAAGATGTGGTATCATTACATGATGGGAAAATATTTTACAGTATACTCTGATAATAAGAGTTTCAGAAGTATCCTTTATAAGAAGTAACTGAACTTGATACAATAACGATGGATAGAGTTCTTATAGGACTATGACCTTGAGATAGTATATACTACTTAGAAGGGGAACAATGTAACATATGTACTTAGCCGGAGGACTGGTCTACAACTTCTGAGTGAGGCATTAGAGTAGGTAGACGTGTTGCGAATACCCTTCCTGAATAAGGACTGAACATCTTACCTAATGACTATGACTGTCACTATAAGGCCCCAGCCTTAAACCTTACTTAATATTGAATTAAAAGTATAATTCACGTTGAGGATCTTTTCAGGTTTAGAGTTTTAGAGAATTAGAACATAACTATTACATCTCAAAATATTACAAAGTAGTCACTTCTACTAAGTTTCCATAATAAAAAAACTCTTAAAAGAAACATTTCTAGTTCCATGTTTTATATAGCATGACATTCCCTTGATCCCATCCTTGACCTTATTCCACATTAAGTCCTGTGAAAAAAATTTCAAAAAAAAACTTGGGGTGAGCAAAAAAAGCTCATTAAGGGATACGCAAAGAATGAAAACTGTTAGTTTTTCAAAATCAAGTAAACCATGTATACTCTATCAAAGTAATACCTTCACCTTCATGAAGTAGTAAAAACTCTTCACTGAATAAAGTATCATTACATACCTTTTTGTAACCAAAGTATTACCATAAAACCCATATAAAGAACACATAGAATATATAAAGGTAACTTGGGACATAAACATACTTAAGTGTAATAACCATACGGTTGACATCCACACATATCACTTAATGGAATAGCCATACGGCCAATTTCCATACATACTTAATGGAATAGCCATACGGCCGACTTCCATACCCAATGCATTGGAGGTTATAACGTAACCACTCGTCCTGGTATTCACGGAACCACCCGTCATATGGTTTATAACGTAACCACCCGTTAAAATGTCCATGTACCAATATAAAATCATAAAACATAAAACCAATATAAAGGAATGATAAAATTTTCACATTTCAATCACAATATATCATAAATATATTGACATAATAGAATCCTTTTTCAAAACCATTTTCAATACCAAAATACATAAAAGAGTACATGGTATTTATTTTATTCTAAAAACAATACGGCTTGTTGAGAAAGCCAAAGACCAAATAATACTCGCGACGGCGGAAAAGGTCGTTGTCACCGCGTACGTTAAAAAAAACATTCCTTTTTGTCGTTTAGTAAAACTCTTCGTAGAAAAAGTTTCCTTTTGTATAAAAGTATAAGTCAAAGGAGTTTATACACCGTATAAAATAAAGTTGTGTATAAAAGGAAATATGTCTCAATGAAAGGAGATTGAGACGAAGTCCCTTACCTCGGTTCCGACTTGACTCGATCGTTCTTTAACATCCTGAATAATAAACTTGAGTTAATTTATACTTGATTAAGAACCTTTTTAATGTTCATTATTCCTTTTATATGACTTATTGCCATGTTATAAACATTATGAAACCATTTAAGTTAATAATGTTTGTTTTGTCAATATTTGGTTCTTAAGTCGAAAGTTGACTTCTTACAATTACATGTTGTTCGTGTGGTCAAAAGTTCTTTATATCCAGAATGAAATTCCTTATTTGGATATCATATATATCATATATATCCAGCATATACATGTATTTATAATATTACATAATCATTTAGAGGTAAGAAATGAAATGCACCGTTCATGGAGACGGTAAGCCGTACGTACGCATGAACGCTACTATCATTTCTTTGTCATATTAATGGAATTAAAAATAAATGAGAGGTATGTATATTTTAATTCCAGAATTATATTCATCATTTAGATATATCATTAATTATATATATAAATTATATACATGTAATTTTAATAGTATATTACATTTAGGGATAAGAAATGAAATGCACCGTTCATGGAGACGGTAAGCCGTACGTACGCATGAACGCTACTTTCATTTCTATCACATACTTTAATGGGAATAAATAATAATGATATAGAGGTATATTATAATTACAGTATAACATCATATATAATAACTTTAAATCCATCCTTTACACGTCCCACATATGGCATTAACGAATCACATCACTTTTAGGGGGCGGTAGTCCGCACTTCCTAAAATGAAGATATCGTGTTTATCCATAATGGAAACCGTAAAGGTATTCCCAAAATGAAAAATACAGAAGCTTAAATAAAAAAGAAACATATTATATATCATATATAAAAATAGTGACATCATAATGGCCACCCTTGAAGGTGTTAAATGAGTATTGAACAATCATCGTTTCGGGAGGCAGAATTTCGCCATCCACGGAAACCGTATGTTCTTTAACCATTTGATGTAGTTGTGTGAGAGTGTAGCTCAAATAAATATTATAAAAACATCCTTTTATATTGATGATACTGGTGTTTTTACAAAAGAAGTAAATAAAAAGAGTTTAGAGGGTTGGAAAGAAAAATAAAACAAATGAACAAGAGAGAATGAATTACCTTTAAAAGTGTAACTCCCTTTTGTTTTGAGCCTAAAGGCTTCCTTTGAAAGGATTCTGCCCAAAGGAAATCCTCTAGGATGAGGAGAGGGATGTGGAGAGAGTAAATGTGCAGGGTTTGGCCGAGCCAAAGGCTTGAGGAGTGTGTGAAATGAGGTAGAGGTGGGGGCCTTTTATAAGAGGAGAGGAGGGGCACTTTTGGAATGTAAAGAAATATTACTTTATATGAAAATGTGTTTCTGTTTTAAAAGGTCCCACATTGATATAATTCGTGGATAAGGTGATAAGGGTTCGAAATCCACCCATCCAATAAGTTTTTGACATGTTTAGTTCATAGATTTTACATTATCTTTCCATTTTATTTAAATCGTTAAATAATGAGGTCATCGCTGCATCATCATGATGTCATAAATAATTTACTTTATATAGTGTCTAAAAATTATAAAAAATACTATGATGTAGGAAATCTTTTTAGCTTTCCAATGACTATTTATAATCAAACATCTGACTTTTATAACCCCATTTAAAAATTGTTTTAGTAAAACATATCATGTTTGTGTCATTTTAACTTTTACATTAAATAAAAAGTTATTTATGTCATTTCCCAACCAAAGTGTCTCCATGGGGTCCCCTAGTTGACCCATGGCTTGTCTCGGTCGGCCATGACACAACCAATAAGGTTGGGACATGTGTCTAGGTCATTTCATATTATTAAAGCATTATTTATACCTTAAACTACACTAATTACCACTAATCGCGATTAAGAACTTAAGAAGTTACTATTCACCAAAAAATTATTATAATCTCATTGAACCACATTTTACTTCTTAATGACAACCATGTATGTCGGATTTTTGAAATTAAAAACACAATGATGGCAAAATTTCATTTAAACGGAAAACCAGTCTTTATAAGTTCCACTTAGTGGTTTCACAATTCATCAAAAATTGAAGTTTTTCAGAAAATTACGAAAAATTCACCCTAAGCTATATTTGATATCACGAATTCAAAAATGAAGTCTATTTTTCAAAATTTAAAACATATAAGTCACATTACTTAATTTAATAATTAATTCCCGCTGTCAGAGCAAATAGCGTGTTTTTATGAAACAATAAGTATCAAAAGATTGACACTAGTTTAAGTCCAATTTCAAAGTGAAATTAATTCCAATGAACACTATTGGATTTAATGGTAAAAATATTTTCTAATTTCACTTTAAAACCAATTAAAAGAATAATATAATCATATAAATAATTTAGATTAAAAAGAGGTTTTGAATTAAAATACAACATTTTACACTATTCATAAAAAAATGAACTTTATCAGAATGGTACCAAAAATTTACACAAAGTAAATTTTGATGTCCCGATTCTAAAGAAGAGTAATATTTGGTTCAAAATAATGTATAAGAGTGATCAAAACTATATTTAATTACGGTTCACCATTAAAAGGTGATAAGTGAACCTTAAGTGAAAATTAGAGTATATATGCCCTAAAATTGAACTCTTTCCGTATTTTAAGCCTTTATCTTTTATTGGGTAAATGTATAAACATTTAAAAACATATATAATCTGATTTTAGTTATTTCTATCCATTCCCGCCAGTACAATGGCTACTTGTTAACTAACATTTAAAATAATATTATTTTATTACTTGTGTGCAACGTAAGTTTTCAAAGAAACTCATCGTTGCGTATCGAGTACGCTATCGAACGTAGAAACCCCTTTTAATTAAAATTAATATTTAATTCGTAAATATTAATAAATATGAAAATTATTTTTTCTTTATTTACCTGTGATGTTACATCCTTCCCCCCTTTTGGGAATTGCGTCCTCGCAATTTTATTCACTTATCAAAATAAGTGGGTGTATTTATCCCTCATAGCATTTTCAGATTCCCACGTTGCCTCTTCAATCACATGGTTTTTTCACCAAACCTTTACCTGATGAATCACCTTGTTCCGTAACACCTGTTCCCTGTGGTCAAGAATCTGGACCGGTTGTTCCTCATAAGATAGGTTCTCTTCGAGCTGAACTACCTCTGGACTCAAAACATGAGATGGATCTGGCATATACTTTCTCAACATTGAAACATGAAAAACATTGTGTACCTGAGATAAACTCGGAGGTAAATCCACCCGGTATGCAACTGATCCAACTCTCTCCAGAATTTCATATGGTCCAATAAACCTTGGACTCAGCTTTGTTTCTTACCAAATCTCATCACACTTTTCCAAGGAGAATCCTTGAGAAAAACATGATCACCTGCCTCGAAAGATATATCCTTCCTCCGGTTATCCGCATAACTCTTCTGCCTACTCTGAGTTGTTCTCATGTGCTTCTAAATCAACTAAACTTTTTCTGCCATATCTTCTACCAATTCTGGTCCCATCAGCTTCCTTTCACCCACTTCATTCCAAAATGCTGGAGTTCGACACCACTTCCCATATAATTCCTCAAATGGTGCCATCTGTATACTGGAATGAAAACTGTTATTATATGAAAACTCAACCAAAGAAAGATGTTGGTCCCAACTTCCCTGATAATCCATCGAACAAGCTCGTAGCATATCCTCCAGGGTCTGAATTGTTCGTTCTGACTGCCCATCTGATTGAGGATGAAAAGTTGTACTAAAATTTAATTCAGTACCCAACGACTTCTGAAGGCCTTTCCAAAAGTTAGATGTGAACCTAGGATCAAGATAAGATACAATGGAGAGAGGAACTCCATGTAAGCTGAATATCTCTTTAAGATACAAACGGGAATGTTGATCTAGAGAGAAAGTATCTCGTATAGAAAGGAAATGAGCAGATTTGGTCAAGCGATCAACAATAACCCAGATTGCATTATTACCTCGAGATTTCCTCGGTAATCCCACAACAAAGTCCATGGATATGTTTTCCCATTTCCACTCTGGCACTGGTAAAGGCTGAAGCATCCTTTTCGGTAACTGCCGCTCTGCTTTAACCTGTTGACATGTCAAACACTTCACAGTAAAATCAGCAATATCTCTTTTCATTCCATCCCACCAGTAATACTCCCGCAGATCTCTGTACATCATAGTACTGCTAGGATGAACTGAAAACGGGGAACTATGAGCCTCACATAACAACTCATTCTTCAACTGTGAATCACAAGGAACACATAACCTCTTCCCAAACCTCAAAATACAAACACAATCTTATCCCAGAACTCATGGAAAATTTTATTCATAAGGTCCATGAATACAGCAGGTACATTGGTTAACCCAAAAGGCATAACTACAAATTCATATGGGCCATATCTAGTACGGAACGCAGTCTTCGGAACGTCTGCTTCTTTTACTTTCAACTGATGGTACCCCGACCTCAAGTCAATCGTCGAAAAATACTGAGCTCCCTGGAGCTGATACCACTTCATTCAATGGCCCAACATCTGCTGAAGTTGTTGCAAGGATTTCACCACCCCTTTCTGGTTGTAGTCTGGCTGCATTCCCCTAGTTGAGTTCTTCGTTGGACACTCGTTTGCATAATGACCCATTTCATTACACATAAAACATCTTACCGTTGGATTTTCATTTCCTGCTTGATCATCTTCCTTACAGTTACGAGCAATATGACCAGACTTACCACACCGAAAGCACTTACCTGACTTGGATAAACATTCTCCAGGATTCATTTTACCACACTTCTCACAGGATGGATATTTGGTTTTCTTACCTCCTTGCTTCTTTGATGAATTCTTCCCCTTTTCCTGCCAACTAGACCTCTTATTCTGTTGTTTTTCATAGAAAACCTGATCATCGGCAAACTCCATTTCCACCTTCTCCGCACATCGAACAAGTTTTTAATAACTTTTGAACTCACGAGAAGCTAAAGCCCTTCGATACTTTGGCTTTAACCCTGAGTAAAAACGGTTTATTTTACTATCAAGATCTCGTATGAAGTTTGGAGCATACCTTGCCAATCGAGTGAACATTTCTTCATAAGCAGCCACTGAATCATCCTCCTATCTCAATTCTAGGAACAGTTTTTCCATCGTAAGACGAACCACCATAGGAAAATATTTCTCAAGAAACATACCTTTGAATTCGTCCCAGTGAAGATCCTCAATCTCATCACTATCCCTTATATTTTTCACCATCGACCACCACTGATCAGCTTCACCTTCAAAACGGTAAACAACAAGACTAACCTTTTGATGTTCTGAACACCCCATGACATTAAAAATCTTCTCCAATGCTTTAATCCACCCTTCATCTTGCACAGGGTCAGATGGTCCTCTGAATGTTGGGGGATATTGCCTCATGAAATGTTCCACCACTGACATGTTCCTCTGTGGTTGATCTGGCTGATCTCGTGCATGGATACCACCACCATTTATAGCCTGAGTCAACTGTGCCATCACTGCAACAAACTGTTCAGTTCCGATTCCGACCATCTCAGGTTGCTGATTTGGAAGGTTATCTTCCTCCTGATGTCGTCCCAACATAGATACTTTGTTTCCTCTGCGGAAAACCATTCTGAACACAGAAATATTTTAGGCGAAGCAACATGGTAATCCGTAAATGCTATATCATTTCAATCATATTATAATTTAACACCTTTCTAACTCCTAAAGTTGTCTAAACCGACCTCTAATACCAACTATAAGGCCCCAGCCTTAAACCTTAGTTAATATTGAATTAAAAGTATAATTCACATTGAGGATCTTTTCAGGTTTAGAGTTTTAGAGAATTAGAACATAACTATTACATCTCAAAAGATTACAAAGTAGTCACTTCTACTAAGTTTCCATAATAAAAAACACTCTTAAAAGAAACATTTCTAGTTCCATGTTTTATATAGCATGACATTCCCTTGATCCCATCCTTGACCTTTTTCCACATTAAGTCCTGTGAAAAACATTTCAAAAAAAACTTGGGGTGAGCATAAAAAGCTCAGTAAGGGATACACAAAGAATGAAAACTGTTAGTTTTTCAAAATCAAGTAAACCATGTATACTCTATCAAAGTAATACCTTCACCTTCATGAAGTAGTAAAAACTCTTCACTGAATAATGTATCATTACTTACCTTTTTGTAACCAAAGTATTACCATAAAACCCATATAAAGAACACATAGAATATATAAAGGTAACTTGAGACATAAACATACTTAAGTGGAATAACCATACGGTTGACTTCCACACATATCACTTAATAGAATAGCCATACGGCCAATTTCCATACATACTTAATGGAATAGCCATACGGCCGACTTCCATACCCAATGCATTGGAGGTTATAACGTAACCACCCGTCCTGGTATTCACAACACCACCCGTCATATGGTTTATAACGTAACCACCTGTTAAAATGTCCAAGTACAAATATAAAATCATAAAACATAAAACCAATATAAAGGAATGATAACATTTCCACATTTCAATAACAATATATCATAAATATATTGACATAATAGAATCCTTTTTCAAAACCATTTTCAATACCAAAATACATAAAAGAGTACATGGTATTTATTTTATTCTAAAAACATTACGGCTTGTTGAGGAAGCCAAAGACCAAATAATACTCGCGGCGGCGGAAAAGGTCGTTGTCACCGCGTACGTTAAAAAAACATTCCTTTTTGTCGTTTAGTAAAACGCTTCGTAGAAAAAGATTCCTTTTGTATAAAAGTATATGTCAAAGGAGTTTATACACCGTATAAAATAAAGTTTTGTATAAAACGAAATATGCCTCAATGAAAGGAGATTGAGACGAAGTCCCTTACCTCGGTTCCGACTTGACTCGATCGTTCTTTAACGTCCTGAATAATAAACTTGACTTAATTTATAATTGACTAAGAACCTTTTTAAAGTTCATTATTCCTTTTATATCACTTATTTCCATGTTATAAACATTATGTAACCATTTAAGTTAATAATGTTTGTTTTGTCAATATTTGGTTCTTAAGTCGAAAGTTGACTTCTTACAATTACATGTTGTTCGTGTGGTCAAAAGTTCTTTATATCCAGAATTAAATTCCTGATTTGGATATCATATATATCATATATATCCAGAATATACATGTATTTATAATATTACATAATCATTTAGAGGTAAGAAATTAAATGCACCGTTCATGGAGACGGTAAGCCGTACGTACGCATGAACACTACTTTCATTTATTTGTCATATTAATGGAATTAAAACTAAATGAGAGGTATGTATATTTTAATTACAGAATTATATTCATCATTTAGATATATCATTAATTATATATATATATTATATACATGTAATTTTAATAGTACATTACATTTGGGGATAAGAAATGAAATGCACCGTTCATGGAGACGGTAAGCTGTACGTACGCATGAACGCTACTTTCATTTCTATCTCATACTTTAATGGGAATAAATAATAATGATATAGAGGTATATTATAATTCCAGTATAACATCATTTATAATAACTTTAAATCCATCCTTTACACGTCCCACATATGGCATTAACGAATCACATCACTTTTAGGGGGCGGTAGTCCGCACTTCCTAAAATGAAGATATCGTGTTTACCCATAATGGAAACCATAAAGGTATGCCCAAAATGAAAAATACAGAAGCTTAAATAAAAAATAAACATATTATATATCATATATAAAAATAGTGACATCATAATGGCCACCCTTGAAGGTGTTAAATGAGTATTGAACAATCATCATTTCGGGAGGCAGAATTCCGCCATCCACGGAAACCGTATGTTCTTTAACCATTTGATGTAGTTGTGTGAGAGTGTAGCTCAAATAAATATTATAACAACATCCTAGTATATAGAAGATACTGGTGTTGTTACAAAAGAAGTAAATAAAAAGAGTTTAGAGGGTTGGAGAAGCAAAATAAAACAAATGAACAAGAGAGAATGAATTACCTTTAAAAGTGTAACTCCCTTTTGATTTGAGCCTAAAGGCATCCTTTGAAAGGATTAATCCCAAAGGAAATCCTCTAGGATGAGGAGAGGGATTTGGAGAGAGTAAATGGGCAGGGGTTGGCCGAGCCAAAGGCTTGAGGAGTGTGTGAAATGAGGTAGAGGTGGGGGCCTTTTATAAGAGGAGAGGAGGGGTACTTTTGGAAAGTAAAGAAATATTACTTTATTTGAAAATGTGTTTCGGTTTTAAAAGGTCCCACATTGATATAATTCGTGGCTAAGGTGATAAGGGTTCGAAATCCATCCATCCAATAAGTTTTTGACATGTGTAGTTCATAGATTTTACATTATCTTTCAATTTTATTTAAATCGTTAAATAATGAGGTCATCGCTGCATCATCATGATGTCATAAATAATTTAATTTATATAGTGTCTAAAAATTATAAAAAAATACTATGATGTAGGAAATATTTTTAGCTTTCCAATGACTATTTATAATAAAAAATCTGACTTTTATAACCCCATTTAAAAATTGTTTTAGTAAAACATATAATGTTTTGTCATTTTAACTTTTACATTAAATAAAAAGTTATTTATGTCATTTCCCAACCAAAGTGTCTCTATGGGGTCCCCAAGTTGACCCATGTCTTTTCTTGGTCGGCAATGACACAACCAATAAGGTTGGGACATGTGTCTAGGCCATTTAATATTATTAAAGCATTATTTATACCTTAAACTACACTAATTACCACTAATCGCGATTAAGAACTTAATAAGTTACTATTCACCAAAAAATTATTATAATCTCATTGAACCACATTTTACATCATAATGACAACCATGTATGTCGGATTTTTGAAATTCAAAACACAATGATGGAAAAATTTCATTTAAACGGAAAATTAGTCTTTATAAGTACCAATTAGTGGTTTCGCTATTCATCAAAAATTGAAGTTTTTCAAAAAATTACCAAAAATTCACCCTAACCTATATTTGATATTACGAATTCAAAAATGAAGTCTATTTTTCAAAATTAAAAACATATAAGTCACATTAATTAATTTAATAATTAATTCCCGCTGTCAGAGCAAATAGCGTGTTTTTATGAAACAATAAGTATCAAAAGATTGACACTAGTTTAAGTCCGATTTCAAAGTGAAATTAATTCCAATGACCACTATTGGATTTAATGGTAAAAATATTTTCTAATTTCACTTTACAACCAATTAAAATAATAATCTAATCATATAAATAATTTAGATTAAAAAGAGGTTTTGAATTAAAATACAACATTTTACACTATTCATAAAAAAATGAACTTTATCAAAAAGGTACCAAAAATTTACACAAAGTAAATTTTGATGTCCCGATTCTAAAGAAGAGTTATATTTGGTCCAAAATAAAGTATAAGAGTGATCAAAACTATATTTAATGACGGTTCACCATTAAAAGGTGATAAGTGAACCTTTAGTGAAAATTAGAGTATATATGCCCTAAAATTGAACTCTTTCCGTATTTTAATCCTTTATCTTTATTGGGTAAATGTATAAACATTTAAAAACATATATAATCATATTTTAGTTATTTCTATCCATTCCTTCCAGTACAACGGCAACTTGTTAACTAACATTTAAAATAATATTATTTTATTACTTGTGTGCAACATATGTTTTCAATGAAACTCATCGTTGCGTATCGAGTACGCTATCGAACGTAGAAACCCCTTTTAATTTAAATTAATATTTAATTCGTAAATATTAATAAATATGAAAAATCTTTATTCTTTATTTACCTGGGATGTTACAGTCACACCCCCAATTCGTCAGCAAATCTGTGGGGGTGCACAACTTGATACGTTGAATGAGAAACCCGGCGTGCTCACATATCCTTGGGACGGTCCCATGAAGGATTGTCTGAAGTTGGGGAGCATGTAATCCTATTCATAGGATGCACCATGGTAACAGTGATGCTTAGGGAGGAGGTGTTGATGGAGATCCATACATCAACATTAATGGTTCATCATGGAGTAGTGAGGACATACCAGAACCTCAGGCATCAGTACTGGTGGCCAGGGATGAAGGAAGCTGTGTAAGAGTTTGTATCATGATTCCTTACTTGTTAGCAAGTGAAGACTACACAGAGCTGGTAGAAGACTTATGTAGACATGATACAGACACCCATGGTGTCCAACGAGGGAGACCATGTGTTCCTATGGGTCTCACTCTGATGAGAAATATGAAGGCTTGGCCAGGGTGGTATGTTATCAATGAGGATAATTGGAACATTCCATATTCTCAATAGAGTGTGTGAGGTGGCATACCATCTATCTCATTTCCCATAGATACACCAGGTGCTTAATGCATTCCATGTGTCATAGCTGAGGACATGCGTTCATGATCCAACACAGATTATCAACAAGGGCGAGTTGAACTTTGATGATGGGGTGACTTTTACGGGCTCACGATGGATATAGAAGATCGACGGGAGAACGTTCTTTCGTGGATGGTTGATCCTTCTGGTATGAGTTTGGTGGCATCATGGGTATCTCCAGGTGAGCACATGAGAGTGGGAGGCTCATATTCATGTTCATTACCCTCATTTGTTTTTATATCCTTTGTTTTGTCTAAAGAGGACATAAATCCCTATGGTGGGGAGAATTTAATATCCTGGAATCCACATATATGTTTTAAATTATTAGAAATTATTCTGAGACCGTGTAATCTTACGGAACGTGATTCTGGGGGCCGGAGTGCGTGGAATGATACGTCAATGTTTTGTTAAGCTTTAATTTGAGTTCGTATGAATTTTTCATTAAAAAGTGAAATTTCATGTAAATGGTTTCCCGGATCATAAATCTAAGGGAACTGTTGCGCTCATGATGGTTAGTTTACCCTAGGAGCGACTTACATTTAAATAGTGCATGCCTCTTGTGAGAAAACCCAAAAATGGAATAACCGTAAATAAAATAATTAAATAAAATCATTTTATTTTTCAAATTCTTATAACTATTGAATGGTAACACTGAATTAAAATCCTAGACTACCGTGGACGTCATGATGGTACGATTTCATTTGGCTGATACTATCATTGGCTGGTGCGGGCCACCTGTGAATGTTAGTTTTTGGCCTTAAATAAAATAATTAAGTGGCAATTATTTAATTGTAAAATCCATAACATAAAAATGGTAATTCGGAATGAAAATACAGGAGTACCATTGGATTTTTAGGGGAGTGTAATCGTTAGGCATAGCCTAACGATGACTGGCGCGGGTTGAGGGTTAATGGTAATAATTTATGGAACGTTATTTCAGGTACATTCAGTAAACGCTCGAGTGAAATTTTCTAACATATGAACTGTTACTCAGATTAAAAATGTAAGGGAACCATTGAATCCACAAAATTGGGATTGGCTTAAGAGAGGCTTTAAATTGACCTTAGTTGGTCTGGAGAAAATGTTCTATTTTGTGAAATTTTAAAAGAAATGAAATAAAATAATTTTATTATGTTATTTAATATACTCCAATGGAAAATTAAAAGGGTGGGGCCAACAACGTGTTAATCCAATAAATGGATTGACCTTCCAACCCTAAGAAAATATGTTGTTGGGAAATTAGGAAGCTTCCTAATTGATGAGCAACATTAAATTTTGAGGTCATTACTTACCCTCTCCCTCTCCTATATATATATATAGCTTGGGGAAGGTTATCAGTACATCTTCTCCAAGAAATGATGTGATGAATGAGAACCGATATTCTAGACCCTTAGAAGATAGATCTGATCCCAACAGGAGGTGACAGGTGACTCCAAACCACGAACCAAAGGACGACGTGAGAGCAACGTCGTTATAAGCCTGTTGCGGGAACGATGAAAACTGAACCACATTAAACCACAAGCATTTATCTGATGGATTGAGGTTGGGGGGTTATTCATATACATTTCACTAAAATATTTCCACTTCCCCGTTCTAGATAATTATACGAAGAACGTGGGTCAACTGTCCAACGGGTTGATACGTGAATCATCTGTTTTGCAGGAGGAAATTACAAGGTATCCTAGTGGGGTTTTGTTTGTTGTTTCATACAAGAAATTGTTAAAACCATTTTATCCTCCCATTGATCACAAGATAACGCGGAGGGTGTGGGACTAACAAACTTGTCCCGAACCCTCCGTAACAATGATACCCCTGTGCCATTCATGGATGACAACTGATTCGGTGACACCATCCAGTTACAAAAGCAACACACCAATGAATGCCACTATAGGAGGTCGTAGCATGAAGCTTCGATGGATAATGGTGTGGCTGGCGCTGACCGACTGCAGAGGTGGTGTGGTGCACCATCGCGCCCCACTGGTCTGTAAAGGGGTCACTGCTCGTCAGCCGAAGTAGGCGGCGAAGGCATCCTACTCATTAGCCAGCCGCAGAAGGGAAGGGAAGTGCACTTTCACGCAACACCACTGAGCAAGTGACTATGGTCAAAGCCGCCTCAGTGGAGGTAGAACCCATTCCACTGGTGGGTTCCATGATGACCAGGCAGTGCCCAAGTGGCGCCGCCACTTTTTCAGGCTGAACAACCTTTTGCTGTTCGGGATCTCGGGGGAGTGGATCCCTGGAGCGGCTTGGCGGATGGACCGTGGGCCATGCCCATTGCGTCTATAACTACCTCTAGCGGGCAGCCACCTAGTGGACAGGGACACACCCCTCTAACTGAGTCGTGCCTCACCGCAGGACTGGCCGCCCCTTGGCAGTTCGGGCTACCCCTTTTGGTGCCCCTCCCTAAACAGGGCAAGCCACCCTTTTGGGCTGCCCCATTTTTCTGGCTTGACCGGACCTCAGCCCAGTGGTCCAAGCTCGCCGCGGCCCTGCCCATAACGGGTTATGCCGGGTCAAACAAAACCTAGGACCAAAAATAGTTAAAGGGCCATATCATTAGAATCATACGTCTGTTTGATGAACCTTCTACGACATTGTCATCCTTGATACGGGACAATCCTTTTTATTTTCTCCATGAGTGTTTTAGAGAACCATTGAGTCTGGACGGGTTGGATCGCACCCGAATCCAACCAGGAACTCGGCAGTAAAATGCCAATAATGCATAGAACGGGCATCCGGTAGAAACACCATCTATTTCATTGGAACCCTTGTGACGAAATATATCATCAAGTTAATTCTTTGTGAAACTTTTTTATGGTTTAAATACGACCGATGGCTTGGGGAGCAGTTCTCCCAAGCGAACTATGCACAGAAACCTATGACGAGCTGAGACCTGAAAACTACATACTTTTCTACTCAATGTGACTCAACGGACTTGGTATGCGATGGGGAGAGTACCTCAGCAGACCACAATGGGGAGCATCCATGGTTCACGATGGGGAGGAGTAACAAAGTAGGCCATGGTTAGGGAGCGGCTCTGTGTGACCTGGAAGACCCACGATACACCATTTGGAGGAGTACCCCAACATTTCAAGGTTAGTGGGAAGCGCCTTTGAGTGACAAGACATGACCATTGTACTCGATAGAGGAGGAGTTCTCCAACAGTTGAGGTGTTCGACGTCGTGACTGGGAATTTTAATTGTTCCCAGGACTAGAGAATTTGTGGCAGGCTATTAGCATTTATAGCATTCCTATCTGGGAAAACAAGATATCCTGTTTCTCAGAGATTTATACCTAGTTTGAGATGATGCTCTAATTGACCTGTATCTATTGCTTTGTGCATTGGATTTGAGATCATCCCATGTGGGTTTCCTTGTGGAATTCGATGAGACCATTGGGGGGTTTGGGTTCTATACTAAGAATCGTTATACTCAACCCTGCACATGATTCACCTGCACGTTGTTGCATCTTGTGTAGACGAAAAGCAATAGGTATGAGGTTTGAGGGAGATAGGACTATGCGGTACACGGAGGAGATAGGCAGACATGGGGTGATGAGGAGTAGATTTATACCTACCCATCAGGTAGGATCCTTGGAGGAAAACTCAGTAGTAGGTTTCCATTTATTAGTTGTACTATTCCCTTTAATTGTATTTGTACTTTTATTTGAACTCGTACATTCAGTTGGTCTTGTATTCTGGCCCATTTTACATTCTGAACTCATTTTTACTATAGCAGTTTAATTCACATTTGCTTCTTGTTGTATTCTCGGTTCGTCTGTTTGTACATGATTAAAGGCAATGCCTTCTGGTTTTAGGGAATACGTCTTTCGGTGCTAGTCACCATCCCCAGTCTTATAGATTGTAGTCATGGGGTAGTCATGGAATGGGCTCTGGGGGATGGCTGGTGATAATTTTATTCCATTTGGTCCCTTAATATTTTGGTTTAGTCCTCTATTAAGTATAATTCCAGCTTTATTATTTTAGTTAATTTTAATTACATTCAATAAAAATTTTGGTTAAAAATATAAAGATCTTATTTGAAATTATAAATTTATTTTATTCAAAATAATAATTTTTTTACCAATTTCCATTCACATATGTCATAGAGATTAATTTAATTATAATCTCATAGGCGTGTGATAATGTGAGTTTTCAAAGTAAAAAGGTTCAATCATTTTCTATTTTTTAATACCCAACTTTTAATTCAAATAGATTTGAATGAAATAAATTGGATTAATTAATAAAAAACTCAATATAATTAAATTTTAAATCCATTATATACTAGAATTTATACTTATAAATAAATAATATAAATACAATATATTAATTAAAATTTATTATTTTCACTACTCATTAATAAATGAATCCTCGGAGAAAAACTCACAATATGTTTATTTTTATGTTACAATTACATATATGATGTTTATTTTGAAAAGAAAATTAATAAAGATAAATATTTTAGATTTAAAACAGGTTATCCATTAAAAGGATGTAAAATTATCATTATTAAAATATATAATTTCATGCTTAAAATTGTGGCTGTATTTATATTATGCATATAAAAAATATTAGATGACTATTGAAATATTTTGTTGGATATATACTATGTAAAATTACCATATAAAATCTATAGATATGCTATAATTAAATTTAATTTGGGTACATGACACAATAGTGTGTTTTTAAAATTAGTAGTTGGGTGCATTGAAAATCTATCACCAATGTAAAATTCCTTATAGAAGGATAATATTTTAAAATATTGTGTAATGCATTACTCCACCCAAAAAATCATCATTAAATTCCAAGGGGTATTACCTTCAAAAAATATGTTGGTATATCTCATTCATATAATCCAATAGTTCTTATGTTGCTTCTTTATTTTTCTGAATTATATAATGAATACTTACCAGATTAGTCGATTGATTCCTCAATAATAGATCTCTTGTATCATGAATCGGGAATGGTTCTTTTAAATTAAAAATTTCAGGTACCAAATATATATCATCATATATGATAAAATTCATTTTGTGGGGCATGGGATTCGTTATTTTATATATATGGAATGCATCTTGTACTATTTAGTGGTTTGGTAAAATTTTCAAATTAAAAGGAACAACTCAAACCCATTCATGAATTTCAAAGGGTCTGATGTACCAAGGTCTTAGATTCCCTTTTACTACTGAACTTGATAACACTGTTTCATTGATGTAATTTTTTGAAAACATTATCTCCCACATGGAAGTAAAAATATTTCCATTGATTTTCGGCATAACGTTTTTCTACATTGAGATTGTTTAAAATGATATTGTGTATATTATAATATTTCCACCAAATAGTATACTTGTTCTGTGCCTATGACATTCCATTCACTAACATCATTTCAAAAAAATTGATCGTAACATATCCTTCTATATAATTTTTTGTAATGTGGATTTAGAATACTTGATTGGAAGAAATTACAATAGGAAAGCTATAACAATGATAATTATTGTTCCCACATACATTAAAGTGTAAGGGAGAATGAAATCAAAATTTCATCAATTATTTGAATAGAAATTTTAGAATTCCCTTAGTCTAAGGATAGTAGGAGATTCTCAAAATACGTGTATTATTTAGATCCTTATGAAAAATGTTCCGTAATATTTTTTAAAAGTGTGGATATCGATCTGAAAAAATTAATATAGGTTGTCCATAATGTCATACAACATCATCAATATAGTGATTTACATGATTCAAAATAGTTTGGACTTCTCTAATGGAAATTAAATTTGCATATTTGGCTATGTGATCAACAATAACCCATATTGCATCATCCTTTCTAGAAGTATTTGGTTGTCTCATGAAAAATTCCATAGAAATTTCACCAGATATGCACATAATAATAGAATGAGGTTGCATTGATAAAGTCGGATGCTACCTCACACCTTTCACTTGTTGGAAAAACAAACATCTAGACACATAATTAGAATTTTCCCACTTCATGGTATCCCACAAAAAATGACCCATCATGTTCATATAAATCATTATGACCTTAGGGTGTATAGTTAAATATCTGCTATGAGAATCATACAACAAATCCCTTTTTACCTCAGGTATAGATGGAAGTCATTACCTTTTCCATATATTATATCACCATATTCCCAAATAAATCTGATAATTTTTCATCATTCACACCATTAAATTTCATGTTGAAGTACCCATAATCAGAATGAGAACTCGTTATCCTATCCCTTCAAGAATATTTTTTTGTCATTTGAATAATTAATTATGTCTATGCATCCATAGAAATTAAAATATCCAACATTATAATATATAGTAACCTATTATCCTTCTTAATCCTCATTTGAATTATAAAAACATTATCCTCACTACTCAAAAAATCATATACCTTATTCGCATTCCTTGGGTTGTAGTATATTGAGAAATCATAATCTATTTGTAAAATGGGCCATCAAATTTTAATATTTTGAGTTATTTCTAGGAGAAGATGTATATTATGCATTTTTGATCTGTTCATATCTCACATCATTTGCCATGTAGATAATCTATCTTTTATTTCAAGGAATAGATTACATATCTATCTGATGATCTTGGGTTGGATAGTTCAATTCATGGGAAATCAATTCCCTTCAAAAATTAGATATAAATTTATCATTTTCAATTAGAACATAGGAAATTATATTATTTAATTTATAATAATATATGATAATCACATCACAACAAGATGGTATATTCAAAATCACATCATTCTCTAATATTATCATTAGTTTGTGAAGTAACGATTTTCAATTTTTTTCCAGACAAACATAACCCTGTTACATGTAATATTTGTTAAAAAAATTAATCAGGAAAAATTATGAACGAATTTCCAATAGTAACCTACCAAACTAATGAAACTACATAACTCAGTTAAGTTTATTGGTGTAGGCCACTATCACAACATAATTTTCATTGCATGATCGATTGATATTCCATACATTAGACACAATATTTCAATGAAAATAATCATCATTGATCCAAAAATCATAGTTACTAAATTTTCCATATAACTCTTCACTTTTCTGAGTCTTAATATGGGTCTTCAAGTGATTATCATAGTTATCATAGATTTTATAATGCACCAGAATATCAACAATTAATACCACACCAAAATCATCCAGATATTCCTTCAATACTCTGACAATTATGTCTCTAAAAATTGACGGTTCATTAGTCGATTCAATGGAATATTTTAAAATAGTAATGCCCATAACTCATATAAAAAATTGTATTTCAAATTCCTTCCATCTACACATCCAATTTTTGATACTTAGAGTAATGATCAATCTATGAATGTTATTGGGCTCTGTTAAGATGAAATAAAAACTCATCAAAAAATGATATAAGAAATATTTTTTTATTATAGTAACAATAATTTATCTATAATAAATTCCCATCCTCATTGATATATCGTGCCTCTTAACTTATAGAACAAGGGATCCTCATGGTGAAACACTGGGTAGAATAAGTGCATATTACCCCAATCCTCCAGTTGTTTCTTCTACTCTACCAATTCCATAGTGGCCATTTATAGGGAGTATTTGATATTTTCTATGCATCAAAAACTAAACCAATGAATTATTAAAATTCATACATTGGGGGATGTCCATGTAATTATCCATTAAATAGAACTTATATTCTCTAAAAATAGATATATCATATATTTTGAGATTATTGTATTCATTAACAGATTTTATATTCTCTTCTTCCCAAATAAAATCATTAATTATACTGACAGTGGGTGTATTTAGATTAGAATCAGGTGAGGAATAATCTTCTCAAAATATGTGGGATTATAAATCCTCCTCAATAATAATAATTTAATTATTTTTATGGGTTTTTTTTCATCATATTTTGATTTGAACTCCTTAACATCGATTATATAAAATAAAACCATAGGATTGATTACATGGTCATAAATTAAAGAACATATTTGTTTCATAATTCGGATTGGATGAAACATTCTGGATGCAATGGTACTTACCTAAAGACTTTTTTGACAAATCTATTTTTAAATCAAACAGGAAATGACTAATTTTTTTAGAAAAATGGGTAGACTCAAATGAATCTAATGGTCCAGAATCAAATAAGGTAATAATAAATTTGCAGATAATAGACCTTTCACATCATCATCTGGTACATCTACATCTAATGTAGTGATTGAACATGCTTAGTTATGTCACCTTGCCACCCTGTCATGGTGTCCCTTCATTTCTAGAGAATTAATTTCTATAGTTTCCCATATCCCAATAGTTCAAAAATTAGAAATTATTTTTTTCCTTCATCCCTATGCACTCATGAGATGGGTGAACCTAATCCTTGAACATATAAAAATCACATTTCTCCTTCAAAAATTTACTAAGGTTATTTTCCCATTGTTTTTAAAATATGGAAAATGATGAGTTTTATTATTCATAATGGAAGAATTATATTTTCACGACATTCAAATTACATATTCGTCACATAGTATCCATTGAATACATTGGTTCTAGAAAATTCCATCTCTATTTTGATGGAACATAGTTCTATTTCACTATATGATGAAAAATCATGAGAAAATAATGTCGTTCAGAGAATTAAATTAGGTCATTTATGGATGGGGTTGAACATCAACTCCATTTAGGGTATGTAATACGTCGAGGACCTTTATAATAGTGTATAAGTATATTCATATCTCCAATAAACATCATTTTTTCTATAATCCACGAAATATTATCCTCATCACAATTTGATGATCATGGGGGAAGTATTTATCAAGTAATTTTTCATTAAATGTTATCTATTACATGAGTTTTGTGTTTTATTCATCAATAATATTCTGGATTATGGACCTACATTGATCAGAATCACCTTGGATGTAATAGACCGCCAGTGTAACATTCTCGATTTCACTATATCCCATGTCTATAAATATATTATCCAGAAATTTAATCCATTTCTCTTTAGTAATTGGATTAGTAATCCCACATAATTTGGGAGATTCTAACACATAATGCTATCAAGCATTTGATATTTTATTTTTGTGGAATATGTTGATCTATTCAGGAATGGTAATTTTTTGTCTTGATTGTGTTGTGATTATAATTTCATTATTTTATCCATTCAAATACCTATACAATTAGTTTCATTAGTAGGTAAATATCTACATTACCCATGATTATTGATACCATTATTAATTCTATGATCTATTTCTGAACAATAACAGATTTTGTATTAACCCAAGAAATCATAAAATATAACTCCAGATATGGTAAAGAATATGACATAAAATTTTACATTGTAAATAAAAAAATATTAAACCCACACATTATTATGGACATCATTACTTTTATATCATATATAATGGTTTGAAAGGAAAATGTGAACTATCCTATGTGTATCCCCAAGGAGTGTTGAACGAGCTGTGTAGTAAGGAATTTTTTCATTGTATGTAGTTATGTTATAGATTTCCCAACACACATTTCCGAAGTTGTTAATCATAGGTACATTGGTTCTAGAACCATGTCAACATGTAGTATCCAGATGAGGTTGTTTTGATTAGAATACTCACATAATCACAACCATAAATTTTTTTAGCATGTTCTTCTATACATATCATGAAATTCAATATTAGGTTTATGTTCTATAATCTATTTATTATAAATATAGTTCTCAAGGTTTCCTCTAAACTCATATTGATACCAAGTATAACATCCCTACCCTAGAAGCCTTGAGCTAGTGCATTATTTTATCACATTGAATGATTACAAGGAATCAAATCCTAAAGTAATATTCAGTTTAGAATGTTTAGAAATATATATTATATAAGGGATATCCATAATAAATTTGAAAATACAAAATCCATAAATGAATTATAATAAAATGAAATAAACAACATCCTTCAACCCTATTCAAAGGATTCCCCTTCATAACATTGGAAAATTAAGAATTAAAAGGAAGATATCAAATACCCTGGAAGTTTATGTAAATAGAATGTAATAATAAATAAATGAGAAAATGTTATGGAAAAAATTTATAACACATTCTATGTAACACCCATAATTTCAAAAGTACAACATTGTATTCAATAACATATATGACCAATGACAGAAGTGTAAAATGGCAATATATTAACTCGTTAAATTTAATATATTTACTATATTAAATATAAAATTTCTTATATGTATTGTAATTAAAACAACATTATTTTTTCTTTCATTAAATTCAAGAGACACCTTCCATGATATCTTGTTTTAATCAGAAGACTGAGTTTCACCAAATGACAATATATTATTAAAATATTTTTATGATATAAACAAGATATTATGTTAGCTGTTTTGAATATTAATAATTAAATTATGAAAATTTATGTTTTACAATAATATAAAATTAATTCGTTGGTTTCCAATTCATAAGTAAATAAAATAAGAACCAATTAGATATAAATAAGATATTTGTTTTTTGCTTCTGAAGGAATTTTATATAAATAAAAATAATTATTTCAAACATTTAATGATTCTAATAAAACATATATGTTATATATTCCATCTAATATATTTCGTATTCATCCAGTAGGGTTGATTGGAAAAAGATAATAACAAACCCTATTTTACACATTAAACCTATATTTTTATGAAATTAATTTACAACAATTAAGTGGAGAACCCATTTTAAATTTTAATTTTTGAAATTTAATTTATTAGATAAGTAAAAATACACTTTATATTTTAAAATGAATCATTGTAATTAGGATAGGGTGAATTTTTTATATTTTCTAAAATAGTTCATTTTTTTTAAATTGTCACTAATAATAAATTTTATTTGAAACTTTTATTTGAATCTAATTAATTGATAGGGTTATATATATAATTTATTTGGATTTATAGTTTAGTTATATAATGTTATTAAAAATTATTACTATTTATTTAATTTTAATCAATTTTAGTTTTAAACCAATTATAAAATCGTAACCATCTTATAGGTTTTTTTACTCTTAAAACCCCCATTGTCATCCAACCTATGAAATGAATTTTAAATTAATTTCTACAACATAAAAAATTTTATTTTGATATATTTATTAAATATTTTCAATAATAATAATTTATAATGTATAATTATATCATATATTTTTTAACCAAAATTAATAGTGAATGTAATTAAAAATTATTATATTTAAAAAGTTAAAAGTATGGTTAACAGGGGACTTATCCTTTAACTAAGGGGACCTAATGAGAAATACACATTTTCAACAAAAATTTCCTGGATTTTTTTTCTGTAGGTCTTAATTATTAATTTAATGGATTTGGAAGAATTTTTGTTCGCAATAATGTGGGTCCACATATATTTCTTTCAAAAATACCAACTGAGTCCATTTCCACCCTTATAATAGGCCACCGCCTCTCCTTATTCTTGTTTACTATAAAAAACATAGGTTCGGCCATGATCTGACGTAATATCATCCCTAAATTCCTCTCATTGACAACGAAGACTCGCAATGGGTACAAATATGTCCAAGTAAGAGCTCTGGTATACGCCAAAATGTGTTACCTGATTTTTATGTTAATATTTACAACAGTCACTTTTCATTCATTTACTTATCCAACATCTAAAACATTCCTCCTCCATGTTGAGATAACAGAAATAGTATAATCAAAATAAAATTATTTATTTGCACTATGTTTTCTACATACACTAACACACACTTCCATTTAATGGGTAACAAACATACAGTTTCTATGTAAGATGAACAACCACCTAATGAAATGATTGTCGTTCATTCTTCCTTTACCCTCATTCAGTGGTGGAAATTTTTATGGACCCTATGTTTGTATATGTTATATTTTTTTATTAACTATTTATAATTCTGTAATTATTTAATGTCACATAACCTTATGAACACTTTTTGTGTGAATCTAATTTCATCATTAAAGGAATTGTGGACAACCACCCTATCAATGAAATGTGATTTATTCGCACGATCCATGGAATGTATAAAATATGATAATAAAAAAAATTAAATAATAATCATATATATGATATTCATGATATAATTAATTTATTGGAAATTATATTTATATATATATATTGTTTTATTTGATAAAATTTCTCAGAACCATAAAAAGTGACAACGTCATTTGTGGACTTGTGGACAACCACATCCTCTACATGAAGTGATTCCTGTAGAGAAAAGTATTGTTTTCAACAATAAATAATAATTTTATTTAAAGGGGTAGATTATTGAATATAATACTCTGTCTCTTTATGATAATTTTGATGCTCAAAAATACCCATAATTATTTTCTATTGATTTTATTGAGTATTTTGAAGGAATTTATTAATTAATTTTACTCATGAAATAAAAAGAATTTATTACTTATTTGGGAACTATTTTAGCGCGTTCTAGAAACATTTTTCATACCTTACTTATTCGGGATCTACTTTATCCTGTCCTCGAATCACTGTTCATACCCTACGTAGATAAATATAGTGTAAAGATGAAAAGCGTGTATACTTTTTGAGATAAGAGAGAATTATGGTTCTTCAATCAGACGTTATCAGAAATGTATGGAAGAAGAACCTTACATTAGGAAGGAACTTTACATTTGGGTTAGCAACAAAGTATTGAAGGAGAACTATACGTAAGTACTAAACGTTAAGTTTGATTATAAAAAGTATGGTTCATCAACCTTAAATTTGTAAACAACCATATGTTCTTTGAATGGATCTTTTTTATTTCAACTGAATGTTGAAGAAAAATTATGGATGATCAACCATACATTTGAAGAAAGAAACATGAACCCTATGATTATGTTCATCCTAACGTTGTCAAACCTACATTTGGAGTCCACATCATCAACCATACGTTTGGCCTCGGAAAGTTTGAAAGACTATATTTTTATGCAACAGTCAGGTGGATTTCAAGCCTGATTTAAATTCGATTTTAAAATATGACATTGAACGATTCAAAACCATTTTATCAATGGAATAAAGATCAAATTAAAAGGAGATTTTTTATGCTGAGTCTTTAGGGAAGTTACGACTACTATGTAAATTCAAACTTTTGAATATTGCGAATCAAAAGGTGACTTTTATAGATCTAAATGTGCAGGGTATATGCTCTTCATTATTATATATGTTTTCTCTGAAAAACCAGGAACATCATTGTGGTGATCATTATATTATTCAAAAAGGTGGAAAATAGAGACTGCTTGATGAACTCAGTTCAGCAGATTCAAAAGGTGCGTCAAAGCTCTGTTTATTTAAGAAGAAGAAACTCGATAGAAGATTCACTTATTCTACATAAAATATATACTATGGATCTACTACTACTGATGTTGTGAATTATATCTCTATATCTACTGCAATTGGATCGACTCAGAATTGCATTGACTTGAAAATCAATATTTCTAGAGACGACGATCCATCTGTTGTCAATTGCATTCTATTTCAATTGTGAAGATAAACCGGAAATGTTCTTTCTAAAATTCATTTTTCCTTGAGTAAACAGCTTCTCATACTAAGATGAGTAGGTTCATATTTGAACCAGAAGTATTTATTAGCATGAAAATATTAAAGCTGTCAAATGCTTGTTTTTCAGTTGTTGGATGGTTTGTGGAAAAGAGGACCAGATAGCGAAAATCACTAAGCTCGTGGAGTTGAGCGTTGGTGGAGTGGACTAGGTGAAATATGTTCCCTGAACCACTATACATCTATGTGTCTTTGATTTTAGTTATTCCACTGCATGATCAAATCTAATAATGATAGAGGACATAACTTTCTCAATCGAAGAGTTAACGAAAAATATAAAAGACCTAATTCACCCCCTATTGTGTATAATCTGTATAATCATGATCCAACAATTGGTATCAGAGGTGGCGCTATTGATAGAGCCTTAGCATGATAGAAGCATTTAATGATTATACAACAGAGCATCATGACTGATACAAGAGAAGAGATTTCAATGGGAAGAGCACCATATTTTAATGGAGACAACTATGGATGCTAGAAATCACGCAATATAATATATATGAAAAACCTCGGATATAAAATTTATTCAAAGATTCCGACTCCTTATGAAAATCCTGGAAAGCCTGAGACATGGAGTGCTGCTACATAGGCAGAGTATGATATGAATTCGAAGGCTATGAATGCACTGATCTGCGATCTAGGACCTGATGAGTTTAACAGAGTATCTCAGTTCCTGACAGAATATGAGATGTGGAAAATAATAGAAGTGGTGTATGAAGGAACATACAATTTGAGATATGTGATATTTGAAACATCCAAATTGAAATATGATACTTTCATAATGTTTGAAGGTGAAAGCATTACCCAAATTAATGGGAGATTGATATAAATTGTCAATAATATAACAGCTTTAGGAGAACCTATCAAGAAGGCTGATCAAGAATTAAAATTACTGAGGGTATTTCCTACTCGATGGAATGGTATCTCTGTTGCAATCATTCAAACAACGCCTATACAAAATCTAACCATGAGAGAGTTGATTGGTACACTGATGATGTACGAAGCTGAAATTCCAGATGAGGCAAATGAGAATAAAGTCTAAATCAAGAAGGATTATACTACCTTGAACGTAACTTCACAACAAAAGAATAATAAGAATATAGAAGTCAATGAAAAATCATAGAGCTCTAACTCATCAAAATCAGATGAAGAACTGGCTCAGCTAGCCAGAAAATTTAGAAAATTCTACAGCAAGAGAAGAGGCTTCCAAAAATCCTTTAAGAAAGATGATAATGAAGTAAGATGCTATGAATGCAATAATATGGGGCATATCAGACCAAATTTCCCACAATTGAATGATGCAAAGAAGAAGAAAAAATTCAAAAGAAATGACTATGAGCAGAAAGGCAAGAATGCTCTGAAAGCCACTTGGAGTGTATCTGAAGACTCCAGTAGCTCTTCTGAATCAATCTCAGAGAAATAAGAAGTCAATATAAAAGAAAACATGTGTTTCATGGCTGAAACCGATGAGGTACACTCATATTACTCCTCTAACTCAAATAATGATCCAAATTCTAAATCAAGCAACAAAAATAAAAAACTTGCAGCCTACTGCATTATGCTTGAAGAACGATATGACTCGCTATTTAAGAAACATAAGTCACTAAAGAACATACATAATGCTATTTCAGATGAAAGAGATACAATGATGAAACAACATAAGTAAATAACTGATAAATATAATTCTATTAACACTAACTATATTAATTTTGAATGATGAATAAAAACACTATTGGATGAAGTAGAATCTTACAAACAGGCTGCATTGGTTTTTAAAAAAGCTTATGATTCATTAAATAAAATTCTTGAAAAAACTCTCATTAAAAAGGAGAGATTTGGAAATGGTAGTAAAAGAGAAAAACCTAAGCTATATAAAAATTATTTTGTTCCTAGCTCTAAAAGGGTTAATTGTAACTTTTTTTGGACAAAGGGACATATAGATAAAAACTTTTTCTTAAGACAACCTCAAATTTGTGGTATTAAGAAATCCTATTTTTCAAGAGACTTTCATGATTCTGGTGATTTTAAAAGAACAAAGAAAATCTGGATACCCAGAACATTGCTAGCTAACACCCCTGGACCCAACAGAATATGGGTACCAAAGCAATTTGATTGAATGTATTTGCAGGTAGTAGGCCACCGGAGTAGAAAGGATATATGGTACATGGACAGAAGATTCTAAAGAAATATGAGTGTAAACTCATTGAATGTTTCTTCACTCACTCAAAAGGAAGGATTACTTTTCACATTTGGTGACAATTCCAAAGGAAAAAATCATTGGCATTGGAACAGTTGGAGATCCAAAAACATTCTCAATCAAAAAAGTAATTTATGTATAAGGATTACAACACAACCTGATAGGTATCTATAAACATTGTGGTTATGGATATACTGTTTATTTTACTAAAAATTGTTGTACTATTTCTAAAGATAAACTGTTTAAATTTAAGGCACCAAGAACTGATATCTTCTATACTTTGGATTTAAATTCCTTGTGTAAACAACATGTAAACTTCTTGACTGCTAAATTAAGTGAATGTTGGATCTGGAATATGAAACACGGACATTTCAATGTATATTCTTTACATGAATTATCTACGAAACATCTAGTTTCTGATTTTCCCAGTCACAAATTGGAAAGTGATAGATTATGTGATGCATGCCAACTTGGCAAGCGACACAAATTATCATTCAAATTTATGAATAAAGTTTATACAACTAAACCTCTAGAACTAATACATATGGATTTGTTTGGACCTTCTAGAGTAGAAAGCTTAGCTAGTAAATTATATGTTTATGTATTAGATGATGATTATTCTAGATTTACTTGAATTTTCTTTTAGAAATTTAAAAGTGAAGCTTTTACTTTATTTGTAAGTTTTTGCAAATCTGTTCAAAATGAAAAATGTTTTAATATAATATCATTGAGAAGTGATCATGGTGGAGAATTTGAGAATCAGGAATTTAATTCCTTTTTATCAAACATGGTTATTGAACATACCTTCTCTGCACAAATTACACCTCAATAGAATGGGATTGTAGAATGAAGAAATAGAACAATTCATGAAATGACTAGAACTATGTTAAATTATTATAACCTACCATTATATTTTTGGGAAGAAGCTGTAAATATAGCTTTATATATAATTAATAGAGTTTTAATTAGACCTATTTTGAAAAATACTCCCTATGAACTATGGAAGAATAGAAATCCTAAAGTAAATTACATTAATGTTTTTGGATGCAAGGTCTATTTCTTGAACACCAAAGATAATCATGGCATGTTAGATCCAAAATATGATGAAGGTATTTTCATAGGAAATTCTACTACCTACAAATATTATATAATCTATAATATAATGTCACGGATTTTTGAAGAATCAGTTCATGTGAAATTTGATGAATCTGATCCCTTTGAGAAAAGGACAGATCAAATGGATGAACCTGACTCTAATGATAACTTGAGACTTGAGAACTTAATGAATGATTTTGAAAATGTTATATAAAAAATTCAGTCCAGTTCATAGTAACATGATACTGAATAACCTTTAAATTTATTTCCAGTACAGTCTAGAACCCTAAATAATCACCCTTTAGAAACTGTGATAGGTGACTAAGGTACTGATATTCAAACTAGAAGAAACTTAGGAAAACTAGTCGAATTATCTAGCTTCCTATCGAAACAAGAACCCAAGACTATAGAAGAATCTTTAGATGATGAAATCTAGGTAATATCAATGCAAGATGAATTAAACTAGTTTCATATAAATGATGTTTTGGAATTTGTGGGAAGACCTAAGAATTATCCAGTAATAGGAACCAAATGGGTCTTTAGAAATAAACAGGATGACCAAGGCACAATAATTAGAAATAAATCATGATTAGTACCTAAAGGATATAATCAAGAATAAAGAATAGATTATGATGAGACTTTTGAACCTATATCTTGGTTAGAATCCATTAGAATCCTTTTAGCCTATGCATCTTATATGAATTTTAAATTATTTCAGATTGATGTAAAATCTGCCTTTTTAAATGGTTATTTAATGGATGAAGTTTTTGTTGAGCAACCTACTTGTAACATCAAAAGTAAGTAATGAATAATATATATTTTTATCTATGTCTATTAATGAATTAGATAGTGTTTTAGAGGCTTAAAATGAAAATAAATCCAATCTTAAGCGTGTAATATACTAATATTCTTAAAAGATTGTTTTACTGCCTTTTGATGGAAAACCCTTTTTAAATCAATATTTTGACAATTTTTGTAACATCCCAAGTAAGTAATTAATAATATATATTTTTATCTATGTCTATTAATGATTAAGATAGTGTTATAGAGGCTTAAAATGAAAGTAAATACAATCTTATGCATTGAATACACTAATATTCTTAAAAGATTGTTTTACTGCCTTTTGATGGCAAACCATTTTTGAATATATCTTTTGACAATTTTATAAAATATGTTTGTCAAAATAAACTTATTCTTTATGTTTGGGACACCAAAATTTACCTTGTGTGAATTTTTGGTATTTTTCTGACAATGTTCATTTTTTAATGAATAGTGAAAAATAATGCATTTTACATCAAAACTGCTTTTTAATATAATTTATTTATATGATTAGATTATCTTTTTAATTTGTCTTAATGTGTAATATGAATATATTTTTACCATTTTATCCAATGGTGGTCATTGGAATCAATTTCACTTTGAAATTAGACTTAAACTGGTGTCAATCTTTTGATACTTATTGTTTTGTAAAAACATGCTATTTGCTCTGGCAGCGGGAATTAATTATTAAATTAATTAATGTGACTTATATGATTGGAATTTTGTAAAATAGATATCATTTTTGAATTCGGAATATCAAATATAGCTTAGGGTGAATTTTTGGTAATTTTCTGAAAAACTTCAATTTTTGATGAATAGTGAAACCACTAAGTGGTAATCAAGCAAACTGATTTTTCAGTTAAATGAAAGTTTACCACTAATGTGTATTGAATTTTGAAAATCCGACATACATGGTTTTCATTAAGAAGTAAAATGTGGTTCAATGAGATAAAAATAATTTTTTGGTGAATAGTAACTTATTAAGTTCTTAATCGCGATTAGTTGTAATTAGGGTAGTTTAAGGTATAAATAATGATTTAATAATAGGAAATGACCTAGACACATGTCCCAACCTTATTGGTTGTGTCATGGCCGACCAAGACAAGCCATGGGTCAACTTGGGGCCCTCATGGAGACACTTTGGTTTGGAAATGACATAAATTACTTTTTATTAAATGTTAAAGTAAAAATGACTCAAACAAGAAATGTTTTACAAAAACAATTTTTACATGGGGTTATAAAGATCCGATTTTTGATTATAAATAGTAATTGGAAAGCTAAAAAAATTTCCTACATCATAGTAATTTTTTTATAATTTTTAGACATTAAATAAATTAAATTATTTATGACATAATAATGATGCAGCGATGAAATCATTATTTGACGATTTAAATAAAATGGAAAGATAATATAAAATCTATGAACTACAATGTCCAAAACCAATTGGATGAGTGGATTTAGAACCCTTATCACCTTAGCCACGAATTATATCAATGTGGGACCTTTTTAAACCGAAACACATTTTCAAATAAATTAATATTTATTTACTTTCCAAAAGTGCCCCTCCTCTCCTCTTATAAAAGGCCCCCAACTCTACCTCATTTCACACACTCCACAAGCCTTTGGCTCGGCCAAACCCTGCCCATTTGGTCTCTCCACATCCCTCTCCTCATCCAAGAGGATTATCTTTGGGCAGAATCCTTCCAAAAGAAGGCTTTAGGCTCAAATCAAAAGGAGTTACACTTTTAAAGGTAATTCATTCTCTCATGTTCATTTCTTTTATTTTGCTTCTCCAACCCCCTAAACTCTTTTTATTTACATATTTTGTAACAACACCAGTATCTTCATTATACAAGGATGTTGTTATAATATTTATTTGAGCTACACTATCACACAACTACATCAAATGGTTAAAGAACATACGGTTTCCGTGGATGGCGAAATTCTGCCTCCCGAAACGATGATTGTTCAACACTCATTTAACACCTTCAAAGGTGGCCATTATGATGTCACTATTTTTATATATGATATATAATATGTTTATGTTTTCCTTAATCTTCTGTTTTTTTCATTTTTGGCATACCTTTATGGTTTCCATTATGGGTAAACACGATATCTTCATTTTAGGAAGTGCGGACTACCGCCCCCTGAAAGTGATTTGATTCGTTAATACCATATGTGGGATGTGTAAAGGATAAAGTTAATGATATTATATATGTTATTATACTGTAATTATAATATACTCTTATATCATTATGATTCCATTCCAGAAAATATGAAATAGAAATGGAAGTAGCGTTCATGCGTATGTATGGCTTACCGTCTCCATGAACGGTGCATTTCATTTCTTACCTCTAAATGTGATGTAATATTATAAATGCATGTATGTACTGGATATATATGACATATATGATATCTACATCATGAATACCATTCTGGATATATTGACCCTTTGACCAACTTAACAACATGTAAGTGTAAGAAGTCTATTTTTGACTTAAGAACCAAATACCGACAAAATGAACTTTATTAACTTAACTAATTACATGATGTTCATAACATGGTATAAAAGGAATAATGAACTTGAAAAAGGTTCATAAGCAAGTAGAGATTAACTCAAGTTTATTATTCATGAGATTAAAGAAAGGTCCGGTCAAGTCGGATACGAGGTATGGGACTTCGTCTCAATCTCCTTTAGTTGAGGCATATTTTATTTTATACACAACCTTCTTTTATACGGTGTATAAACCCCTTTGACTTTTAAATTTATTCAAAAGGAATCTTTTTTATAAGAAGCGTTTACTAAACGACAAAAGGGAATGTTTTTGTCGTACTTATGCGGCGACAACGACTTCTCCACCGTCGTGACCATTATTTGAGTTTCGGCTCCCTCTACAAGCCATACCTTCTTTTTAAAAGAAAAATAAATACCATGTTTTACTTTTCTTTTATTTTGGTATTGAAAATGGTTTTCACAATGTTTTTTTTGTGTTGTATTGATGTCTTGTGATTGAAATGTTGAAATGTTATGTTTCCTTTATGCATGTTTTATGTGATACGATTATGTTATGGTTCTTGGGCATTATTATGAAGATGGGTGGTTCCGTGATAAACTAAGGGCGGGTGAGCCCGATATAGCTCTCCAATGCATTGGGTAACGCGAAGGAGTGAAACGTTAAGGTTTCTCTGAAGTGATTTTAGGGAATATACTGTGATGGGTATTCCAAATGTAACCAAGAGGGTTAATCCCTACGTAAGAATGTTATGAATGCCTCAAGATACCTTTATGTCTTATGATTTCTATGATTTATTCATGATTTTATTAGGTATGTTAAAGTGCCTATGTTTTATGGGTAAAGTATGATTTCATTCTTATGTATATATGAACTCATGTTTCCTTTCCATGTTTTTTTTATAACCCATACTGAGTTTTTATGCTCATCCCATGTTTTTGAAATGTTTTTCACAGGTCAAGGGAAAGGTACATGATAAGATGATAGAGTCAAGGATGTGTCAATAAATAAACCATGTTTTATTCTAAATGTGTTTTCATTGATGGGAATGAAGAATACTATCTTTATGTAACCACTTTGTTTATATGTGGAATGTAATGAATGTTTTATGATCTAATTCTCTAAAACTCTAAACCCGAAAAGATCCTCAATGTGAAATCTTGTAATAACTCAAGATTAAGTAAGGTTTAAGGCTGGGGCCTTATAGTTGGTATCAAAGGTCGGTTTAGATAACATTAGGAGTTAGAATTCTATTAAATGATTATCCAAAAATATATTTTTTTGAAATGATATAGCATTTAATGATTACCATGTTTCTTCATCTAAGACATGTTTGTTCAGAATGGTTTTCCGCAGAGGAAATAGGGAAGTAGTGCTAGGAAGGCATACAGAAGGAAATAACCTTCCGAATCAGCATCCAGAAATGGTCGGAATTGGAACTGAACAGTTTGTTGCAGTAATGGCGCAGTTGACTCAAGCGATAAATGGCGGTGGTATCCATGCACGAGATCAGCCAGATCAACCGCAGAGGAACATGTCAGTGGTGGAACATTTCATGAGGCAACATCCCCCATCATTCAGAGGATCATCTGACCCTGTGCTACCTGAAGGGTGGATTAAAGCACTGGAGAAGATTTTTGATGTCATGGGGTGTTTAGAACATCAGAAGGTTAGTCTTGCTGTTTACCATTTTGAAGGTGAAGCTGATCAGTGGTGGTCGATGGTGAAAAATATAAGGGATAGTGATGAGATTGAGGATCTTCACTCGGACGAATTCAAAGGTATGTTTCTTGAGAAATATTTTCCTAAGGTGGTTCGTCTTAGGATGGAAAAATAGTTCTTGGAATTGAGGCAAGAGGAAGACTCAGTGGCTGCCTATGAAGAAAGGTTCACTCGATTGGCAAGGTATGCTCCAAATTTTATCCAGGACCTTGATAGTAAAATCAATCGTTTTTACTCAGGATTAAAGCCAAAGTATCGAAGGGCATTAGCTTCTCGTGAGTTTAAAAGTTTTGAAAAGATTGTTCGATGTGCTGAGAAGGTGGAAATGGAGTTTGCCGATGACCATGTTTTCTATAACAACCAGCAAAAGAAGAGACCGAGGTGGCACGAGAAAGGTAAGAATTCTTCAAAAAAGTCTGATGGTAAGAGAACTAAGTTTCCAGTTTGTGATAAGTGTGGCAAAAGGCATGCTGGGGAATGTCTTCTGAATTCTAGGAAGTGCTACCGATGTGGTAAGATGGGACATAAGGCTCGTGATTGCACTGAAAAGGATCAAGGTGAAGGTAAGAACAAATTTGATTTACAGTTAGTGAAATGTTATAAGTGCAATGAGATGGGTCACTATGCAATCGAGTGTCCGACAAGGAGCTTGAGTGATGGGAAGCAGTTAGACTAAAAGCAGAAAGGGGTGGTGAAATCCTTTGCAACTACTTCAGCAGATGTTGGGCCATTAAATGAAGTTGTATCAGGTACTTTGTTTGTTTTTTCAGATTATGCCAGTGTGTTGTTTGATTCGGGGTCTACACATTCTTTCATCTCTGAAACCTTTTCTAGTAAAATGGGAATACCATCTCAAGAAATGACTCCTGAACATTTGGTAAAAACACCTGGGGGAAGTGTCGAGGCAAAAAGAATTTATAAGAATCTTCCTATCCTTATCTGTGGAAAGAACCTACTTGCAAACCTTATTGTTCTACCTCTAGTAGAGTTTGATGTTATCCTGGGTATGGATTGGCTCTCTATTTACCATGCTAAGATTGACTGTAGAGCTAAAGAAGTTTCTTTTCAGAAAGACTTTTAGTTTGTTTACAAGAATGAACCCTTACTTTTGATAACATATCAAGAGGCCGAGAAACTTGTAAAAGATGGAAATGAATGTTACCTTGCACACGTCGTTGAAAATAAAGGAACTGTTCAGATTAATGATGTGCAAGTGGTAAATGAGTATCCTGATGTTTTTCCTGATGAGTTGCCTGGATTAATACCAGGTCGGGAAGTTGAGTTTACTGTTGACTTAGTTCCTGATGCTAAGCCAATTTCAAAACCCCCTTATCGAATGGCACAAATTGAACTTTTAGAGTTGAAGGAGCAATTGCAAGATTTATTAGAGAAAGGTTTCATTAGAACTAGCACATCACCATGGGGTGCTCCTGTTTTATTTGTTAAAAAGAAAGATGGTTCTATGAGACTTTGCATTGATTATAGAGCCTTGAATAATATCACTGTTAAGAACAAATATCCTTTGCCTCATATCGATGATTTGTTTGATCAGCTCCAGGGAGCTCAGTTTTTTTCAAAGATTGACTTGAGATCGGGGTACCATCAGCTGAAGGTAAAGGAGGCAGATATTCCGAAGACCGCATTTCGTACGAGATATGGCCATTATGAATTTGTAGTAATGCCTTTTGGGCTAACCAATGCACCTGCTGTATTCATGGACATAATGAATAGAATTTTCCATGAGTTCTTGGATAAATTTGTGGTGGTTTTCATTGATTATATTTTGGTGTTTTCTAAAAGTAAAGAGGAGCATGAAAAACATTTAAGGGTTATCTTTCAAACCTTAAAAGAAAAGAAACTGTATGGGAAATTCAGCAAGTGTGAGTTTTGGTTGCAACAAATTTCTTTCCTTGGTCACATTGTTTCGAAAGATGGAATAACTGTTGATCCTGCAAAAACAAAAGTTGTGGAAGAATGGCCAAGACCCACAAATGTAACCAAGATTCGTAGCTTCCTTGGTTTGGCGGGCTATTACCGAAGGTTTGATAGAAATTTTTCACGGTTATCTAGTCCAATGACTATGCTAACTCGGAAGGGTGTTAAGTTTATCTGGACAAAAGAATGTGATGATTGTTTTCAGGAATTGAAAAGAAGATTGGTGAATGCTCCAGTTTTGGCACTACCTTCCTGGAATGGTGAGTTTGTTATATACAGTGATGCTTCATTGAAAAGACTTGGTTGCGTCATAATGCAGAATGATCAGGTAATTGTTTATGCTTCACAACAGTTGAAAACTAATGAGGTATATTACCCTACACATGATTTCGAATTAGCTGCTGTTGTTTTTGCTTTAAAAATTTGGAGGCATCATTTGTATGGAGTAAAGTGTGAAATATATACCGATCACAAAAGTTTAAAGTATATATTCACTCAGAAAGAGTTAAACATGAGACAAAGGAGATGGCTTGAATTAATCAAGGATTATGATTGTACAATTCATTTCCATCCAGGAAAAGCAAATAAAGTGGCGGATGCTTTGAGTCGAAAATGTAATGCTTCATTAACAATGTTGCGTTTGGAACGTGATCCTTTGGTTAAGGATTTGATGAACTTTGGCATAGAAGTTTTTGGTGCAGGAAGTCCTTCTGTTTTGTTTCAGGTATCAGTGAGATCATCTCTATCAGATAGAATCAAGAAAGCACAGAAGCAAGACAGTGAGTTGCAGAAAAAGGTAGAGCTGGTTCAGAAAGGTAAGTTGCCTGAATTCAACATTGATAGTGATTGTGTTTTGAGATTTGGGAAGAGATTGTGTGTGCCTTGTGATTCACAGTTGAAGAGAGAGCTGTTATGTGAAGCTCATAGTTCTCCGTTTTCAGTTCATCCGGGCAGTACTAAGATGTATAGAGATCTGCGGGAGTATTATTGGTGGGATGGAATGAAAAGAGATATTGCTGATTTTACTGTGAAGTGTTTGACTTGTCAGCAGGTTAAAGCAGAGCGGCAGTTACCGAAAGGGATGCATCAGCCTTTACCAGTGCCAGAGTGGAAATGGGAGAATATATCCATGGACTTTGTTGTTGGATTACCAAAGATATCTCGAGGTAATAATGCAATCTAGGTTATTATTGATCGCTTGACCAAATCTGCTCATTTCCTTGCTATACGAGATACTTTCTCTCTAGATCAACTTTCCTGTTTGTATCTTAAAAAGATAGTCAGGTTACATGGAGTTCCTCTCTCCATTGTATCGGATCGTGATCCCAGGTTTACTTCTAACTTTTGGAAAGGCCTTCAGAAGTCGTTGGGTACTGAATTAAATTTTAGTACAGCTTTTCATCCTCAATCAGATGGGAAGTCAGAACGAACAATTCAGACATTGGAGGATATGCTACGAGCTTGTTCTATGGATTATCAGGGAAGTTGGGACCAACATCTTTCTTTGGTTGAGTTTACATATAATAACAGTTTTCATTCCAGTATACAGATGGCACCATTTCAGGCATTATATGTGAAGCGGTGTCGAACTCCAGCTTTCTGGGATGAAGTTGGTGAAAAGAAGGTTGATGGGACCAGAATTGGTAAAAGAGATGGCAGAAAAAGTTCAACTGATTCAGAAGCACATGAGAAAAGCTCAGAGCAGACAGAAGAGTTATGCGGATAACCGGAGGAAGGATCTATCTTTCGAGGTAGGTGATCATGTTTTTCTCAAGGTTTCTGCTTGGAAAAGTGTGATGAGATTTGGTAAGAAAGGAAAGTTGAGTCCAAGGTTCATTGGACCATACGAAATTCTGGAAAGAGTTGGATCAGTTGCATACCGAGTGGCTTTACCTCCGAGTTTATCTCAGGTACACAATGTTTTTCACGTTTCGATGTTGAGAAATTATATGCCAGATCCATCTCATGTTTTGAGTCCAGAGGTAGTTCAGCTGGAAAAGAACCTATCTTATAAGGAACAACCAGTCCAGATTCTTGACCACATTGAGCAAGTGTTATAGAATAAGGTGATTAAGCAGGTAAAGGTTTTGTGGAAAACCAACATGATTGAAGAGGCAACATGGGAATCTGAAAATGCAATGAGGGATAAGTACCCCCATTTATTCGATAAGTAAATAAATTACGGGGACACAATTTTCTAAAGGGGGGAAGGATGTAACATCCCAAGTAAGTAATGAATAATAGATATTTTTATCTATGTCTATTAATGATTAAGATAGTGTTATAGAGGCTTAAAATGAAAGTAAATACAATCTTATGCATGGAATACACTAATATTCTTAAAAGATTGTTTTACTGCCTTTTGATGGCAAACCATTTTTGAATCTATCTTTTGACAATTTTATAAAATATGTTTGTCAAAATAAACTTATTCTTTATGTTTGGGACACCAAAATTTACCTTGTGTGAATTTTTGGTATTTTTCTGACAATGTTCATTTTTTTAATGAATAGTGAAAAATATTGCATTTTACATCAAAACTGCTTTTTAATCTAATTTATATATATGATTAGATTATCTTTTGAATTGGTCTTAATGTGTAATATGAATATATTTTTACAATTTTATCCAATGGTGGTCATTGGAATCAATTTCACTTTGAAATTAGACTTAAACTGGTGTCAATCTTTTGATACTTATTATTTTGTAAAAACACGCTATTTGCTCTGGCAGCTGGAATTAATTATTAAATTAATTAATGTGACTTATATGATTGTAATTTTGAAAAATAGACATCATTTTTGAATTCGGAATATCAAATATAGCTTAGGGTGAATTTTTGGTAATTTTCTGAAAAACTTCACTTTTTGATGAATAGTGAAACCACTAAGTAGTAATCAAGCAAACTAATTTTTCAGTTAAATGAATGTTTACCACTAATGTGTATTGAATTTTGAAAATCCGACATACATGGTTGTCATTAAGAAGTAAAATGTGGTTCAATGAGATTAAAATAATTTTTTGGTGAATAGTAACTTATTAAGTTCTTAATCGCGATTAGTGGTAATTAGGGTAGTTTAAGGTATAAATAATGCTTTAATAATAGGAAATGACCTAGACACATGTCCCAACCTTATTGGTTGTGTCATGGCCGACCAAGAAAAGCCATGGGTCAACTTGGGGACCCCATGGAGACACTTTGGTTTGGAAATGACATAAATTACTTTTTATTAAATGTTAAAGTAAAAATGACTCAAACAAGAGATGTTTTACCAAATCAATTTTTACATGGGGTTATAAAGATCATATTTTTGATTATAAATAGTCATTGGAAAGCTAAAAAGATTTCCTACATCATAGTAGTTTTCATATAATTTTTATACATTAAATAAATTAAATTATTTATGACATAATAATGATGCAGCGATGACATCATTATTTGACGATTTAAATAAAATGGAAAGATAATATAAAATCTATGAACTACACATGTCCAAAACCAATTGGATGAGTGGATTTAGAACCCTTATCACCTTATCCACGAATTATATCAATGTGGGACCTTTTGAAACCGAAACACATTTTCAAATAAAGTAATATTTCTTTACTTTCCAAAAGTGCCCCTCCTCTCCTCTTATAAAAGGCCCCCACCTCTACCTCATTTCACACACTCCACAAGCCTTTGGCTCGTCCAACCCCTGCCCATTTGCTCTCTCCACATCCCTCTCCTCATCCTAGAGGATTCCCTTTGGGCAGAATCCTTTCAAAGGAAGCCTTCAGGCTCAAATCAAAAGGAGTTACACTTTTAAAGGTAATTTATTCTCTCATGTTCATTTGTTTTATTTTGCTTCTCCAACCCCCTAAACACTTTTTATTTACATATTTTGTAACAACACCAGTATCTTCATTATACAAGTATGTTTTTATAATATTTATTTGAGCTACACTATCACACAACTACATCAAATGGTTAAAGAACATACGGTTTCCGTGGATGGTGAAATTCTGCCTCCCGAAACGATGATTGTTCAACACTCATTTAACACCTTCAAAGGTGGCCATTATGATGTCACTATTTTTATATATGATATATAATATTTTTATGTTTTCCTTAAGCTTCTGTTTTTTTTTCATTTTTGGCATACCTTCATGGTTTCCATTATGGGTAAACACGATATCTTCATTTTAGGAAGTGCGGACTACCGCCCCCTGAAAGTGATTTGATTCGTTAATACCATATGTGGGATGTGTAAAGGATAAATTTAATGATATTATATATGTTATTATACTGGAATTATAATATACTCTTATATCATTATGATTCCATTCCAGAAAATATGAAATAGAAATGGAAGTAGCGTTCATGCGTACGTACGGCTTACCGTCTCCATGGACGGTGCATTTCATTTGTTACCTCTAAATGTGATGTAATATTATAAATTCATGTATGTACTGGATATATATGACATATATGATATCTACATCATGAATACCATTCTGGATATAATGAACCTTTGACCAAATTAACAACATGTAAGTGTAAGAAGTCTATTTTTGACTTAAGAACCAAATACCGACAAAATGAACTTTATTAACTTAACTAATTACATGATGTTCATAACATGGTATAAAAGGAATATTGAACTTGAAAAAGGTTCATAGGCAAGTAGAGATTAACTCAAGTTTATTATTCAGGAGATTAAAGAAAGGTCGGGTCATGTCGGATACGAGGTATGGGACTTCGTCTCAATCTCCTTTCGTTGGGGCATATTATATTTTATACACAACCTTCTTTTATACGGTGTATAAACCCCTTTGACTTTTACGTTTATTCAAAAGGAATCGTTTTTATACGAAGTGTTTACTAAACGACAAAGGTAATGTTTTTGTCGTACGTATGCGGCGACAACGACTTCTCCGTCGTCATGACCGTTATTTGAGTTTCGGCTTCCTCTACAAGCCATACCTTATTTTTAAAAGAAAAATAAATACCATGTTTTACTTTTCTTTTATTTTGGTGTTGAAAATGGTTTTCAAATTTTTTTTTGTGTTGTATTGATATCTTGTGATTGAAATGTGGAAATGTTATGTTTCCTTTATGCATGTTTTATGTGATACGATTATGTTATGGTTCTTGGGCATTATTATGAAGATGGGTGGTTCCGTGATAAACTAAGGGCGGGTGAGCCCGATATAGCTCTCCAATGCATTGGTTAACGCGAAGGAGTGAAACGTTAAGGTTTCTCCGAAGAGATTTTAGGGAATATACTGTGATGGGTATTCCAAACGTAACCAAGAGGGTTACTCCCTACGTAAGAATGTTATGAATGCCTCAAGATACCTTTATGTCTTATGATTTCTATGATTTATTCATGATTTTATGAGGTATGTAAAGTGCCTATATTTTATGGGTAAAGTATGATTTCATTCTTATTTATATATGAACTCATGTTTCCTTTCCATGTTTTTTTATAACCCATACTGAGTTTTTATGCTCATCCCAAGTTTTTGAAATGTTTTTCACAGGTCAAGGGAAAGGTACATGATAAGATGATAGAGTCAAGGATGTGTCATGAAATAAACCATGTTTTATTCTAAATGTGTTTCCATTGATGGGAATGAAGAATACAATTTTATGTAACCACTTTGTTTATATGTGGAATGTAATGCAAGTTTTATGATCTAATTCTCTAAAACTCTAAACCCGAAAAGATCCTCAATGTGTAATCTTGTAATAACTCAAGATTAAGTAAGGTTTAAGGCTGGGGCCTTATAATTTTATAATATATATTTGTCAAAATAAACATATTCATTATTATTGGGACATTGAATTTTACATTGGATAAATTTTTGGTATTTTTCTGGCAATGATCATTTTTAATGAATAGTGAAAAATACTGCATTTTACATCAAAACTGCTTTGTCATTTAATTTAATTATATGGTTAGATTATATTTTTAGTTGGTATTAAAGTGTAATTTGAATATAATTTTACCATTTAATCTAATGGTGGTCATTAGGATTAATTTCACTTTGGAATTGGTCATAAACTAATGCCAAACTTTTCATAGATATTGTTTCAAAAAAACCCGCCATTTGTCATGACAGTGGGTATTGATTATTAAATTAATTAATGTGACTTACATGTTTTGAATTTTTTTAAATAGACTTCATTTTTGAATTCGTAATATCAAATATAGCTTAGGGTGAATTTTTGGTAATTTTCTGAAAAACTTAAATTTTTGATTAATAGTGAAACCACTAAGTGATAGTTAAAGAAATTGATTTTTCGTTTAAAAGAAATTTTACCACCACTGTGATTTGATTTTCAAAATTCCGACATACATGGTTTTCATTAAGAAGTAAAATGTGTTTCAATAAGATTAAAATAATTTTTTGGTGAATAGTAACTTTTATGTTTTTAATCGTGATTAGGGGTAATTAGTGTAGTTTAAGGTAAAAATAATGTTTTAATAGTATGAGATGAGCTTGACACATGTCCTACCCTCATTGGATGTGTCATGGAAGACCAAGAAAAGCCATGGGTCAACTTGGGAACCCCATGAAGCCACTTTGGTTTGGAAATGACATAAATAAATTTTTATTTAATGTTAATGTAAAAATGACACAAACATGAGTTATATTATTAAAACAATTTTTATATGGGGTTATACAGGTCAGAGTTTCGACTATAAATATTAATTAGAAAGATAAAAATATTTCCAACTTCATTGTATTTTGTTTTTAATTTTTAGACATTAAATAAATTAAATTAATTATGACATCATGATGATGCAGCGATGACCTCATTATTTAACGATTTAAATAAAATGGAAAGTTAATGTGAAATCTAAAATCTAAACATGGACAAAACCAATTGGATGAGTGGATTTAGAACCCTTATCACCTTATCATTGAATTATATCAATGTGGGACCTTTTGAATCCGAAACTCATTTTAAAATAAAGTAACTTATCTTTACTTTCCAAGAGTGCCCCTCCTCTCCTCTTATAAAAGGCCCCCACCTCTACCTCCTTACCCACACTCCCAAAGCCATTGGACCGGCCAACCCCTGCCCATTTTGTCTCTCCACTTCCCTATATTACTCCTTGAAACCTCAATTTGGGCAGAAGTCTTCCCAAGGAAGCCTTTGAGCTCAAACCAAAGGGAGTTACCCGATTTTAAGGTAATGTCTCCTTTTGAGTCCTTTTGTGTTATTTTGCTTCTCCAACCCCCTAAACTCTTTTTATTATTTTCTATTGTAACAACTACAGTATCATAAATATAATAGGACGTTGTTATAATATAGATTCGAGCTACACTTACACACACCAAATCTAATGGTTAACGAACATACTGTTTCTGTGGATGGTGAATTTATGCCTCCCGAAACGATGATTGTTCAACATTCTTTTAACACCTTCAAAGGTGGCCATTAAGATTTCAATATATTTATATATGATATATAATATGTTTATGTTTTCCTTAAGATTCTGTATTTTTTATTTTGGGCATACCTTTATGGTTTCCATTATGGGTAAACGCGATTTCTTCATTTAAGGAGGTGCGGACTACCGCCCCCTTAATGTGATTTGATTCATTAAATACCATACGTGGGATGCATAAAAGATGGAACTATGATATTATATATAATATTATATTAGAATTATAATATACCTTTATATCATTATGATTCCATTCTATAAAATACGAAATAGAAATGAATGTAGCGTTCATGCGTACGTACGGCTTACCGTCTCCATAAACGGTGCATTTCATTTCTTACCTCTAAATGATTATGTAATATTATAAATTCATCTATATACTGGATATATATGATATATACATAATGATTATAATTATGGATATAATGGATACATGAACAACATGTAATTATAAAGGGATTATTTTTTACTAAAGTACCAATGATCGTTAAAACAACCGTTATTAACTTAAATAATTACATGGTGTTCATGACATGGAAATAAGTGATATAAAAGTAATAATGAACTTGAAAATGGTTCTTAATGAAGTATAAATTAACTCAAGTTTATTATTCAGGACATTAAAGAATTATCGTGTCAAGTCGGACCCGAGGTATGAGACTTCGTCTCAATCTCCTTTCATTGAGGCATATTTTGTTTTATACACAACCTTATTTAATACGGTGTATAAACCCCTTTGACTTTTACGTTTATCCAAAATGAATCTTTTTTATATGAACCATTTTACTAAACGACAAAATGGATTGTTTTTGTTGTATGTATGTGGCGTCAACGACTTCTCCACCGCCGTGACCATTATTTGAGTTTCGGCTTCCTCTACAGGCCATACCTTTTTTTTAAAAGAAAAATAAATAGCAAGTTTTAATTTTATTTTATTTTGGTATTGAAAATGATTTTCATAATGTTTTTATATCAATGTGTTGTATTGATATCTTGGGATTGAAAGGTTGAAATGTTATGTTTCCTTTATGCATGTTTTATTTCATATGATTATGTTGAGGTTCTTGGGCATTATTATGAAGATGGGTGGTTCTGTGATAGACTAAGGGCGGTGAGCCTGATATAGCTCTCCAATGCATTGGGTAACGCGAAGGAGTGATACTTTAAGGTTTCTCCGAAAAGATTTAGTGAATATACTGTGATGGGTATTCCAAACGTAACCAAGAGGGTTACTCCCTACGTAAGGATGTTATGAATGACTCAAGTTACCTTTATGTCTTATGATTTCTATGATTTATTCCTGATTTTATGAGGTATGTTAAAATGCTTATGTTTTATGGGTAATTTAGGATCTCATTCTTATCGATATATGTATCCATGTTTCCATTCCATATTTTTATATCCCTTAATGAGCTATTTATGCTCATCCCAAGTTTTTTTTGAAATGTTTTTCACAGGTCAAGGGAAAGGTAAATGATATGATGATAGTGTCAAGGAAGTGTCAGGAAATAATCCATGTTTTATTTTAAATATGTTTCAATTAATGGGAATGAAGAATACTATCTTTATGTAACCACCTCATTTAATAGTGGAATGTAATGAAAGTTTTATGATCTAATTCTCTAAAACTCTAAACTTGAAAAGATCCTCAATGTGTAATCTTGTAATTACTCATGATTAAGTACGGTTTAAGGTTGGGGCCTTATAGTTGGTATCAGAGGTCGGTTTAGATAACTTTAGGAGTTAGAATTCTATTAAATGATTATCCAAAAATATTTTTTTTGAAATGATAATACATTTGAGGATTACCATGTTGCTTCATCTAAGACATGTTTGTTCAGAATGGTTTTCCGCAGAGGAAACAGGGAAGCAGTGGTAGGAAGGCATATAGAAGGAAATAACCTTCCGAATCAGCATCCTAAGATGGTCGGAATTGGAACTGAATAGTTTGTTGCAGTAATGGCGCAGTTGACTCGAGCGATAAATGGCGGTGGTATCCATACACGAGATCAGCCAGATCAACCGCAGAGGAACATGTCAGTGGTGGAACATTTCATGAGGCAACATCCCCCATCATTCAGAGGATCATCTGACCATGTGCTAGCTGAAGGGTGGATTAAAGCACTAGAGAAGATTTTTGATGTCATGGGGTGTTCAGACAATCAAAAGGTTAGTTTTGCTATTTACCGTTTAGAGGGTGAGGTAGATCAGTGGTGGTCTATGGTTAAAAATATAAGGGATGCCGATGAGATTGATGCTCTTGACTGGGATGAATTCAAAGGTATGTTTCTTGAGAAGTATTTTCCTAAGGTTGTTCGACTTAGGATGGAAAAGAATTCTTGGAATTGAGGCAAGAGGAAGACTTAGTGGCTACCTATGAAGAAAGGTTCACTCGATTTGCAAGGTATGCTCCAAATTTTATGAGAGTCCTTTATAGTAAAATCAATCGTTTTTACTCAGGATTAAAGCCAAAATATCGAAGGGCATTAGATTCTCGTGTGTTTAAAAGTTATTAAAAGCTTGTTCGATGTGCTGAGAAGGTGGAAATGGAGTTTTCCGATGATCAAGTGTCCTATAACAACCAACAGAAGAAGAGACTGAGGTGGCAGGAGAAAGGTAAGAATTCTTTAAAAAAGTCAGATGGTAAGAAAACTAAGTTTCCAGTTTGTGATAAATGTGGCAAAAGGCATGCTGGGGAATGTCTTCTGAATTCTGGAAAGTGCTACTGATGTGGTAAGATGGGACATAAGGCTCATGATTTCACTGAAAAGGATCAAGGTGAAGGTAAGACCAAATTTGATTTATATTTAGTGAAATGTTATAAGTGCAATGAGATGGGTCACTATGTAAACGAGTGTCCAACAAAGAGCTTGGGTGATGTGAAGAAGTTATACTACAAGCAGAAAGGGGTGGTGAAATCCTTTGCAACTACTTCAGCAGATGTCGGGCCATCAAATGAAGTTGTATCAGCTCCAGGGAGCTCAGTATTTTTCAAAGATTGACTTGAGATCGGGGTACCGTCAGCTAAAGGTAAAGGAAGAAGATGTTCCGGAGACCTCATTCCGTACAAGATATGGCCACTATGAATTTGTAGTAATGCCTTTTGGGCTAACCAATGCACCTGCTGTATTCATGGACTTAATGAATAGAATTTTACATGATTTCTTGGATAAGTTTGTGGTGGTTTTTATTGATGATATTTTGGTGTTTTCTAAAAGTAAAGAAGAGCATGAAAGACATTTAAGGATTATCTAGAAAAACATAAAAGAAAAGAAATTGTATGGGAAATTTAGCAAGTGTGAGTTTTGGTGTTAACAAATTTCTTTCCTTGGTCACATTGTTTCTAAATATGGGATAACTGTTGATCCTGCAAAAACAAAACTTGTGGAAGACTGGCCAAGACCCACAAATGTAACTGAGATTCATAGCTTCCTTGGTTTGGCAGGATATTACCAAAGGATTGTTAGAAATTTTTCACGGTTATCTAGTCCAATGACTAAGCTAACTCGGAAGGGTTTTAAGTTTATCTGGACAAAAGAATGTGATGATTGTTTTTTGGAATTGAAAAGCAGATTGGTGAATGCTCCAGTTTTGGCACTACCTTCCAGGAATGGTGATTTTGTTATATACAATGATGTTTAATTGAAAGGACATGGTTGCATCCTAATGCAGAATGACCAGGTAATTGCTTATGCTTCACGACAGTTGAAAACTAATGAGGTAAATTACCCTACACATGATTTGGAATTAGCTGCTGTTGTTTTTGCTTTAAAAATTTGGAGGCATCATTTGTATGGAGTAAAGTGTGAAATATATACCGATCACAGAATTTTAATGTATATATTCCCTCAGAAAGAATTGAACATGAGACAAAAGAGATGGCTATAATTAATCAAGGATTATGATTGAACAATTCATTACCATCCGGGAAAAGCAAATAAAGTGGTTGATGCTTTGAGTCGAAAAAATAATGCTTCATTAGCAATATTGTGTTTGGAACGTGATCCTTTGGTTAAGGATTTGATGAACATTGGCATAGAAGTTGTGGGTGCAGGAAGTTATTTTGTTTTGTTTCATGTATCAGTGAGATCATCTCTATCAGATAGAATCAAGCAAGCACAGAAGCAAGATAGTGAGTTGCAGAAAAAGGTAGAGCGGGTTCAGAAAGGTAAGTTGCCTGAATTCAACATTGATAATGATTGCGTTTTGAGATTTTGGAAGAGATTGTGTGTGACTTGTGTTTCACAGTTGAAGAAAGAGTTGTTATGTGAAGCTCATAGTTCTCTGTTTTCAGTTCATCCTGGCAGTACTAAGATGTATAGAGATCTATGGGAGTATTACTGGTGGGAAGGAATGAAAAGAGATATTGCTGATATTACTGTGAAGTGTTTGACTTGTCAGTAGGTTAAAGCAGAGCGGCAGTTACCGAAAGGGATGCTTCAGCCTTTACCAGTTCCAGGGTGGAAATGGGATAATATATCCATGGACTTTGTTGTGGGATTACCGAAGACATCTCGAGGTAATAATGCAATCTGGGTTATTATTGATCGCTTGACTAAATCTGCTCATTTCCTTGTTGTACGAGATACTTTTTCCCCAGATCAACTTTCCCATTTGTATCTTAAAGAGATAGTTAGGTTACATGGAGATCATATCTCCATTGTATCTGATCGTGATCCTAGGTTCACTTCTAACTTTTGGAAAGGCCTTCAGAAGTCGTTGGGTACTGAATTAAATTTTAGTACAACTTTTCATCCTCAATAAGATGGGCAGTTAGAACGAACAATTCAGACATTGGAGGATATTCTACGTTCTTGCTCTATGGATTATCAGGGAAGATGGGACCAACATCATTCTTTGGTTGAATTTTCATATAATAACAGTTTTCATTCCAGTATACAGATGGCACCATTCCAGGAATTATATGGGAAGCGGTTTCGAACTCCAGCTTTCTGGGATGAAGTGGGTGAAAGGAAGTTGATGGGACCAGAATTGGTAGAAGAGATGGAAGAAAAAGTTCAGCTGATTCAGAAGCACATGAGAACAACTCAGAGGAGGCAGAAGAGTTATACGGATAATCGGAGGAAAGATCTATCTTTCGAGTTAGGTGATCATGTTTTTCTCAAGGTTTCTCCTTCGAAAAGTGTGACGAGATTTGGTAAGAAAGGAAAGACGAGTCCAAGGTTTATTGGACCATATGAAATTCTAGAGAGAGTTGGATCAGTTGCATACCGGGTGGCTTTACCTCCGAGTTTATCTCAGGTACACAATGTTTTTCACGTTTCGATTTTGAGAATGTATATGCCAGATCCATCTCATGTTTTGAGTCCAGAGGTTGTTCAGCTGGAAGAGAACCTATCTTATGAGGAACAACCGGTCCAGATTCTTGACAACATGGAGCAAGTGTTACAGAATCAGGTGATTAAGCAGGTAAAGTTTTGTGGAAAAAACACATGATGGGAGAGGCAACATGGGAATCTGAAAATGCAATGAGGGATAAGTTCCCCCATTTATTTGTTATGTAAATAAATTGCGGGGACGCAATTATCTAAAGGGTGTAAGGATGTAACATCCCAAGTATGTAATGAATAATATATATTTTTATCTATGTCTATTAATGAATTTTATAGTGTTTTAGAGGCTTAAAATGAAAATAAATCCAATCATAAGCATGGAATACACTAATATTCTTAAAAGATTATTTTACTGCCTTTTGATGGAAAACACTTTTTAAATCAATATTTTGACAATTTAATAATATATATTTGTCAAAATAAACATATTCATTATGATTGGGACATTGAATTTTACATTGGATAAATTTTTGGTATTTTTCTGGCAATGTTCATTTTCTAATGAATAGTGAAAAATACTGCATTTTACATCAAAACTACTTTTTCAATTAATTTAATTATAAGGTTAGATTATATTTTTAATTGGTATTAAAGTTTAATTTGAATATAATTTTACCATTTAATCAAATGGTGGTCATTAGGATTAATTTCACTTTGGAATTGGTCATAAACTAATGCCAAACATTTCATAGATATTGTTTCAAAAAAACCCGCTATTTGGCATGACAGCGGGAATTGATTATTAAATTAATTAATGTGACTTATATGTTTTGAATTTTGTAAAATAGACTTCATTTTTGAATTCGGAATATCAAATTTAGAATAGGGTGAATTTTTTGTAATTTTCTGAAAAACTTCAATTTTTTGATGAATAGTGAAACCACTAAGTGGTAGTTAAAGAAACTGATTTTTCGTTTAAATGAAATTTTACCACCTCTGTGATTTGATTTACAAAAATCCTTCATACATGGTTGTCCTTATGAATTAAAATTTTGTTCAATAAGATTAAAATAATTTTTTGGTGAATAGTAACTTTTATGTTTTAAATCGCGATTAGTGGTAATTAGTGTAGTTTAAGGTAAAAATAATGTTTTAATAGTATGAGATGAGATTGAAACATGTCCTACCCTAATGGGATGTGTCATGGACGACCAAGAAAAGACATGGATCAACTTGGGGACCCCACAGATCCACTTTGGTTGGGAAATGACATAAATAACTTTTTATTTAATGTTAAAGTAAAAATGACACAAACAGGGGTTATGTTACTAAATCAATATTTATATGGGGTTAAACAAGTCAGATTTTTGACTATAAATATTCATTAGAAAGATAAAACGATTTACTACATCATAGTATTTTTTTATAATTTTTAGATATTAAATAAATTAAATTATATATGACATAATGATGATGAAACGATGACCTCATTATTTAACGATTTAAATAAAATGGAAAGTTAATGTAAAATATAAAACCTAAACATGGACAAAACCAATTGGATGAGAGGAGTACTAACCCTAATCACCTTATCATCGAATTATATCAATTTGGGACCTTTTGAATCCGAAACTCATTTTAAAATACAGTATCATATCATTACTTTCCAAAAGTGCCCCTCCTCTCCTCTTATAAAAGGGCCCCACCTCTACCTCCTTACCCACACTCCCAAAGCCTTTGGCTCGGCCAACCCCTGCCAATTTTGTCTCTCCACTTCCATCTCTTACTCCTTGAAGCCTCACTTTGGGATGAAGTCTTCCCAAGTAAGCCTTTGAGCTCAAACCAAAGGGAGTTACCCGATTTTAAGGTAATGCCTTCTTTTGAGTCCTTTTGTTTTATTTTGCTTCTCCAACCCCCTAAACTCTTTTTATTCTTTTCTTTTGTAACAACTCCACTATTCTAAATAAACTAGGACGTTGTTATAATATGTATTCGAGCTACACTTATACACACCTATATCTAATTGTTAACGAACATACTATTTCCGTGGATCGTGAATTTATGCCTCCTGAAACGATGATTGTTCAACATTCTTTTAACACCTTGAAAGGTGGCCATTAAGTTGTCACTATATTTATATATGATATATAATATGTTTATGTTTTCCTTAAGCCTCTGTATTTTTTATTTTGGGCATTCCTTTATGGTTTCCATTATGGGTAAACGCGATATCATCATTTAAGGAAGTGCGGACTACCGCCCCCTCAAAGTGATTTGATTCGTTAAATACCATATGTGGGACGCATAAAGGTTGGAACTATGATATTATATATGATATTTTACTAGAATTATAATATACCTGTATATAAGTATGATTCCATTCTATAAAATACGAAATAGAAATGAAAGTAGCGTTCATGCGTACGTACGGCTTACCGTCTCCATGAACAGTGAATTTCATTTCTTACCTCTAAATGATTATGTAATATTATAAATGCATGTATATACTGGATATATATGATATATACATAACGATTATAATTATGGATATAATGGATACATGAACAACATGTAATTATAAAGGGTTTATTTTTGACTCAATTACAAATGATCGTTAAAACGACCGTTATTAACTAAAATAATTACATAGTGTTCATGAAATGGAAATAAGTGATATAAAAGGAATAATGAACTTGAAAAAGGTTCTTAAAGAAGTTGAAATTTACTCAAGTTTATTATTCAGGACTTTAAAGAACGATCGACTCAAGTCGGACCCGAGGTATGGGACTTCGTCTCAATCTCCTTTCATTGAGGCATATTTTGTTTTATACACAACCTTCTTTTATACATTGTAAAAACCCCTTTGAATTTTACGTTTATCCAAAAGGAATCTTTTTTATAAGATGCGTTTTACTAAAAGACAAAAGGGAATGTTTTTGTCGTACGTATGCAGCGACAACGACTTCTCCGCCGTCGTGACCATTATTTGAGTTTCAGATTCCTCTACAAGCCATACCTTCTTTTTAAAAGAAAAATAAATACCATGTTTTAATTTTCTTTTATTTTGGTATTGAAAATGGTTTTCATAATGTTTTTATATCAATGTGTTGTATTGATATATTTCGATTGAAAGGTGGAAATGTTATGTTTACTTTATGCATGTTTTATGTCATACAATTATGTTGAGGTTCTTGGGCATTATTATGAAGACGGGTGGTTCCGTGATAGACTAAGGGAGGGTGAGCCCGATATAGCTCTCCAATGCATTGGGTAACGCGAAGGAGTGAAACGTTAAGGTTTCTCCGAAGAGATTTAGGGAATATACTGTGATGGGTATTCCAAATGTAACCAAGAGGGTTACTCCCTACGTAAGGATGTTATGAATGACTCAAGTTACCTTTATGTCTTATGATTTCTATGATTTATTCATGATTTGATGAGGTATATTAAAATGCTTATGTTTTATGGGTAAAGTATGATCTCATTCTTATGTATATATGTACCCATGTTTCCTTTCGATATTTTTATATCCCTTACTGAGATTTTTATGCTCATCCCAAGTTATTTTTGAAATGTTTTTCACAGGTTAAGGGAAAGGTACATGATATGCTGATAGTGTCAAGGAAGTGTCAAGAAATAATCCATGTTTTATTTTAAATATGTTTCCATTAATGGGGATGAAGAATACTTTATTTATGTAACCACTTTGTTTATATGTGGAATGTAATGAATGTTTTATGATCTAATTCTCTAAAACTCTAAACCTAAAAAGAACCTCAATGTGTAATCTTGTAATAACTCAAGATTAATTAAGGTTTATGGCTGGGGCCTTATACTCCGGGTTTTGAAAACTCTCAAAAACCTGATTCTCTTTTTTATCTTAATAAAGCTATTTATGTTCTTAAACAAGCTCCTAGACCATATTATGAATGATTATGTTCTATTATTTTGAAAAATGACTTTATTGTTGGATTGGTAGATCCAAAACACTTTAAGGAAACTGTGAAAAATAATGTTATATTGTATCAAATTTATGTTTATGATGTAATGTTTGGATCAACTAATAAAACAATTTGTCATGAATTTTCATAATTAACGCATGAAGAATTTGAAATGAGTATTATGGGAGAATTAAATATCATTTTGGGTCTCCAATATTTCAAAAAGATTATGGAAATGTTTTAAATCATAGAAAATACAATGCTGATTTTCTTAAGAAATTTGGACTTGAAAATAGCAAGCCTTTTACAACTCCAATGTGTAATAATATAAAACCTGATTCGGATGAAATTGGGAAATCGGTTGACAACAAGTTATATAGATGTATGATTGGTATTTTGTTATATCATACTGCTAGCTGGCTAGTTATAATGTATTCAGTATGCCTTTGTGCTTGATTTCAATAAAATCCTAAAGAAAATCATTTAACTACTGTCAAAATAATTTTAAGATATTTAAAAGGAACTATTTTTCAAACTCTACTTTATCCTAAAACATCTGATTTTAATTTTATTTCATATTCGGATGCTGACTTTGGATGTTGTAGATTTTATAGAAAAATCACATTAAAAAAATGTCACTTTTTAGTAAAGTCTTTAGAGTCATGATCTAGTAAGAAACAACATTCAGTTTCCCTGTCAACAGCCGAGACAGAATATGATTATGCTGGCAGTTGTTGTAAACAAGGGTTGTGGATGAAAAACACTCTTATAGACATTGGATTGAATTTTAATAATACACCTATTTTATGTGATAATACAATTGCAATTAATATTTCCAAAAATCATACTATTCATTCTAGATCTAAGCACATTGGTATTAGGAATCACTTTTTAAGATATCATGTTATTATAAAGGATATATTTTTAGAATTTATAAATAGAGAACTTCAATTAGCATATATTTTTACTAAAACACTTCCCACTAGAAGGTTTGATTTTATTAATGGGGATCTATGTTTATTTAATTTTAAATATTTTTTTTAAATGCTATTTATTTAATTTTATTTATTTTTCCAATTTTTTTCCCAAACAATGTTTCAGATCTTTTTTATGATTAAATTTGCCGTATGAAAATTTTATTTGTTTTCAAAATAAATGTAATGATTAGTGATTACATGGGAATGAAGCCTGTCAGAGCCCTTTCGAATTCGAAATCGTTTCTTTTCCCCTACAAAACCCTTTCGATCGCGAAAACTGTATACTGTTGGAAACCCCTGACCTTCAAATCATCAAACCCTAAAATATTTATTCCTCTAGAAATCTACTCAGAAATGGAAAAGGCCAAGTGAGCAGATGAACCCGAGAGGAGTGACGGGAAGAAGAAAAATGCAGTTGGACGGAATATTTTTCAAGGTAAAGTTATAGACCTGGAATGGATGTTCGAGACGAATTTGATGTTGAAACATGATTTATCTTTTGAAAACCATGAGCAGACTTTCAATAGTGAAAGGTCTATGTTTTTGTATGAGGTAGAAATGCGTCATTTATTCAGATCAGTTCAGTTTAGTGTAGGTGAGGATGAAGACACTATTATTGCAAAGATTGAGGACAGATATTTCTCAATCTCTTCTATTGAAATAGGAAAAATCCTAAATTTCCCGCATAAAGGAGTATACCATTTTGATTTGAGAAACATAGGAGATGCTTTGCATAAATACAAGGACATTATGTCCTTTTTTTGGAACATCAACTATTAAGAAAATGATGGTGAATGATTTAGAACCGGATCAGAAGATCCTAGTTAAATATTTTCAGACTAGAATAACTCCCAGAATGGCAGAAATGGAGATGATTGTGTACCCTGATATGTTCATAATGTATTTTCTTGTTACGTGATATCAAATTAAACATCCCAAGATACATGTTAAGGTACCTCAATTTCTATTGTCAAAGAGATGCCCGGATTAACTTTTACCCCTTCGGTCGATTTATTTATAAACTATTGTTCAAAAAGGATGCGGTGACACTGGTGGATGCCAGATTTCGTTGTCATCACAACAATGTATTCAATGTTGGAACTCTAAGAAAATTTTTCTATTTCTGGAGCACCTTTAAAAGAAAAATTTTTCTAGTACGAGCTGAGGATGACATAGAGAGTGCTCGGGCTCAAGTTGCTGAGTCCAAGGAGGGACATGATGAAACAAGAGTCAGCAATGTAGCAAGAAGGATCCAATTTGAAGTGGAAGATGTTGATGAAGAAAGAAGTTATGAGGGACTTCAATCTCGAAGAAGTAGACCTGTTAATGAGGAAATTAAATCCCTTGCATTAGAAACAATAGAAGATTTATTTTCTTATACTTTTGTAAGAGAAGATGCTATTGATAAGTCCATGGAAGATGTTATTGAAAGGATAACACCAGTAGAGGGATCAAAAGTTCAAGAAGAAGCACAATCGGAGAATAAGGAATAGATTGTAACTGATGTTGAAGATACACTTCAATAGGAACAAGATAAAGAGGAAGAGCCTGGTGATGAAGTGGAAAGACCTCAAGAAACTCCTTAAAATATTGTCTTTGAAATTCTAGTGGAAGTCAAAGATGCTGATGTTTGTGATGAACATCTCCATGATGCTCCAATAGAGGTACTTCAAGAGGATTTTTCTATGGAGGAGTCCGAGGAATCTAAGGAAAAATATGTTGACCAACCCACTCTGGACAAAGAGAAAGAAAAATCTGACGTGGACTCATTACATTTAGTACTGCTACATCATCTAGTGCCTGAGAAGGCGAATCAAGTACAGGATTCCTCTAAATCAAGGAAGAAAGAAGTTGAAGAACTATACAAAAAGGTGTCTCAGTTGGAATATGAGATTTTCACTCTGAGAAATTCCTTAGACATAGAACATTTGAGATTTCAAAAGGTGATGGAGAGTATAGTCTCAAGGCAAGAAGTTGAAATGTTTAAAGAGGATATGTTGAATGCAGTTTTCAAGTTGAAATCTGAAATGGTTATGAAGTTAGATTTATTAGATCTAAAATTTTTTCTAGAGAACCAATTTGCATTAGTTGAAAATAGTGTTGTTAGTAGATAAGGTAGTTCACCTTATTTAATCAGAAGATTTCATGCTATCAAAGCCGTGATGAGAATCATGAATGACAGGTTGCAAGATCTTCAATGTAACAGTGCTCCATTATTAGTGTTGATGGACGATCATAAATTTTTAGTGGATCAACTGACATCTAGTGAGCCACCAATCAGAACACTATTAAATCAGATGCCAGAGAAGCTGTCAGTGTTTATAGAAAAGTGGAAAGGTTGCAGGCATTTTTCAAGGTCAATTTAATAGAGGATATTCATATGACTAGGGAGAACAGAGAGCTCATTATCAAACTTGTATATGGGATGATGAAGAGACTTAGGGAACAGTTTACATAAATCAAGTCTGAAATCCAGAGGAGATAGAACCTATTGACTACCATTCCCAAACCTTGATTTCAGTGTATGTCATTGTCATGTACATACATCTTTTTTTGAATGAAAATTTCCTCCATTTTTTATTTATTTCATTATATATTTGTTTATTACTATTTTACGTTAATATATAATAGTATATTAGATTACCTTAGTATTAAACTGTTAATTATAGAATTTACTAATGTTCAGTACAACATAAATCTGTGTTCTATTCCATATTTTACTAATCTTTTTAATATCATAAAAAGGGAGATAACATTGGATAAACACTACATTTTTTATGTAACTTTTTGGGAAAAATTTGGTTTCAAATTTATCTTATTGGGGGAGATATTAAAAATGGAAAAATATAAGGAAAAATTAATAATGTATTTATCTTTTCAAAATTTCAAAACTATATGTAATTAATTTTCTATGCTGATATCATTAATTATTTTATGGGTTTTGTGATCATAAAAAAGGGGGAGAATGTTGAGAAAAGTATTGTTTTCAATAATACATAATAATGTTATTTAAAGGGGGAGATTATTGAAAATGATACTATGTCTCTTTATGATAATTTTGATGCTCACAAATACCCTTAATTATTTCTCCAGTTATTTTATTTAGTATTTTGTAGGAATTTATTAATTTGTTTTACTCATGAAATAATGAGAATTTATTACTTATTCGGGAACTGTTTTAGCGCATTCTGGAAACATTGTTCATACCTTACTTATTCGGGATCTTCTTTAGCGTGTCCTGGAATCACTGTTCATACCCTACGTGGATAAATGTAGTGTAATGGTGAAAAGCATGTATAATTTTTGAGATAAGATAAAATTATTGTTTATCAATCATACATTATCAACAATGTATGGAAGAAGAACCATACATTATGAAGAAACCTTTCATTTGGGTTATCAACATAGTATGGAAGGAGAACGGTACATATTTACTAAACGTTACATTTGTTTCTCCAATGTATGGTTCATCAAACTTACGTTTGTAAACAACCATACGTTCTTTGAATGGATATTTTATCATTCATCTGAAAGATGAAGAAAAAGTATGAATGATCAACCCTACGTTTATGATCAAACATACATTTGAAGAAAGTTACATGAACCCTACGTTTATGTTCAACCTTACGTTGTCAACCCAACGTTTGGAGGCCACATCATCAACCTTACGTTTAGCATCAGAAAGTTTGAAAGACGATATTTTTATGCAACGGTCAGCATGATGATTGTTAGGCAGATTTCAAGCCGGATTTAATGTCGATTTTAAAATATGACATTGACCAATTCAATGTCATTTTATTAATGGATTAATGATATAATTAAAAGTATCTTTTTATGCCGAGTCATCTGGGAAGTTACGACTACTCTGTAAATTCAAATTTTTTAATATCAAGAATCAAATGGCGACATTAATGGATCTAAATGTGCAGGGGATATGCTCGGAATTATTATATATGTTTTCTCTGAAACACCAGGCATATGAGTGTAGTGATCAATCAATTATTCAAAAAGGAGGAAAACAGAAACTGCTTAAAGAACTCAGTTCAGCTCATTCAAAAGGAGCGTCAAAGCTCTGTTTATTTTAGAAGAAGAAACTCGATAGAAGATTCAATTTTTCTACATCAAATAACTACTGTGGATCTAATACTGCTGATGTTGTGAATTATATCTTTATATCTACTCCAACCAGATCGATTCAGAACTGATTCGACTTGAAAATAAAATTTTTTAGAGACTTCGATCCATCTGCTATCAATTGCATTCTGTTGAAATTGTGAAGATCAAATGGAAAAGTTCTTTTTAAAATTATTTTTTTCTTGAGTAACCAGATTCTTGTACTAAGCTGAGTAGGTTCATGTTTGAAACAGAAGGCTTTGTTAGCCTGAAAAATGTAATGGTGTCAACTGCATGTTTTTCAGTTGTTGGAACGTCTGTGGAATAGAGGACCAAATACTGAAAATCACTAAGCTCGTGGAGTTGAGCGTTGGTGGAGTGGACTAGAGGGAATTCTGTTCCCCAAACCACTATATATCTATGTGTACCTGCTTTTACTTATTCCACTGCCTGATCAAATCTGACAAAGCATGGAGGTCATAACTCGTTCAGTCGAAGAGATAAAGAAAAATATGAAAGACGCAATTCACCCCCCGCTTGTGTATAATCTGTATATTCAAGATCCAACAATCCATTTTACATACCAATAATTATTTTATATAATAATCTTTCTAATTTATTATATAATTATTATTATGAAATAATATTTTGGTACTTATCATCATTCAATATTGATCATAAAAAATGTGAATGTTACACCTGTGTAGAAATGAACTTCCCTCTCCATGATTGTAATGTTGGTTCTTTTTTCATAACAATATTTAATTATTTTTATTATCTGGGTAATTAATGTAAAAATATGTTAACTATGTAATAATTAATGTTCATGATATGTTATATAATAACCCCTTTGACCATATATGTCCTACCAATGTTATTATTGACACATAAATCTAATATGGTCCAAACAACCAACGTTATTTAAATTGTTTACATAGTTATACAAAATATAGTAAAAAGTTAAATAAATGTATTGAAAATGAAAATGTTTAATAAACATGTATAATATTATCATAATTTTGTTATAAATAATGGTAAAGTACATTCATGTGATTGCAAACAAGGGGTAAGTGATTTTCATAACAATTTCTATACTTCTGTGAGATAGTTGTCATGTTGACCCCTTGGTTTTTATTTGTTATGTATATGATGCCCATTCTTATATTATATGATGAATTTCATTAAATTTATAGTATTTAAATCATCCAATTAATTTTATTCCTTCATGATGATATTTATTTAAAATGATTCAAAGTGGTATGCGACACTTTGGAATGTTTAAAGATAATTTTCCTCAATAATAACTTTAATGATATTTCAATGGTATTTCCATTCAATGAAATTATATGACTATTTTTCAAAAAATACATTTTTTTAATCTAATCAAGTTATTAATAACTATTTTCATGTATTAGTACAATCATTTCCACTATTTGGTACACAAAATTTTTAAAAAATGCTTTTAAATAAAAACAACATTATTTCTATTTTTAGTTAGAGAACCTATGTTTATATAAATACCATTTTTAGTTAAAATGTTTTTAAATTTTATTTTAAAATGATTTTTTAATTAAAATTTTACCCTTTTTAAATTTTACAAATGTTTTCAAAGTAATAATATTATGGCTTCATAAACAATTCATTTTTCTTACCATTAACGATGAATAATTTATTTTCATTTATCCTCATTTGACATGTACCAATTTACACACCATCATTTCATTTAATCTTACATTTCAGGTTTAAAGGATAATTTTTTTAAAAAAAATTACATTTGTGATATTCTATTAAAATTGTTTCAAAACAATTGGATATTATCATCATGGATTTTTAAATATAATTTAATAATTTCTCTGTTCATCGATGACGATAAACCTTCAGTTACTCAACATAAGTTGTGTTTTACTAATACCATCCTTAATCTTATTATGGATGGATTGTGATGTATTTTTTCAACGATAGTATTCAGATTCTCTTCCTTGATTTCTTTCAGTTACCTTGTAATATTCAATTTATAGTTATATTTAACATTAAATTTCCCTTAATTATATATATCAATTTTTAGGGATATGTTACATGACTAATCCATATATCATTTTTCATATAGGTTTTACATGTAAATTAATTTTATTATATGGGGAAATATTGATAAATCTCAATAATTCATTCAATATGAATATTTGATAAGGCAGATTGTTAATTCGATATGAGGAATGTTTTCAACATTCAACAGACATGTTGCAGACCACATTAGGCAAGGCCTATAGGTTGGAGAGCTATTAATGAAATCCTCTTGATACATTGGTATTCTCATTGGATGAAATAGTTTATCAAATTAGAATAAGTAAGCTGTTTATTAATGATAGTAGTTTCATATACCGAGTAAAATTTTCTTCCAATAACTATCATTTTTTTAATTTAGTTTCAGTTTATATTTATCCAAGATATTTTGATTTGAAATATCTATAGATATGAAACATTTTTAGTTATTTATATTTCATGTGTTTCAGTTTCATAACATTCCATTTTTTATATAGCATTATATATTCTTTTTGATGGCATGCATTTCAATTTATTACCATTCCATATTATTTATTCACATCCTTGGTAGTTTTTTGATTATATGGTATATGTGTTATTGTCTTTATGATGCCATGATTATTAATATCATTCATTAATTATTTCTTCTTCTATAAATTACCCTTACTGGGAATTGGGGACCACAAAATATATTTCTCTCAACATGAATCCATGAAGCATACCAGGAATTATATGATGGGATTTACTAAATGTAATTGTGTTATATTAGAAGTTATTTATTTTTTTACAAGAAAAAATTATGTTTTAATTAGTTAATTCATTTTTAGTAAAAAATAATTTATCTATATGGTTTACAATGAATATTTTTCACTTGGGACTTTATGATTTTATTCCTTGTAATCATGTGATATGTAATAGATATAAAACACTAGATCCTAGAGATTTGGTGTCTAGGAACTATAGTTGGTACTATATGAAATATATTAGTACAATTTAGAACAAGATTTAGGAAAACATAGGATAAAGAACACGACCCTTGTTGGATCAATATATAGATGGATATGTATATTAGATGGAACAAAACAAGATGGGGGTGAATTTTATGTTTAAAAACATTTTATTTAAACACATAATAAATTAATTTAAATGATCTTAAGATAATAAAATTTACAAGTACTTCAATTAACTACAATTGTATTGGATATAAAAGCTATGATACGATGTAATACTATAATTAATTTAAAAAAATTGAATTCAAAATGCATACAATAATCAGAGTAATACAAATGTGAATGATTCTACCAAAAATCCTATAGAATCTATTAATATAATATGTAACAGAATAATCGTAATTGAAACAATTACAATTGAAAATGAAATAAAGAATGCAAACAAAACAATTTCCATTCTTATACAAAAAGTAGTAGAAATGTAAATGTATTACTATTCTTTTATCCCAAAGAGACAGGTATCCATTCACCTTGGATAAAAGGTCTTTCTTACCACCACCTTGGTAAGCCCTCAATACGATGATCCGAATATTTGCCTTGATATCCTTGCAATCCCTCAATACGATGATCGGTACATCTGTCTTTATATCCCCTCAAGCCCTACATTTTATAGATAATCAGTACCTCTGTCTTTCGAAAATAATAAATTCCTCGATACGAAGATCGATATCACCATCAATTTGTCCAAATTAGAAAAGAATGATCAAAGTCTCTATCTAGAACAAGATAAAAGCAAAGAATGATCAAAGTCTCTCTGTTTTCTTATCTGCTTCAAATGACCTCCTATTTATAGGCCTCAGGTTCCAACGATCATATTTCCTCCAACAATTATATTTCACCGGAAAACTCAGAGGGAATTTGACATCTGTCATTATAACAGTCATATTGAAATAGAAAACATGAAATTACTTTTGATTAGTTTATAACTAACTCCATGACATCGTTTTGGATAAAACAAAAGATATATGAAAAATATTTTCATGAATATGATTGATATAAAACATGTGTTTTGGTAAAAGGACAAAAACATGCATGTTATAAATGTAAAATATGAGTATTATTAGTATTAATTAGTGAAATTTATTGATATTATGAAAAGTGAGTATGATGCACAATATTCAATACAATTTATATGGTCAGTACGATTGACCGATTCAGTATGATGGATAGAGTTAGTACGATTGAAAGAGTCAGTACGATTGACAGAGTCAGTATGATGGTCAGAGTCAATATGATTGATAGAGTCAGTAAGATTTATAGAGTTAGTAAGATAAATATAGTCAGTATGAAAAGCATAGTTAGTACGATAAACATAGTCAGTATGATAAACATATTCAGTATGATAAAATAACATAAAGTTCTTTTTGATTTCCAAAACAAAAGACATAAAAGTCAAAACATGTCTTTTGACATACCAATCTCCCCCATTTTCGAAATAACAAAACACAAAGTAAAACTATAAAGGAATACATATCTACCCCTAATTTATGAAAACTCTTCTAATAATAGATTGAATACAACTAATTCCCCCTTAGGTATATACTTTCCTAAGGATTGAATTATTATATTTTCCTTGATTTAGAAGTATTTGATTAAAAAATTAGCCCCATTATAAATTATTCTCCCCCTTTGTGACTTACAAAATGAACGGGGTAATCTTGTGTTGCCTAAAAAGGTTAGAGAAAAAAAATACAAGGTAGTGGAAAAGAGAACATAAACCTAATTGATATAACAAAAGTCTATAGAATTATAAAAGTGAATAAAGAAAGAAAAATACAAGAAAACATTAATTTGTTTTCTCATTCTTTTTCTTCCTTTATCAGATCATGAATAACAGCATTCATCTTCTTGATTTCATTCTTTTCTTCTGAAATAGAATCTCCATGGGTTTTGAGAATCTCTTGTTGATCGACAAATAGTTGATCCTGATTCATGACAGTCTCTTCTAGAACTCTGATTACATCTTCAAGAGTATCAATTATATATTTCAAATTCTTATTTTCTTTAAACAACATAGAATTTTGATTATTGAAAAAACTATATAATATTTGAAAGATGAAACCTTCAGAAACTCTGACCCAAAATAATTCATCCTCTCTTGAAACTATTTAATTGATGGTGTATAAGATCCATAAGTTTTTGAAATTTTATTCAGCCTTTCAATAGTTTCTTTGTCAATCTTATTTAATGTAATATCAAGATCAATTTAATGCCTTCTTAATTATAAAATTTAAACTTCATAATCATTCACTGAGATTTCTGTTTTGTATGACCACATAATTATCTTATTGTAGGTCTTCTTATGGCATTTTGAACCTTCAGACAGTAATTTTAAATCATCTTCTATTGACAATACTCTCTTTATAAGTTCCCTTACAGAACCAAACATCTTCCTATAATTGTTCTTGCATTCCGATGAATTGTAAAATAATATATCCTTTTAGTGTGTGATTCCTATGTGAGTGATGGCTAATATCTATGTGATTTTATCGATATTGATGTTTTGGGTTTTTACTAAGGGAAACAGAACATTTATTGTCACATTGAATTTTAGTTTTGGTAAATCTCAATCCATATTCAGTGTGTGTGTGTTTCGTCCTCAACACTGGAGCACAACAACTTCTAGCTGCTACATATTTAGCATCAGCAGTGGAAAGTGCTACTGGGTTTTGTTTCATAAATGACCAAGTAACTAAGGTATCACCTGAGAAATGAAATGTTCCAGATGTACTATTTCCGTCCATTCTACAACCACCAAAGCCAGCATATAAAGATCATTATAAAATGAAATCATTTCCATAATAATAAAAACGCCCTAAATACCAAGTTCCTTTTAAATAACAAAAGTTCATTTTCACTACTTTTAAATGACACCCTTTTGGATTTGATTGGTATCTAGCACAAAATCACAAAGAAAACATTAATTCTAGTCAACTTTCCATCATGTATAACAAACTGCCAATCATACATCTAAAAGTTTTTTGATCTACTAATTTTCCAGTTTAATCAAGATCAAGTGTATTTGAGGTAAAAATTGGAGTACTAATACTTTTGGTATTGTCATATCGATAATTGATTATTATGTATATGATATAATTATGATGAGATATATAGGTTCCTTCTAGTTTTTTAGAAAATTGAAAGCCTAAAAAATGGTAACTCACCCATCATACTCATTTCAAACTCATATTTCATTACATTCACAAATGAATAAGTTAATCATTGATGAGATGACCCAAATATGATGTCATCAACATAAATATGAATAATCAAAACATTTTTATTTTCCATTTTTATAAAAAGGTTTTGATCCACTATACCTTTCGGATAATTATTTTGTAAAATAAATCATATAAGTCTTTCATACCATGCTCTAGTGAAATTTTTAAGGCCATATAAAGCTTTGATATTTTTAAAAACATTATTAAGATATTTTGAATCTATAAAACATGGTGGTTATTCAACAAAAACATCTTCTTAAACAAAACCATTTTGAAAAGCACAATTAACTTCCATTTGAAATAATTTTAAATTAACGTATGCTGCAAAGGATAAAAGAATATGAATTGATTCAAATATAGCTACTGAAGCATATGTTTCTTCATAGTCTATTCCCTCTTGTTGATTATAGACCTTAGTAACAATTCATGATTTATTTCATTCAATGATTCCATTTTCATTACATTTATTTCTGTAAATGAATTTTACACCAATTACAGTTGTCTCTTTAGGTCTTTCAACTAATGTCCAGAATTGATTCCTTTAAAATTCATTTAGTCCACCTTGCATTGCTTTAATCCAATATTCAACACCTATGTCCTCACTTGGACTTTTAGGTTTGAATTAGGAATGAATGGAAAGGTGTTCTCTTTCATTTCTCGATGAATTTCTTGTTCATACAAGTTGATTTACATCACCATGGATATTATCACTGGGATGATTCTTATGAAACATTTTATTTGGGTTTTGTAAGACATGTTCATCAACATATGGTAGAAAATCATCTGGGGTAAAAGTTTCAGAAATACATTCTTGAACATTTTCCATATCAGAAGGATCTTCTAACAGAGGTTGATAATCAGTTTTTGAAAACACATCGGATGATGTAGGATGGGGTTGTCTGAAAATAAAAGGATTGGTTTCATAAAATATTACATTCACTATTTCTTCAACAGTAGATGTATTTTTATTGAAAACACTATAAGCCATAGAATTTTTAGAATAGCCTAGAAATATTCCTTTATCAAACTTTAGTGCTAATTTTTATAGATTATCATTTGTATTCAGAAAGAATACATTTCATCCTACAACATTGAGGTATGAAACTTTTGGTTTTCTACCAGTCCCCAATTCATAAGGTGTTTTATTTAGAAAATCTCTAGTTAAAACACAATTTATAGTATAACAAGCAGTACTCATAGATTTAGCCCAAAAAATGCTTATCAATTGAGTATTCACTCAACATGGTTCTTATCATTTCATAAAGAATATGATTTCTTCTCTCAACAACACCATTTTGCTGGGAATTTCGTGGAGATGAAAAGTTTTGAGTAATACCTTTATTACAAAAAATATTTTCGAAATATGAATTTTGAAATTCACCACCATAATCACTATGGATAGATATCATTGGTACGTTTTTCCCATTTTTAACTTGGGCTCTGAAAATTTTGAAATTTAAAAAGGCTTCAGATTTCATTGTTAGAAAACAGACCCATGTAAATCTAGTAAAGTCATAAACTAACACAAATACATTGTATTTTACAACAATGCTTCTAGTTTGTGAAGGACCAAAATGATCCATGTGCAATAGATGTAACGCATTAGAAGTTGAAACATCATTGATTGATTTAAAGCTAGTTTTATATTTCTTTGCAAATTGAAAAGGATCACAAACCTTTGAAGAATCATGTCTAATATTTGGTAGATCATTTACAAGTATTTTCTTTTAAATTTTACAAGGGTTTCTTATGTTGCATTTTCCTAGTCTTCTTTCCAATATCCACGATTGGTCTTCTATTTCACTTAAGTTAGGTATGTTTTGGCTCTTAAGGTCATCTATGTTAATAATGTATACATTCTCTTGCCTCTGGGTATATATAATGAAATCATCCTTTGAATTGTAAACTAAACATTTATGATTTCTAAAATTCACAATCTATCCTTCATCACACAATTTAATTATGCTGATGAGATTGTTCTTAAGACATTTTATAAGAAAAAAATTTGAAATTAGAACTTCTCAAAGAAATAAAAAATTACATATCCAAACAATCATTCCATGAGCATTATCTCCGATGGTAACTTTTCCACCTTTGGTATCGATAATATTTTCAAAGAAATATTTGTTTCCAGCCATGTGTCGAGAAAAACCACTATCCATGTACAAAATATTCTTGTATGTAAACTTCTAATTTTCCTGAAAAGGAAACAATTAGGTTTTCAGAATCCAATCTTGTTTGGATCCAGAAGGGTTAGATAAAAGTACTTTAGGAATCCACATTTCCTTTGCAAAATGAGCATTATGAAATCCTAATGATTGAGTTCTATTAAGAAACTAATTTATTTCCAATGTCCACCATATTGATACTTAATATAGAAAAGAGTTCTTTGGGGAACAAAATAGTTATTAATAAAAATTGGTTTTTAACTCGTACAACCAAAACCAGAATTATTCATTGATGGTTTAATTTGAGAATACATCATATCAAAATTTTCTTTACCCCAGGTAATGTTTTAAAAACACTTCCTCATGGAAAATATTTTTGACTTTAGTTTGATAAAGAAATTATTATCTTAAAAGGAATTATTTATAGAACAAGAGTTAAGCGTGAAATCATTTTTCTTAGAAATTATTTTTTCTAGATCCTTAGAAATTTTATCCCTCTAAGAATTTAATTTCTCAACATTTTTTTGAAATAATTTTAAAACGAAGGATTTTCATAAAAATATATTTAGAATGAACTGATATTTCCTTAGGAAGAATTAAAATTATAGAATTTTCCTTTTCATTATTTTTCATGACCATAGAATTTGCATTCCACATAAGCATAGAAAACCTAGACACTTCTTTATTGGTAGGTAAATTATTGTCTTCATCAGAAGAAGATTATTCATATGAGGATTCCTAATATTTACTATCACTATAATTAAAATTCAAGGATATATTTTTGATTTATTATGAATTGTGTACCTTATCCATGAAACAATGATATTTAATTGGTATTCTGGCTATAAGTCCAATATTCCTCTATCCTGAAGATTCATATTCTGACTAATCATCTGCTGAATCGCCTCCACTTTCTCTCCATGTCTCATTTGCCATCAAGAATTTTTTTCTTTGCCTTTTAATACATTTTCATATTTTATTCAGAATGTTTCTCCTTTCTATCATTTATTTTTAGAAAAGGACAATCCGGTCTTATATGACATACATTTTAGCATTCATAACAAGAAACTTTTACGTCTTTCTTACCCTTCCTATCATTCATTTTGAATCGGTATTGAAAATATTTCATTCCCAAAATCTATTTCATACTTCGAGCATGATTGGCTAACTCGTTATCTTAGTGATCAGTAACAATTGATTCTGACATAACAACTTTCTTTGCTTTGGGTCTTGTTATCCTTTCAGGTGTCTTAGCTTTAGATGTTTTAGTAAAAGCTACACTTAAATTTCCATTTTTCTTTGTATTGAAATCAGTGTATCGTTTTATTCTTGTCTTGTTTTGTATAAGGGTTCCAAAATGTTCATCAAGAGTAATATGAGAAACTTTTCTTTTTTCATCAATAGATGTCCTTTTTTATTTCAATTCGTTTTGCATTATATCATTAATCATGTTTACAAGAACTTCTTCATTAAGACCATTTTATCCCATAGATTGTAAAGCGTTGACAATTGAGATAAATTGTTGTTCCTAATTACACACTGGCTCTGCATAAGGAAAAAAGAAAATCGTGATATTATTCTTAATGATTTTCTCTTCTTGTTTCTATGACCTTAAATGTACAAAAAAGTGTGACTTCAAATTTCTTCCAAATACAATTGGATGCTTCCCATGATGATATCAGGATGTATATATTCCCGGCCATAAAACATAGCAAAGTATTGCGTACCTTGTAATTAATTTGATATTCTTGCTTTTATTGATTACTGAAAGTACTGACTTCATTGTTAAGAATTTTCTAGCCTCCAATAAGAATAATAAAATTGTCTACACCAATATTAATAACAAATGTATTCATTCGATATCTCTAGTACTCATAATCATTCCCATCAAATATAGGTGGTCTAGTTGGATTCAAATTTTCAACTGATCCAATATAAATTCCTTCCATCTAATAAAACAAAATCATTTCCACTCCTCTTGTTATTACATTATTTAGTTATAGAAACCCAATTATATAGAACGTAATAAAAATCAGTGGAAACCTCCTCTGATATGAATTTTTGGATCGATAAATAGATGGATATGCATATTAGATGGAACAACATAAGAGGGGGGGTAAATTGTAGGTTTAAAAACATTGTATTTGAACACAAAATAAATTACTTTAAATGATATTAAATTAATAAAATTCGCAACTAATACAATTAATTAAAATTTTGATGGATATAAAAGGTATTATATGACGTAATACTAAACGTAATGTAAAAAAGTTGTAATCAAAATGAATACAAAAAGCAGAGTAATACAAATGTGAAAGATTCTATCATAAATTGTATTGAATATATTAATACAACATGTAATAGAATAATCATAATTGAAACAAAAACAATTGATAATGAAATGAAGAAAGGAAACAATAAAATTTCTTTTCTAATATAAATAGCAGCAAAAATGTAAAAGTATTACAATTCATTTATCCCAAAGCGAAGGGTATCATTTCACCTAGGATAAAAGGTATGTCTTAACACCAACTTGGAATGCCCTTGATAAAATGATCAGATGTTTGTCTGGCTATCCCTGCAAACCCTCTATTTTATAGGTAATCGGTACCTCTATCATTCAAACACGTCAAATCCCTCGATAAGAAGATCAGCAGCACCGTCTGCCTATCCCCAGCAGCCCTCGATCGTTATCACCTGATCGGTCACACATATCAAAATAAAGAAATTATCGAAATACAAATACTATGAATGACCCATTCACGTTTTGTAATCTCAAGGCTTTCGCATGAAGTAATAGAAAAGTCACAATGTCTCTCTATAGAACTTGATAGATGAAAATAATGATCATAGTCTCTCCATATTCATCTTATCTTCAAATGACCTCCTACTTATAGGCCTCAGGTTCCAACAGTCATATTTCATCCAATGATCATATTTCACCCAAAAACTCAGAGGGACATGGACATCAAGCATTATAACGGTCATATTGATATAGAAAACATGAAATTGTTTTGATAAAAGGACAAAAACAACCATGCAATAAAAGTAAAATATGAGTACTATTAGTATGATTTAGTGCAATGTATTGATATGATGTAATGTGAGTGTGATGCACAATAGTCAGTATAATTGATAGGGTCAATACAGTTGAGAGTGTTAGTAATATTGACATAGTTAGTACGATTGAAAGAGTCAGTACGATTGACATCGTCAGTAAGATTGACAGAGTCAGTATGATTGACTAAATCAGTATGATAAACATAGTCAGTACATTAAACATTGTCAGTAAGATAAACATAGTCCGTATGATTTACTTAGTCAGTATGATAAACATTGTCAGTACGATAAAATAACATAAAGAGATTTTTGATTTCCAAAACAAAAGACATAAAAGTCAAAAGTGGACTTTTGACATAACATCCCCCTTCTTTAATTTGAGGCTATTTTTGAATAAAATCCTATAATTTTGGCAAGGTAGAGATTTTCTGGATCTTAATAATAATATATCCATGTCTCGATACTATAAGTGGGTGTCATTTTTGCACAGATGAAAATATAAATAATTTATCTTACATGGTTATTAGAGCATGGCTCTAAATAACTTGGTACACAACATCATGACTTTCAACACACTAAGTTTCAAAATCCATGAATATATACTAAGGGTAATTCACAATTTCCTAAAAAACAACTACAAATGATTTTGAAAATTAATAACCTAGGATATACCTAAGAATTATTTATTGAATATAATGTTTCATGAATTACAAATCCTATAAATTATATTATGGATATAATATATAATATGGAAGTATCTTTATAGAAATTAGTGGATGAAGAATTCAGTTGTAGTGGTTGTATTTAAAACCATAGTTAAAAGTTAACTTAGTGATTATAACCAATTTCCATGATGTAAATAATATTCTTTATGTAAATTATATTAATATGGTATTAGAAAAGGTTATGTTATAATTGTAGTTCTAATAAATACAATCTACTAAGTCCACATGACTTGAACCCATAACCATCGGACGATAAGGGTTTAATGCCATACCCTAACCTAAATAATTTCCATTTAATGTTTCATAGATTATGGTCAAAACATATGAGGAATAAATGTAAATGATGAAACAATACTGTCACATTTGAGGATTATAGATTTATCTTTCAACCATATTTATTTTATAATATACTCGAATCCAAATAGTTATATATTTCACAATTTTATGGGCCTTAATATCCATTAGAATTATATTTATGTGCTATATGGATCAATATTATGTTTTGAAGGATTTGGAAAATAGATCGACACAAAAAAATATTGAAATTATATTTATAGAAATAAATCATGTATGTATACATTGGTAGTAAAATAATTCCTCATCATTTGGAAATGTATCATAAAAAATGTTGTCCCAATACCATTTTTTGATCTAATGGCCTTCCAAATAATCACAGATTTATGGTTTTAAGGATGGATAATTTCTATAGATCAATAATTTTTTTGGGAATGATGACATCATTCAATCATAGAAAATATATATTATATTCCTCTATGTACGTATCTCTACATAAAAAAATTGATCTCATACTTAGACACTCAATTAAATTTTATCCATGTGACATTTGTACATACCATACACTATTTTAAAGAGTATGTTTTATGAACCCGTATCATGATGTAGGATTTAATAATTTTAAACCTAAAATAATCTATAAACATTATTGAGATCAAATTTCTAAGAGGAAATTAAATAAACATGTGGAGAATATAACACCCATAAATTCTTAAGTACATCATTGTATTAAATAACATGTTTGACACACAACACTAAATATAAAAAGGGAAAATATTAACCTAAAACATTAGTATATAATTATTATATTAAATATATATTATATATTAAAAATCTTTTAAGGTGTGTTACCCTGATCTATCTTAGATAACACACATGATCGACCAACATTTATACACTGTCTTATACAAAAGACTGTTTTTCACCAAATAATAGTGTATAATTAAGAAAGTTATTATTTAATAAAATATGATATAACAAAGACATTATGATAGAGGATATAAATAGATTTAATTACTTTTAATAAAATTTGGTTTATATAAATATAAAATTATTTCATTGGCTACTAATTAATTATAAATTTAAATAAGAGACAATTGTATATAAAGAGAAATAAAATTATTTTAATGCATCCAAATTAATTTTGTCCTAATAAATATAATTAATTAAAATTATTTTATTATTTTAATGATATATATATATATTATATTCATGATTTTTTTTATATTTATCAATTAGTTTTTATAGGTGTAAGATAAGAACAACCCCTATTTTACACATGAAATCCTATATTTCTATAAATGTAATGTTATATCCTTTTAATGAAGAACCAATTTTAAATATGAATTTGAATGTTTAATTGATTAAATAGGTCAAATTAAACATTATATTATAAATTAAAATACATATAAATTATTTTAGGGTTTATTTTTTATATTTTTATAAAACATTTAATTTATTAACGAATAGTTATTTTTTAAAATTTTACTCCCAAACAACTTTTTAATTTAATTTATTTACTATGATGAAATATAATATTAATTTTATTAGAAATATAATTACATAAAATTTTTATCAATTAATACAATTTAAGTCATTTTATTCTATTTAACTTTGAAATTTATTATAAAAATTTAGAAATATTTTAGACGTTTTTCCTTAAAAACCTGAATGTTTTTTCTGCAAACGGGTAAATTTTAAATATATTTATTCCCATAAAATGATTGGAATTTGGGAATATGGATTAAATTTTTCTAATAAAAATTATTTATAATGTCTAATAAGACTAACATTGTTTCTCACAAAAATATTTTAGTGAATGAAATTAAAATAAATTGAAATTATTAAAACAAATTTGTTTAATAAATGACAAAACAGTTATCCTAAGGGATCAAATGACCAGGAAACATTTAATAAGTCGATTTATAGACATAAATCATCAACAAACCTACCTGTAAGAACCCAAATCTTTTTTCATATATGTTTTTTTTTTCAGGTCAATTTTTGAGAAAAATCGGTTTTTCTGGTAATTTCTTAAGTATACATCATTTACATTGTGAGTACATGAGGTGTACTTGGTTTCTGATGGTAGCCAGGTTCTTGCCGTATCATGGGTATAACGACCCATACTTTACAAACATTTTTAATACATTAAAATTGAATCATTATTATTACAACATATAACAAAACTATGAAAGGACCGTATATGTATAGTGTCTTTAGAAACTAGGAATCATAAACAAATAGTTCATTAAGAATCTACATTGTCTCCCATTTATTTCATCATATATAGAGTCCCTTTTGGCAGGTCATACTTAATAACCATCTTCCATACCTGAGGAAAAGAAAACATACAAAATTTTAGCTCAAATTCTCAGTAAGGGTAATCAAAAGAAATATCAATCATAAGAACATAACATTTTGGAAATCATAACCTACAAAAGAGATCATAATATCATAACCTGGGATAAATCATAGTAGTGAAATGTAATCCCAATAATAATAACATAAAACATGAAACTTTGTTGCATACACACATAATTATATAGAATCATTTCTTAGTAGTCAAGACTCATTGGCAAGACTATCTTAGCGGACAAAGTCATTTTCTGAACCACGTTCACTCCCCATTTTAGTCCTGTATCACTGAACTGGATTAACCTGCTATTCCAGCCATGTCAATCTCATGAGATTAAAATATTTACCCAATGTGTTGGAGGTAGATATAGGTCCCACCCATCTCATAATTATACCATTTTTATGTGTGCCACAAGATCATAAATCATACATCATAGCATAACTCGTGTAATAAAAATGGGATTCTTAAACATCATGACATAATAACATAAATCGTATAAGATAAAAGGACTACATAAATATAATTCCATCATAACATGATCAATGAAATGTAAAAATAGGAATAGAAATAGAACCCTATATTATCTTAGATGGAAAATAATTTTGATACAATGCTTGAACTCCATTCTTGAGGAAAATATCCTTTCTACTTCAATTTTTTTTCCTTTCTTAAAATGGCATATAATTTTAAACCAAAATAAGTTGATTAAAAATAAACTTGGAAACATTTAATGGAAGCTTCATGGGAATAATGTTCTAAAAATCCATTCATACTGTATAAGTTAAAGAAACATTCTTCCCGTACTTTGGCAAAAAAAGTCAAACAGTGCCTCGAACTAAAAACGACAAATGATTCATTTCATATCGTTTACTAAAAACTCACCAATGGGTAAATTTTTTTTAAACAATTTTAGGTTGATGTAAATAATATTAAATATTGAAGAAACATGTATTTGGATGAAAAATATGCCCTAGTAAATTATGAAGTATAAACAATCTTGGATGAAACTGAGATTGCATGATTTTCCCTTACCTTTGGTCCGATTTGCTTCGTCCGTGTCCGAAAATCATGTATAATGATTTAAATAATGTTTTTGACTTATTCTAGAATCTTAATAATTGTTATGATATAATATATGGTCATATTCTTAGCTTTGTATTAGTAATATTTCATTGATACTGGTTATTCGAGTGTTTATTGCTTTTTGTTCTTATGCGTGTTTTGTCGAATAAATTCATATTCTTATTTTTAGGTTATAGATACCTCATTTCCAGAATGGTATTTGTGTAATATATATCATATTTATTCATTACATTAATTTATATAGTCCTTATTCATTGAAGATCATGTAGAATGAGTGGCATCACATCGTGGAGACGGTAGGACGTACGTACGCATGGGCGATGATATCATAACCATGATCGTGGAATTGTATTGAAGTTTAATTATACTATTTTAGAATCAATATCACATTAAAATAATCATATATCGTTATTATTTATACCATTATACCTATCCAAGTAAGGTGGTGGTGGAAAATAGATTACACCACGGCGGGGAGATGGTATCTTGTACGTACGCACGTGCGATGATTTCGTTTTCCGTAGGATGGATAGAAGGTGAAATAGGGTTGATTATTATTTATAATAACATATTAGTATATTAGGGATACTGATGTTATTACTTCATAATGAAACAACAAAATAAGAATAAGTAGAAGAAGAAATAAAGTTGAAAGAATCGCTAACGGACATTACATCTTCTTTGAAGCGCCTCGTCTTAACTTCCTCTTAGGGAACTAAAGAAGGTCTTTGAAGAAGACCAGGACCTATAGGATGTTTCAAGGGAAGTGGAAAAGAGAAATGGTCAGGTTTTGGCCAAGCATGAAGGCTCAAAGTTGTGTAAAGTGGTGAGGGAGGAGGTGCCCTTTTATAAGGGAGTAGAGGGGCACCTATAGAAAAAGTAAAAATATTATTTTATAATAAAGTCATCTTCAGTTATTAATAGCTAAAAATTTATTTATTTCAAAGATAAGGTGGGGATGGGTCTAAATACTCTCAACCAATATATTTTAGACATGTTTAGGTTAGTATTATGACCTTATCATTTAGATTTAACTCTATGTTAAATAAATTAACATATACTGTGTCTTCTTGTTTTCTAACATTATATTGTTAATAAACTTACTATAATAAGGAAAAAGAAGCCCATGTTGTTAATTATTTATATATATTACCTTATCTATGTCATATTTCCGATCCATAGATTTTTAGGAATAATATAACCATTAATAATATAATATTTGTCTTAAAAACTATTTTATGTCATTTTTGACACTATTTGCTAATTGTTTGTTTGAAAATCATTACAACATGATTAGTTTTAAAAATGTTATTTAAATAAATAATAATATGTCATATTAACCTAAAATGTTTGTTTAATACATAAAAAGTATCAAATTATATTTATTTGGGTATTTATAACATCAATTATGTTAATATTTCTTTAATAAGATATTTACTCCATCATCATTGTGTCAAAAATAAATTAAATTATTTAATTTCTAAAAATTATAAATAAAATACCATTAGGTAGGAAATATTTTTAACTTTCTAATGAATATTTATAGTCGAATTTACTTTATGTATAACCTTATATTAAAACTGATTTATTTATTAAACATTGATTTTATATATTTTAACTATTCTTTAAATAAAATAATAATAAATGTCCTAATCTAATCCTAGTGTACTTAAATGGTCATATTTTATTAATATGGATGTTTTGGGTCGAATTAATCTTATCCAACGAAATTAGGAAATGTGTTAGGGTAATAATAATACTATTTTACCCTTAATTACCCTATTTACTTTTAACCGTGGTAAATAAAAGTAAAAAGTTACTATTCGCCAAAAAGTATTTTTATCTTATTGAACCACATTTTACTCCTTGATGTTAACTGTGTCTCTCGGATTTTCGAATTTCCACTGACAGATGCGGTAAAATTAATTTTTTTTTTTCAAACTCTCATAGGAGGTGGGTAAAAGAGGGTGAAAAGTTCAATAAAAATTTTATATGTCTAAAATTATTATAAAATGACTCAATGAATTACATTGAACATATATAGGTATTATGTATCAATATTATCATAAAATATATTTAAATAAAATAAATAATTATTTAAATAAAAAGGTAGTTTTTAAATAGTAACCTAGTGTTTTCACTATTCATCAAAAATTGAATGTTTTCAGAAAAATACCAAAATTTCACACTGTGCTAATTTCGAAATTCAGAATCCAAAAATGAAGTCCATTTTGAAAAATAAAAATTATAAAATTTCAAAAAGTGGGTATTACTATTCATAACGGCTAGTTTTAATAATATTTCAATAGAATATCGTTGTTTAGTGCAACTCGGTATTGCGTACAATGCAAGATATCAAGGAAGGCCGTGATTGTGTGTAAAGAAAGTCAAGATAGTGTCGTGTGAAGTAAAAGATACATTTGATGATGTATATAACATAAAAACAAAATATTTCTCATAAAAATATCAGGTGTTACATTCTACCACCCTTAAAATGAATTTCACCCTCGAAATTCGTCACTTTATAACAAACAGATGAGGATACCTCCCCCGCATCATATCCTCAAGCTCCCATGTAGATTTTTCAAATTGTTGGTTCCTCCATAAAACATTCACTAATCGAGTGGTCTTGTTCCGTAGGACTTTTTCGCTACGATCTAGAATCTCTACCAGTTGTTCTTCCTCAGAAAGATCTTGCTGCAACGTTACAACTTCTGAGCTGAGTACATGTGAAGGATCAGGTATATACTTTCTCAGGAGAGATACATGGAACACATCGTGATCTTGAGAGAGATTCGGTGGAAGTGCCAATCGGTAAGCTACCTTCCTAACACGATCCAGAATTTCGAAAGGACCGATATACCTAGGTCTCAACTTTCCCTTCTTTCCAAATCTTACTACTCTTTTGCAAGGAGATATTCGTAAGAACACTTTATCACCCACTTCAAACTCGAGGTCTTCTCTTCGGTTATCGGCATAAATTTTTTCTCGACTATGAGTTGCTCTAATGTGTTGTTGAATAGATCTGACCTTTTCTACCATCTCATCAAAAAGATCAGTTCCTAATAGCTTTCTTTCCCCAGCATCATCCCAGCAAGTTGGATTTCTATATTTCTATCCATAGAGAGCTTCATAAAGAGCCATCTGAATACTTGAGTGAAAGGTATTATTATATGAAAATTCCACCAAAGGTAGGTGTTGATCCCAACCACCTTTGAAATCTATAGAGCAAGCTCTTAACATATCTTCTAGAGTTTGAATTGTTCTCTTAGACTGACCGTCTTTATGAGGATGATAAGTTGTGCTGAAACTCAACTCTGTATCCGGAGTATGCTGTAGACTTCTCCAGAACATTGAGGTAAACTTTGGATCCTGATCATATATATTGGAAAGTGGTACTCCATGCAATCTTACCACATCCTTCACATATATCCTAACAAGCTAATCCAGAGAGAAATCCTCTGTAATAGCAATGAAGTGTGATGACGTTGTAAGACGATCAACTATGACCCAGATAGAATTATTTCCTTTGGATTTTTTAGGAAGTCTGGTGACAAAGTCCATAGTGATGTTTTCTCATTTCCATTAGGGTATTGGTAATGGTTGTAACATCCCCTTAGACTTATGTCTCTCAGCTTTAACTTGATGAGAAACCATGCATCGAGAGACATATTCAGCAACATCTCTTTTCATGCCATCCCACCAGAAGCACTATGTCTGGTCCCTATACATCTTCGTGATTCCAGGATGAATAGAGAATGACGAACAATGGGACTCATCTAGTAGCTCCTTCTTTAATTCGGGGATTAGAGGTACATAAACTCGATTCCGAATCATTATTATCCCATCACAATAAAGGTTGAATTTAGGAACATTTCCCACCTTCTTTTGGAACTCTATATCTTCTTTCTATGCCTCTTTAATCATCACATATATAGATGGTTGAACATTCATTTGAGAAAGATAAGATTTTTTCCCTTCCATTATAATTCCATGATCCATCCTTTGTAAATCCATAAATATTTGATCTTTTGTGATCCTCATCATGGATAAGCTAGCATGGTCTTTTCGACATAATGCGTTTTCCACCTTGTTTTCTTTCCCAGGGTGGTAATGAATTGAGCAGTCATAATCCTTAACCAGCTCCAATCATCTTATTTGGCGCATATTCATCTACTTTTGTGTGAAAATATACTTTAATATTTTATGATCCGTTTAAATATCACACCTTCACCAAAAAGATAATGCCTCTAAATCATTGATGAAAAGATTACAGCAGGTAACACAAAATCATGAGTTGGGTAATTTTGCTCGTGGATTTTCAACTGTCATGAGAAATAAGCTATCACCATATCAATTTTCAATAGAACACACCCCATCCCATTCTTAGATGCATCACTATAGATCACAAACCATTCTCCACTCCAAGCTAGTGTGAGCACAGGTGAACTGGATAAACATCTTTTTAACTCTTCAAAATTCTCTTCACACTCCTCCGTCCAAAATTACATAACTCCATTTTGAGTCAACCTGGTGAGTGGATTAGATAATAGTGAAAAATATTTCACAAAACGTCGATAATATCCATCCAAACCAAGAAAACATCGGATCTCAGTTATTGGTGTTGGTTTCGACCATCTTTCGACAACCACTGTTTTTGCTGGATCCACAGATATCCCCTCTTTTGAGATTATTTGACCCAAAAATTCAACTTTTTTAAAACAAAATTCACACTTCGTATATTTGGCATAATGATTCTATTTTCTCAGGGTCTTCAATACATTTCTCAAGTGATCTTCATGTTCTTCCTTGCTCTTTGAATATACAAGAATATGTTCTATAAAGACTACCACAAACTGATCAAGATAGTCTCTAAAGACACTATTCATTAGAGCCATGAAGATAGCAGGGGCATTAGTAATACCCAATGGAATCACTATAAATTCATAGTGTCCATACCTTGTACAGAAATTCATCTTTGGTATATCCTCCCTTTTGACCCTTAATTGATGATACCCAGTATGAAGATCAATCTTGGAAAAGTATTGAGCTCCGCGTAGTTGGTCAAATAAGTCATCAATTCATGGGAGAGGATATTTTTTCTTGATAGTGATCTTTTTATGTTCATGATAATCAATGTAGAGTCTCATTGATCCATCTTTCGTCTTAATTAACAGAACAGGTGCTCCCCAAGGTGACACACTAGGGCTTATGAATCCCTTATCAAGATTCTCTTGGAGTTGCTTCTTCAATTCCTGCAACTCAATTGGGGCTATTCTATAAGTTGTCTTTGAAATAGGCAAATCACCCAATATGAGTTCTATTGAAAACTCAACATCACAATTTGGTGGAAGACCCGAAAATTACTCCGGAAAGACATCATCAAACACCCGTAAAATGGGCATATTCATAATCATGAGTTTCTCACCAACCATTTGAGATAAATAACCTTTATTTAGTGGAATCAAGACCCATAAGATCGAAGGAATTTCCACTGGAAGGTTATGTCCATCCTTGCATCGATAGACGATCATAGATTGATCTGGAATATGAAATGTGACTTCAATTTTTTGAAAATTTATATGAGTTCCATATAAAGAAATCCAATCCATGCCAAGAATCACATCAAATTCCATTATAGGAAGGATCACATGATTTGTAGGAAGCACTTTCACACAAATTTCAATAAGAGATGAATTTTAATCTTTTGATGTGACTGCTGTTCCATTTGGCGTTGTCACAACTAACTCAATATCTATCTGCTGAGGTAATATGGCGATACCCTTAGAAAATTCTTCAGAAATAAAAGATTGGGTGGATCCAGAATCAAATAAAACATTTTCGACTTTAGAGTGGATGGTAAGTTTACCATTCACCACATCGTTATCATAATCCACATCACTGATAGAAATTGCATGAGACTTTCCTTTGTATTTATCCTTAACAGTTTGTTGACGTCGATCATCATCAGCAACCCTTGGATTAGGAAATTGATTAGCATAATGCCCCATTTCCTTGAACTTGTTAAAGTTTACTGTAGGAGGTTCACTCTGTGTAGCCTTTTCTTTGTTCGCATCACTAAACATCTTATTCCCATCATTTTGGAATTCAAATGCCTGATGACCTTCCTTTCCCCATTTGAAACATTTACTTGTACCTTTAAGAAAACTCCCTCCATTTTTCGTTCCAAACATTGAGCATAAGGGAAAACTCAACTTCTTTTTAGTGTGCACTTTATATTTCCCTTCGAATTCCATTTTCCTCTTCTTATCAAACCCATATGACTGATGGTTTACTCCAATATCCATCTCAACCTTGAGAGCACATCGAACGATTTCCTCATACCTATTGAAGTCCCTTATGGCTAACGCCCTTCAAAGACTTGGTTTTAAGCCACTAAAGAATCGATCAATCTTACTCATAGGATGGATAATATTTCTGGAAGCATACTTTGCAATTCTTGTAAAATTTTCTTCGTAGCTACCAACATATTCATCATCCTTTTCCTTCAGTTCAAGAAAAAACCTTTCCAACTTTGTTCGAAGATTATGAGGGAATTACTTATTGAAAAATAAGTTCATAAACTCTTCTCATTCTATAGATTCAATTTCATCCCTTTGACCCGTATTCCTGATAATATTACATCCTTGAATAGCATCACCATCTAAATGATATACTGCTAAGATGACATTATCATATTCAGAACATTGAACAACTGAAAATATCTTTTTAGTGGTAATAATCCACTGTTCCGCCAGTAATGGATCAGTAGACACACTGATTGAGGGTGGACGCTACCTCATGAAGGATTCAACAGAATTTTTCTCATTCATTTTCTTGTTTGGAAGTCGTGCATGATTCATAACATGAGAAATTTGTGTGATCATGGATACATGATTTTTCATTCTAGATCCCGTTATGTTTGGTTGCTCAGGGGGACAATCATTGCATTGCCCGTCGCATTCTGCATTAACACGGTTCCTTCAAGTTCTAGACATTGACTAAAACCAAGAATAATACTGTGAGAAACACTAATTATAACAGGAAAACCACATAATCAAGAATAAAATTTCACACTTAAGGTCTTATCATAGGTTGTTCATGGCGATTTCTAAAACACTAATATTGTTTTCTATGCTTATACTTATTCTTGGGGTTCTTACTAAGGCTTTCACATCCTAGTTTCTAATGGTTGATTATACCTTTCCTCTGATACCAACTATAACCACCCACACTTTACATACATTGTTATTAATTCAGTATTGAAGCATACTTATTACAACATATAATAAAACCATGAAGGGACCGTATAGGTATAGTGTCTTTAGAAACTGGGAAACATAAACTACTGGTTCCTAAAGCATCTACATTTTCTCCCATTTATATCATCATATCTAGAGTACCTTTTGGCATATCCTATGTAATAACCTTCTTCCAAACCTGAGGAAAAGAAAACATACAAAAGGCTGAGCTCAAATTCTCAGTAAGGTTAAACAAAAGAAATATCAATCATAAGAACATAACATTTTGGAAATATTAACCGGCAAAAGATATCATAATATCATTACATGGGATACATCATAGTAGTGAAATGTAATCCCAATAATCATAACGTAAAACATGAAACATTTTGGCATACACACATAATCATAGATAATCATTTCTTAGTAGTCCAGACTGATTTCCAATACTATCTTAGCGGACAAAGTCCATTTCTGAACCGAGTTCACTCCTCGTTTCAGTCCTGTATCACAGAACCAGATTCACCTGTCGTTCCTGCCATGTCTATCTCATGTGATAAAAATCAATACCCAAAACATTGGAGGGAGATATATGTCCCACACATCTCATAATGAAACCATTCTTATGTGTTCCACAAGATCATAAATCATACAGCATAGCATAACCCATGTAATAAAAATGGGATTTTTAAACATCATGACTTCATAACATAAATAATATAATATAAAAGGACATCATAAAAATAATTCCATCATAACATGATAAAATCAATTTAAAAATAGGGATATAAATAGAACCCTTTATTAACGTAGATGGAAAATAATTTTGATACAATGCTTGAACTCCATTATTGAGGAAAATATACTTTCTACTTCAAAAAAACATTTTTCCTTTCATAAAATTTCATAATATTTTAAACTAAAATAAGTTGATTTAAAATCAACATGTAAACCTGTAAAGGAAGCTTCATGGTAATAATGTTTTAAAAATCCCTTCATGCCGTATAAGTTAAAAAAACATCATTCTTGTACGTTGGCTAGAAAAGTCAAAACGTTCCTCGTACTAAAAATGACAACAGATTCATTTCATATCTTTTACTAAAAACTCACCAATGGGTAAAATTGGAATTAAAAAATTTTAAGTTGATGTAAATAATATTACGTATTGAATAAACATAGATGTGGATGATTAATACTCCCCAGTAAATTCTGAAGTATAAACAATCTCGGATAAAAATGAGATTGTGAGATTTTTTGTTACCTTAGGTCCTATTTTCTTCGTACGTGTCCAAACCTCCTGTATAATGATTTAAATAATGTTATTGACTTATTACAGAATCATGCTCGTTTTTATGATATCATATATGGTCGTATTCTTAGCTTCGTATTAGTAATATTTCATTGATATTTGTTATTCCCGTGTTTATTGCTTTTTGTTCTTGTGCGTGTTTTGTCGAATAAATTTTTATTCTTATTTTTAGGTTATAGATACCTCATTTCCAGAATGGTATTACTATAATATATATCATATTTATTTATTCAATTCATTAATATAATCCTCATTCATTGAAGATCATGTAGAATGAGTCATATCACATCGTGGAGATGATAGGCCGTACGTACGCACGAGCGATGATATCATTCCCATGATCATGGAATAATATTGAAGGGTAATTATACTATTTCAGATTCAATATCAATTTAAAAAAATCATATATAGTTATTATTTACACCATTATACCGATCCAGGTATATTGGTGGTGGAAAACAGATTACACCACGTCGTGGAGACGGTATTCCCTACATACGCACGCGTGATGATTTCGTTTTCCGTAGGATGGATAGAAGGTGAAATAGGGTTGTTTATTACTTATAATAACATATCAGTATATGAAGGACACTGATATTATTACTTCATAATGAAACAACTAAATAAGAATAAGTATAATAAGAAATAAAGTTGAATGAATCGATAACGGACATTACCTCTTCTTTGAAGTGCCTCGTCTTAACTTCCACTTATGGATCCAAAGATGGTCTTTGAAGAAGACCATGACCTCTAGGATGTTTCTAGGGAAGTGGATAAGAGAAATAGTCAGGGTTTGTCCGAACTTGAAGGCTCAAAGTTGTGTAAAGTGGAGAGGGAGGAGGTGCCCTTTTATAACGGAGGAGAGGGGCACCTTTAGAAAAACTAGAAATATTATTTCATAATAATGTCTTCTTCCGTTATTAATAGCTCCAAATTTATTTATTTCGAAGCTAAGGTGGGTATGGGTTTAAATCCTCTCAACCAATATATTTTAGACAAGTTTAGGTCACTATTGTAACCTTATCATTTAGATTTAACTCTATGTTAAATAATTTTACTTTTACCGTGTCTTCTTGTTTTCTTACATTTTATTGTTAATAAACTTACTATAACAAGGAAAACGAACCCGAAGTTTTTAATTATTAATATATATAACTATATCTATGTCATTTTTCTGATCCATAGATTTTTAGGAATAATATAACCATTAATAATCTAATATTTGTTTTAAAAACTATTTTATGTCATTTTTGACACTATTTGGTAATTGATTCATTTGAAAATCATAAGAGCATGATTAGTTCTAAATAAGTTTTTTAAATCAATAATTATATGTCATATTAACCTATAAGAAGAAATAAATTTGAAAGAATCGGTAACTGACATTACCAGTTCTTTGAAGCGCCTCCCCTTGACTTTCTCCTTGGGAACTAGAGATGGCCTTTGAAGAAGACCAGGACATATAGGATTTTTCTAGGGAAGTGGATAAGATAAATGGGTAGGTTTTGACTAAGCTTCAAGGCTCCATGTTGTGTAAAGAGGAGAGGGAGGAGGTGCCCTTTTATAAGGGAGGATAGGGGCACCTTTGAAAAAACTAAAAATATTATTATATAATAAAGACATATTCGGTTTTTAATAGCTCCAAATTGATTTATTTTGAAGCCAAGGTGGGGATGGGTCGAAATCATCTCAACCAATAGATTTTAGACAAGTTTAGGTTACTATTTTAACCTTATCATTTATATTTAACTCTAAGTTACATAATTTAACTTTTACCGTGTCTTCTTGTTTTCTTATATTATATGATTAATAAACTTACTATAATAAGACAAAAGAACCTCATGTTGTTAATTATTAATATATATAACCTTATATATGTCATTTGTCCGAACCATAGATTTTTAGGAATAAAATAACCATTAATAATATAATATTTGTTTAAAAAACTATTTTATATCTATTTTGAAACTATTTGTTAAATGATTTTTGTAATAATCATAACAACATGATTAGTTCGAAAAAATTTATTTAAATCAATAATAATATGTCATATTAACCTATAAAATTATTTTAATTCATAAAAAGTCTCAAATTAAATTTATTTGGGTATTTATAACATCAATTATGTTAATAATTCATTAATAAGGTAATTAATGCATCATCATAGTGTCAAATATAAATAAAATTATTTAATTTATAAAAACTATAAATAAAATACCATTAGGTGGGAAATAGTATTAGCTTTCTAATGAATATTTATAGTAGAATTTATCTTATGTATAACCCTATATTAAAAATGTTTTAGTTATTAAACTTTGATTTTATCTATTTTAACTATTCTTTAAATAAAATAATAATAAATGTCCTAATCTAATCCAAGTGAACCTAAATGGTCATATTTTATTCTTATGGTTGTTTTTGGTCCAATTAAACTTATCCAATAGAATTAAGAAATGTGTTAGGGTAATAATAATACTATTTTTACCCTTAATTACCCTATTTACTTTTAATAGTGGTAAATAAAAGTAAATAGTTACTATTCACCAAAAATTATTTTTATCTTATTGAATAAAAATTTACTCCCTGATTGTAACTGTGTCTCTCGGATTTTTGAAATTTCACTGACAGAAGCGGTAAAATTATGTTTTATGTAAACATTTCAAACTCTCCTATGAGGTGGGTAAAAGGCAATAAAAAGATCAATAAAATTTTTATTTATCTAAAATTATTATAAAATGACTCCAATGAATTACATTGAACTTATATAGGTATTATGTATCAATTTTTACATAAAATAAAATAAAATAAAATAAATAAATATTTAAATAGAAAGTCGGTTTTTAAATAGTAACCCAGTGTTTTCACTATTCATCAAAAATTGAATGTTTTCTGAAAAATAATAAAATTTCACCCTAGGATAATTTCGATATTTTGAATCCAAAATTGAAGTCCATTTTGAAAAATAAAAATTATAAAATTTCAAAAAGTGGGTATTACTATACATAACAGGTAGTTTTAATATTATTTTAATAGCATGTCGTTGTTTACTTAAAGTCGGTATTTCATACAACGCAATCCTTTGAGGACGGTCATGATTGCATGTAAGGCAAGCCAAGATAGTGTTGTTTGTAGTGAAATATTCCTTTTATGATCTATATAACATAAAAAACAAAATATTTCTCATAAAATTCTCGGGTGTTACAACGGCCATGCACACGACTGTGTTTGGTGATATGGAGACCGCCTAATGTGGGGGTTGGTAAAAGAAAGTACACGTCGTGTACTTCAAAAGCACACATCGTGTACTTTTTTTTCATTAAATGCATCAGGGTTGCGTCTGATGAAAAAACACACCTCATTCTCAAAATAGTATTTCTGAGAGAATTTGTACTGCTGCAATTCTTCCTCAAGCACCCAATCGAGGATCTGTTCTCCAAATCGACTGTCTTCGATTGTGTGGGGATTTCCTCAGTATGATCCTCCTCCCCCTAGAGCTTCGTTTCCAGATTTTTCCACTTTCTCAAGTTATCTTCGTTTGATAGTTTTATGTGTTTTTTAGAACTACATTGTTCTATAGTTATTCATGGCTTGAGGTTCGTGTATAATGATCCTTCCACACCAAGGTACCTGTTTTGTGCCTTTGGGGAGAAATTCTTTCTGTTATATGGGAAAAATTGCACAGTAACCTTGAACGAGGTATTGTGTGTTTATTCTTTTAGCCCTTTAAATTCCCATCTAGGCTTGTATGCTCGAATAGTTGTTAGTTGAATGAGAATAGGGTAAATTTCTATGCATTGGAGTGTTTTCCATGCATGTTTGTTTATGACTGTTTGGTCCTGCTTAGCCTATTAGGCTGCCTTGTTTTCCACCATTCCTTGTACTGTAGGATAGAGTGTTTATTTATCATACATGATGTTATTATGTAGACTATTATACAAGAGGTTCATGAGGTTTCCATTGTCCGTATTGAATTACTAGGATTGTTTGTCTTACACAGGGTAGTGAGAACCTGGTGTAGTAGATCATAGGCAAAATGGACGTAAGGGTTCTCAAGAGTGTCTATTTTTACTATTACGATGCGAGACCTTATAGGTAATTGACGTAAGTTCTTCCTTAGAGTGTTTGTAGTTCATCGATGTGGGCCACAAGGAGAATGTAATGTAAGTGATTCCCAAGAGCGCCTTTAGTTACCGATACGAGAATAAAGGGGGAATTTACGGTGAGTGCTTCCTCAGAGATTCTATACTAAAGCTAAACATGAGGGGTTAGACTGTGTGATCTTTCTAGAGGGTTGCTTTTGTTTTCCTTGTATGACCAAACAGGATTAAACATTGATTATATTTTAGAGGGTTACCTGTTTGTGAGTATTTGTTTACTTGCTATGTGGAACAGAATGCTTAGAAATTATGGAACTTCTTACTATTGAGTACTTCCTTGTTTACTATTTTTGTTGTTTATTGCCTACCATATATATTCACTGACAATTAGGCATAAATACCTTGGAGGTTTCCTACTAGTATTTAGTCTTATACCCGATTTGGGCCATGGTTTTGGGCCCAAATTGATTATATTATTGTGGGTCTAGATAAGGGAAAACACCCTTCTACTTCAGGTACTTCACTGCTTTGGATCTGCAGAGCATGAGACCAAGAAAATGCTTGCGATTATGTAGAGATATTTATTTATTTCCATTTTAAATTTCATTAGTACAGTCTTTCAGCATTGTGACTTGGTTGGATGTATTCATGGACATATATATCATGCATCATTTATATATGTGCCCCAGCTGGCTATTTCTTTTAGTAATCTGCTGTTACTTTTTGTATGATAATATTATTGCTTTCTCTTTTTCTTTGTGTTCTACTTCCACTGTATTACTCTGCTAATGAGGTCATAGATTCACCACTATCACACCCAAGGACCTCACTACTTGTTGGTAGCCACTGGTGTTTGGGGAAATTTTCTTGAGGCCGGCTGACCAACCAGGTACGGGGCGCCTCTGGGCAGCTTCCACAACCGGGACGTTACAATGTGGTATCAGAGTGAATTATTTTCTTAATGAATTAATGATTTGGAGACTATAATCCGGGACATTATAGTTTTAGGTACTTGGTATTAAGCTATTCCTAGGAGTATCTAACCCATGTATATGGAAAAGACAATTTACCTTGTTTATTGCAACATTATGGTTTTCTAATTTTACAGTTTACCTGATTTCAACGTTTGGTGATTCACATGCTTTGAACTGTTATTGTTTATATTACTGAGGTTATATTTCTTTTCAAACCCAATGAGAGGATGGTATTCCATCGCTTGCATCATATCGACTCTTGCTAGGAATGATTTTTCATGCATTCTTGCCATTCCATTTAGGGTGCAATAGCGATTTCATGTTATTGTGATAGATGTTGTGATAGAGATGCATGATGTTGTCATAGATACCTTGTTAAAGTACCTTATATTTCATAGGGTATTGATTTGTGTAATGTTGGTTTGAATGAATGAAAAACTTTGGTTGTTGAGTTGTTTTGGGTCCTCATGGACCAGAATTTAGTACATCATTGCCTTGTTTTCCTTTTTATAACATCTATATGATCCATGATTTGATTAGCGGGGAGTTTGGGCCTTCACAGATCATAATTTGGAACTTTAATGTTCAGTTCATTGTTTTTATGGTTTCAAGACAAGTTTTTAAGGCTTACTATATGGAAAAACTCTGAATACACAATGTGTAATGATAAGTACATGCCACATGTTCTTCTGTTCGGGAAGAAATATTTTTTCTTACCTACACACCATCTACTCTATGTACACAGCATGTAGTCTCTGGCCATCTTTTTAGCTATGTGGGATGAGACATGGGGTTCGATAAATACCATGGTGGAACACATTGTGATCCAGACGTACACTCCATTTGTTTAGATCATGTGTTTGTCCTTTTGATGAATGACACGGGTGGATAAAAACATAATCAATACACTTCATGTCAGTCTGGAACTGGCTGTGTAGTGTAATTCCAGGAATATGGCCATGTATCTAACCACATGGGTCGGTGGATATCCTTTATTACACTCTATGATTGTCTGGAAACCCACTTTGTAGTGTGAGAGGTGTATCCAGCTATGTCACTGACAACACAGGTCGGTGAATCTTGTCCAGTACATGTTGTGATTGGTAGAACACTCTATGTATTCTTGTTCTAGGAGAACAATGTAGTTTAGTTGTATAGAAGGACACGAGTAGGGGGATATGATTTAGGTACACATCATGTGTGAGGTCAAAATTCATTTTTTGGGGTGTTACATGACCATTATTGGTAGAAGCACATGCCCATGTGAAAGGTTTAAGGGAACACGCCGTGTAGTTAAGTATACACGCCATGTATCCATGTTTTGTAAAACATGAATAATTTCATTATCATGTTACCTTTTTAAACTTATAGTTTTAATTTATTGTTAATATTGATATACAGTGTGTGTTTGACCTTATAGACTCATGCCACCAAGTCATCCTCTGGTTGTATGTCAGTTGAAAGGTAGTGATCTGAAACTGAACATGGCTGATCAGGGACTTCTAGAACGTCTTCCAGTTGTGCAAGTCATGGCACCATCGGTCATTCCAGACACAAGTACTGATGCACAGTTTTGAGAGGGATTTTTGAGGTTCATGCAAAACTTCTACGTAGTACAATATACTTCCCCATCTATGGTAGAGCAGACAAAAGTTTTCCAGTACTACCAACATCCAACCTACATAGGGGAAGGCAGACTCCAGGCTGTAGAGTCATGGTTAGAATCCAAGATTTCTATCATCGAGCATCTGGAGATGCCACCAGAGAAGAGGATCAATCTTTCTACATATATGCTTCGTAATTTTACCGAGAAATGCATGGATGTGATCTCCCAGGCAGGACGACAGTATGTAATGGCTTTGGATGAGTTTCAGCGTTCCTTCTACACATACTTTTACCCAGTGAATTTTAGGGATGATGAAGCCTGAAAATTCATGAGTTTGGAGGAGGGTACTATTTACTTTATGGAGTATTCATCTCACTTCACCGAGCTGTAGTGCTTCACACCCTTCCCAAGAGGTGATGAGTTATTCCTGGCACGGTAGTTTGCGGATGTTTTGATGGACGACATCCGATATGAGTTGAATATCTTTAGGCTGACTGTAATCACTTTTATTGTCAACTTGGTGCTGATCACGAAGCGCAATTAAAGGGATTATAGATTTTTTATCCAGGGATGTTCGACATCTGGTGTTAGTATCCCTCCTACTATAAGTAAGAAGCGCTATAGTGGGTCTTCACGCGGTGATCCACGGAGGCGAGACACTTATTCGGGTAGCCAGGTGTTGTGTTACTAGAGAGGGAGGAGTGTGTAAACATGGCCACATATCCCGAGAGACACCATCGATGGTTGATCATGCAGAAATATGGGCCATATTTAGAAATTCTATCATTTTATATCAACAATAGCTGGTGAAAGAGGTTCCTCTATGACTCCATGTTGAGGAGCAGCAACACCAATTTCACACCAGTCTGGGAACTAGAGTTCTTTGGGCTATTCAGGCCGAGTTGAAGGTCGTGATCATTATAGTCAGTCGCCAGGCATTCAGTGACAACATGGTGGATTATATCAGAGTGGTTAGGTAGAGTCACATTGACGCGGTTCACGCCAGAATATTGCAGTGGAGAAGACCCAGCATGAGCCGGATCCAAAACCCTTTAATGTTTGAGGTATGATTCTAGTTGTGTCAGTTTTAGCTTCTTATCTTTTCTATATAGGGTCTTCCCATAGCTTTATATCTGTTCCAATTTTGGAGAGCCTTGGTCTCTGAATAATTTCATCTGTTGATTTCTTGACATTGAAAACCCCATTGGGGATAAGAATTTCTAGTGAATGTTAGTGCAATGATTAACCTCTTGAGGTTTGGGGTGTCACTCCTTATGGGAACATTATGTCCTATAGATGACAGGTTCTGATGTCATTCTACGAATGGATTAGTTAGTTACCTTCCTAGGTGTTCTTGATTGCTATCGTGGTAGGGTGAGTTCCACATCACCAGAGAGTGGATCGTTTCTTTATAAGGTAAATTGAGATGTTCAGGCAAGAAGAGCGGGACCCGAGCATTATAGGTTGGTAGGAGTTAGAGACGAGATTTCAAGTCTTTATCTAGATTAACATGGGACATCACAGATGGAATTTCCTCCTATGGTGGATTATTTCAGGGATGTCATTCCATATGACTTGTCATGATTTCTTTCACTGCATGAGGTGGACAATTATATTGAGCTCTTGCTGGGAGTGGCACCGATGTTCATTCCATCTTATATCATAAATACACTACAGTTGCAATAGATCCAGATGTAGTTGGGGACTTGTAGGAAAAGGATTTCATCTAAACTAGGACGACTTCATGGGGTTCACATATCCTGTTTGCGAAGAAGGCAGACCATACCCACAGTATTTGTAAGGATTATCAGAAGCTGAACAAGTTGATGGTCAAGAACCGATTTCCATTACTGAGGATTGATGATCTCTTTGATCACCTTTGAGAAGCCCATCTGTTCTTGAAGATTGACTTGATGTCCTGTTACCATCTATTGTGAGTTAGACTATCAAATATACCTCTTACAGACATTTTTGTGCTTGTATGGTCTATACAAGTATGTGGTCATGCCTTTCAGTCTCTCGAACACACCAGTTGTTTTCATGGAACTGATGAACCATGATTTCCTTCCATACATGGATTCTCTTTTGGTGGGTTTGATGGATGATATCATAGTGTACTGTAACACTCATTACAAAAAATGTGACCTTTACGAACAAAAAATTACTAAAAGATTATATATTTGTTGGTAAAAAAGACTAATTCCTATAAATATTAAATTGTGTTGATATTAACTATAGGTACCAACAATTATTTTTAGAAGCAGATATATCTGTATGTATTAGTAGTTCAATACCATCAAATATTTTATAAACTTTTAAATCTATTATCTTATCATAATAATATCAACAATTGACTTACTGATAAATGAATATGTTGTTATTAGTTGTTGCAACCAGCAAATATGTTACCTTTAAAAAATTTAACAAATTATACAATAATATAAAATATTTTACAAAAAAAATTGAATATATAAATATATATAATACCCATTAGAAAGATATCATTTTGTTAATAACAATATACAATTAATTAAAATATCAATAATTTAGTATTATTTATTGGTAATATATGTATAGATAAATACCCCCAAAATCCTAATAAAATATAATTTTTAATATAAATTCAAATTTTTCCATTCTATTAATAAAAAAAAATTACAAAAAATATATGCAAAAAAAACATACCCCATGACCACCCTCCACCCTACCTCTATTTCCCTCCCCCATCCTCGCAGCTGACATTCCTCATGGTCACTGGCATTCCTTTCGGTTATTGTTCGTCACAACCACAGTTCGTCACATCCACAGTTCGTCACAGGCACAGTTCGTCACGGTCTCAATTCCTCGCATCCACCATTCCTCGCGTCCACCATTCCTCATAGCCACCATTCCTCATAGCCTCCATTCCTCACGGTTACTGCCACTACTCACATTCTCTATTCCTCAAGGTCGGACTGTTATAGAATGGCGTTCATCGTTACCCCCTCTCTTTTCCCAGAATCCTTGCATGAAATCCCATTGTCCGAATCATGGCGTTCATCATTACCCCCTCCCTGATCAGGTAATTTTCACCCTTTCCATGATTTTTCAATAGATTTTGGTACTCTGTGATGGGAATGGATTCTTACATCTATTTATTCAGATGCATTGGTTTTTCAGAGATGCACTTTAGGTGTTTGTTGTATTTCCTTAGATTGCCATCATTTTTTCAATTCTCTGGTGCTGAAATTTTTGGAGTGGTTTTATAGTTCATAGAGAAGCTAGCTTAGATAAATGGAAATGCTTTACTTGGTATCCAAGGGACCGTGTTTTAATCACCATAGTACCTGTATATGAAAATATTGATTTAGTAATGCCTATTTTGATTGGCATACACATTAAATGTCCAAACTTCACATATTAAATATTTTTTTGGTTTAATAGCAATGAGCCATGTAATACTTGTTAGTAATTTAATGTTATTTTTGATACATTATGGATAAATTATATAATTTCTGGAAATTACAGTATACGTAAAATCCCAAGAGATTAAAACAACTTAAAATATTTTTCCCTCATAATTATATTTGATTTCCATGTTTTATAACATGATTTTGTATATGCAAGGTATGTAGTAAGAAATGCACTAACTCATATTCTATAGGATCCACGAATCAAGATGTGCACAGAAAATAGAAATATCTTCTTGCTTTCCCTAATTCATTAGGATTGGATGCTTCTTCTGTTTGAGCATTTATTTCTTTGTTTTTACCATCTCCAAAAAAATTATTAGTGTGGTTTTTATTCCCCAGGATTCCCAATCTAGCAATATTGGAGAAAATCATATTGGTGTTATTTTCCCAGAGCCACTTCCTTGTGGTTTGTTTCGTGCATGTTTGATTGAAAACCTGAACCCTAGATTGATTCTTTCTTCACTAGTGACCAATGAGAGGTAGATCGACATCAATGGTTCATGGTATAAGTGAACACATTTTAAGGGAACGTCACAAATGTTCATCAATGGGATCTTCAGGATTATACTAATTAAAATACACATTAAAATTTTTTAACTTCAAAATGCACGTGGTATTTTAAAATTGATAATTATTTATTATTTATTTCATTTTCTTTCCAAAAAAAGAAATGGTTGTACAACATGGGGTTTTTTTGGATTATACTCTTATGATAAAATTTGACACAATAAAGAATTATTATTGAGATATATGAATTATATATATATATATATATATATATTTTCTAATCTCCGTAGTCATTTTCATCACATATTAAGCATGTAACACTTTCAATATTTTCGAACTGATGTTTTTTCTATTTGTAGTGACAGATACATCACTTGGGTGGAATTTTTTTTGGAATTTGGCATTGAAATTTCCTTCACCTCTTAAGTATGTCATATTTTTTAAAATTTCAAACCCATTTTTTAAGTTTTTTGTAGTGGAAAATCCATTAAGGTGGGCATGATTTTTATGAGCATGAAAATTAATGATCGTTAAGATGTGGTTAGAAGGTAATGATTTGTGGTTTTAATTGACTTTGACGTAATAGGTTTTTCTATGCATTATGATTTTTGGACAGGCTTAAATACGTGCCCGAATGCAAGGTATATTCCATTAAATTTATATGAACTACCAACACCATGTTGTAATTTTAAAAAAAAAATTGTATTGTTTTAGAATAATCCTTGTGTTTTCAACAATGATACCCCTTTTGATAATTACTTCGATAACAATGTTTTTACAATATAATTGTAATTATTATTAATATAAAAATGAAATTGGATAATAAATTAACCTCATATAATATTTTTAGAAATATTCAAATCATATTCCGAATTATATGATTTTTTGAAATTTAAAAATATTTAATAAAATATTATATTTTAAAATATATCATTATTATTAATTTTTACACCATTTATTTAATTTGATTTAAACATACCTAAGAAAAGTTATTAATATGAATATATTACTTTATAACTTCTCATTAAATTATTTTTTTCTATAAAATTTATGTAACAAATAAATTCATTTAAATTATATAAATTTTTAATATATTAAAATCATTATAGATATTTTTATGTTATTTTAATAATTATTGTGTAATAATTGGATAATACTTTATGGATATTTAATATCTAAAAACTAAAATTAAATTACCCTGATTGAAATCATTTAGAATATATATTTTTTGGAATCTAATCATATCCTTTGTTAACCCATATGTCAGTAGTTTAGATATACTAAACTAAAAGGAATGAAAGGTTTTACTTTTCATTAAATAAAATTACATAAATTTATTAATCTCTCCAAATGTAAACAAAAGATCATTTATTATAATTTTGGATTATTATATTTGTAATATAATCATCCACTAAATTTAATTAATATGTTAGGATCATTTTGTAATCCTTATCAAAAAAATTGACCCTAAATTTCTCAATTTCCATTACATTGCTAACAAATATTTACTTTGATGACTATTCATAATGGAAAAAAAATAATGAGAGATATCTACTCATTTTGTACCACATGATTCCAATTATTTAATCCATTTTTGGTGATTCAAAATAGACAACAAATAAAATTTAATTTGAAATAAATCGTTATGATTCGATGAATATATATAATGCCAGAAAAATACATTTTTTCTATATAGAATATTATTACTAAATTCATGTATAATATTGATTAAAAAACAATGAATTGATTATTATATATCAAAAATAACTAATGAATGTTTAAAAAAATACATGATATTATTATTTTTGTGGAAAAAATAAAAACATAAATAATAAATTTTAATAAAAATCAATACTTTTACCTATTCATCAAAAAATAAATCATTTTAGAAAATTATTAAAATTTTATTTTAATAATATATTGAAATGATGGATTAAAAATGATATTATTTTTTAAAAATTAATAGTCATTAATTTTATAACTAAAATTTTATTTATAAACATATAAGAAAATATTTTAATATAATTATTACCTTTTTAATTCATAAATTACACATTGTTTTTAAAAAGAGTAGACCTATCTAATATATGAATACTATTAAATGTTGGAATAATATATTATATAATCAATGGATTTTATTCGATTCATCCCCATGATAAAAATATTTTCATAATAATTTCATTTACTTGTTAATTTATTGGTGATATCATTCCCTCCAATCATTTTCATATTTCCATGTCGGTTCATTAACAACGTGGAATTTCTACAAAACCATAACATTATAATGTAACATATTCCACTATAACATTTTTCTATGGATAAGAATAAAAAATATCTTTTACATATAATAATGTTTATCATCCATCTGACCTACTTTATTGAATATAACATTTGATAAACCCAATATATATTTTCATCACATTGAATTATAAAATGCATTATATACTTAGGTTAAAATCCAAGGAAACACCACATAATAGGAGACTAATACAAATTTCTCTAGAATTTCCAAAAATTATATGATCCATTGACTTCTCTTCCCATTTTTACAAAATTTAAAAAAATTATTTCACAGATATAGATTAAGAAAATCATGATCACATACCACAAGTAATAGATATGTTAGTCTATTGACTTAATTACTTTTATAACAAATCTAATACATCATCATAATATTCTAAATTAGAATCACATTCCAAAGAATTACATTTTAAAACCATAGTCTCATCAATATAACTTCTCCTACATCATATTAAAAAGGTGGAGTCGGAAACCGCCTTCAAAATATTGACTCCAATGATTCTATATGAACATAAAAATGAAATATTTTATTAATTGAAAACTAGAATAATGAATGGTTTTTGTACTAATATCCCATGTAATACATTGAATAATAAGTATGTATGTATTCGATTTAATAAAAAATTCATTTATATTATCCCTTAGATTCAAGATAAGAATTTTTTCATAAATTTAATTTAGTAACCCATGACATCTGATGTCATTTCAAAAAAATAGATGTAAAATTATGATCATGATCACATACAATGAAGACATCATATCCTTATAACATGACTATATCCTTAATATAAAATCATGAATGAGAATTTAATGACATAGTACCACAAATACGATTGAAAATATATTAATTTGTTAATACATATATAATAAAACAAATAAAATTATTACATAAGGATGTCTTTAGATATCCCACAATTAAATCCACTGATATTTTTTCCTAGTTCTAATACATTATTAAGAAATAATGATTAATAACCGTTATTATTTGTTTTTTTTCATTAATAAGATTTCATGTCAAACATTTGAATTTAAATTATAAAATTTATCATTTCATTAATTCCCACAATTAAAAATCACTATGGTCATTATATGTATAAGTGCAACCAAGATTAATGGAATCATGGAAATATGAGATTCAAATAAATTTTTTTTCTTCATCTATTAATCATAAGGACCAGATAATATAATTAAAAATATAGTAACACCTTTTTTTTCATTATTAAATCAAGGAAAAATACAATTTCAACCGTTTCTACCTTTCCTATAACTTATGGTGATTCTTCTAGGATTTCATAATTATTTTATATTGAGAAAAGTTTAATAAAACATGAAAAAACAAAGGATGATCTTATATGAAACATTTATAAGCCAAAAATTATGAATTAATTTACTATGGATCTTTCTAAATGTAACATAGCCAACGATGAATCCTCATTTTCTCTAAAATAATTTGTAGCTTGGTTTTCTATACATTGAAATAAAATAATAATGTAATCACAATACATTTCCAGTTCCATCCATTTTCTTTTTGTACTGTACAAATCATTCCATGTGAATATATATTTCAAATATTAATGATCATTATATACATCGAACATTATTTCTAATCAATGATCCATAATTTTTTAGCCCAATAACCACAAAAGATAATAACTGATCATGTGCATTCTAATTTAACTCATAATTTTTTTGTTAATGTGAATTATATGAAATTACCTTCTAGTTATTCATCAGGGAAAAAACCATGTCACCTCAAATAATAAACATTATCGCCGAAAACTTCCCCATTTTTAGTGGGATTATTACAAAACTAAAAAATTTAACAATATTATGTTAATTAATTGAAAACAATCACCACACCATTTCATCTTGATAAATTAAAATCCAATAATGTTCAAATATTTAGTTGAAATGAAAAATTGGTGATGTTTAAAAAAATAATATTAGTAAACCAATAATAAATAATATAAAAAATACATTGAGACATTTTCATTCATGTAAAATCATAACAACATCTCTTTTAGTTGTCCAATAATAATTCCATCTTTAAAACAATATTTCCAAAAGAAAAAAATTATTAATAAAAATTTAAACATAGTAAAATTTTCTAATATTTTTATTTGACTAATGTTTTATTATAAATTTCCCATGTGACTTTCTTGGTACTCATAAGTCTAAAAATATTCCAAAATATCATCAATAAACACATCAAAAAAATTTAATTTCACATGGGATAACAATTATATGATCCATGGATACTATTGGAGTGTGATAAATAAATAATTATGTAATTATAAACTCAAAATTAATATATATAGTTTGAAACATAGTATTTGGAATATCTAACTCCACCACAATCAATTAATGGTATCCAAAATTGAGATTAATCTGTATAAAATATTTTTATCACTAGATATGATTAAGAAAATTAGTAATAATAGGAAAATGAAACATTCTATTAGTAGTGATGTCTTTAATTTTTTTAAAATAAATTAAAATAATCACTATAATATTTTAGTTTTTAACAAAAAAAATTAGTTCATAACAAGGTGATGTTATTGTATATCTAAAAAATAACTTGAATTACTTTCTACTACATTTTCAATTCCTAATTTTTTTTAGGAATTTTGATAAAGAGGTTTTGATATAGGATAATCACCATGTAATAATTATATAGTAAAATAAAATCACCAATAAAGAATAATACGAGAAATTTTTTTAGAGAAAATGTATATGATTTTATTCTCCAATAAAATATCACAAATTATAAAATATTCCTTATTTCCAACAACATGAGTGGGGTTACATTCCATTCAATATCATTTCAATTTATTAGATTATTGAGAGGATAGAAATTTTATGAAATCCTTGAATCGTATTTTCATATCACAGAAATCTATCATAGTATGAAAAACTAAAAGATAATCTATTCCAATAATAATATCAAAGTATACAATAGAATATTTAATAATATTTTCTGAAATGGTCATCCCAATACAAAAAATTTGGAGATTTATATAAATCATGTATTCATTAATACTTCCACTCGATTTTTTCATTGAAAGATAAATATTCCCTACATATGGTGGAATTCCAATTTTAAATTTATTTTTTATGAAAATAAATAATTAATAGATCAAGAGGAAATATGAGAATTGACATTATCTTAATGAACACGTAAAATTATCGACATTACATCATTAAATAGTCCATCATCAAATTTAGTAACAGGATATTATTTTCAACAACATTTAATATTCAATTTTAATGATTTATACCCTTTTTAAATAAGTTTAGATTCACGTAATCATAATAACCAAACTAATTTGAAGGAAAACATATCACCATTACAGATAATTTTATTTCACTATTTTATATTATTTGGGAACACATTCTATATATTAATGATATTTAGGACCAATCTTATAACAATAAAAAAATATTATTGATATCATCATAAATTTCATGGAATTTAATATACTCAACAAGGAACATGATGGGGGACTACCACCATAATTCTTATATGTATGTTCTAGGTTTCCATCCACATTGATAGTTTCATACTACTTTCATCTCAAGGAATACAACTGTCTTCAATATCCCTTAAAAAAATAAAAAACATACAAGATCTTCCTCAAAAATTCAAAATTATCACACTGACAATTCTCTTTATATACATTGTATCAAATTGATATAAATTATATTAATTTTACAATAATTTTCCTTAATAAAAACATATATATACATTAGAATTATAGTAATGTTATTTTCATATGATGCTACAGAATCATTATCATTTTCCATGTATACTAATAATTGTTATTTAATTATAATTCAGTCACTTTGAGGGATATTTTATCAGGATAAATGTTCAATAAATATTTCCCATTCCATGTAATGAAGGTCAACTATCTTTTTAGGATTCCCATTAGAAGAAAAATATCAATCACCTTTACCATTATATTATAGATTATAAGTGTTTACATTTTGACGACATGATCATCTCGTGGTTTAAAATATCATTTAAAACACAATGATCAATTCTTTGGATACAAATATATCTATGGTTCCACAATATATTGGAGGGTGTTGCTTCCTGAAATGATCAATTATCATCAAGTTATATTATGGTTTATTTAAATTATATATAACATGGATTCCTCTACGCTTAATATGGGGCTTTAGCTAATCCAAAACTTCCATTAATAATTCAGTTTCAATTCATACCATTCATGGATATATAATTGAAATTTTATTTCCAACTTTATTCCTCCATTATTTGTCCTCCAATTTTCCTCTATTGATGTTATTATAAACAGACATATATTATAAGAATATACATGATAATTATAAAATTTTATATTATTTCAACATAACCATATGTATAATCTCTCATGGTAATTCTATTAACTATGTCCTAAAATATAAAATTATTTATGCTTTATTATGATACCAATTATAATGAACAATCCTTATAAATTATTTATTATAGTGTCTTTATATTATCATTTAATTTATTACATCATAAAGATCTATTTGGTTTATAGTTTAAGATAATTAGTTCATAAATCTTATATAAAAATAAAATATATTATAATGTGGACACTTTTAATTGGTATACAATTTCTCAAAAATATTAATCATCACATTTTTAGGAAAAATCATCATGAACATCAACATGACTTTTTAATTTCCATTTCTCATTATTAATGCATATTTTTTAATGTAAATAAACAGGTTTATAAATTAATAACATTAATTATTATAGTAAGAAAACAATACCCATTCAGGATATATGGAGTACTATTATCATAACCCATGTTAGAAATAAATAAATCCTAGTAAAATAAATTTTAGAAAACTCCTTGGGAACTACCACAATATTTCTATTTAATATAATGTACAATAACAAATGAAATGGGCCCCCATCTTGGTGCACCCATTAAATAAGCTACAATGCACTCCAAAAATCTTTATGAGCAATAATGTGAATCGACCTATCATATAAGATCAATTAGGATCCCTAATTTCAAATATATAATTCTCAAGTAATATATAATTATCAAAACATTTTATTCATTCACCATTAAAAAAGGAAAAAATTTTACAACTCTTTTGAACTAATATGTAAAAAATCTGATGTGGCATTTGACTTTCAATTAAAAAAATATTTTTGATTCTGTAATCATAAAAAATGGAAGGAGGTATTTTATTTGATGAAAAAATGAATTAATGTAAGATTACTCAATATATAAAAAATAAAATTAGAGGTAATAAATGTTATTTTCATACTATACATTAAAAATTGAAAATTGATTTTATCTTTTTTTCAATATATTGACATAAAAAAGATAAAAATTTCCTTCTGAATACCATTGAATAAAATTGAAAAGGAATAGGAAATTATATTTATTATATATTTATGTTCATTTGGAATAAATAATAAGATAAATTTATGAATATGGACATATAGGAGGACTTTCAAAATAAACAATGAAATCATTTAAAATGAGGTTATTACAAAAAGATCCTTATACATATGTTCTAAATCATCAGGTATGTTATTTATCATCGTGAAAAAAAAATTATAATAATTATTTACTATCCTAATTTATTCCCATTATTTTATTAATTTTATTTGATAATATGTTATATTAAAGTTCATAATCATTTAGGTTTTTGTGAGACATTTTGATGGTATTTTTTTCATATTTCAAAAATGACTTCAGTGCAATGACTATCATCATAGTCATAATTATTCCACCATATCCCAAAAAAATAAACTGAACATAATTATCTTTCTTATAGTTTTTATTATTATTTATACCATCAATAAAATATAGACATGAAAAATTAAATATGTTATAATCACAACGATGTGCATGAGTAAAACATCCATTTATTAAATATTATTTTTCAATGAAAGTAAAAAATTTATTTTTCATAAAATAACTATACTAATTTAAAAAATAAATTATTACATATTTTAATAATCTTATATATATCATCTAATTTATTTGGTGATGAAAATAGACCCACATCATATCTTGGAGGTGGTAGTCCACATGTACACAAGAAAGTTGTTATAAGTTTCTACAAAATGGAAAAAATATGAAAATATGTTTTATAATATATTTATAAAAATTAAAATATTAAATTAATATAATATACATTTATATGAAAATATTAGATCAATCATTATGATTCGTTGAATGAAAAACATTATATCGGTTACATGGTGGTAGTCGATCACACACACAAACAATGGATTTATTTTCCATTTGATGTAGGATAGATATTGATATAGGTTATGATATTAATGTTGTGAAATATAAATATATTATAGTTATTGTTTTTTTAGTTCATCTATATATGGAATATTTGGTATTGGAGTATGAAAAAATAAAATTTAAATGTTTAGTTAAGAACCAAACATCTTATTTGTACAACCTTTTATTAATAATACAAAAATCACTTTTATGAAAGTTTTCTGATAAAAAATCCAATATTATACATAAATAGATGTAATGACGACATTTAGGTTTGTTATTTGAGATCAAAAAGGCTTATAATGTGTTGATAAAAGATTAGGGAAGGTATTTTTGTTCAAGGGTGGCTGAAGAGCTATTGTAATTTTTGAAGTATTAAATTTAAATAAATAATTGTTTAGATTTAAAATAAATAAAAATTTATAATATTAGAAGATAAAATTATATTGAGTAAAAATAACCATTCCCAATAATTTTTTGAAAACATTATATTAGTTTTTTAACATTATCTCATTGTTTGGACACAAATTAACCATTTTGACAACTACTGTGATAACAACGTTTTTCCCCTATAGGAATAAATATAGTTAATTTAAAATGTTAATATTTCCATATATAGAATAATATTTATATTTTAATCCAATCCAAATCACTTTTACTAAAATGTATTTTTATGAATTGTATATCATCTAATAAAATTTTATTTTTACAATACGTAATAAGTGTCAATTTCAAAACTATTTATTTAATTTATCTTTAAAATTTTCAATAAAAATAGGGAATTTTAATATAATACATTAAAAATTAAACAATATGATTTATTTGATATAAATATGTGGAACATAGAAACTGTGTCAACTAAAATTTTTTAATATTAAAAAATATACTTTATTTTCCTTTTAATTGAATAATTACAACATCAACATTTGATATGATATTAATGTTTTCATTTCATCACAAAATGATTGTGATAGATTACCGTAAAAAATATAAGACATTTAGATTTATAAATACTATTTTCGAAAAATATATATCATCATTTTATCATTTTGTAAAAAATATCGATATAATAAAACACAGATAATGATATTTTTACTTTTCATTAAAAAATATTATATAAATGAAAAAATCATGAAATACCAGAGAAATGAAATATATTATAGTTTAGTATCATTAGGGATGAAATATAGGAATAAATTTCATTAATTCATGTTTTTTTGGATGACTTTTAATCTTTATCAAATTATTTATACCCTTAATTAACTCATTGCATCGTTATCTTGGTGACAAATTTTTATAAATATAACTATTCATAATGAGTAATAATAAAATCTAACTATTTTTCTGGGTAGGAATGATTTTTCCAATATAAGAAATAAATTTTAAAATATTAAAAATTTGACATCTGAAAATTTGAATGAAATTTTAAAAATAAATTAAATTTATTCGATTGATTGTGATACAGTAAAGATTTAGTTTTTACTAACAAAATTATACTATAAATATACATTCTTATTATTGATGGTTATAAAATAGACCTTGTATTTTGTATTTTAAATTATAATAAACACATTTTAAATATAATATGTAATTTTTATATATAATTGAAATATATTTACAAAAAAATACTAAACATTTAGTAATGTCCCTGTATGCTTCAAAAATATTTATTTTCAACAAATATATTATTTAATATATTATTCTGAAAAAATAATAAATAAAATTCAAAAAATATTAGAATAATTATTTTAAAAAAATATAATCATTTTGACATCTGATTAAAAAATATTTTTAGTGTGTTTTAGAATTTTTTTAAAATAATATTTTATTGATTAATTGAAAAATGTTATGATTTTAATTAAAAATGACATTTTCTTTTCAAAAAATTACATGCTCTATTATATTTTACAATGGTATTAAATGTAAAATTATTCCCATTATATATTTATTAATCAAATTTAGTTCTTTATAATAAATTTCATATAGAATTAGGATATCAAAAGTATCAGTAGTTATAAAAATATTCATTATAAAACAAGATTTATATGTTATATTTATGAAATTTTTTAATTAATATTTTCGTTATAATTAAATGTAATATTAAGAAATTTATTCTATTTTTTCAATGGTTATATTTTTTATTAAGTAAAAAATTTAACATAATTTTCTCTCAAGAAGAATAGTAAAATAATTAATTACGTTTTAGGTAAAAAAAGAATTGGTGTCTTACATACGCATGTGTTGAGATTAATTTTCAATGGAAATAAAATTTTTAAATAATAATTTTTTTTGGCATTTTGATTTAACTTGAAAAAATTATATAATACTGATCAATTTATTTTTATTCATTGGAGATAAATCAAAATATTAAATAAATGAACTAAAATAATTAACATGGTTAGAAAAAATTGTATAATTGAGTACACATAAATTCTAGGGGATACAAATTTTGAAAAATGGCTTTTTTACGTATAGGTGTGTATAGACCATATATTCCATAAAATAAAATATTTATTTGTTTTTGAGTCACTATATGTGTGATTGACATCCCCTTATTGAATAGTTTCTGGTTTTTACAGAGATTCCATTCCTCCCCAACTATAAATGGGAACACCTTCCCCTCACACAATAACACATATTTAGTAAATTTTATCAAATACCACTACATATATCCCTTCCATATATATATATATATACATGTTCATAAGCTTCTTGTTGACACAAAAAAACAATTGAATCTCCCTTGATAAATTATCCAAAAGAGTATTATCTTTTGCAATATAAATTTTATTCACTAAGAAATTTCATATTACATCTTCTCTGAAAACCATGATTCATGTCCTGATATATATTCTTCATGCATGTGTCTTGAATTTTTTATATTGTGGGAAATCAATTTAGAAGTTTTTAATTTTATTTAAATTTTTTTTATTAGTTGTCATTTAAAATATATCATGTTTATTCTTTCTATCGTCACCCATGAAGATCACCAATCTGAGGAAAATTTGTTAGATAAGTCTCTTTTTGGGGGTCTGATTTTCATTTTGGAGTTATCAGTGAGGATTCATGATATAAGTTGATGTATGTTTATATCTCAGAGTAAACATAAATAATATTAGGATTGTCAGCATCATTATTTGGAGTTTTATCTTGGTGACTATATTTTCTTGAATTTTTTTCAAAGTTGGTTTATGTTCTTCTTTGATTTAGGGGATTGTTGGATCTAATATATTCTAAACTATTTTAGGTAAATGATTATCTTAGTAAGGTTTCATATTGGTTTTAGTATCCAGATTTGTTGATGGATATTCATGATGTTATATACATATCACATATCGAGAAATATCATTCTGAACTCTCTTATATTCTATCATTGGAAGAGATTAACCGGGATCCAATAATTTATATTGATGAAAACCCAATGGTAATCATTTACACTCATATTAATGTCTTCCATGAAAATTTAATTATGTTGATTAGTGTGTTATTGTTAAATACATTATATATTCTAATTAGTTGGGAAAAAAGTCATTAATGAAGGTTTGGTGGCATCACATATTTTCTACACATTATAAATTAACATGATCTTTCTAGGACTTGTGTTTTTAAATGTTGGTACATTATAACATCTTGTTATCAACTTTTATGTATTTATGATGTCACTTTTTATTTCCCTATTTATTTGGGATCTGATTGATACTCCCAGGGATGTAGATAATTACCTAAGAAATAACTATCTATTTTTGGTAATATGTGTTTTATTGAATTGAGGATGTCTATATATACCTTTGAATGAATGTTATGGTGTGTTCACCATTATTTCAAATATTTTTTGTGGTGGTTTATAGTTTTCAATAGATATATGGGTTCTCTTCTATCTATAAGAAAATTTCACGTCATGTAAAAACTACACATGAGAAAATGGATTTCTACTATAAGTCATATTTTTGGTACGCATCATTATAAGACTACCGAAAATTTGATGATTATATATATAATAGTTGTTATAATAATATTTAATTAAAAATGAATTATGATTTTCATTTAGACTCTAATATAAAAATTTAACGACATAATTGTATTATACATCCTGAATAAATCATAGTCAATAGTTTTTTGGGAAACCCTACAAGATATTATTATTTAATTAAACATGAAGCCTATACCATATTAATAGAGGTTCTCTACCACATTATTTAAAATATCTATACATCCTATAAATCTCATAGTTTATCTATTGATCTATATTGTTATTGGGATGGGCTTGTCCAAATAAATTTTCTTCTTATTTAATCATTTTCATATATCACAGATGCACCAATACACGGATTTTATAGATCAATTGATCTGTGTTGGATATTTATTATGTTCCTTTCAACATTCATTGTCAGATATTACCATAGAGGGTGACACTTTTTTTTGTATAGTGACATGAGTGTTTCAAGAGATACGTGTTGGTTTTATTCTCCATCAAATGTTTTTATTTTAAAATAAATTATAAGATATCATAATCAATTATCGGGGAAACATTGTCATCAATTCATTCTTCTACAATGTTGTATCCAGTTTCAGGTGTGTGTGACCTGATAATGAGTACGGTGGTTCCATCATAGGTATATATTGAATAAAAATTATTTCTATAATATTGATAAATTATTTATCATATGAAATTGAATGAATCATTTAACAAATTGTGCATGTGGAAATAGGTTTTTGATAAGAGATGGTTTTCCCCTTATTTCTATAAAAATAGGTTTTTTCAATGCATTGGTAAATGGATTTCTAAATCGGTTTTCATAATTTTTTTCATTAAAAGGATTGGAAATAATAAAACATGTGTTACCCTAGGTACATAGTAATAAGGTGTATCTTTGGACTATCATACATTTATTGTTGGGTGTTTCACACATGGGGAGTTACTGTATTCTATATTCCTTTTGTTAATGGTTATTGAAATAGATATTGTTTGAAGATTAGCTCATGGGGTGTTTCTTTTCCCATTAGGCCCATGTTTAATGTAATATAGTGTGAAATAGTCACTGATCATGGGATTAGTAGTCTACATGCCTAGTTATAGTTATACATGGTGTGATGTTACCTATTTTTTTATGGTATTATATTTGCTTGTATTATCATGGAATTCATTATATATGACATACATAGTTTTATTTTATTAGATATATTTGATATAGTTTGAACAATATTAACAAGATTATTTTGGAATTTTGTAATGTGGATAGTAAAATTATATACAATTATTTTGATATAAAAACATTGGAACTATTAATCACACCTTGTTTTCTTTAATTACTATCATTATTTTGATCTTTTATATAGACTTGAAATGAATCTCGTGAATGAGATCCTACTATTATTGTTTAACTCAATCAATTATCACCCCTTTGGGGGTGCATAGGACAGTGTATATATTTAGATATAGGTAATATCAATACACCATAGAGAGGTGGTGTGTTTTTAGGTAATACATGGTAGTTTGTGGTATTATGGGGGGGGGGTTGCGACTCTTTATCATATATAATCCAAGTTTCTATTATCTTCTCCCTTTGATGTTGGACATATACATTAAAACATTCGAACCATTCATGTGTTGTATTGTTTCCCCAATCTTCTAACAGTTTTTTATATATTATATCCTCGACTACATCACTATGTTATTTATATATATGTATATATTATTTTATTACTTAATATTTGTCGAAATAATTCCATATGGTTGTTTTCTATAAAAGGGTGCTAGTATCCAAACTGTGGGGATTAAGAACACCAATAAGGTATATTGAAATTAGGTATATCTAAATATTTGTGAGGATATCAAGGTTTGTTTCCCCATAGTAAGTACGATGAATTTTTTGGGAATGTATATGGGGCCCATGGAGAGGACCATGTGTCTATGGGGTATGTAGTGGAATCTGGTTGGCCAATATCCAATAAATTTGTTTAGGCAGAGTGTCTCTTCTATCATCAGGGACAAGTTTCTACGTTGGTATTTTATGAAATACCTTTAATTAAGTGAAATTACACTTCCATGATTGATATTTTGTGTAAACATTAAGAATGTGGTTGTCTATAGCGGTGGTGAATATAACCCCTCCATAATTATAAATGGTTTTATGACTAAATTATATTACTCTTGTTTTCATGATGAACCATCATTTTCCAGAGAATACCTAACTATAAATCCAGAGTTATGTATCCTTGAATAAAAGTAGTTATCATGATGAGTGCACTTCTTAAAATATTCCTTAGATATGTGTGGGTGAGGAAAAATCAAACATGAAAGAACATGTGTTGGACTAAGGGGATAATCATTAGTATGATGATCAAATCGGCATGTGGGTGAGTCATAGGGTGGTGTCCTCATGTTTAAGCGGAAACTAGTGGTACAAGGCGGGATATGACACCATTTTTTAATGGAGGCTATTATATGCTATCATTAGAGCGTAGTTTAACATTAATTGTTCTATGAAATTTTTTTGAAAAATAATTGATTTATAGATAAAAATGTTCTTATTTTTACCACCAATGTTTAAATTTGACAAAGAAAAAATTTTGTATACTTATTCATGAATTATCATTCTTCATTCATTTTTTATATTTCCTATTCTTATATATTTTATGTTATAAATGTTTTTATATGTTTTTCAAATGGATTTTTTAAATTTTGACAAGGATGAAGACAATATGGAAGTTATAATTAAATTTCAAAAAATAAAACATATTTTTATGATAAAATTGTTGTTTTATGGGAAGAGTGGATTCTTAGTGGATGTTTCCACATTATTATGCATTATTTATTTATGTAGGAGTGATAGAATAATTCCATATAACCTTAAACCTAATAGATAATTTGGATATAAGAAGACAAGATGAATTAAAAAAGACTCAAAATTTTGTAATGTTTAAGAACACAAATTTATAGTTTGCGTTACATCTGTGATTTTTCAAAAATTTTTTATTAATAATTTTTCATTTCAGTTTGACATAATTGTTATTGATAACATTTTATGTTAATGAGTTTTATATTAATTAGAAGATCATTGTCATAGATATCCCTTTTGATATTTTCTATGAATAAATTTTACTTAGATTAATAACATTTTGGTAAATGTATTATTGTTCTGAGGTATGTGGTACACATAGGTTGATCATGATTTATTATTATTAGAATGATGTTGTTTTCATAAGAATAACATTAATGATAAACCTTAGTGTTAATAAGATGATTTATGATTATGAATAATTTTTAGGATGTTGATTATATTTTTTGGAATATTATATTATTTATATTAATATATTATTTGTAAATGGGAAAATATATCACATCGAGATACCTTATGGCTATTGAAAACACCACAAAAGAGATACAATGGTTAAATTAAAACCATTATCCTGCATGAATTCATATATATTATAATATATATTTACATAAAAATTGATAGATAAATATTATTTTGAATTTTGGATGATATGTTTTGTCCTATATATAACCATGAGATTGGAAATTGTTATTGTGTTTAAGGAATAGAAGTTATTTAATTTTAAAGTGTCTCTTTTGCGACCTTATATGATTGAGTTTAATAGAATTTTTTTTGGTTATGAAATTATTTTTTTATGTAATATAGTTTAAAATATCTTTAGGATGCATTATGATTTTAATGTTAATTTTTGGGAGAATCTTGTTATTTATAGAATTTATTAGATTACAATGGATTTTATATAACCATTTTATAAAATATATTGAATGATAAATTCATAGTGGTCAATTTTAATTTTGAGATAAATGGTATTTTTTGTACGAAGAATGTGTTGTAAAATTGTTATAAAATATCAGTTTCAATATTATTATATAATATTTCTGATGAATTTTGTTTTTAGTTACTTAACAAATAATTTATGTTCTTCTATAGGTGGTATTGTTTATTCTAGGGTGGTTTTTTGTTGTATTTATTCATACGATTAGATATTCATTTTTAGAATTATATCATGAAAAATATTTATTTTTTGGTAATTTAATATATATATGAGTAAGATATTTTTATATTTGTTTCAAGTATGTGATCGTTTAAAATTTGATTTTAGTAAGTAGAGAATTAAAAAATATTCTTGAATACACGTGATTTTTTGAATGATATGGTATTGGAGTGAGAATTAATTAAATTATTAAATTAATAATAAAAATATGGATATTCCCATTTTTTATTAATCTTATGGTAAATAGAATTATTATAACCCCATGACACGATCATGAAGATAATATTTTATCCAATTACATTCATTTCTGATAAATCGATGGATATTTTCACTACTCATTGATTTTTGGTTTTGTGGCCATTAATATTATCCTGATCATTCAAATTATTCTGTATTATGATCAATATAACTCTAAATTATTATTTGAAAACTATGTTTACTTTTCAATATATAATGATTCACATTGGACTAATGTTCTCCTATTTTTAGACATAATTATGTGATGACCTTCATATTTCATTTTCCATCATTTCAAGAGGATGTATATTTACCATTTTATGATGTCATATTTCAAGAATGGTGTTACCATATGTCAAAAAATTATTTACCTATCCCAAGTTCATATATTATGGCTTCAATTTATTAAATACTGGAATAATATAAAAAATTATGATTCTTAAAAACTATGCTCCAAAGCATATATGACACATAACACTATGGGTAAATCAACCATGAAATGTTATTATTATTATAGAGAATATTATTACACATGAACTAAATAAGAAGGCATGAATAGTAATGATCCAATTATGAAATATATATAATTATATTGAAAAATATTAATTCTATTATTAACTTGTAGGAAACATGAATTCAATTTTATTATTGTAAATTTATGTATCAAAATGACATTTCTATTAAAAATTAATTTTATTTATTTTTTGAGATGATAAGGAAACAGATTTCAACATAGATATGAATTGGAATTTTATATAAAGGTTATCATTTTTTTAATCATAATATCAATTTGTATTATGAAGAATTTTTTTTATTATTAATCAATTGATTAGTTTCTTAATTTAACAGAATGAAATATCGATTTTTAAAAATCCCTATTTTAATTCCCTTGATTAATTTTATATAAAACTCGTATTATTTTTTATATTCTGTATAAAGGTAAATATTACCCGTTTTAGTTTTAAATAATTAAGTATTTTCATCTAAATCATAAATTTTTTGAAACCTAGTATAAATATATTTTAAATCTTAAAAAATTTCCTGTGATATTTTTGGAAGCACAAAATTATTTTTCATTTCTATTAATTATAATATACCCTAATGTCGAATAGTTCACATTAAATTTATATATTATAAATCTAGATATAAGATTAAAATTCATATAAAGTAATATAAATATCATCTAGATAAAAAAATCATCAACTCTATGGAAAATGATTATTTAAAACCTTCTATTAATTGCATTGCATGGGTTTATTTTTAAATTACTTCAAGAAAAATATTTTAATTTTATAATGAAAATTGAATTAAATATTTTTAGTTATTAATGTAAACTAATGTTAATGGTTCTATATTATTTATAGTCATTACAGATTGTAACGAATATATATAATTGTCACCACTAGAAGTGAAATTCGATTAGTTACGTTAAAATAGCTATTAAGTTATGGTCATGAAAATGACTCTAAAAATTTACATAATCTCATTTTATTATTCTTATTAATCCATAATCATCGAATATTAGGATATCTGATCTTTTTTTAGTTTATTGAGATTTTGAACAATATTGTAATTCATTAATAGATAATGTCAAAATTTTCCATTCAATTTATTCAGTTACAAAAAATATTTCTAATAATGTAAAATGGAAATTATATTTAGCCTTAATTTTATAATTAAATTACATATATTTATAATATTAATAATTTATTTTTTAATTTATAGGTTGGTAAAAAATAATTTAAATGATTATGAAACAGTGATAAACCATTTATTAAATTTATAAGAAAATAGTATAAATGGTTCTATAAATAATATAACCAATTAAATATGAATAAATAGTTATGTTCAAAAATATTTAGATAAATATATAATATATTATAATTTTGAATGGATTATATTCTAATTCTTCTATTTTTATGTGGGTTTTTAAATTAAAATTAAATGAATAGTTCCTAAAATCAAGTTAATGTTATTTTATAATAAATAATAATATAATAAATGATTATTAATTCCCTAATTAGGAAAAATCATCCATTTGATAGGTATTTGTGTAAGAATAAAAAATATGGTCTATTTGTGGAACAATTGAACTTGTATTGTGTCAATAGTGACCCATAAAATGTAATAACATCTTTATAACTGTATTTATCAATTAATTATTAATAATGGTTAAATAATATATATGAGGGTAACAACCTAATTTTAAAAATTCTGGATTTTTTTATTTTTTTATTTTGATCCATACCAGTAATATATTATAATTATAAAATTGTGGTAATTTCTTAAAATAAAATTAATTTTTATATATTTTATTTTAATAAATTCTATGATTGTGAATCACTTCTATTATAAAAGATACCATCCGTTCTCTTTTTTATCAGACATTGTATGATATTTGGTACTGAAAATAACATCCAAAATCCACTAAAAACACCCATACCATGTCATAAAGTTTCTTTTTTATTATAGAAACCCCCTAGAATAGATATTTTTGTTAATATAGAGAGGTTGTCTAAATAAGATGTATTTTAATTAATCAATAACTTTTGTTTTATTTCTTTTTTAACCTATTTATAATATTAGTCATCCCAGATAAAAAAATATAATTTCTATATACCATGTAATGATATTTGTTTATCTTTCTGGAATAAAATACATCCATCTCCTCCTCCATCAAATGGGAAACAAATCTATCGTTCTGGTGTACAGACGAGTACCACAATGTGAACTAATTAAATTTCTTTTACATCATCATCTATAAAGGTTATTTATGAAATTATATTTAAAATATATATATATATATATATATTATTTAAGACATATTTATCATACTGTAATGGTAATTTATCATATATTTCCTAATCATTCGATTCATTGAAATATGATTTCATTGTTCATGGATATGTGTGGATTACCACCTTCCTGGAGTTATGTGTATCTTTTTTCATTACCATGTCACATGTATAGTAGATATAAATGTATTTCAATAACAATAATTATATTTTTGATATGATTATAATTTAGGTAATATAAAATAATGCATTTATTTAATAATGATGATTGAAAAAGGGAAATGTTACACGCGCATATATAAGACAAACTATATCCATGATTGTAACATATATAATATTTCATAAACATATTACATTATTTTTTAAATTATTTTATTTATGTATTGAATTGTTAATTTTTCATTATTACAATTCATTAGAAAATGTTGCAATGAAAAACATTATCTATGAAAATCATCATGGTCATCTAAGAATAATATCATCAAAATGTCTAACATAAGCCTAAAAATTGGGTAATTTAAAATAATAATAATTTTAATAAATTAATAATGATAAATAATTATTGGATCCTAAGAAATTAATTAATTGATCTTATTTAATTATTATAAAGATAAATATCATACATGATGAGTCAGAGTCATGATAAGTTAATTTCTTTTATAGAACCCTTTTTTAACATTTCTCATCCAATGTATTTTACTTCACTTCAATGATATTATAAAAGTTTCACAAAAAAATTTAGTTATGATTAAATGGATGAGAAAAGTAATTTATTATCATAGATTAATTTCCTATAAATTTGTATATATTGTTATATTTTAATTTTTTAAAATATGGTTCACATTACATTATTAGAATTTTTTATAAATTTTAAATGAATTATTTTCAAAATCATCTGCATCCATGCCCATATACAAAAAATTATTTTATTTGTATTTATGAATTATAATAAATGTATTATAAATTCATTTTATGATTCTTTTTAGATATTATCTTAATATTTGAAAATGAGTATTCTTAAATATTTTATATAGAGTGATATGTCTTTTGTTAGAAAAATACTGAAAGAATGATTTATCATAATATATATAGGTTCAATGTATTTCTCCCCACCATAAATATTGTATAATATTTATATTCGTTGAAAATATTACATATTTTATACAAAAAAATCCCCATTTCAATAAATTATTTTCAATTTTAGAAATGGTTTTAAAATAAGTTGTTATTTTTTATCTATAAATTATTTACTTATGGGTGTTTGAGATCTCTATAAAAGCGTTTTTCAATAGGTTATGACAATTACAGGCCAAAAAATTATATTTTATTTTTTGGATTCCATATAAATTATATTTATATTTATCGTTTATATATACCTTTCACAATAAAAATTAATTTGAAGAGTTAATAGATACCGTATATTCGCATATAAAATGCCTACATTATAAAGTATCTATTGATTTTGATAAGTGGGAACATTATGGAATCATTTCATTCCATGTGTAATTAATTTTTTTGTGCCGCATAATTAAAATCCATTTATATAACAAAGAATAATTTACTTTATGTTATTGGTTCAATCAAATAGCAAACCAATGCATTGGGTAAAACTTTTTTCTCAATAGACATTATGTGTGGCATTTTAGAGTATGTCGAATCCACAGTAGGACTATTTCTACAAAATTTTGTTTTATGGGCTATTATATTTATATAATTCATTTTTCGGTTTTTGTGATGAAACCAAGTTCCCTATATTTCTAGGATATTTTGATGTCATTTTCTTTAACTTCTGCTATGATGTGATTAAAAATGAAATTACATTTAATGGATATTATATGCAACTTTATAAGAATGAAATATATAATTTTTTATAAAAATATTTTCTTATTTTATATTTATGATTTCAAATAAAACTATATTATTTTTTTTAATAATTATTTATTAAGACGTTTTTATGAAGTTTATTGTGTAGAAAATTTGAATTTATTTTGATAATTTTTTTTAAATTTCTCCCAAAGAAAGAATATGAAATAGAAAATGAATGTATAAGTATTTTGGAAAAAAACTAGTTTATTTATTTATTTTTAGATGTCCCTTAAAGTCATTTTTTTTGAAAATCACATTTAAAAAAATTGAAATAATTTATTGATTATTATTTTAAATGATTTGGTTATCATGATAACATTGACGACTTTCCGAGAAAATAATATTATTATATCATAAATTTTGTTTCGGTGAATAATGGATACTAAGAGGATATCATCACAAATTAATTTTATATTTATTTTATATATGTCTGGAAGAATAATTTTCTATAACTATAATCCTATAATATCATTGGGATATAAGAAAATTAATTATCTAATTAAAACTCATGATTCTATAATGTTCAACGAAGGGTCGTTGTAGTTATTATATTATCATATGATTTGAATCATTTTGAGATAAAGTTGTTTTCATGTTTATTTATATTATGATTCCTGGATGTTGTCATATGTTTATCAGATTATGTTTTATCATATGTTCAATGTTTTAGATGCCCATTTGGGATTTTTATGAGTAGGTATTTAACTATGATTACTGATATTGTTGGAAATATTTTATTTGGTTCAAGAATATGTAACCCTAATGTTCAACATGAATTGTTATTTGATAAATAATTAAATTTTCCTAAGATTAAAATAATACATAGGATGCAATGTTTCTATGAATTTTAAAGATGATGTTTATTTTATTAGGTTTATCATCTGATGTTTTGGGAATAATATGTAATATTTTAATGTATTTTTAGTAAAGGGAATCATGTCACATCGAACAACGAAGCATGGATTGATCCCACAACCAATTGGTTAAAAAGGGTGGGTACTTACCACTAGTCTATGTGATATATATATTATTATGATATTTTTTAATAAATAAAATTTGTATAAAAAAATTATCATGATATTGGGGGTATAAGTATTATCATACAGAAAACCATGGGATATAAAGTCGGTTTATTTATTATGGATTGCATGTTTACTGAATTTCTATTCACTAGTTTGGGAAACTTATATGATTATGGAAAATGGATATTGTTCTGGAAATTGAGGGATTTTATATTTGGTAAAAAGGATAAATTATATTATGGAATCATTTAGATATTAAAAAGGATTTATGTTGACTTATAATATTTATAGATATAATTATCATATAATAGAATTTATATATCAATGCCATATACATTTTGGTAAGATATATTAAGTGTTATTGATGTTATTTTGTGATATTAGATAATGGTATCATAGGATAATTTGTTATAAAACAATTCCAATATTTTTTTATAATATTAGTCATGATTATTTTTAATAAATTAAAGATTAGTTATTTATTGAACGATCTAATCTGTGATTTGGGTGTTTTTGTTAATAAAATAGTGGTAAATTTTCAAAATCTTCATACGGTGGACTATTCAATTTTAGAATCATCTTTTGAAAACCGTTTTAGTTTTTGTAAATTTATACATTTAGTTACAGGAGTTTCTTATAATTTTTGGAATTATCAAATCCATCAGAAACTGATTTTAGTTTTTCAAGCACAATAAATTAAGCATGAATGGTTATCATTTGATGAAAGAGATTAGATTTTTGGGGAAATTAACTAATTGATAGATTTATAAATATCAAGTATGTATATATCCTTATTTTATTCATCTATATGGTAAAATAATCACTTAAACTCTATAGAATTGATATTTAAATAAAACAATATGCGGTCACCTTATTATTAGATGACATGATTGTGTTTTTTACACTACATTGGTTTTTGGTTTTTTGGTCATTAATATTCTTCTCAAAAATCTCTTCCTTAAGATAAAAATATATATAGAATCAATATAATTATTTTTGACATTATGTTTTTTTATTCTTTTATATATTTTTTATTCCAATAGTACTCTCATTTTTGGAAAACTATTTTTTTACCAACATTCGTATTTACTTTTTCCTATATTCAAGATGTTGTTTTGCTTACCATTTATAAGATATATTTGTTCGGAAAAGGTATTTTATAACATAAAAATTTATTTACTAACCCAAAAATGTTTTTGTGGACATAATATATCAATGTGGGATTAATGCAACACAAAAATATTTTTCAAAAAATAAACCATTATTTGATTTCATATAGCACAAAAAACACCAATATTAAAAGAATGATAAATTTTTTTATTATAATATCATAGTCATATCATACCCTATTAATTGGATGAAATGTATATTAATAATTTTATATTGAAATATATATAATTATCCTACTCAATAAAAATTCATTTATAACTCTAAGGATTAAAGAATATAATTTTTGTAAATTAATTTTATATGTCAAAAAATACTTGCATAAAAAATGTATTTTATTGATTTTTAAGATTGGATAGAAACATTATTACAATTTATGAAATTTTATTTTACTATAAGGTTATAAATTTGGAGATGAAGTTTAAAATTTACCATAATGTGAATATTTGAGAATTTGTTTGAAATTATTGTTTTTCTATTGAATAATAAAAAATAATGATTTTTTAAAGATATCATTTATTCTCATTAAATCAATAAATATAAAATTCCAAAAATTTATTTATATTCTCTTAAATTGAAATTTAATCCTTATTATTTATATTATTCTATTTAATTTAATTTAATTTTTCAATTTTATTTATTTTAGAATAAATCTATTTTTATTTTCTAAAATGATTCTTTTTAAAACAATATTTATGTGAATAATGATTTTTCACTTCAATTAAATCAGATAACCCCTAAATAGATATACTTCCATTGAATTTTAATGATTATATAACTCTCTATATGAATTTATTTTATCAAAATGAATATTTTCATGGATAAAATTAATACAAACAAATATTTTTATTGAAATGTATTATTTTTCTAAAAAATAGTATTTCATCATATTGTTTGTGTTTATTTAAAATTTAAAATATTCCACTTATGATAATTGAATAATGAAAAAATAATTAAATATTTTACATCCTTAGGTTCAACTTTGGTAAATTGTTCCATTTATTATAAATTATTATTACATGACATATTATATAATTATTAATATTGTAATAGGAAATTAAAACATTAAGGTTATGAAATATATTATAATGTATAAAAAATGGCACTACCACATTCCCTTATTTTATTGGATGTTTATATTTAGTCCATAATCATCCAAGATTCCGATATAAGATTTTTTTTTCCATTTATCTATAATTTTTACCATTATAACAGTTGAGTAATATATATAGTTGAAATTATCGGTTAATGGATTTAAATATCTAAAATATTTTTTGATAAGGATAAATAAAAATTATATTTGGTAATTAATGATTATTTTATATATAAATAGCTAATTAAAAAATGGTAATTCATTTTTATGATTTTTTGTATGATATAACTACGTTAAATGATCATGAAACACTGACACCGCATTTTTTCAATTAATAGAAAAATGTGTCCAATGATACAAAATATGTTAATGTAATTTAATATTAATGATTTATTATGATCTCAAATTATTATAGATAAAATTAGTATGTTATATATGTGTAAACTAATTATATTATAATTTAATTACTATCAAGGTTTTCTAAAAGTCAAATTAAATGAATCATTCCAAAAATGACATTAATATCATTTTATAAAAATAATATTTTTTAATGGAATAAGATTTAATAAAAAATATATCATCTTTCATGAATTTTTTTTATTTTTTAAAATATAAAATTTGGTCTATTTCATTAAATTTTATATTTATAATAACGAAAATGACCCTTAAAAATAAAGAAAATCATTCCCGCTATTAATATAAATAATGGTTAACATGTTTTTAAAAATTTATATAACATTAAAAACCTAATAAAATCATATAAAAATTTAATTGGATGAATATATTTGAACTCTTACCAATACTATATTTTAATAATGTAATTTTGGTTATTTATTTCTATGAAAATAATCATATAATATATCAATACATTAGACAATTCATTGATTCCCCCACCAACTCTTATTAATGTACCCTACTATCACCTTTTCCCACAAAAATTATTTAAATAATTACATCCTACAAATAATAGGCCTTGGTTTTATTATCAAACCCTCTTAGGAATAATTTATTTTATATACCTAAAGTGGTCGTCATAAAGAGTGGTATCACTATTGGCTGAGTATTTTTGTTTTATTTAATCTTCTATATATATCAAATGTTATTAAACAATAATTATTTTATAAAATTAAAATCTATATTATAGTAATATTTTATTATTTTAAATTCATAAACTACATCCCTCCCTACTTCAATTAGATGGGATATTAATCCACCAATAATGTGTACAATAGACTACCACCTCTCAAAGTGAAGTAATTCATTTTCAATAATCAATAATGAATAATTCTAATGATGGTGGATTTATCTGGTATATATATTACTAATTAAAATTTTTTATTAACCAATTAATATATCAAATATTTTCATACCATTACATTTATTTAATAATTATAATATCATTTGTGCCTATGTGTGGATTACCACAATTATGAAGTTATGCCATTCATTTTTCATTAACTCATCACATTGATGAAATATATAATTTTATTTAACGAACTAATTTTATTTTTATGAAATAATGATAATTATATTGTTATAATGAAACTAGAATTATATTTTCATAAATATTATTGAATATTCAAACAATGCTCATGAATACATACAGCATACTATCTTGCTGAGTGTAACATAGTTTATTTTTCATAAAAAGATTCTATTATGGGATATAAAAGTTTAATATATGTATTAAAATTATAATTATATAATTATTAATAGATTATATTTGAATGAATAAAAACCTCATTAACATTACTATGAAATTTTGGACATATGATTTATATTTCTTCCAAATGTCTCACGTGAACCATAATCATTATGAAATTGAATATAAAATGCTAATAATGAGGATAAAAATTAGTATTGATCATGTAAAAGATTAATGGTAAAGTAAATATTTAACATAATATTGAAATTTTGGATGATAACAAATGTGTGTGATCAATCAGACTCAAGGTATGATAAATTATTTTAAATTTTAATTCTAAATGTTCCCTTACAATATTTTTATTCTATGTCCATATTTATCTATATTCTTGATGAAAATATTTAATATTGATCAAAAATATTACAAAACATAATTAAGGATGGTTTTTACCTCCTAACAATGGTTTAAAATTTTATCCTTTTTATTATTTTACATAAGGGATATATTTCATTAAAACCATTATTTTAAATGTTTTAGTGATTTATTAACTAAATAATTATTTTCCATTTAAATATGCAGAAAATTATATTTTTTAGGAATTAATATGGATATAAATAAATTGTAAAGGGTATTTCATATATCCTTTGATTTTATTTCATAAAAATTTATAAGAAACATTTTAAATATATTATTACCAATATCCTGAAATTCGTGAAAAATACATAACGAATGTTTTAATTTTACATATACAACATCAATTGATTTTCCTGACACCACATCCAAAATTGGATAATTTTATTACCATATAAGATTTCTTTTTTTCATCAATGGTAAAAAAAATTCCATCGTTTTAATTTATAGTATAAAATTGTTTTAAATATAATTGATATTTGGAAAATTGTAAATGTTTTTATGGGGGTATGTGATCTATTTGAAGACAATATCTCTATTAGATAGGATAATATTCTCTCTAAAAGATTATATTTACCCTTTTATTTTTTGGATTTCTTAATGATAATGTATATATTTATCGTCCACAAATACCATGATAATAATCCCTTTTTTAAAAGGGGTAATGGATTTTTTATTTTCACTTCTCAAATCCCTTTAATATGAAATCTATTTTTGATTATATTAATAGGTATTTTTATGAAAATCACTTCCTTATGTTTGTATTATTTTCATAATGACTTTTCATTGATTTTATTTTTAGAAGAAATACACATTTGCTTTTTATATTTGGTGCACTGAAATAGATCTCTAATGTGTTTGGTAATAATTTTGTCTCACAGTACGTTATTTATGGGATTAAAATGTAAAAATAATCCACATGGGGTCTCCATACACTATTTTATGTTGACATTGGAGTTATCCTTGTCCTTTTCATAAGTCCAACTTTTGTTGATACTATATTTCCTCTATTTCAATAATGTTAGGATAAAATTTTAATTACATTATACTCCCAAATGATTTTTCATTAGCTTCTTTTTGATATAGAGTTTCTAAAACCTAATATTTTTGAGAAGTATTATTTGATTTGATAAACTATTCATACGAGGTTTCATTATTTGAACAGATCATTTATTTGTTGTATTTTTACCTTTGTGTTTTTTCTTATGAAATTTTTTTTCTTTATATTTTAATATGTACATGTTGATTTCATATGAAATTAAATGTTTTTAGCTGGAATATAAATTTTGAAAAATAAAACTCATATATTTGTATTTATAAACTATATATTTTCAATTTATAATTTTTATATTACCCAAATATAATTTTTTTATCATCTCATTATTTAAAATTTTTTCATTGGTATTTTAGGATGATTTCTAACAAGCATGTCATCATGAAATAAATTTTAATGATATGTCATGGAATTAAAACATGTTATATTATAAATGTTTTCTTTTTTAGAATGTATGTATACTATATCAATGTTCCCACTTTGTGACATATTTTTTAGGTGATTGACTAATTCCAAGATAAATTAACCCTAAAATTTCATTGAAATGAACGAAAATGAATTATTTTTTAAAAAATGATATTTATATAAATTTTAATGTTGTGTCAATATAAAAGGCCCACATAACATAATTCTTTTTCATGATTATAAATATTGAATCATATTTAAATTTTATAGTTTTGTGTGTAGGTAAATATTTTTTAATGTAAATACAAAAAATAACTAAAATGTTTTTTAATTCTTTTCAATCGTAAAAATGAATTTATAAAAAATAATGCATATAATTTACTTAGATTAAATTAATTTCAATTCAAAATAAATAATGGGAGTTATGGGAATTTAATATATATATAAATATAAATGTATCATTTTAATTAATTAAATAATTAAGGGATAAAAATTAAATATTTTATTAGAATATATCATCACATGGGTTTTATAATGTCATATATGGGTTTCCATGTTCAACAAAACATTTTGACATATTATACTTTAGTTAATAAATGTATTTTTGATCAAAAAAAAAATTTCCCAAATTTTTATGAAATTATTATATATTGATAATTTCATAAAAATAATAGTATTTGTAAATATGATATAATTTTTCTAATCTTCCAAAAATATCCTTTTAGAGAAAAATATATCAAATTCATAGTTTGAAAATTTCCACATAATTAAATAAAATATTAAGTAAATTTAATAAAATTAAAATTTAAAATATTTGGATATTTTTCTTTTAAATTAAATTATTCAATATAAAAATGGAAATTTATTGAAATTTATACTATTAAAACACCAATTGTTATTAATATTAATTCCTTCAGAATTCAAAATAGTTTATTGTTAATTTATTATTATGTATATTAAATTCATTTAAAAGTGACGAATTTATTTAAATACTAAACATTTGATATAAAATTATTTAAAAATTAACCCATTTATCATTGACTGATATTAATAATAGATGAATAATTATTTCTCTTCTAATTAATAAATTTCCATAGTCAAAATAATATAATACAATATGAGTATCATAAATGATTACTATATGTCTTTTTTTAACGGTTTATATTAATATTGCATTACTCATTTAACATTTGAGTTTCATATAATGTAATATATTGAATTTTTTTTTACAAAATTGGAATATACTTATAGAATTATAAATATGATACGTTATCGAGCTAAAATAAATTACGCCATTATAATTTCAATATAACCATTCCAATATCTTTTAACATGGCATAATATTAAAATTTTATATTTATATAATACTGATTATTATTTATAATTAAGTTCTTGGGAATCTATACATTCACAATTAAATTTGTCTAAAACCATGTATTTGTATTTATAATATTTATATTATTTAATGAGTTTCAAAATGAATACATTGAGAGATGAGTTATACTTTCCACATAAGATTAGACAAAATTGAACTTCTATTTCAATAGTTGTGGAATTATTTTATCATCGTGATAGTGAATTTAAGAAAATATACTTACTTTATTTAATTAAATCCCACAAAAATAGTTTTATCTTCTAGTTGGGTTTTGAGTAGTATTCAAAAACTATATCATTTATTATTAAAAATGATAAATAACCAAGATTAATTTCTCACACTGGATGAAAAAAATCACTTTTAATAAAATATATGATCCAAAAAATGGATGTGAAATGCACTGTGTTGCATTTGTTGTCAATGAGGCATGAAGTTGTCTTGGAATGAATGGATGTCAAGGAATGTCAAGATGTGAATGACAAAGGTTGTGATGGTGATGGTGATGAAGGAGAATGGCCATGGTACTAAGATGCATGTCACTTAGGAGATTCACTAAGTGACATAGGAGATGATGGTTGAAACATTCTCTAGTAATATCAGACGATTGAAGAACTGATCTTAATGTTTCAATACTTGTATCAAGATGATACTAAGTTACACCACTTGAAGAATGGATGATGATGGAGCATCATCATTAAATCAGACGATTGTTGAGCTATTCTTAATGTTCCAAGAACTTGTATCAACTGGATACAATGTCACAACATGATTAGAAGACCATGCATTGTTAAGACAATGCATGAGGAGATGAAGATGATCCATCCACTTCTTCTAAGTGGATGAAGTGAGCTAAAGAAGTCCATGCACTATCACTTAGTGCATGTGAATTAGAAGAAGATCCAATTGATCTCTGATTGGATCATTGAAGAATTTTGATGAATCTATTTGATTAAGGAGTTCGGTTGAAGATGAAGAACCTTCGGGAATTCCACCTCCTAATACTAGCATATATGTTAAGGAGGATGGAGGAATTCTAATGAAGAAGTAGAGTTGATGAAGAAGAATGGCTTAGAGGTGGAAGTGGCATTTGGCATTTGAATCTGGTTACTTTGTTTTTAAACAAAGTACTTGTTCTCTACTCTAGCAAAAAATAAGCCACCAAGGGCCAGCCTTAAGGGTTCAACCCCAAGGCACATGTGGGACTTGAGGTCGCCACACCCAAGGGGGATCCCATGGGGCCAGCCCGAGAGGCCGCGGCCGTGTGTATGCCGGGGCCACGCAGGGGATCAGGCCTGCGCAGCAGGGGCGCGAGGAGCGCGCCCGTGACAAGCATAGTGGGCGCATAGCGCACCCGCGAGGAGTAGAGGTGGGCGCAAGAGCGCGCCCGCTAAGAGAACACGGTGCGGGGCGGAACCGTGGAGGTTGGAAGTTCAATCGAGGGGTTGTGGCAGCGCCAGGCTGATAAACCGCGGAAAATCCGCGGAAGAGTTCGATGTGGGACGCGGAAAAATCCCCGGGAGCGCATCCTGGCCGCACGATTGATCGCGCGCCAGATCTCGCCCACACATCTAATCCGCCACGGCCCATCCTGATCGCGGCCGTCCAAATCTTCGATCCAACGACTCCCCGTCCATCCTCTACCTCGAGCTCGGCCGAGGCACCTCCCGCGACGCCGCCTTAACCAGTGGCCCTCCGAAGACGGATCTCGAGTTCCCGGCCACCTCTGAAGGAGCTAAGGCGTCCATGGTGATTGTCTGGACACACTGAACACAATCATGCAATAAAATATGCATGCACACGTTGAATGGAGAAAATTGGAGTTCGGCCGAGGCAAACAACGTTGCCGAGGATATGAGGTTTATTCCTAGCATGGAGTATCCTTAACCGAAGGTCGTGCATGCGTTCTAAGTCGCATGCACGTAGAGGAAATTAAAAATAAGTTAAGCCGCGTGAAACAGAGGAGAAACAAGATTTTGGAAAATCATGAAAACCCGAGATATTCGGGAGTTTGAATTTATAACCACGCGGATGTTTTGAGGCATTCCTTTGCCTATAAAAAGAGAGCCCGAGCCCTCTTAGATGCTTGCTGATCCTCTGAAGAGAGAAGTCCCGTGAGAAGCACTTTGTGCCTCGCGAAGTCGAAGCCCCGCGCAGCACCGTGCGCGGCAGTGAAGCCCGGAGCACCCCTTGCTTCGTAAGGTTCCTTTTGCGCACTCCTTGCGCGAAAGAAGAAGAGGAGAAGACCCCTGCGCGCCTTCCCTTTGTGCGGCAGGAAGAACCCGGGGCAGTATCACTTGTGCGACCCGTGGTTGAGGTGCCTTGCACCCGAGGAGCTTGCACGCCGTTTGTGCCTTGTGCACTTGTGCGTCTGAAGAAAAGGAGAAGAGTCCGCTTGACCCTTGCATGCCACCTGACTTGCACCTTGAGGACTTGCGCGCCACCTTTGAGGTAGGAGAAGACCCGAGGCCAAGACTTGTGTATGCACCGAAGAGGACCCGAGGCTTTCATGCCTTGTGTGTGCACCAAGTGAAGACACATTTTTTGTGTGCAAAATTGAAGAACAACCTACGGGTTAAGGGTTTGCAACAAGAAGTGGGAAGAGGCCCAAGTCAAGTGTGTGCAAAACAAATAACAATTTATGTGTACTTGAACAAGTAACAAAGAAGGCCGAACCTAGGTGTGTACAAAGTGTACACACTAAGAAGAAATAGAAGAGGACTCACACAACGTATAACACACATTTATGTGTGTAATCAAAAGGAATTAAATGTGTGAAAGATAAGAAGAAAAGGTGTGTGCTTAAAGTGACTACACCCTTTGTGGGTCTACTGCACCAAGAAGAGGAAAGGGTAAGTGCATGCATGCATGCATGCACATGCGCACGTAATCAAAGTTCAAATCAGTGAGTGTGCATTTGAGTTGACCAAGACCAGAGGATCTTGAAGAAATTGAGAAGGCCATGCAGTTAGTGCATGAGGATTCAGAGTTTCCATGCATTCAGTGCATGAAGTTGTTTTGAAGTGAGACTGGACCAGACTGAAGTTAACGATATTAGTTGTCTGAGTATTCAGTAGTTGAAGAGAGAAGCCGGGTCATCCTTAGAAGAAGGTGATAAAGCCCGAGCAAGACGAGAAGTCCTATTCACCACAATTGATCAGAGGTACAGAGCAAGGCCAGCAGTCTTTATCCCAGACTACTGAGGATACTTGAAGAACTTAAAGAGAAGAAGAGCTACTCGTGTGACTCGAGGAGCCAGGAGAAGCCCCCTGTGAGACTTAGGGTGGAAGAAGTCTTCAGTGGGATTCTGGAGCAGGCCAGTGGGACTCTGGTAACACTGTGGGACGCAGTATAAAGACCCTCTTGTGGGACTCAGGAGAGATACAGTGGGACTCTGTATCGACCATTGTAATACTAATAGATTATAATGGAAGAAACCATGTTGGGGTGTATAACCAACATGGCAAGGACGTAGGCCTTTGGTGCCGAACCTTGTAAATTCTTGTGTCCAATGCCTTTAAATTTACTGCATCATTCGTGGAAAGGTGAGAGATACAAGAAGAGTGGATCAAGGCTTTAACCAGCCATAGAGGTTTAATTGATAAAGAATCAATTAGTAAAAAGTTTTAAGGGATCACTGATTCACCCCCTCCCCCTCTCAGTGATTCACACTGATCTGGGAACTTCAATTGGTATCAGAGCCAGGTTACCTCTAAAAGATCCAAGAGAGTCTATATGGACTGCAGATTTGAGGAAATGAAAGAACAGCCTCAAATGGAGATATCTGCCAAGACTCTGAAAAACAGAATGAAGAAACAGGCAAAGAAGATGAAGAAGAAGGCTAGTTCAATCAGAGAAACTCCTTCTACAGAAAGAAATGTGAAAGTCACATCAGATGACAATTCCTTTTATCATTCTTCTGATGAAGCCTGTCCTAGATGTGATGAAGTTGGAATAATGAAAGATCTTCAAAATGCAATTGAATAACTTCAGAAGACAGTCCCCAAGGAAGTGTCAATGTGTATAGCTACAGGCATCCTTGATCTTCAAGAAGAAAAATTACAGCTAGAAGAAGAAGCCAATACAATGGAAGATCAGTTGGCTAAAAGGGTTGGCATAACCAACACTCTCAGAAAGCTGGTGAAGGCTAAGGATGAAACAGTTTCTCTTTGCAATGATAGATATGAAGATACTTGTGAAGAATTTCAAAGAAGCCTTTCTGAGAAAGAAATCTTTATGATAATGATCAAAGAATTTTTCCATGCACTGGAAAAATTTCACAGAGTTTCAATGGTTGTCAAAGATGCTCAACTAGAAGACAAAGTCAAAAGGGTGAAAGATCTTTACAAATCAATGCTTGAAATGAATAAGGTGCATGAAGACCAGATAAATCAGCTGGAAGAGAAATGGGAAGGAAGGCTAAGAACAATTGAGGATGAGAAGAACTCCCTCAATATGAAATTCTTAGAACAGGAGGTGATTTTAAAAAATCAGCAATCACCCAAAGCCAAAGCCTCCCAGTCAGCTGAAAGGATAAATGTTGCTACTCAAGTATGCTTTGATAAGGATGATTCTAAAAGAAAGACATCCTCTAATGAAAGGGAAACATCTTCTAAAAAGAAGGTCCCATCCATCCCATCTTGTACTAATGCTTTTAATTGTGTTTCCACAAAAAGTGCAGGATGGAAGAATAATTCCAAACAAGTATGGATGAAGACAATGAAGAAAGAAAGCTCTCCTGAAGCAGCACATCATTTCAAGACAATTACCCTACAATCAGAAGGAATCAAAAAGTCAAGATTTGTGGGTCAATGTTGGTGTTGTAACAAGTATGGGCATTGTGCAAAGGATTATTGGTACAATCCACTGAATGCCAAAGCACAGAGGAAGCCCATGCCTAGGGGGAGCAAGCCAGATGAAAAGAAGCAGCATCCACAGGTCTAGAGACATCTGTTTACTGCAAATAGATTTGGATTGCTTGATAACATCTGGGATGTGTGGAAAAGTGGTCAAAAAGATACATGTCAATCTCCAACTGTATCCAGAGCTCAAAAGAAGACAAGATCACTGAACCTGGCTAAAATGGAATCCTTGGGAAGCAAGAAGAAAGTTGAAGATGCTCCCAAGAAGATTATGAAAAAGAAAGAGAAGACCTTGGATTCTAAATCCAAGAAGGGTGATGCATCCAGAAGGACCACCAATAAAACATGCTTCTACTGTGGAAAGAAAGGTCATACCATGGATCTTTACAAACAAGCCTTGGAAATAAATAGAAGCCAACTGAACTCAAAAATACAATCAATCCAAAAGAAGCAGAAGGGATTGATGGAAAACAAGTTGCCTAAGAGAGGTAGCTTGACAGCATCAAAGGAACCATGTGAAACTTCCAGAACTGAGGCCACACTTCCAAATGACTCGTTAGTCATATGGCCAAATCAGTTGCAACTTGCCAAAGATCTGCAAAGAGCTGAAGATGAAGTTCTGGCAATTGCTAAGGCAAAAGGGAAGAAGAAGATTTCACATGAAGATGTATTGAGATCCACACCAGCACAAACATCATTGAAGATCAAATGTGCAAGTGTGAAGAATGGTGAAAATGGGACATCTCGGTTGAGAGAATCTTCTCAACCTTGTTGTTCACATTTATGAACCAAGGAGGTTCCATATTATTCCCTAATCACTTGTATTTACATGTGCTAACAATTCAGGAAATTGAAGATGATGATCATTCTCAACTGGAGGATGGTTTGGAAGGAATGGAGTTCACCCCTTGAGGGGGATCCAATCTGAAGAAGATGGGATTCTGAAATTTAATACCATCTTGAGAAAAGTGAAGGTATTCCAATCATACTTTCATCCCTTGTTTCTTAATTGTATTTATCATGACAATTAAGGGGGAGTATTGATTGAAGGCAAATGGTTGAAAGGGGGAGCTTTATCTTTGCACTGAACTTTCTAATGAGTCTTGTGAAGTATGTGCAGGATTTAGCAATTTATTGTTATATCTGAAAAATTTCAGCCCCTTGGAGCATGATCTCACATGTGTAGAGAATTATGGATAGCTTTGAATTCCTTGGTCATATCACTCTTGTTTTCTACACCGGGTTAGCCCAAGTAGACTTAGAGTTGATTTACTAAAGGTTTTTGCTAAAGAGAACATGTGAAATCATCCATCTCTCAGTGTTTTTCAAGAAAATACTTTTCAAAGGGAGGAAGATATTTTTGAAAAAGAACCACACCACACCTTTGCATTTTATTGCCAATAAGGGGGAGAAATATTGGCACACATATTGACCCATTCATATGTGCTCTAGTGTATTGACAACAAATACAAAGGGGGATATTGAAATGAACTGTGTTGCATTTGTTGTCAATGAGGCATGAAGTTGTCTTGGAATGAATGGATGTCAAGGAATGTCAAGATGTGAATGTAAAAGGTTGTGATAGTGATGGTGATTAAGGAGAATGGTCATGGTACTAAGATGCATGTCACTTAGGAGATTCACTAAGTGACATAGGAGATGATGGTTGAAACATTCTCTAGTAATATCAGACGATTGAAGAACTGGTCTTAATGTTTCAATACTTGTATCAAGATGATACTAAGTTACACCACTTGAAGAATGGATGATGATGGAGAATCATCATTAAATCATACGATTGTTGAGCTGTTCTTAAAGTTCCAAGAACTTGTATCAACTGGATACATTGTCACAACATGATTAGAAGACCATGCATTGTTAAGAAAATGCATGAGGAGATGAAGATGATCCATCCACTACTTCTAAGTGGATGAAGTGAGCTAAAGAAGTCCATGCACTATCACCTAGTGCATGTGAATTAGAAGAAGATCCAATTGATCTATGATTGGATCATTGAAGAATTTTGATGAATCTATTTGATTAAGGAGTTCGGTTGAAGATGAAGAACCTTCGGGAATTCCACCTCCTAATACTAGCATATATGTTAAGGAGGATGGAGGAATTCTAATGAAGAAGTAGAGTTGATGAAGAAGAATGGCTTAGAGGTGGAAGTGGCATTTGGCATTTGAATCTGGTTACTTTGTTTTTAAACAAAGTACTTGTTCTCTACTCTAGCAAAAAATAAGCCACCAAGGGCCAGCCTTAAGGGTTCAACCCCAAGGCACATGTGGGACTCGAGGTCGCCACGCCCAAGGGGGATCCCATGGGGCCAGCCCGAGAGGCCGCGGCTGTGTGTAAGCCGGGGCCACGCAGGGGATCAGGCCTGCGCAGCAGGGGCGCGAGGAGCGCGCCCGTGACAAGCATAGTGGGCGCATAGCGCGCCCGCGAGGAGCAGAGGTGGGCGCAAGAGCGCGCCCGCTAAGAGAACACGGTGCGGGGCGGCACCGTGGAGGTTGGAAGTTCAATCGAGGGGTTGTGGCAGCGCCAGCGTGATAAACCGCGGAAAATCCGCGGAAGAGTTCGATGTGGGACGCAGAAAAATCCCCAGGAGCGCATCCTGGCCGCACGATTGATCGCGCGCCAGATCTCGGCCGCACATCTAATCCGCCGCGGCCCATCCTGATCGCGGCCGTCCAAATCTTAGATCCAACGGCTCCCCGTCCATCCTCTACCTCGAGCTCGGCCGAGGCACCTCCCGCGACGCCGCCTGAACCAGCGGCCCTCCGAAGACGGATCTCGAGTTCCCGGCCACCTCTGAAGGAGCTAAGGCGTCCATGGTGATCGTCTGGCCACACTGAACACAATCATGCAATAAAATATGCATGCACACGTTGAATGGAGAAAATTGGAGTTTGGCTGAGGCAAACAACGTTGCCGAGGCTATGAGGTTTATTCGTAGCATGGAGTATCCTTAACCGAAGGTCGTGCATGCGTTCTAAGTCGCATGCACGTAGAGGAAATTAAAAATAAGTTAAGCCACGTGAAACAGAGGAGAAACAAGATTTTGGAAATTATTGAAAACCCGAGATATTCGGGATTTTGAATTTATAACCACGCGGATGTTTTGAGGCATTCCTTTGCGTATAAAAAGAGAGCCCGAGCCCTCTTAGATGCTTGCTGATCCTCTGAAGAGAGAAGTCCCGTGAGAAGCACTTTGTGCCTCGTGAAGTCGAAGCCCCGCGCAGCACCCTGCGCGGCAGTGAAGCCCGGAGCACCCCTTGCTCCGTAAGGTTCCTTTTGCGCACTCCTTGCGCGAAAGAAGAAGAGGAGAAGACCCCTGCACGCCTTCCCTTTGCGCGGTAGGAAGAACCCGGGGCAGTAGCAATTGTGCGCCCCGTGGTTGAGGTGCCTTGCACCCGAGGAGCTTGCGCGCCGTTTGTGCCTTGTGCACTTGTGCGTCTGAAGAAAAGGAGAAGAGGCCGCTTGACCCTTGCATGCCACCTGACTTGCACCTTGAGGACTTGCGCGCCTCCTTTGAGGTAGAAGAAGACCCGAGGCCAAGACTTGTGTATGCACCGAAGAGGACCCGAGGCTTTCATGCCTTGTGTGTGCACCAAGTGAAGACACATTTTGTGTGTGCAAAATTGAAGAACAACCTATGGGTTAAGGGTGTGCAACAAGAAGTGGGAAGAGGCCCAAGTCAAGTGTGTGCAAAACAATGAACAATTTATGTGTACTTGAACAAGTAACAATGAAGGCCAAACCTAGGTGTGTACAAAGTGTACACAGTAAGAAGAAAGAGAAGAGGACTCACACAACGTATAACACACATTTATGTGTGTAATCAAAAGGAATTAAACGTGTTAAAGAAAATAAGAAAAGGTGTGTGCTTAAAGTGACTACACCCTTTGTGGGTCTACTGCACCAAGAAGAGGAAAGGGGAAGTGCATGCATGCATGCATGCACATGCGCACGTAATCAAAGTTCAAATCAGTGAGTGTGCATTTGAGTTGACCAAGACCAGAGGATCTTGAAGAAATTGAGAAGGCCATGCAGTCAGTGCATGAGGATTCAGAGTTGCCATGCATTCAGTGCATGAAGTTGTTTTGAAGTGAGACTGGACCAGACTGAAGTTAAAGATATCAGTTGTCTGAGTATTCAGTAGTTGAAGAGAGAAGCCGGGTCATCCTTAGAAGAAGGTGATAAAGCCCGAGCAAGACGAGAAGACCTGTTCACCACAAGTGATCAGAGGTACAGAGCAAGGCCAACAGTCTTTATCCCAGACTGCTGAGGATACTTGAAGAACATAAAGAGAAGAAGAGCTACTCGTGTGACTCAAGGAGCCAGGAGAAGCCCCCTTTGAGACTCAGGGTGGAAGAAGTCTTCAGTGGGATTCTGGAGCAGGCCAGTGGGACTCTGGTAACTCTGTGGGATGCAGTATAAAGACCCTCCTGTGGGACTCAGGAGAGATACAGTGGGACTCTGTATCGACCATTGTAATACTAACAGATTATAATGGAAGAAACCATGTTGGGGTGTATAACCAACATGGCAAGGACGTAGGCCTTTGGTGCCGAACATTGTAAGTCCTTGTGTCCAGTGCCTTTACATTTACTGCATCATTCCTGGAAAGGTGAGAGATACAAGAAGAGTGGATCGAGGCTTTAACCAGCCATAGAGGTTTAATTGATAAAGAATCAATTAGTAAAAAGTTTTAAGGGATCACTGATTCACCCCCTCCCCCTCTCAGTGATTCACACTAATCTGGGCACTTCAGGATGGTAAGGTATTCATCCTTTCTAAAAATATTCACTAAACCAAAAAATTTTTATCATACATAATGAAAATACACTAATAAAATAAAAATAAACATTCATGTAAAAACTAGTACATTTGTATCAAAATTAAAAACTATAAAAAAAACTATTAGACATAATTCATCCTAATAGTCCATAAAATATGATTAAATAATTTTGAATCCATAAAATAAGAAAGAATTTAATAGTTATCAAATTATTTAAAAAAATTGTGCACTTACATAATAATTAAAAATATACCAAATAAACAAAGAAATATATTATCTTGGAAATATTTGAATCCATACGAAAATAACTTAAATCCCATTAATATGAAGTTACTCTTAATTCACCATAGTTATCCATATAAATCATCAATTATTTACAATACAAATTAAACCATTTTACCCCATTCCATAAATGAATATGAAATTATATCAGTAGTATTAAATTCAAAATGTATTAATGGTTCAAAGAGAGTATGTCGATTAAAGAAAACATATCCTACAAGAGTCTTAAAAAAGGTGTTATTTTAGACCCATTAATATTTCATAATGTGAGAAATTAATTAATTCCAATATAATATTTTTTCATTGATATTAGGCCTATGTCAATCTATTATAGATCTTTTATCTGATTCTTTTTAATCTATACTATCATATAATTATCAAAGAAACTAAACATTCATTAATTTTATAAATTTTTAGGATTGTTTTCAATACATTTGACAATCCTAATGGGTTTTACTATTTTTTTATCACAATCCTTAAACTAAATAATATATATAATGAATTTAATAACATGCACACATAAAGGGTTATCTATCGTTAATTATTCTCCATAATATCATTATTCTGATAAAAAATATCATAATATAGGACATTAAAATCCGATTATTTTCCATAAATAAATGATTAAAAATAAATTTATTAACCCATTATGGATTACAAAACATTATAAGTGCTCCCATGTGATATAATATTAACATTTTGTGTTATCTAATTCAAACATTAAAACAAACTACAATGTCCTAAACACCTTCTACCTAGATCTGCTTCAAAAAAACCTATCCTTTTCATAGTGACTTTAAAAATTACTTCATTAACACAATTTTATCAATCATAATGTAAAATTATTTAATAAATTATTGACTCCCCAAATTACAAAAATCTATTTTAGTTTTATGGATATAGATAATAATGAAAAAAATAATAAACCCCTAATCTTTCTCACCCATGTGTAAAATTTTCCAATATATCTATATTTTCGTATTTGATAATATATATGCAACATATCCACCATAATTATATAATAATGATACTTTTTTAAATATATATTATTTATTACTATTCATCATAACATACTGAAACAGATAAAAATGAATGTGTGATCTCTAATTCTATGTAATAGAGAGCGTACATGGATAACATCATGAATATACAAGACAAAAAAATATAATATTAAATTATCAATAAGGTTGCATTAAAATTTTGATATCTGGATGGCATTTATATTAGTAAGATATAAATAAAGTAATCACATCCACAATTAAAAATCATTATCAATTATTTGATTTATAATTCATGAAATATAAATATTACCATCAACTCCTCAACCATAACACATTCTATAATTTGTTTGGGAATCAACTAATAACCTGATAAAAATACTCATGTAATTCAAAAATAATATACAAAAATAATATTCTCATGATATCTACCAATACCTTAAGGGGATATATATCCTTATGAACCACTGTTTGGTGACAAATTTCAAATTCATTAATCTTATGTTGAATGAATAATTAAATTCATCATCAATGGGACTTAACAATTAATATATTTTAGTAATAAATCATTTTATATAGAATATTAATATTTCCACTGAAAATAATAAACTTGTATTGGAAATAAAAAATCTTCCATAAATAATAAATAAGTATAAATATTTTTCATATTTTGACTAGTGAATGAATATGGTGTTCTGCAGTCAACTATCAAGTAATAATATATATATATATATGATATATTACTAAGAAAATATTGAAATTATAAATATTTACATGGGTAAAAATAATAAGGATATTTAATAAAAATAAAAATGAAGAGGGATTGATAATAAATCGTTATATAGGTAAATGATCTAATAATATTCCATTAATGTGAGGTAAGGTAAAAATAGTAAATAATAAAAGGATTAAATAAAGCTATAAAATAATTATAACTAAATAAATTTTTATAAAGGGAATATTAATTTATATTACATAGAAAACAAGAAGGAAAGTATTTGAATTTGAAATTTAAAAATTATTGTAATCTTTTTAAAATAAATAGATATGTAAATACCTTATAAAAATATAGTAATTAGGTGTTTGTGGTATTTTAAGATAGTACATTCAAAAGAATACAAAATAACAGATTTTATAAAAAAAAATGTATTTATGTATGAAGATGTAATATTAAAAAGAAAAACATACATATTTAAAGGAAACCCACTTTTCAAAACATATCATAATATTATATGGCATATTTTTTGAATATATTTAAAATTAGAAAATTAAAAGAACTAAATAAATTTATAATTCTCATTAAAATAGATAAATATTTATTGAAATATTAATTATTATTTAAAATATTTCAATTGGGAAATTATGTTCAAATGGGTTATGATAAAAAACCATCATTTCACTCATTTGTAATGATAATATCCAATATGTTATATTGAAATTTAAGAAATTATTCCTTTAAAAAATTTATAGAAATTAATTATAAGTCCCCAGCCTTAAACATTACATAATCATAAATTGAGTTAATAATTCTCATTAAGGACCAGTTTAGGTTTATTTCTATTGAGGATGAGGTCATAACATATACAAAACAATTTGAATATTACATGTAGATACTTATACTCAATATCCATTTTTTCTTAATATAAAAACCAATAAAAGAATAGAAAAATATTTAGTTCCATGTTTTAACCATCATGACTTTTCCATGATCTCATCCTTGACCCTAATCAAATTCAAGTCCTCTAAAAAATAATTTAAAAACATTGTATAGGCATCAAAATCTCAGTAAGAGATATTGAAAGAAGGAAAACTGTTGGTTTTTCAAAATAACAAATAAACCATTAATACCTTATCATAAGTAATAATTTTCCCCATTATGATGTTTTAAATACTATTCCCGGAAAAAAAGATCTTTGGTTACCCATTTTTTTAAAAAAAATATTTAAATAAATCTCATAGAAATAACACATAATATTTATTTTTAACTTGGGACAAAAACATACATCAATGAAAAAACCATACGTTCGTCTCCCAAATATATCACTAAATATAATAGCCATATGACTGACTTCCATACCCAATTCATTGGAGGATATAACATAACCACCCCTCATTGGTTTATCATGGAACCAAACATCATTTGGTTTATGACATAATCAATTGTCAATAGTCCAATAACCAATATATAATCATAATACATAAAATATATTAAATATCAACATTTCAGTAATAACATTTAATTTGAAATCATAATATTTACATTCAAGATATTAAAATACTAAATATATTTCAAAAACCATTTTCAATACTAAAACACCCAAAAATAGAATATGGTTTTATCATTTTAAATACATTAAGGCTTATAGAGGATGACAAATAAAGATTACCGCGATGGAGAGTTCATTGTAGTCACATACATTAAAAAACATTCGTTTTGTCATTTTGATAAATTATTCAAAGAAAAATGATTATCTTTTAATAAAAATAAAAGTAAAACTGCTTTATTATACTTATTATAAAATAAGGATTTGAATATTATAAAAACATGGCTCAATGAAAGGAGATTGAGAGAAAGTCCCATACCTTGAGTCCGACTTGACTTATTCATCCTTTAATTTCATTAATAATAAATAGAAGTTAATTTATACTTTCTAATGAACCTTTTTAAATTTTCTTATTAATTTTATTCCACTAGTTACCTTTCTATAACAAAAATCAAATTATTTGAGTTCATATAAGACATGTTGTTGATGTTCCGAACATGATTCAAAAATGAACTTGTTATAATTACAAGTTATCCATGTGGTGAAAATTCCATTTTCTCCTAAATGATATTCATGATTTATATATCATATTTTTCATATATATCCTATATATATGTATTTATAATAGTAAATAAAAGTTGGATATATGAAAATGAAATTCACCGTTCATGGAGACGGTTAGCCATACGTACGCATGAACGCTGCTTCCATTTAAACTTTTTTACATTTAACGGAATGAAAAAAATGATACATTAGTATTTTATTATTCCACTATAATATAATTTTTTTAATATGTTAGGTAATTTCATTAACACAATTATTTATACATTCCATGTATAGTTTGAACGAGTCATATCACTTTTAGGGGGAGGTAGTCCGCACTTTCTGAAATGAAATTATCATATATATATATATTACATGAAACAAATGAAGGTATTTTCTGAAATATAATTATAGAAACAAAGAGATAAAATAAATTCCATGAATATCATATATAATTAGAGTTCCATTAAAATGACCACCATAATAGGACATAGGAAAAGATTGAACAAACATTGATTCGTGATGCAGTAGTTTTTCATCCATAGAAACTATATGTTCTATACTCATTATATGGAGGTGTGTGTAAGTTTTTTTCAAATATTTTTCATAAAAAAATCCTACTATATTAGGTATAGTAGTTTTATTATATAAACAATGAATAATAATATCATGGTTAGTGGAGAATTAAAATATTATAAGTGTACTTAGCGGAAGATTTAACCTTTAAATCGGGTAACTCCCTTTGTTTTAAAACAAAAATAATTTATTATGTTCCTTATTCCTATGGTAATTATTATAGAAGCAATAGATGGATGCTGGGGGCATATTTGGGCAGATTTGGAAGATCTGATGGGATTTAGGGGAGTAAATTATAGGTTATAGATGGTGTCCTTTTATAAGAGGGAGGTGAGGCTCTTTAAGAATGATTTAATGTATTATTTTATTATAAAATATATTTTCGTTTTTAAATGAACCTAACTTATTAACATTGAAGATAACAAAACTATTATTAGAAATCACCCAAATAAATAAGTTTGAGATTTTTTTTTTCAAATTTAACATTATCATTTAGCATTACCCCTTAGTTAACTAATTTAACTTTTGTCATGTCTTCTAGTGTATTCACTCAATATTGTTAATATAGTTACCGTAAAATTCCAATCGACCCATAAGTGGTACAATAATGAATTATTCAACCATATACAAGTGATTTTTCTAGATCATATATTTTTACGATTATTATATCATTTAATAAAATAATATCTATTTTAAGAACTCAAATATGTCAAATCAAATAATAATCATATCCTGTCTTTTAAAAAAACACAAACCATCATTATAATTTCTAAAACCTTCATTAAACCAAATATAAAAAGTTATCCTCATCTCTGAAAATAGATTATGGTATAAAAAGATTCAAAATAAATTTATTTTAATATTTATAAGCTCATTTATTTAAAACATTCATGAATGAGGTAATCATTACAACTTCATTATGTCAGTTGTAAATTTATTTATTAGATGTAAAAAAATAAAAAATAAAATACCATGATATTGTAATTTTTTAGCTTTCTAGTGACTATTTATAAACTAATATATCAATTATATAACCCCACATTAAAATTGTTAAAGAAAAAAAATTCTTGTTTATGATATTTTTATTTTTATTTTAAAAAAATATATTAATATCAACATCTATCCCAAATGGCTTTCAAAGGAAAAAGGTCTCCCCCATGTATTGTATTGGTCTTCCATTACTCATCGAATAAGGTTAGGAAATTTTTTAAGGTAATTTTATATTATTATAATATTATTTTTACCTTGAATTAACTTATTTAAATTTAACAGTTGTATATAAAAGTCAAAAATAACAATTTTCCAAAAAAAAATATTTTTAGCCAATTGAACACATTATAATTACATATTAAAATAATTCATTTCATATTTTTTTATTTTAATTCATAGAAATGGGATAATTTCAATTAAATGAAAAGTGCAGGTTTTAACTACTATGTTGTGTTTCTAACTATTCATAAAAACTAAACATTTTCAGAAAAATACCAAAATTTTATCAAAAGATAATATTGATATTCCAAATTAAAAAATGATATATATTTTACCAAATTAAAAACATATATGTTTCATTAATTAATATATAATTAATTTCTATTGTCAAAACAAGAATATTTCTTTTTAAAAAGTAAAACTAAATAAAATTAACATATTTTTATGTCCAATTTAAAAGTAAAATTACTTCAAATTACAAAAATTGGATTAAATGGTAAAAATATAATCCAATTCTACAATAAAAATATTTAAAAATATAATCAAACCATATAAATAAATCAGATGAAAGGAGAGTTTTGAACTAAAATCAAGTATTTTTCATTATTCACTAAAAAAAGAACAATATCATAAAAATTCAAAAAAATTACCAAAATTAAATTTTGAAATACCTCATCTAAAAAGGATATTATTTTGTCCAAAAAAGAATATAAAATTTACAGAATCATGAATTTAAAGGGATTTTCCACTAAAAGGATGTAAAAATACCATTTTAAAATATTAGAGTATTCATGATTAAAATTAAATTCATTTTCATTTTAAGCCTCTAAATGTTATTAAATAAATTTAAAAACCTTTCAAAACATGTTTAATCACAATATGGTCAGTTCTCATAATTCTCGCTAATAAAATAGGTAGGTGTTAACTACCATTTAAAATATTAATATTATGATATTATTTTTCGGTATAACTAAATGATCTATGCAACATATGATTTAAAAATTCATGTTGTTGTATGTTGAGTATGCTATATATCATATAATACCCAGAAAACCAAATTTAATACTTAATTCAAAAATAATAATTAATATATAAATTCCATATTCATTATTAACCTCGGTGTTTACATCCTCCCCCCGTTTTGGAAATTTCACCCTCGCAATTTTATTCACCATTCAAATAAATGAGGTTATTTAACCGTCATAGTATTTTTAGATTCCCATGTTTCCCCTTCAGCCATATGTCTTTTCCACAATATCATTACATGATAAATTACCTTATTCCACAACAAATGCCCTCTTCGATCAAGAATCATGATTGGTTGTTCCTCATAAGAGAGCATCATATCCAATTGAACTACCTCTGGACTAAAAACATGATATGGATCCGGAATATACTTTCCCAACCGTGAAACATGAAAAACATCGTGATCCTGTGATAAAATTGGAGGTAAAGACACTCTGTAGGAAAATGATCCAACATTCTCTATGATTTCATAGGGTCCAATGAACCTAAGACTCAACATTCACTTCTAACCAAAACACATCACACTTTTCCATTGACAAACATTGAGAAAGACATGATCACATATTTCAAAAGGAATATCCTTCCTTTGGTTATCTGCATAACTTTTCGTCCTTCTCTGAGCTGTTCTCATGTGCGTCAAAATTAACTTAACATTATTTTTTGTATATTCTACCAATTATACTCTAAACAACTTCCTTTCACCTACTTCATCCCAAAATGATGGTGTTCAACACCATTTTCCATATAATTCCTCAAATTGATCCTTCTGTATACTAAAATGAAAAGAATTATTATATGAAAATTCTACCATAGATTGATGTTGGTCCCAACATCTCTAGTCATCCATTGAACAAGCATGTAGAATGTCTTCCAATGTTTTAATTGTTCATTCTGACTTCCCATCTGATTGCTGAAGAAAATCTGTACTAAAAATAAATTCGGTACTGAATGACTTTTGAAAAATGTTCCAAAATATAGAAGTGAACATCAAATCAAGATCATATACATTGGAGAGGGTAGCTCCATGTAACATGAATATCTCTTAAACATAAAATGGATAAATTTGATCTAGAGATAGATTATCATAAATAGGAAAAAATAAGCAGATTATGTTATTCATTGAACTATAACCCATATTACATTGTTACCTCAGGAATTCTTTAGTAATCCCACAATGAAATCCATGGTCAAAATTTTCCATTTACACACTAGCACTGGTAAAGGTAGAAACATCCATTTAGGAAACTTTCACTCTATTTAACCTATTGGGAAATCAAACCCTACATATTAAAGTTAGAAATATCACTTTTCATTCCATCCCACCAACAATACTCTTGAATATCTTTGTACATCTTATTACTGCCAAGATGAACTGAAAATAGGGAACTATGATCTTCAAATAACAACACTTTCCTAAACTGTGAATCAAAAGTCACATGTAATCTCTTTCCATACCTCAAAACATTTTCTATAAAAATATTAAACTCTTGTATCTTAACCTTCAGAAACAATGGTACATTTTTCTGTAACTCACAATCTTCCTTATGCACTTTCTTAATTATATCTAATAGAGATGATTTCACATCCACCAAAAAAAATAGATTAATTCTCTAAACCAACAACATCTATTACAATAATCATAAAATCATTAAGAAAATGATCTTGTTCTAAACATAGCATGGTTAATATAGAAATAGTTTTTTAACTTGAAGCATCAGCCACATTATTATCCATTCCATGATGGTAATGAATCATGTAATATTATTCCTTAATTAATTCCATCCATCCCCAATATCTCATATCTAATTAATTATAATTGAATATATAATTCAATATTTTGTGAGCAGTATATCTATCATACATTACCCCATAAAAATTATGCCTCTAAAATTTTAAAGAAAATATTGTAGAAGTTAATTCGAAATCATTTGTAGGATAATTTAAATCATGAGGTTTCAACTAACGTGAAGAATAATAAATTACATGATCCTTCTACATTAGTAAAATAACATGTCCTTTCCACAATGCATCAATGTAGATAGAAAACTAACCAATTCTGGAAAGAAGTTCAAAAACTGGAGAATTAACTGATCTTCTTTTCAATTTCTAAAAATAATCATCACATTAATATTTCCAAACAAACATAATATATTTTCAGGTTTACATGGTCAATGGGAAAGATAACTCTGAAAATTTCTCCAAAAAACATTTATAATATCCTTACAATCCAAGATAAATATAAATTTTGGTTATAATTACAGGTATTTACCATTCTTCAACAACTGTTGTTTTTGAAGGATCATCAATGCTGCCATTTTTTGAAATAATGTAATCCTGAAATGAAATCTTTTATAACTGAAACTCACACTTTCTAAATTTAATGTACAATTTATTTTCTTTTAAATTTTGTATGAAAACCAATAAATAACTTTCTAGGATCTCATTAATTTTAAAATAAGTAAAAATATCATCTATATACACAATGCCAATCTTATCAAAGAACTCACAGAAAATTCTATTCATAAGATCCATCAATACAAAAGGTTCATTGGTTAACCGAAAAGGAATATCCTCAAATTCATAATGACCATATCTAGTATGAAAAATGACTTCAAAATGTAAAATTACTTATCTTTCAACTGATGGTATTATGAACTAATGTCAATCTTTGATAAATACAGAGCTCCGTGGAGCGGATAAAAAAATCCTTGATGCAAGTTAATGGATAATTTTTCTTAATAGTGATATTAATCAAGGATCTATAATCAAAGAAAAGACTCATTAAACTATCATTCTTTTTAACAAACATGACTGGAGAACCCCACGGTGATGTGCTAGGTCAAATGAAACCTTTATATAACAACACCTGTAATTTATCTTTTAACTATAAAAGTTATATTTGAGCCATTCAATAAGGGGGTTTGGAAATTTTCTTAACATAATGAACTAAACCAATAGTTAATTCAACATTCTTATTAGGTGTTATACCATGAAAATTATTAGAAAAAAAAATCAAGATGATCATTTACCACTATCACATCTTTAACATGAACAACTCCTTTGTTTTCAAAAATATGTGAAAGGTGACATTTATTTATATCTTTTAATAGTTTCTCAGCTTCCTGATATGTTATAAAAAATGGCAGTTCATTCTGGTACACAAACTAAAATTATTTCTGAAAATAAACCACTTTATCTCTACAGTCTGTCTTAGCATGAGAAACAGAAAGCCAATCCATGCCCAGAATAACATCAAATGCTACTAGAGGAAACAAAAAAAAGTTTGTAGGTAAATTCTATCACCAAACAAGGACATAAAATTTATTATCATTTCTTTTATCTCAACATTTATTCACAGTGTTTTTACCATAAGTGTAGGATTCATATCTTGAGATGGAATCCCAATTTACTTGAAATTTTCTCATAAATGAACGAATGTGTAGATCTTTAATCAAGAAAAAAATGGTAATAATATGATAAAAAAGTAACTAACACCATTTCAATTAATGGACCCACATCAACCATAGTAGTAGAAAAATATTTTTCCCCACCCATATGCCATTGATCTGTCTGGTTTCCACCATGGGTAGTCAACATTGGACAGACATTGGCATAATGATCAAACCCATTTCCAAAAAAACATATTATCGCTAGCCTTTCAATTCCAAATTTATCATATTCCTTACAGTTACATGCATTATGACCAGTCATAACAAACCAGAAGCACTTTCTAGAATTTGATAAACATTCCCCAAGTTTCTTTTTACTACACTTCTCACAAGATGGAAATTTAATTATCTTACCTCCAGGCTTCATTGATAAATTCATTCTCTTCTCCTATCCACTAGGTCTCCTAATTTTCTTGCTCTAATGGAATAAATAATCATTAGAAAACTCCATTTCTAACTTCTCATAACATCGGAGAAGTTTATTATTGATTTTGAATTCATGAGAGGCTAATTATCTTTGATATTGTGGCTTCAGAAGTGTGTAAATTCAATTTATCTTAATACCAAGATTTCAGAGGAAATTTGGAGCAAACCTTGCCAGTTGAGTGAAATTTTCTTCTTAACCAGCCACTGAGTCATCATCCTGGCTCAAATTCAATGAATTTTCATTCCATTCTAAGTTGAACTGCATTAGGAAAATATTTCTTAAGATACATACCTTTTAATTTGTCCCAACCAAGAGCATCAATTACCTTAATATCCCAGATATTTTTATCCATCTCCCACCACTGATCTCGTTTTCCTTCAAAATGAATAATAGAAAGACTAGCCATTTGATTTTTTGTAAAACACATGGAATCAAAAAAGTATTTCAATGCATTGATCCACCCTTCACCTTGAACAGGGTCAGATGATCCTATGAATGATGGGGGGATATTGTCTCAGGAAATGATCCACTTTAGACATCTTCATGTATGGTTGATCTAGTTGGTCTCATGCATGTATTCCACAACCATTTATAGCCTGATTCAATTTCACCATTAATGCAACAAAAATGTTTAGTTTTGATTCCAACCATCTCAGGATTCTGATTCAGACGGATATTCTCCCCTGTGTCCCATCAGAACACTATTTCCCTATTTACTCTAGAAAAAACCATTATGAAGATATAAATATCTTTGGTAATGAAACACGGTAACCTTAAAATGCTATATCATTTAATTCTTACAATTATATAAAAATATTTTATGGATATCAATTTAATAATATCTTTACTCCTAATCTTGTTTAATCTAACCTATGATACCAACTATAAGGCCCTAAAATTAAACATTACATAATATTGAATTGTGTTTAAAATTCACATAGAGGATCTTTTAATGTTTAGAGCATTATAAAATTAGTTCATAACATATAATTAATAATTTTATGATTACATTTAGACACTTCTACTCAATATCAAATTGTTCATAAAATAAATAATCTTAAAAGAAAATAAACATGGTTAGTTCCTTGTTTTAATCATCATTACTTTTCCATTATCCCATACATAACCACAATGCACTTATTTTATCATCATAAACATTTCAGAAACATGAGATGTTCATAAAAAATAAGTAATGGATACACAATGATGGAAAACTGTTAGTTTTTCAAAATTATAGATAAACCATGAATACATTATCATAAGTAATACTTTCCACCATTATGTAGTAGTAAATATGATTCACTAAATAAAATCTCATTGCTTACACTTTTATAAACAAATATTACAATAAAACCCATATAAATAACACAAAACATATAAAGGTATCTTGGTTCATAAACAAACATAAATAGAATGACCATATGTTTGATTTCTAGATATATCACTAAATGGAATAGCTATACGCCCGAATTCTATACACAATACATTAGAGGTTATAATCTAACCACCCATCATTTTGTTTATCACGTAACCACCCGTCAATAGTCCATGTACCATTATAGAATAATAAAAAAATAAAATCTTGAAAATATCATCAATTCAGTAATAACAATTATGTTACAATTATAAGATATAATTTCAAGATATTAAAATAATTAATCCATTTCAAAAACAATTTTAAATAAAAATCATGGAAAAACAAAATAAAGGGTTTCTTTTTCATTTTTAAAACATTAAGTATTATAGAGGAATCCAAATAACGATTACAATGGTGGAGTGGTTTTTGTAACCGCGTATGTTAAAAAACATTCCTTTTGTTGTTTCGTAAAAAACTTCTTAGAAAAAATATTCCCTTTAAATGAAAAAAAATCTAAGGTGTTACCAAGAAAGCTCAGTTAGAGGTAACCCTCTGACCATTTATTAATAAATAGAAAACGTCAACCAAGTATAGGAAAGGCGAAAAGATAGCTACAAATCCTAAAAATCAAACCCATCACCATATCCATTATAGATTCCTTCTTCTGCAGCAGAGGATTTCCACTCTGAACTTTCAAAATGCTTGAGGACCTTGGCATATTTCCTTCTTAGATTCCACTTTTCTGGAGACAAGAATTCCTTTGAAGACATCCTAACATCACTTTCCTTTGCAGCTGATGATCTGGTAAGCAACGACCTTGGAAGAGAAGAGTAGTCTTTTTTCGACCTCCGCCGTGATGGGACAGTCATAGGAACCTCATTCTCAGACATCTTCTTCCCCACTCCTTGAACCACATCACTGTCAGAAATATGAACCATTCCATTCTCCTTTTCCTTTTCACTATCAGAAATATAACCCCACTTTCCCAGGATTTTCAGTTCTTGATAATTCAAATTCTATTCTTGCTGAAATTGATTGTTACATTCAGTCATGGAAAGACATTGTGGCTGCTCCACAACATCTTGTAGAAGATTCCCATTTGCAGCATCCTCATAGGAGGGATCGGCCTGCATCATGCCACCCTCCTGCCTTGTATCATCTGCCTCTGCTTAAGAATTAACCTCATTTTCCAATTCCAGTAAATGATTAACAGTGGAGACCATGATTGGCATTCCTCCAGCGACATCCTCTAGTTTTGTCCACTCCTAAACACAGGCATCCACTACCGTCAGTTCAGAAAAAACTAGGTCCAACTTCTATTCAGACACTAACTCCTCTCGATGGGCACTTGAATCCAAAATATCCATTGTCATTGGATTATGAATCCGAAGATCACTGTTTAAATGTTCAAAAATATGCCTAACAGTTGGTTCACGTGGCCTCCCTTGCACCTCCAACTGAGGATTCCCCTACGGTTTGGAAACAAGACCAAAACACTCAGCAACATGAACAAAAACTGGAGGATTCATTGCATGTGCATTGGAAGCCACCCAACCTTCAGCGCCCTAAACTAGCTAATGTTGTGGGCCAGTACACCTAGACGTCTCCTTCACCACCAGTGAGGCTAAACCAGATGGGATAGAGCCCGCACTACCCATTCCCAATGCCCCTGATGCAGCCCCAAACATGCCTTTCATTCAACAAACTAAATTAGCATGCCCAAGACGACCACATGCAATACAAAATGACATCCAAGACTCAAATTTGAAATCATTCTTCCACGAAAACTCCTTCCCATCCGTAATCCAAACCCAATTGACATTAGATCTCACAATATCAACCTCTACACAAATTTGTGGACAAATGGGATGACAGACTACCTCTTTCTGATGATTAGAGCATAAATATAGACCAATCAAATTCCCATTGGAACACAAAATTGAGGGATTTTTAAAGGAGAGAGGGAGACCTGGAAGACTCACTCAAATCAACATCGTCGAGTGGTCACGCCTCATATAGAATACAAAACTCCATCAAATAAGAAAGATGGAATATACATTACAGCTGTGAGGGGATCAGGACCGGGCAGTAATTAGGTCATCTTCTGTATCAAACTGTATCATCAGATTATTCCTATCAAGTATGTCGACAACCGCACGCTCTTGAAGATCCCACAAATTGTTGATAAAGAGGTCAAAATAACCAACTGAAGGGTGATTATGACGAAACCGAGCCACCAATGTAAGGTTGCAGAGATCTGTTGCACCATTAAGCTCCACTGGGGAAAGATCAAGTCGAGGTGCTCCTTGGAAAAGATCATGGACTTTCAGAGAGAGCATAATCCTTGGAAATGAAGGAAAAAAATCAGGATTTATGAATGGTTCGAAAGCCTAGTCTCATCCATGAGATCACAGGCATCCCCCCTCCGATCGAGAGGGGGAGCATGGTTTCAAGACATTAGGGTTAGGGAATTGTCGAAGGAGAAGGCTTCATCGCCGCTCGAGAGTCCATATTTTAAGGAGTTTGTTATACACATAATAAAAGAAAGAGTATTATACCATCAAAACATGCATCAATGAAAGGAGATTAGTAAAAGGCCCTTACCTTGTGTCCGACATGACTAAATCATTAATTAATTAACTATATAATAAAAATATGTTAATTTATATTTGATTAAGAACCTTTTTAAAGTTTTTATTCATTTTATTCCACTTATTACCTTTCTATAACAATTAGTTATTTATTTGAGTTCATATCGGACATCTTGTCGATGTTCGGAACATGATTAAAAAATGAACTTGTTATAATTACAAAGTGTCAATGTGGTCAGAAGTCAATTATCTGACAAATATAATTAATTATTTTTAAATTATATATTTCATATATATACATTATATATTTATTTACAATAATCCATATCATTTTGATAAAAGAAAATGGAATGCACCATTCATGGAGACGGTATGTTGTACATAACCATAAATGATACTTCCATTTCATTTTTTTCATTTTTAATGGAATGAAAACCAAATTATATAGAGGGATATTTTTATTCATATATTATATAATATTTTATATATGTTACATAATTTTATTAACACAATCCTTTATATATTCAATGTTTGTTATGAATGAGTCATATAACTTTGAGGGGGCGGTAGTCATCACTTTATCAAATGAATTTATTGTATATATACAACAAGAAAAGCATAAATTTATGTTCTAAAAGAGAACTAAAAAATAATAGAGAAAAAATAATTATCATAAATATCATATAAAATAACAGTTCTATTATAATGGTCCCCTTAAGAGGTGGTAGGTGAAGATTGAACAATCATCGTTTCATGAGGTAGTAGTCTTCCCTCCACAGATACAATATGATCTATACCCATTAGATGGAGGTGTGTGTAAGTGTATTTCAAATCCTTATCATAAAAACCAATTATATTGAGGATAATTTTTTTATATAAAAAAAGAATAATTACAGCATAGGGAGTGAAGAAGTAAAATAAAATTAGTGAACATGAGGGAATATGTTGCCTTTAAATAAGATAACTACATTTTTTTGACCCAAAGAATTTCTTGGAGTTCCTATTTACTAAGGTAAGACTATTATGAGGAATAGTGGGGTTTTGGGAGTTTATTTAGGAAGATTATGGATCAACCTAATGGCTTGACAGGTGTGAGTAATGGGTTATATGTGGTGTCCTTTTATAAGAGGGATGATGGGCTCATTAGCAATGTTTGAATGTATTACTTTATTATAAAATAATTTCATGTTTCAAAGGGTCCCATAATCATTATATTAGATGATAATATGGATATTATTTGATATCATCTCAACCAATATATTTTAATATAGTTTTTGTTTCAAAATTAACCTTATCATTTATCTTTAACCCTTTGTAAACTAATTTGACTCTTATCAAGTCTTCTTATGTATTCACTCTATATGGTTAATATAGTTACCATAAACTTCCAATAGAACCACAAATGGTTCATTAATAAAATTTTCAACCTTATATATGTTATTTTTTAAAATATTAGATTTTTAGGATGATTATATCATTTAATAAAATAATATTAGTTTTTAAAACTCATTTATGACAATTTAAATACTATTCATATCATGGATTTTAAAAATTCCAAACCAACTAGATTATTACAAAAAAATAATTAATTATAATATAACAATTCAACATCGTCTCTAAAATTTATGGATGGAATCAAATGTTTAAAATAAATTTATTTTAATATGTATAATCTCATTTATTTAAAACATTCATAATTAAGGTAATCATTACATCATCATTGTGTCAAAAGTAATTTTTTATGATGTATAAAAATTATAAATAAAATAACATGATTTTTTAAAACATATAATGTTTTTAATTACTTTTTATAGTATAAAATATCAATTATATAACCCCACTTTAGAATTTTTTTTATTGAAAAACAATAAATGATTATGATATTTTTATTTTTTATTTAAATAAAAAGTTAAAAATGATGTTATCTTACCCAAATGTCATTCAAAGGCCAAAATCCTTATAGATGGATTTTATTAGTCAGCCAGGACTCATCCAATATTGTTATGATAGCTGTTAAGCTAATTTTATATTATTATAATATTATGTTTAACTTGAATTAACCTATTTAACTTTAATCATGGTCAATAAAAATCCAAAATTAATACTCACTAAAAAATATTTTCATACTATTGAACCAAATGTTACATATTGGTGAAACCCATGTATTTCATATTTTTTAAAATAAATTCATAGAAATACTAAAATTTCATTTAAATGAAAAATTCAGGTTTTAACTACTATGTTGTGTTTTTCACTATTCATAAAAATTGAATGTTTTCTGATAAGTACTAAAAATTCACCCAAAAATAATTTTGATATTATAAATTCAAAAATGATGTCTATTTTACAAAATTACAATCATTGAATTTTTATTAATTAAATTAAAATTAATTTCGGTCATCATAACTAGAAAGTGTGTTTTTAAGAAGTAAAAACTACAAAAATATTGACATATGTTTATGTGAAATTTAAAAGTGAAATAACATACAATGACCAAATTGGATTAAATTGTAAATATATAATCAAATTTTAATTTAAAATCATTTAAAAATATAATCAAATAATATAAATAAATTAGTTGAAAATGGTGCTTTGACTTAAAATGAAGTATTTTTAACTATTCATTAATAAAATAACTTTATCAGAAAATACCAAAAATTTTCCCAAATTAAATTTTGATATCCCATTTCTAAATAAAATGATTTTTTTCACAGATGAAACATATAAAAGTGAAAAAAAACTATATTTAAATGGGGTTCTTCACCAAAAGGCAGTAAAACTATATTAAAAAATATTAGAGTTTTGAAGCATAAAATTTGATTCATTCTGATATTAAGACTATTAATTTTATTCAAAAAATGTAAAAACATTTAACCAAAATGTTTAATCATAATACTTTTAGTTCAATTCAGTCTCACTAATAAAACAGTTTGGAGTTAACAAATATTTATAATAACAGTAATATTATATTATTTTTTGGTATAACTCAATGTTGTGTGAAACGTAAGATTTCAAAGAAAATCATTATTGTTTGTTGAGTACGCTATCAAACATAGCGTCCCCATCAAACTAAAATTAATATTTAATTCACAAATATTAAAAAATATGAAATTGATAAATTCATTATTTACCTGCGATTTTACACTAATACATCATGAAATAGTGAATGGTGAAATAATTATAGTATAATTTTTTTTTAAAAAAAACAATGAATATGGATATAGATTTAAATATTACTAAAAAAGGAGAAATCAGGTCAACATATTAAAAAAATAATCTTTCAATTTTTTAGTTATAATTATTTTGAATATATAATTAATAATTGAAGCCCATTTAAATATAAATACGAGTAGAATTAATATGTTGTGAATTATATAATAAGAATATATTTTCCATATATGTGATCTAGTAATTTAATTTTTTGGTTAAAATTATGATTGCAAAAATAAAAAATTATAGCAGTGATATCATCTGATTGAAATAAAATCAAATGATATAACATGATTTAGTTCAACATGTCCCAATTATTACATAAATAATTATGTTATTAGATATTAATGTGGTAGTAATTATACCCTATAAAAAATGCATGGAGGAAAAAATGATGTCTTAAATAACTAAATTTGAGATCAATAACCATTACAGATCATATTAAATTTTAATAAATTCCAATTGATAAAGGAGACATGAAACCGAAAATCAAAAAAATAATACAAAAATGCATCATTATACACTATTTAATTGAGTAATAAAAATTTTTTATATATTTTAAATTGGTTTTTAAAAAAAAATATGTCTCAAATATTGATGATTGAAATGGGAAACAAATAACATGGATTCCTACTAGGTAAGATCTGTTTCAACCACATAAGTATATATATATGTGTATTAATCTATAAAATATCAATTTTTCAATGTATTATTTTATATAATTTTTTTGTTAACATTATCTTTAATCATGCACTCATATTTCATTGTTAACATAAATTCTTTCTATTCGTGTAGTTCAATTTTTCATCTTTGTCTTGATTTATCTATATCGATCCTTTCACCATGGTCATCATTTCATAACCGAATGTAATATAACCATTGTGACATCCATCCACTACTCAATTGATTAATAACTTATGTGTATACTAATATAATGTATGTGAAATCCCCATGACACCAAATGCCGATATTAAATGTCATGTTTTTTATAAATAATTGGGTGAAAGTATTTACTTTTAATCTAAAAACATCCATGCCAAAAAATTGTAACGAAAAAAAAGTAAATATATAATGACTGAGAAAAATGTAATACAACCATATGTATATACAAAAAAAATATCTGAGTAAAAAGTGGAAGACAAAAATAACAAAACACAGAGTCACAATTGTCATAAAATCCAAAATTCCAAACATGTTAAACGATCCCACTCAACAAGCCATGTCCATTGAAAAATGATTCATCAAAAAGTAATTATGACACATTCCATTTTCCTATTTCTCAATATAACATTAGTTATAACACACCAATTTTCCTAAAAATGGGTGAGTATAAAACTTAGTAAGATTACCCCCAATAACATACCTAATCATGCTACCAGGAAACAACATGTTATGACATTTATATGAATATGTTTAAAACAAATTCAAAATAGTTTATATCATAAAATAAAAATATTCCTATAGAAAAAATTTTCCATGGAATGAAACTAAACATTCATGTAATTACTTTTCTCAAATTCCATTTTTTAATACCCATGTCCAAGATCCAAAAATCCACATAAAGAAACTTGGATTCCTATGTGATAATTCCAAACTCATCAATTGCCTATAAATTATCGACAATGTCTCCACAAGGTAACCATTTCTAAGTTCCTCAATAGACCAATCCACTTCTAGAGGGTCATATCAATTCATAAAATCACACACCAATAAATTAATCCAAATTTCATGTGCAACCAACCATACCAAAAAATTTCAATAAAATCATTATTCTATTAACTAAATTTCTAAAAAAAATCCATGCATCAAAATCATCAACAATTTAAAAATCATAATTTTATAATTATAAAAAATATCACATTCAATTAATTTACAAATCATTATGATTTAAAAATAACTTGATAAAACATGGATTCTATCAACCATTTCATATCAATTTCCCAATTGAAATATGGTTATTATATCAATTTAAAATCAAGCCATCATGTTTTAAAAAAAATATTTGAGAGTTAATCCATCCACCTATAAATTATTGATGAATGAAAAGTACGCATGGAAAAAAATTTATTGAAACTCTAAAAAACATTAGATGTTTCCCAAATCATAAAACAACCATTTTAAACCATGTTTGGAACAACATAACAGATATATATCACCAATGGATGAGACCCATGATCCGAAATAAGGAATTAACTGAAAAATAAGGAAGAAAACATTGAATGATAACATGAAAAGGAATTTAGGACTCTAATAGACCTATGAAGTCCAACTTATCACTCTCGGATTAGGATAAATGGCCTCTCTTTTCTTTAGAAAGAGTGAAATTATATTCTGGTTTCATATTTTGGAAAAAAGTCATTTATAATGTAATATAATTTTAATCCACAAAATCAAGATCTTGTTAATAATGGTTCATGGTTAGGGTGAACAATATTGCATCTAGTATTCTAATCATGTTCTAGACATTTCCTTCAAACACCACCATCATTGTTGGAAAAAATTGTTATACTAACAGTGAATGAATCATTAAAAATCGATCTTCACAACACTACATGGTTACTCTTATGTGTCAACATGATTTGGCCAAAACATTCACCTAATTATGAACCTACCTAGAGTCCAATGTCACAGTTCCACAGTTTTCCTAGAGGAGAAACATAGGTACTACTATCAATTATCATACCATTAACCTCAATTAAATCCCAGTAAAAATTCCAAATCTCATCTAAACCAACTAAAACTCAATGAAAATGACATATAATTCAAATAAAAAATAAAACTATCAATGACATGATATCAAGGGTGAAACATTCTACCTATAATATTACTTTTTCATAGGAATTTAGAAAACCCCCTTGTTCAAAAATAGATCAGGTCATTACTCGAACATTTCCTTCTTCTTTCAAAATTATTTGTAAATAAAATGTTGATTCAATATAACCCAACTGTTGGTCAGAGTGGGCACTCAAGAGGGGGATGAATTGAGTTATAATAAAAATTTCAGTTAAAAATATTTGTCCTAAAATCCCCCTATTTAAAAAATAAAGATAAACTATAGTGAATTTATACATAGTGTAAATGTTCAATTAGTTTCTCAAACATTGATTAGGTCTCAGTTAATTTAATCTGAAGATTAAATTGGCTTTTGAAACTAACTTACTGGTTCACAATAAGTATAAACACTTGCTTATTTAACAATAAAAGTAACTTTAAAACAAATTATATTTCAAATTAGTTAGTAGCGGAACATGAAATATATAGTATACATATGACATAAACTAAAATGTACAACAGATGTAACCAAGAGGTTCATTCTAAAGCAGAGACTTATTCCTCTTAAAAAATTTATATATATTGATCCACACCCTGGATTGGGGTAAACAACAGTGAACACACTGTCCAGGTACAAAGACCTCTACCACAGTTCTACGTAGGAAAACATAAAACAGATCACATCTGTCCAGGCCTTACTCGACCTCTACCACTATCCACAGTGGAATACAAGGGAGTTATAGAGTTTGAATGAGGATTTAAGAATCCTCCAGCATAGCTCAAGAGACAGTGTGTGTGTATAATTAATATGGTACACACACAACTCGAAATGTAAATGAAAGAATCACTAAAGTGAGTGTAAATGAGTTTAGAAAAGATTTTGTGATTGGCAGTGCAGCTCTGGACTCATTTGATTTGTCAAAAAACCGTGTGAGTACTTCTCCGGTTCATGATCTGAAAAACGAAGTATCGTTTTCTTCCTTGGTTCTAGGTTCATCTTATCAGTCTGAGTGCATGAAGTGTTTTTTGTAGTTGTTCACTCAAGATGCAGCTTGTGTTCTCCTCTAGAAAAGAATTTCTTCTTGTATTTGCAGTGTTCTTGGAGTATGGATGTAGCCTTGCACGAATGCACCACATTTCAATGATGTTGAGTTCTTGTCTTTTTCACCCTTCGATTGCCTTCTTAGTTCCTTGATTCTTGTTGTATTTACACATTGTGTTATCTTCTTTTTTAGAAAGATCTTTATCTTCCCTTTTATAGATTTCAGCTTCGGCAAATGGGAATGATTACCTTTTGCTTGGGTACTAGGCACGGTTCCCAGACATGGAAACAGAAATCATTAAATAACATTAACTGTATTAAAAACATCAATTGTAACCATTATCTTAATAAATAAATAGTATGGAGAGTATAGAGTTTGAAGGGTTGGTCAATCATTAGTAGCCTTCTATTGGTAGATTTGTATGGTGGAATTTGTGTAGAAGTGACTTTCTATCGGTAGTTCTTTGAACTTATATCGGTAGCTCTTTGCACTTGTATCAGTAGCTCTTGATATCGGTAGCTCTTAATCTGTGTATCGGTAGCTCTTGATATCGGTAGCTCTTACTATGTGTATCGGTAGCTCTATACATTGCGGTTGATCCTTCTATCGGTATACTTACTCTATGTATCAGTAGCTCTATACATATCAGTATCTCTGGTCTGTCGGTAGCTCTATGTATTGGTGACTGTCAGTATTGGTGACCTTGCTTAGTTTGAGTGATTATATGTATTGGTAGACTTATGCACAACAATAGATCCATTCTGTACTATCAGAAAACTTTTTCTATTGATAACTCTGTATCAGTAGCTTGTTCCATGCTTACCAATGTACATGTACATATCAGTAGCTCTACATATCAGTGAACTTAGCTTATCGGTGACTATGTCTATCGGTAGACTAAGTCTATCGGTAGCTCTGTATTAGTAACTATACGCAGATCAGGGACTAACACATATCTGTTTTTTTGAAAAACATATCAGATTGGATTATAATTACATAAAAACTTATATAAACAATGATAAACATTGATTATCCTATTTCAAGGATTATTTTAATATTATTATCATCTTGATAATAGAATATGATAGATTGAGCGATTTAGAATACAGATAAAAATTAATTTGGATTATCAATGTATGAGAAAGCATAATTGGGATTATCAAAATAGATGAGTTCAACAATATCACCCTTTTTTATAAGTACAACTTTTGATATTATAGTTTTAAAACAATGAGTAGTTGTATCAGAGGATATATCATTAAATGCAATTATCTCCGAGAAAACAGTATTATATAGAACATAATGTATCAGAGGTAGAATTAAATCTAATGATATCATTGGGGAAATTCATGGTATCTCTTCCTTATATAATATTGCTCCCCCTTTGAGAGTATTCTCCCACATTGATAAAATATTTCTCCCCCTTTATGACAATAAAAATGTGGGAAACAAAAAATAGAAAAGGGAACACAATGAGGAATAAAAGATAGCCAATTGTATTAGATGTTGCAAAAAGGTACATTGAATGAAAACAAAATACAAGGGATTACTGTCAAACATCCTATCCATTTGTTCAATCCGCATCCTCAATGTGAGATTTTCCATTTGGATCAGAAGAGGACTCAGAATGGGTGGATGATGGCGAAGGATTCAGAATTCCATAAATGATTACATGAGGTTGAGCCACTGACACTGGGCCTGGCATGGATTGAGGAGTTCTTTGAGTGATCATAGGTGTTAGGATTCGAATGGCCTGTGCTGGAGGCATCTGAACTGGAGAAGCAGTAGAGGCAGAGGCAGTTGAGGATGGAGGTACAATCACTAGCCTCGCATCAACATGTAGGAAAGGAAGAAAAAGATTTCTGAAATCCATATTTATTCTTACACCTCTCTCCATAGAAGATATGAATTCATCCTTGTTCTCCATGTATTTTTCCAATGCTAGAGTCAATTCCCTTAGTTTACTAACTTTCTCTCTGATGGCTTGATTGATTGGAGGTAACTTCTGGTTTTCCAACAGATGTTTGAAGTGGTTTTTAAGTTGATTATTGGTGTAAAACTTTAAGAAATAGGATTCCACCTTGTCTTCCACCTCTTTCTGAGAGGCATAAGCTTCTATCATATAGTCTTGATCTATCTTCGATATTTCTCTAGATGAATCTCTAGTATAAATCACACGTTTTCTCAGGTCAGATGAGTTCACAGAGCCTCTGGTTGATGCAGAAACAAGCTCCTCCTTCATCACAGCTCGAAACTGAGTCAAATCCACTGAGGGTTTAGAAGCAACATAACCAATAGAGAAGGATACTATTTCATTGAAGTTTTTGGTCAACACACTAATAATATTTTATACTTGGGAATCTTGGGATTTAACATGATCTTTAATAGAGGTTTTAAATTCATAAAACACTGAAACCATCTGGCTCACAACACTTTTGATATCGGTTAAGTCCATGTATGATTGGGATTTTGAACTCATGTATGATTCTAAAGAGATAACTGATTTCTTTAAAGCTTCAACATCTACTTCCAGCCTAGAAACTTCAGTCTAGTATTCTGTAATTTTTTCCACTATTTCTGCCACATAGGTTGAAAAATTACAACCTAGAGAGAGTTTAAAATATTTTTCCAAATTACTCATCTCTTCAACAAAGAAGTGCTTCAAATCAGCAACCGAATAACTACATGAATCTTTCAGCTCATCCTTTAAGGATTCAAGATCAGGTATGGTGATCATATCAGCAAGAGGAATCCCAACATGTTCTCTTTCAGATGCTATGCTAGCCACTGAGTGATTCCTAATCAATTGGATTGATGAAACAAGTGAAGCTTCCATCTTTCTTGTCTCTTCCAAAAAACTATCCATAATATTTTTCTTCCAATTATCTAGGTCATGCATTCTGACCACACCGTCAGGTAGCAAATCAGACTCAACATCATAAATAATTTTATGTCTATTGAGAGATGCCTCATTATCAGAATCAGGATAGTCTTATCCACAAACCACAAAACCTGGGTCTTCTGCCCAGTCCGCAATATCAACAGCCACTGACACATTTCCAAACTTGGTTTGATGCTCCCCCTCAATGGGTGCATTCCCTTGTACAACAACATAATTCTTAGAAGGTCTTTCTTTCTGATGAGATTCTTTTACTATCAATTATTTCTCTGCAACAGCTGGAGTTTCCTCTGGATTAGGTACCGCTTCCTCCATTTCTCATACTACATCCTCAGTAGGCACAACTGAGATTCCAATTATTGGACTCAGACTTAGGAAGACAGAATTAGAGGCTTTAGATTTATTCTCCTTTGCATCTTTATGCTCAGGGGTTGGCTTGTCTTCCTCATCAGTAGGTGTCACTTCTTCTACTATGGATTCCTTTTTAGAAGATAAAATTTCAGCAACAGGACTTGGAAGAAAGTCTGGATCTCTTCCATCAGTCATAGAAGTCTCCTCTTCTTCATTCTTGTCACTGTAATATGGTTCTTCTTTATCTGGTCCTAGACCTAGATCCCTCACATAATTATGTCATGAAGGGTGATCCAGAGGATTGAATTTATCATATACCTTCTAGTCATCAGTAACCCACTCTCCTCTCCAAGGGTTCCAGTTTATCTTCAAGTATTTGCAAAATGTGGTTGTGATACAGAAGTTATTCCTTTCTAAAACATTCTCATCTTGATACTCCTCTACCCCTTTCACTTTGATCATTACTGAGATCATCTTCACAAGGAATATGGCATTAGTATTTGATTTTGACCTTTTCATGTCTCCTATTTGAATCATCAGCAATCTGCATAGATTCACTTTCACACAATGTCTCAAAAGATGCAGGAGATAGATATCCAGATATCTTAAATTCGCAAAGAATCCTCTCTTTAGTAATAATACATGCTAAACAAATTTGAACAAAAATCTGTTCTCTCCATCCATTTTATCATCAACTACTTGTCTTCGATTTCCATCACCAGTGAGCTCCTCCAAGGCAGTCTCATAATCGAATATATCACTTGTAGGTGGCATATATTTTGATACATATCCAGATACACCATTGTGTGGAACCTTCAGGCATTTATCCCTCTCAAGAGATGAAAAAGACATCTCTTTTGCATTCACAAGAGAAGTCACATGGTTCTCATTTTTAGATTTCTCAATGCTTACAAACTCAAAAAAAAGTTTCACTATCATCAGATAGTAGGGACCAATGTTGTTCGAAAATAAATCTACGCACTTTTGATCTTACATCACTTCAAGCACTAAAGATTTTCTAGGCAGAAACCATTCCACGCACAAATCTTTCTCAACAATAATAAATCTACTATGCAAATGAGGATTCACTGGTCGCCTACCCGACCTAGTTCTACAAACACTACCGCATACTTATGGCTCGAACTTCTGCTTCATTTATTTCATCTCATCAGTGTCATCTCTGATGGTAGGAAGTTTGGTTTTTTCCATCACTGGTTCAAAGGATTTAGAGTTCTCATGAGATTCGGGAGATAAGGTTTTAGGGTAAAGGGTTTGAGGCTCAGTGGATTGAGAAGTTACAAGGACATGGTTTTTATCATTTAGGAATCATTAAATAAATAAATAAAGTGAAATAAAGTAAAAACGATTCATATTCTCGCGATAGACATATGTTTAAAATAGTGCAATCATCGATAGGGATTATCATTGAGAATTCCTATAAGTGAGATCCATTAGTGAGGTCACATTGGTGAGGTTACATCGGTGAGGTTACATCGGTGAGGTTACATCGGTGAGGTTACATCAGTGAGGTATTCACATCGGTGAGGTTACATCAGCGACATTACAACGGTTAGGTATTCACATCGGTGATATAATCACATCGGTGAGGTAGCTACCAATCAAGGTTAATCATTTCCAACTGATGTCTAATGTAACTTAACCTATCTGAACTCAAATTTTTGGTGAAAATTTCAGCTAATTGATGTTCAGTACCTATAAATTCATGAGTAATATTTCCCTTTTGGTAATTATCTCTCAATAAAAGATGCCTTACATCAATGTGTTTGGTCCTAGAGTGACATACAAGGTTCTTTGAAATGTTTATTGCACTAGTGTTGTCAATGTTGATAGAAACATACTTTATAACATATCCATAGTCCAAAAGAGTGTTTTTCATCCATAGAATTTGTGCACAGCAATTACCAGTAGCTATATAGTCTACTTCGGATGTGGACAAGGCTACAGAATTCTGATTCTTACTACACCAAGATATTAGGGATTTTCCCAATAAATGACATGTTCCAGATGTACTTTTCTATCCAACTTGCAACCAACAAAGTCACCATCTGAATAACTCATTAACTCAATGGATTGTCATTTTGGGTAAAACAAACATATGTTGACAGTGTGTTTAAGATACTTAAAAATTCTTTTAACATCAAGTAAATTAGATTATTTTGTATTAGATTGAAATCTTTCACACATACATACACTAAACATAATATCAGGTCGACTAGAAATAAGGTAATTTAAGCTTCCAATCATACCTCTGTAATTTGTTTGATCCACTGGTTTCCCATCTTTATCTGCATCTAATTTACAGACTGTACTACTAGGAGTATCACTTTCCTTAATACTATCCAAACCAAAACATTTTAAAACATCCTTTTTATATTTACTTTGATTCAAAATAATAACATTTTCCTTTTGAAAAACCCTATATCCATGAAAATATTTATGTACTCAAATTAAACTCATTTCAAATTCATTTTGCATACTCTTTGAAAAATCAATAAATAAATAATGTTTAGAAGATCTAAAAATAATATCATCAACATAGATTTTTACTATCAAAACATAATTAGAAATTATATTAATAAAAAGAGTTGGATCATCAATCCCTTTAGTAATACATTTTGAAATAAGAAAATTTCTAAGTCTATAATTGCAAGATATTGGAGATTGTTTAAAACCATATAAATCTTTAGAATGTTTAAAAACATGATTTGGAAAATGAGGATTTGTAAATCCAGGTAGTTGTTCAAGAAAAACATCTTCAATTATAAAACCATTTAGAAAAGCACTTTTCACATCCATTTGATATAACTTGAAATTCAGATGAGCACCATAGGCATGTGAAATCCTAATGGCTTCTAATTTGGATACAAGGTAAAAGGTTTCGTCACAGTCTATACCTTCCTCTTAACTATATCCTTGTGCAACTAGCATAGCTTTGTCTCTAACTATATTTCCAGATTCATCAACATTGATTCTAAACACCCATTTAGTGCCTATTGTCAGAGTGTCCTTTGGTCTGGTAACTAATTCCCAGAAATTTTTTCCTTCAAATTGATTTAACTCTTCATGCATATCCATTACCCAAAATTCAACATTGATAGAATCCTTGAAATTTATAGGTTCTAGCTATGAAACAAAGGCTTGATGTTCAACCTGGTTTCTTTGAGAAGATCTTGTATGTGTCCCTCTATCAAGTTTACCAAAAACATCATCCAATGGATGATTCTTTAGAATCATATTTGATCTTGTGAAGGTTGGACTACTTATTTCAGGTTCATCTGTAGGTTCAGGTTCAACAGAAGAAGATTCTAATATATGTCCAGAACTGGATATTTTTACAGCAGGTTCTTTAGTTTTATCATTATGGTCCAGAATAGTCAAATCTTCTTCATGATTACCAAGAGAGGTTCTAGGCTCATGTGGAGTAGTTTCATCAAACTTGGTGTGAATAGAGTATGCCACACATTTGGTTCTATTGTTAAAGACTATATAGTCTTTTCTAGTTAAATAATAACCAATAAAAATTCCTTCTTCACTTTTAGAAGCAATCTTTTCAAGATTATCCTTTGTATTGAGAACAAAAACTTTGCAGCCAAAGAAACTAAAATAGATAACTTTAGGCTTTCTATTATTCCAATGTTCATAAGGAGTATTTTTAAGAACATGTCAAATTAAGACTCTATTAATAAAATAACATGTTGTATTCATATATTTGGTCCAAAAATAAATAGGCAGGTCATACACATTAAGCATGGTTCTCGCATTTTTTTGAAGGGTTCTGTTTCTTCTTTCTACTACACCGTTCTGCTGAGGTGTCCTAGTAGTAGAGAAGTTGTGAATATATCCATTGTGTGAGAAATAATATTCAAAATCATGATTTTCAAACTCACGACCATGATCACTTCTCAGGGTTTTAATCTTCAGTCCAATAAGGTTTTCTACAGATTTGGAGTATTTAATAAAGTAAGAACATGCTTCACTTTTGTGAGCTAAGAAGTATACAAAAGTATATCTAGAAAAGTCATCTACTAAGACATAGACATAGTGATTTCTATTTAAACTAGAAAATCTAGAAGGTCCAAACAAGTACTTGTGAACCAACTCAAGAGGTTGAGAAGTTGAGACTTCTTTCATTGATTTAAAGGAAGATTTATGTTGCTTTCCCTTTTGACAGGGTTTTCAAACATTGTCATTTGGGAATTCATGTTTGGGTAGGTCTCTAACTAAGTTCTTCCTAGTCAATTTTCTAAGTGAATATATGTCGTAGTGTCCTAATATTCTATTCCAAAGCCAAGACACATTATGAAAAGCATTTAAACATGTAACATTTTAATTAGATAAAGATTCCCGATCAACAACATAAATATTTTCATTTCTTAAAGCAGAAAATTATAAAACATTTTTAGATTTAAAAACAATACAAGAATCATTTTCAAAATTAACATTAAATCCATCATCACATAACTGAGAAATACTTAAGATATTGAATTTAAGACCATCAACAAATAAAACATTAGAAATCAAAACTGAATCAGTGTTACCAATCTAGCCTAGGCTAATGATTTTTCCTTTAGAATTATCTCCAAAGGTGAAATGGCCTCCATAAACCTTGATTAGACTCTTGAAGCATGAATAATCACTAGACATGTGCCATGAACATCCATTGTCCAAGTACCATACCATCTTGTGAGAACTCTTCAAACAGGTTACCTACAAAATAGATTTAGATGGGAAATGAATTTGGTAACCAGATCTTCTTAGGTCCAGAAAGGTTATCAATCCAAGCTTTAGGTACCCAGATTTGTCTTATGGGTCTCATATAATTTTCAGAATCAATAGATTTTTAAAGATAAACAATAATTTATATGTAACCATATGAATAACTAGTTGAATCATAGGAATTGCCAGAACAAGAATAAGCTGAATTTTGTCCAGATTTAGGAATAAATCGATTTTTGGTAAACTGTCTATGTCCAGGTTGGTATCCCAAACAAGTTGTGTGTTTTGGTGCATCTTGTTTACCTAACATTTGAGGTAGAGTATCCTTTCCATTTGTGAATTTTTCTAAGTCCTTTATAAGTTTCTCATTATACAATTTAAGTTCAGTATTTTCCTTTAAAAGTTGAGAATTATTTTCCTTTTCTATATCAAAGGAAGATTAAACATTGGCAGTGAGAGCATGTTATTTTTTTAGTGACTTATAATTTTCCTGAAGTTCATTACATATTTATTCTACCATGATAGAATATTCAAACAATTCATACTTAGACATATCTTCAGAATCAGAATCAGATTCTGTATCATCTCCAAAATAATAGGAATTTAAAACTGGAGTATCTATGGTTACCTCATACGTGTTGGTCATGAAACAAATGTTGGCACGATTCTTTTCAGAATCAGAAACTTCAGATTCACTTGTGCTGTCTTATGAAGCACTCCAGGTTTCTTTCATAGCATTCTTGTACTTCTTGTCCTTATAATCATTTTTCTTTTTGAACTTTAGTTTTGGTCAGTCAGCCTTGATGTGTCTTTTCCTTTTGCACTCATAGAAGACAATATCATCTTCCTTATCAGACTTCTTCCAATCATTCTTCCACTTACCTCTATTGTCATACTTTTCATTGTAATTTTATTTTCTGATGAATATCTTTTTCCTATAATACTTTTTAAATCTCCGGGCTATTTGAGCCATTTCGGCATCACTATCAGAGTCTGAATCATTACTAGTTGAACTTTCAGTAGGTACATGTATTGTCTCCATGTCTTTTCTCTTTGAAGTAGTAGACGTGAATGCTAGTGATTTTCTCTAGGTTTCATCGTCTTCCTCCTTATTAACCTTGAGATCTTCCTCTTACATCATTAATTTTCCAATAAGTTCTTTAATAGGAAGAGCTCCAATGTCACATGATTCTCTTATTGAAATAGAAGTGCCCCTCCATCGGTCTGGTAGATATCTCAAGATTCTCATGATTTTTTCCATTACTAGAACAACCTTTCCAAGTGAGCTCATAGTGTTGACAATATCAATGAACCTGAGATACATGTCAAAAATAGGTTCAACAGTCTTCATTTTAAAATTATCATATTTAATAGAATAAGTATTTAGTCTCATTTCATTAACATTGGTTGTTCCTTCATGAGAAACACCCAAAGTATCCCATATTTCATAGGCAGTTTGTCAAGAAGATATTCTATTAAATTACTCATATTTTAATGCACATTACAGGGCATTCATTTCTTAACAATTTTTATTATAAGCAGTCTTTGGAGGTTCATCCCAAGTTGTTCTTTCAGTTTCTGGAATTTTATATTGTGACTCTATAGTAGTCCCTATATCAAAACCCATACTTTCTAAGTGAATTTTCATCTTAAGTTTCTACGGGGCATAGTTGGTACCATTGAAGAACGGTGGCCAGTTAGTAGCAACACCATCTAGTCTATTGTCCATAACTAGATTTTAGAGAATATTTTTAAAGAGATAAAATTTAGAACTAACAGAAATTTATGTTCTTTAATGATGAAACTAAAATCACAGTTGAAAAATAGGATGTTTTGAAAATTCGTATTAATAAAAACTATCTCTGATAAAAAATAATGGTCAGAGTGGACACTCAAGAGGGGGGTGAATTGAGTTCCAATAAAAATTTCAGTTAAAAATATTTCTCTTAAAATACCCCTATTTAAAAAATAAAGTTATATTGTAGTGAATTTATACAGATTGTAAATGTTCAATTAGTTTCCCAAAGATTGATTAGGTCTCATTTAATTTAAGCTGAAGATTAAATTTACTTTTGAAACTAACATACTAGTTCGTAATATGTATAAAAACTTGCTAATATAAATATCAAAGTAACTTTAAAAAAATTATATTATAATGTAGTTAACATCAGAATATGAAATATATAATATACTTATGACATAAACTAAAATGCACAACAGATGTAATGGAGAGGTTTTGTCTCAAGCAGAGACTTAGTCCTCTTAAAAAATTTATATAAATTGATCCACACCCTGGATCAGGTTAAAAAACAGTGAATACACTGTCCAGGTACAAAGACCTCTACCACCATTATACAAGGGAAAACAAACAGTAGCTCACAGCTGTCCAGGTCTTACTCGACCTCTACCATTGTCCACAGTGGGATACAGGGGAGTTATAGAGTTTTAATGAGGATTTAAGAATCCTCCTACTTAGCTCAGGAGACAGTGTGTGTGTAAAATAAACAGTGTACACACACTGCTCGAAATGTATATGAAAGAATCACTAAATTATGTGTAAATGAGTTTATAAATCTTTAGTGATTGGTAGTGCATCTCTGGACTCGTATGATTTGTCATCAATGCTTCTGAGTCCTTCTCTGGTTCTTATTAAAAAAAAAGAGTATCCTTTTCTTCCTTGGTTCCAGGTTCAGCTTATCAGCCTTAGTGCATGAAGTTTTTGTTGAAGTTCTTCACTCAAGATGCAGTGTGTGTTCTCATCTAGAAAATAATTGCTTTGTGTATGTCCACTGTTCTTGGATTATGGATGTAGCCTTGCACGAATACACCACATTTCAATGATGTTGAGCTATTTTCTTTTTCACCCTTCGTGTGCCTTCATAGTTCCTTGATTCTCACTATATGCACACCCTGTGTTCACTTCTTTTTTATCTAGGTCTTTATCTTCCCTTTTATAGCTTTCAGATTCAAAAAATGGGAATGATTACCTTTTGCATGGGTACTAGGTACGGTTCCCTAACATGGCAACATAAATCATTAAATAACAATAAATACATTAAAAACATCAAATGTAACTGTTATCTTAATAAATAAATATTATTGAGAGTATATAGTTTGAATGGTTGGTCAATCATTAGTAGCCTTCAGTTACTACATGTGTATGGTGGACTTTGTGCAGCAGTGACCTTCCATCGGTAGTTCTTTGATCTTGTATCAGTAGCTCTATGGACTTGTATTAGTAGCTCTTGATATCGGTAGCTCTTACTTAGTGTATCAGTAGATCTTGATATCATTAGATCTTACTCTTTGTATCGGTAGATCTGTACATATTGGTTGCTCTTTCTGTCGATATAATTACTCTATGTATCTGTAGCTCTGTACATATCGGTAGCTACTTCTACCAGTAGACATACTCTATCGGTAGCTCTTGGTCTATCGGTAGATCTGGTCTCTCGGTAGCTTTATGTATTGGTGACTGTCAGTATTGGTGTCCCTTCTTAGTTCAAGTGATTATGTGTATCGGTAGACTTATTTACAATAGTATCTCCATTATGTACTATCAGAAAACGTGTTCTATTGATAACTCTGTATCAGTAGCTTGTTCTATGCTTATAGGTGGACTTCTACATATCGGCAGCTCTACGTATCAGTGACCTTAGTTTATCGGTGACTCTGTCAATCAGTAGACTAAGTCAATCGGCAGCTCTATATCAGTATCTATACACAGATCAGTGACTAACACTTATCTATTTTATGAAAAACATATCTGATTGGATTAAAATTACTTCAAAACTTATATAAACAATGATAAACATTGATTAACATATTTCAAGGATTATTTTAATATTATTATCATCTTGATAATAGAATATCATATATTGAGTTAATTAGAATATAGATAAGAAATAATTGGGATTATCAAACTATGTGAAAGCATAATTGGGATTATAAAAATAGGTGAGGTCAACTCCAACATATAATTATTGTTTATCAATCCATGTAATTCACTCATGTATCCATAATCATCCTTGGTACATGAACCAATGTCGCATCTGAATCTATGTCATCATGATCCCATCAAATCACATGGTCATGATCTGTTTTATAATTATTTAGTTTAGTTAAATAAAACACATTATGCAATGAACTTGAACGTGGTGTAAAATTTAACCAATATTCCTCCTCACCAACTCATTCATGAATTTAATTAGGGACTATATATCAAGGATATTACATTCCCTTCATCCAAAAAATATAAACTCCCAAGCATAAGGGATATTCTCAATAACAGAAGATAACATACCGTAAATTAAAATATCCATTGACTCTGATTCAATTATAAATTATGAGGTCTCTAGGACATCCAAATACTTTTCATGATAAACTAAATCTTCACCATTATCTCTTAAACATTTCGTTGTCCTACTAGTTATTTTTCACCTATATTCCCCCCAAAAAAATTAGAATGACAAGGACACCCATTAAATGCGTCAAAAATATCCATATGAATTGTGTTCTTATAAAAATTGTTATATGAGAAATCCAATAACAATATGTGCACCAAAAATGAGGCACCAGAATACTTTACAGAACCTAAGAAATTTCATCCAATGTTTTTATCATCCGTTCTGACATTCTATAAGTTTGAGGATGATAATTTATATTCAAATTCAACATAGACCCAAGGTAATTATATAAGAATTTTGATAAAAATGATATGTAAACATTTATTCATAATATGATACTGTGTAATAGATATTCCATTCCACTTTAGTACATCTCATATATATAATTTTGACATGTCCTCCAATATATGAGATTCTTCAATAGGGATGAAATGTGATGACATTGTGAGGTGATCCATTATCACCTATATGTAATCTGGTTTCTAAAACAGACTTGGTAGACTAGTTGAAAAATAAAAAGCTATCATCTTCCAATTCTTCATTATAATATATAATGCCTACATCTTACCCAGTGGATTCTAGTGCATATTCTTAACCTACTAACATATTTGGAATTTGAAAAAAAATTATGCCACATTTTTTTGATATCAACATAGAAAAATTGTGCCTTCGACAAGTCATAAATAGTTTTTATGCAATTATATAAATCCCTTGTCTAATGGTGCTATGAATTAAGAGTATTTTGTTAAAAAAGTAATACTTTATAAACATGATGCAACAATACTGATCACCAATCTAATTTACATCCATCAATGGACACCCCATCCTTGTGTTCAAACCATATAAATACAAATTCAGAATCCTATGACTATTCTTATTTAACCTTCTCATCCAAATTAATGAAAAAATAAACATGAAATAAAAAAAACACTACCTCAATCATCACAATACAAGATCATGTCAACTATCTCTGACATATGCTTCTACTGATATTAATCATCATTCACCAATAGACAATATGAACTCGTACACAATGAATATACCATTTAATTTCCCTTATCTAGTGTATACATCAAGTAAAAGTCTAATATTTGAAGATATTGCATCCAAAATCATTATTCATGATTCAAATATATTTATGATAAAAAGATTTTCAGAAATTTATAAACAGTAAATCGCATAAATTTATAATAGATTTTCTCATGATACCAAGACATTAAAGGATGAAATAGAACACGTAATTCCAAATTTTATGTTGGGTAGTACTTCTGAATAATCCATGACATCCATGATCAATAATAAATCACATGAACTACATTGGTGAGAAAACATCCCAACTCAAATTCACATGTTTCAAAACATATGGATCAATTCGTTGATAAGAAGTAAGTTAATTTCCTAAAAACACTTCTGACATTATTTTATCTACTAGTATAGAATATTTTCTTTATAAATTATATCATTGTAAAATAATTTCTTGAAAATTCATGAACAAAATTTCAGTAATAACCAATTAGGACTAGGAAACTATGTCTCTAAAAGATGTTTTTGAGTGTTTTTAAGATATCACCACATCTATCATTTCTAGTTCCCCAAATAACATTATTTCAAATATTAAATTTACATGTCAACATACATATGGTATAAAAAAGACATTTAATTTGTTTCATATAGATGATGATTCCATGAATTACGTGACATTTTATCCATGTGTTGGACATGCTCATCCCATTTCCATGAATACACCAATATGTCATCCAATCATACAACCAACTATGAATCTAGGTACCTATAAAATATCTGATTAATAAATTCCATAATTAAAAATAATTCATTTTTAAGGCACATGAATAAAACATTCTCAAAATCGTCAAATCAATATGTAAAATATGTCTTCTAAATATCCTCCTTAAGAACCCTTAATTGGTCATTTCCCAAACAAATGTATTTATTATAGAAACAATGGATCCTATAAAATGATAAACATATAAAAAATTCATAGAAGAGGATAATGATCCTTTATTATAAATCTGTTAATATTTTAAAATTTTCACACATCCAATGAGTAAAATCTGAGTTTTTTAAAAAAAAATTATTTACATCCCATGGAGATTCAATAGTCTAAATGAATGATATTTTTATAGATCTTCCAATATGACATTCAATTCCATTTATATTTTGGGTTCCACTTGATTATATGGATGTGATATGAGACTATTCCTTTGTATGATATAAATCATTAACCACCCTCTATTGTTTACGGAAACCCTAAGAAATTATTGGGGAAATCATCTGGTATCTAATAAAAATTGCTTGAAACCCACTATCCCCTAGCTAACCCACTAATTCGACTATCAAATCTCCCAACATCTATGATATAGATAATAATTTTGGTTCCAATATACTATTTCACTATCATTTATATCTATATCATATAAAAGGGTTATTGATTCCTAAATCAGTTATAAAACTAACACATCATCTACAACCGTCTATATAGAATTTGATATTTGAACAAAAAAATCATACACGTGATTAGGACACATAAATCCATTTAATTATTAGATAAATACTATATCAATTTATACCAATCGATAATTATAATACATAATTTTCACATAAATGTTCTACATTGCCTTTTTTCATGTATATTTGGAAGGATCAAATGGGAAGAAATAATATCAAAATGAAAATCAATAAGATCAAAGACATGAGTAGAAATAAATGAATTGGATTGAACTGACTTACTGACTGAAAATTATTTTTTATTAAGAAAGAAACTTTTGAGGTAAAAGTGAGAAACCATAAGTTCCAAGAAACACCAAACAATGCCAAACAAAAAACTAGAACAAACCTCTTCCAAGTAAAAGCAACAACCTCTAAATCCAAAGAAGGACCACTCAGCATTCCCATGCAAGCATGGTCCCTCCCAATGGAAAGTCATTACTACGAATCAGCCACATCCCAAATGTCCTTCAGAGGAATAAGCAGCGTGCTCTATCCCGTCTGAGCCGATCTGACCCTCCAACATTACCACACACAATAAGTGTTGTAACTCAACAAATCATTAGTTAGGAAAGAAAAAAATAACATCATTGAAAACTAGTGCGTTCAACCAGAGTTCGTATCCCTAAATAGCTTCCAGGTTAAATTAGAGACCTGCAAAAGTGGACCCCCCATATAAAGTCTTCAATGGAAGAAGTCAGGTTATTCCAGATCTGCATGTAATCCTCAAGTCTGATCAACCCCTTGTTGAAGCCTCCAACCAGAATTGTGTCATGTTTGTCAACCCACAAATAATGTTCTTCATTAAGGTCCACTTCAATATTCTGACCCATCATCATGGCCACATCCTCTTCCGATGCATTGATAAATAGAACCTACTCTATCACTACATCATCCAAACTTAAAACCAAGTCCGAGAAAGGTTCAAGCTGTTCAGATGATTTTAGGTGACACCTGAATTGGATTGAACAACACTAAAAATCATTTATAATTTTCAGATTCAAATTCGGAGTTCATATCATCATCAAAATTCTAGATTGATCACCCATACATATTTTCTCATCTCCAGAAAATTTTATACCCATTGCAATTTTATTTTCATTTTTATGTTGAGATTTAACTTGTTGATGAGTTATGGAATTTCTACAATCAAAATAGAAATATCAGTTCTTATAAAGAGAATTATCTTACTACCCTCATCCCAACAAATCATACTATGTATGTAAAACATATGATATGTCCCTAACAATGGACCATGGTGAAATTTGAGGAGATTGATAAAGAAGTCCAATAAATTATCAATTGTGGAATTCTCTAGGTGGTTCTATAAAATCCGATATCAATTGACCAATAGGACCACATTGTAAATTTTCAATCTTGTAATTTTCTCAAGGAGTAAGATTCACTGATTTAGCCATCATATTCCAAGCCATACAACTACCATTGAAATTGGTGTTCCTCTTCCTCTTATACCCATAAAAAGATATCCCCCAATTTCTTATAGTTATCACCATGCTTCATCCACCCAAATTATGTATAATACCCCTATATATCAACATATCTCTATTTCACTTTTTTGTAATATCTATTATAAGTCAATGATATCATTTAAATAATTATTCCGGAGTTATGGAAACATAAGGAATAAATCAAACATAATGTATCAGATTATTTGGTCTCTCTTTTATTTCTGTGAGGCATATGCCTTAATCACCATCTATTTCTTTTGTATGGTGTTTATGCTTCCCATGAATGTTTTATGATTTTTATAATAAAGGATATGATATTTACATATACATGTAATTTTCATAATTTTATGACACGTACGAATCCACCAATTATAAATGGTAAGGGATGATTTTGAGATCTAATTGTTACCTGAGATTGCTTATCGATATGTATATACTGTTGTTACTTATCATTCATATTCATGTTTTCTAAAAATGATTTCATAAATTTTTTACTATTCATCCAAGTAAGTTTAAAGTCATTTTTACCCATTTTTTACTTTTACTACATTGTTTGGAAGGAATCATTAATTTTTTAACCATAGAAGGTACTTTTTGAATTTCCCAACAAAAGTATGAGGAGAAATTTTTTTAACATATATGATATGAACGTATTTTAATGATTTCATAAATTGTTACTTATATGAAGTGTAACACCCGAGACTTTTATGTTATATAAATCATCAAAGGAATATTTTTCTACACAACACTTGCTTGGCTTGCTTTACATGCAATCGTGACCTTCCTCGATAGCTTGCGTCGTACGCAATACCGAGTTTCACTAAACAATGATATGCTATTAAAATATTATTAAAACTAGCCTTTATGAATAGTGTTAACTAAATTTTGAATTTTATATCATTATTATTCATCTTACACATTTCTAGAACATGTTATAAGAACAAAATAATTTTTTCGGGTAAAATAAGTATTTTTCAAAAAATGTAGTTCTGCCGCCTTTTGATGGCGCACCCACATTAAATCTAGTTTTTGACATGTTTATATGTTCAATTTGACAAAATAAATTTCTTCATTTGAATCAGGATATAAAAATTTACATTAGATAATGTTTTGATATTTTTCCGATAACTTTCATATTTTAATGAATAGTAAAAACACGCTATATTTTAATTAAAAACATCTTTTTTTTCATCATAATATATTATGTGGTTAAATTATAATATTGAATGGTTTTAAAGTATAAATAGAATATATTTTTACCATTTAATATAATGTATGTCATTAGAATTGATTTTACCTTGAATTCGTAGGTTAAATCAATTCAATCTTCTGCAATGTTTTAAATAAAAACCCGTTTTCCTTCGACAACGGGATTATTTTTAATTTAATTTCTGCATCTTTTGTGTATTGAATTTGGGAAAATGGATTACATATTTGGAATAAGTGGGTCCAAATTATGTTAATAAGCTACTTTTTATTTTTGGGAATTATGAATATTAATTATGGTAAATTTTATTTACCATAGTTAAAGATAAATCAGGTAATTAAGGGTAAATATAATATTTTAAAATTACCCTAACAAATGTAAAAATCTTATTGGATGACTAAAAGTCGACCAATATCACCTAAGGGTCGGATTAGATTCATTTAATTAAATTTTTTCAATGAAAATAATTTAATTATTATTAAAACCAAAGAATGTGACAACATGTCACTTTCTTAAATTATATAAGTATAATAATTTTAATCTAGTGATAAACTTCATGAAACTTAGAAAATGAATAGTCTCCAGAAAGATAATACAATTATATAAATCATAGAAATTTATTTATAATTTTTAGGGATTAAATAATTATCATTTATTATGATACAAAGATGATGCAGTAATTATCTTATTAATGAAATATTGACATAATTGATGTTATAAATACCCAAATAAATGTAATTTGAGACTTTTTATGAATTACACTAATTTTCTAGGTTACTATGATATATTATTGTTTCTTTAATCAACTTGGTTCGAACATATAATTCTGTTATGACTTTCACAAAAATCATATATCAAATAGTGTCACAATTGACACAAAATAGTTCTTAAATAAAATATTATATTACTAATTGTTATTTTATTCCTATAAATCTAAGGTTCGGCCAAATGACTTATATAAGGATATATATATTAATAATAAACAATGTGGGGTTCGTTTGGCATGTTATTGTAAATGTATTAACCATATAGTGAAAGAAAACAAAAAGACACGGTAAAAGTAAAATTATTTAACTTAGAGTTAAATCTAATTGATAAGGTTAAAATAATACCCTAAACTTGTCTAAATCTTATTGGTTGATAGGATTTCGACCCATCCCCACTTTACCTTCGAAATAAAACCCTTTGGAACCATTATAAACCGATTTTGACTTTAATATAAAATAATATTTTGAGATATTCCAATGGTGCCCCTCTCCTCCTTTATAAAAGGGAACCTCCTTCCCCCTCCTCCTAACACCAATTTGAGCACTCAAGCTCGGCCAACCTCTGCAATTTTCTCCTCTCCACTTCCCTACAATAATCCTAGAGGTCCTGGTCTTCTTCAAAGACCAATCTTAGTTCCCTAAGTGGAGGATTCAAAGAGACGTTCCAAAGAAGAGGTAATATCCATTACCGATCTTTTCAATTTCATTCTTCTTCAACTTCTTCTTCTTTAGTTGTTTCATGATAAAGTAATAAAATCAGTATTACTTACATACTGATATGTTATTATAAATATGAAACAACCCTAATTCACCTTCTATCCATCCTACGAAAAAATGAAATCACCGCGCGTGCGTACGTACGGAATACCGTCTCCACGCCGTGGTGTAATATATTTTCCACCATAACCTTACAAGGATGGGTATAATGGTGTAATGAGTAACTATTTATGATTATTATAATGTAATATTGATACTGAAATAATATACATATACTCCAATACAATTCCATGATCATAGGAACGATATCATCACTCGTGCGTACGTACGGAATACCGTCTCCACGATGTGATGCGACTCATTCTACATGATCATCATTACATAGTAATTATATAAATGAATTCAATGAATAAATATGATATATGTTACACTAATACCATTCTGGATATAAGGTATCTATAACCTTAAAAGAAGAATAAGAATTTATTCGGCAAAACACGCATAAGAACAAAAGGCAATAAAGACCCGAGTAACAAATAACAATGAAATATTACTAACAAGAAGCTAAAAATATGACCATATATGATATCATATCAATATTTATGATTCTGGAATAAGTCAATAACATTATTTAAACCATTATACAGGAGCTTTGGACACGTACAAAGCAGATCGGACCTAAGGTAAGGGAAATATCACAATCTCATTTTTATCCGAGATTGTTTATACTTTGGTATTTACTGGGGTGTATTTTATCATCCACATCCATGTTTCCTCAAAATGTTATATTATTTCCATCCACCTACATTTGTTTAAATCCAATTTTACCCTTCGGTGAGTTTTTAGTAAAAGATATGAAATGAATCTTTTGTCGTTTTTCGTACGAGGTACTTTTTGACTTTTCCAACAAAAGTACGAGAAGAATGTTTTTTAACATATACGGAAAGAATGGATTTTTAAAACATTATTTCCAAGAATCTTCCTTTACAAGTTTTCAAGTTTATTTTTAATCAACTTCTTTTAGTTTAAAGTTGTATGACATGTTCAGAAAGGAAAAATGTTTTTAAAAAAAGAAAGGATATTTTCCTCAAGAATGAAGTTCAAGTGTTTTATCAAAATTATTTTCCATCTATGATAATAAAGGGTTCTGTTTCTCTCCCTATTATTACGTGGATTTGATTATGTTGTGATGGAAATATTTTTATGAATTCCTTTATCTTATATGAATTGTTTTATGATGTCATGTTGTTTAAGAATTCCATTTTTATTACATGGGTTACGCTATGATGTATGGTTTATGATTATGTGGCACACATAAGAAAGGATTCATTATAAGATGGGTGGGACCTATATCTCCCTCCAATGAATTGGGTAAATATTTTATATCTCATGAGATAGACATGGCTGGAACGGTAGGTTATACCGGTTCAGTGAAACAGGACTGGAACGAGGGTGACTCGGTTCAGAAAGGGACTCTGTCCACTAAGATCGTCATGGCAATGAGTCATGACTAACATGAAATGATGTTTCATGATTATGTGTGCATTCCAAAAAGTTTCAAGTTTCATGTTATGAGTATGGGGATCTCATTTTCACTTCTACGATTTGTTCCATGTTAAGATATTATGATCTCTTTTGCAGGTTATGATTTTCAAAAAGATATGATATGATTTTTTTTCCTTTATTTGCCCTTGCTGAGCATTTGAGCTCACCCTTTTATGTTTTCTTTTCCCCAGGTCAGGAAGATGGATATTTAGTAGAATATGCTAAAAGGGACCCTATATATGATGAAATAAATGGGAGACACTGTAGAAGATTTATGAACCAGTTGTTTATGTTTCCCAGTTTCTAAAGACACTATACCTATACGGTCCTTTGTGGTTTTGTCATATGTTGTAATAAGTGTACATAAATTTTGAAGTATTAACAATGTATGTAAAGTATGGGTCATTATAGTTGGTATCAGAGGAAAGGTATAGTCAACCTTTAGAAACTAGGATGTGAAAGCCTTAGTAAGAACCCTAAGGATAAGTCTAAGCATAGAACACAATATTAGTGTTTAGAAATGGCCATGAATACCCTAGGATAAGACCTTAAGTGTGAAATTTTATTCTCGATTATGTGGTTTTCCTATTATAATTAGTGTTGCTCACATTATTCTTCTTTGTTTTAGTCAATGGCTGGAACCCGAAGGAACCGTGTTAATGCGGAATGCGATGGGCAATGCAATGATTGTCCCCCTGAGCAACCAAACGATATGGGAGCTGGAATGCAAAATCATGTAGCCATGCTCACACAACTTTCTCAAGCTATGAATCATGCAGGACTTCCAAACGAGCAAAGGAAGGAGCAACATTCTGTTGAATCCTTCATGAGGCAGCGTCCACCTTCTTTCAGTGGGTCTACTGATCCATTAGTTGCTGAACAATGGATTAGTGCTACTGAAAAGATATTTTCAGTTCTTCAATGTTCTGAGCATGATAAAGTCATCCTAGCAGTGTATCGTTTGGAAGGAGATGCTGATCAATGGTGGAATCTTATTAAGAATACGAGGCAAAGGGATGAAATTGAGTCTATGGAATGGGACGAGTTCATGAACTTATTTTTCAATAAGTACTTCCCTCGTATTCTCCGAACAAAGATGGAGAAAGAGTTCCTTGAACTGAAGCAAAGGGATGATGAATCTGTTGGTACCTATGAAGAAAATTTTACAAGACTTGCAAGGTACGCTTCTGGTATTATTATCCAACCTGAGAGTAAGATCGATCGATTCTTTAGTGGCTTAAAACCAAGTCTTCGAAGGGTGTTAGCCATAAGGGACTTCAACAGCTACGAGGAAATCGTTCGATGTGCTCTCAAAGTCGAGATGGAGATTGGAGTAACCCATCAGTCACATGGGTTTGATAAGAAGAGGAAGATGGAATTCAAAGGAAAATCTAAAGAGCACACTGAAATGAAGATGAACTTTCCCTTATGCTCAATGTGTGGAAAGAAACATGGAGGGAGTTGTCTTAAAGGGACAAGTAAATGTTTCAAATGTGGAAAGGAAGGTCATCGGGCATTTGAATGCCGCGATAATGGGAAGAAGATGTCTAATGATGCAAACAAAGGAAGGGATACACAGAATGAACCTAGTACACTTCAATGTTTCAAGTGCAAGGAGATGGGGCATTATGCCAATCAATGCCCAAGTCCAAGGGTTGATGATGATGGTCGACGTCAACAAAATCTTAAGGCTAAAGACAAAGGAAAGTCACATGCAATTTCTATCAGCGATGTGGAGTACGATAATGAAGTGGTGAAAGGTACACTTACCGTCCACTCTAAAGTAGCAAATGTTTTATTTGATTCTGGATCCACACACTCTTTTATTTCTGAAAAATTTTCTAAGGGTATCACCGTACTACCTCGACAATTAGATGTTGAGTTAGCTGTGACAACACCTAATGGCACAACAGTCGCATCAAAAGTTTATAATTCTTCTCCGATCGAAGTTTGTGGGAAAGTGCTTCCTGCAAATCTTGTGATCCTTCCTTTAGTGGAATTTGATGTGATTCTTGGCATGGATTGGCTTTCTCTACATGGAGCTAATATCAATTTCCAAAGAAGGGAAGTCATATTTCATATTCCAGATCAATCTACGATCGTCTATCGATGCAAGGATGAATATAACCTTCCAGTGGGAATTTCATCCATCTTATGGGTCTTGATTCCACTAAATGAAGGTTATTTATCTCAAATGGTTGGCGAGAAACTCACAATTAAGAATATGCCCATAGTACGGGAGTTTGATGATGTCTTTCCGGAGGAATTACCGGGTCTTCCACCAAATCGTGAAGTTGAGTTTTCAATAGAACTCGTACCGGGTGCTTTGCCTATTTCAAAGACACCTTATAGAATGGACCCAATTGAGTTGCAGGAATTGAAGAAGCAACTCTAGGAGAATCTTGATAAGGGATTCATACGCCCTAGTGCGTCACCTTGGGGAGCACCTGTTCTATTTGTTAAGAAGAAATATGGATCAATGAGACTCTGCATTGATTATCGAGAACTTAACAAGATCACTATCAAGAACAAGTATCCTCTCCCATGCATTGATGACTTATTTGACCAACTACGCGGAGCTCAATACTTTTCCAAGATTGATCTTCGTTCAGGGTATCATCAATTAAGGGTCAAAAGGGTGGATATACCAAAGACGGCTTTCCGTACAAGGTATGGAGTCTATGAAATTATAGTGATTCCATTTGGTCTTACTAATGCCCCTGTTATCTTCATGGATCTAATGAATAGAGTCTTTAGAGACTATCTTGATCAATTTGTGGTAGTCTTTATAGACGATATTCTTGTCTATTCAAAGAGCAAGGAAGAGAATGAAGATCACTTGAGAATTATATTGAAGACCCTGAGAATGGAGAAGCTTTATGCCAAATTTACCAAGTGTGAATTTTGGCTTCAAAAAGTTTCATTTTTGGGTCACATAATCTCAAGAGAGGGGATATCTATGGATCCAACAAAAACAGAGGTTATTGAAAGATTGTCAAGACCAACAACAGTAACTGAGATCCGAAGTTTTCTTGGTTAGGCTGGATATTATCGACGTTTTGTAAAGGATTTTTCATGATTATCTAATCCACTCACCAAGTTGACTCGGAAAGGAGTTAAGTTTGTTTGGATAGAGGAATGTGAAGAGAATTTCAAGGAGTTGAAAAGAAGGTTATCCAGTGCACCTGTGCTCACACTGCCTTGTAGTGGAGAAAGGTTTGTGATCTACAGTGATGCATCCAAGAAGGGATTGGGGTGTGTTCTTATGCAAAATGATATGGTGGTAGCTTATGCCTCACGACAATTGAAAATCCATGAGCAAAATTACCCAACACATGATTTGGAGTTGGCTGCGGTAATCTTTGCATTAAAGATTTGGAGGCATTACCTTTATGGTGAAAGGTGTGATATTTATACTGATCATAAAAGTTTAAAGTATATTTTCACACAAAAGGAGCTGAATATGCGTCAAAGAAGATGGTTGGAGCTGATTAAGGATTATGACTGCTTAATCCATTACCACCCTGGGAAAGCAAACAAGGTGGCAGATGCATTAAGTCGACAAGACCATGCTAGTTTATCCATGATGAGGATCACAAAGGATCCAATATTTATGGATTTACAAAGGATGGATCTTGGAATTATAATGGAAGGGGAAAAATCATATCTTCCTCAAATGAATGTTCAACCATATATACATGTGAAGATTAAAGAGGCCCAGAAAGAAGATGTCGAGTTACAAAAGAAGGTGAGAAATGTTCCTGAATTCAACCTTGATTGTGATGGGATAATAAAGTTCAGGAATCGGGTTTGTGTTCCTCCCATCCCCGAATTAAAGAAGGAGCTGCTGGATGAGGCTCATAGTTCTTCATTCTCTATTCATCCTGGAAGCACGAAGATGTATAGGGACCTGAAAGAGTACTTCTGGTGGGATGGCATGAAAAGAGATGTTGCTGAATATGTCTCTCGATGCTTGGTTTGTCAACAAGTTAAAGCTGAGAGACAAAAGCCTAAGGGGATGTTACAACCATTACCCATACCCGAATGGAAATGGGAAAACATCACTATGGACTTTGTCACAGGACTTCCTAAAACATCCAAAGGCAATAATGCTATTTGGGTCATAGTTGATCGTCTTAAAAAGTTTGCACACTTCATTCCTATTAGAGAGGATTTCTCTCTAGATCAGCTTGCCAGGATATATGTAAAGGAAGTGGTAAGATTGCATGGAGTACCACTTTCTATTATATCTGATCGGGATCCGAGATTTACGTCAAAGTTCTGGAGAAGTCTTCAGCATACTCTGGATACAGAGTTGAGTTTCAGCACTGCTTATCATCCCCAAACAGACGGTCAGTCTGAGAGAACAATTCAAACCCTAGAAGATATGTTGAGAGCTTGCTCTATGGATTTCAAAGGAGGTTGGGATCAACACCTACCTTTGGTGGAATTTTCTTATAATAATAGCTTTCACTCCAGTATTCAGATGGCTCCTTATGAAGCTCTCTATGGAAAGAAATGTAGGACTCCAACTTACTGGGATGAAGTTGGGGAAAGAAAGCTATTAGGACCTGATCTCGTTGATGAAATGGCAGAAAAGGTCAGATCTATTCAACAACACATAAGAGCAGCTCAGAGTCGACAGAAAAGTTATGCCGACAACTGAAGAAAAGACCTAGAGTTTGAAGTGGGTGATAAAGTGTTCTTACGAATATCTCCCTGGAAGAGGGTTATGAGATTTGGAAAGAAGGGGAAGTTGAGCCCTAGGTATATCGGTCCTTTCGAAATACTGGATTGTGTTGGAAAGTTAGCTTACCGATTGGCTCTTCCACCGAATCTCTCTCAAGTTCACGATGTGTTCCATGTATCTCTCTTGAGAAAGTACATACCTGATCCTTCACATGTACTCATCTCAGATGTTGTACCGCTGGAGCAAGATCTTTCTTATGAAGAACAGCCGATAGAGATTCTGGATCGTATCGAAAAAGCCCTACGAAACAATACCACTCGATTGGTGAAAGTTTTATGGAGGAACCACCAACTTGAAGGAGCTACATGGGAGCTTGAGGATATGATGAGGGAGAAGTATCCTCATCTGTTTGTTACAAAGTGACGAATTTCGAGGGGGAAATTCTTTTTAAGGGGGGTAGAATGTAACACCCGAGACTTTCATGTTATATAAATCATCAAAGGAATCTTTTTCTACACAACACTTTCTTGGCTTGCTTTACACGCAATCTTGACCTTCCTCGATAGCTTGCGTCGTACGCAATACCGAGTTTCACTAAACAATGACATGCTATTAAAATATTATTAAAACTAGCCATTATGAATAGTGTTAACTAAATTTTGAATTTTATAACATTATTATTCATCTTACACATTTCTAGAACATGTTATAAGAACAAAATAATTTTTTCGGGTAAAATAAGTATTTTTCAAAAAATGCAGTTTTGCCACCATTTGATGGCGCACCCACATTAAATCTAGTTTTTGACATGTTTATATGTTCAATTAGACAAAATAAAATTCTTCATTTGAATCAGGATATAAAAATTTACATTAGATAAAGTTTTGATATTTTTCCGATAACTTTCATATTTTAATGAATAGTAAAAACACGCTATATTTTAATTAAAAACAACTTTTTTTCATCATAATATCTTATGTGGTTAAATTATAATATTGAATGGTTTTAAAGTATAAATAGAATATATTTTTACCATTTAATATAATGTATGTCAGTAGCATTGATTTTACCTTGAATTCGTAGGTTAAATCAATTCAATCTTTTGCAATGTTTTAAAGAAAAACCCGTTTTCCTTCGACAACGGGATTATTTTTAATTTAATTTCTGCATCTTTTTTGTATTGAATTTGGAAAAATGGATTACATATTTGGAATCAGTGGGTCCAAATTATGTTAATAAGCTACTTTTTATTTTTGGGAATTATGAATAGTAATTATGGTAAATTTTTTTTAGCATAGTTAAAGGTAAATCGGGTAATTAAGGGTAAATATAATATTTTAAAATTACCCTAACAAATTTCAAAATCCTATTGGATGACTAAAAGTCGACCCATATCACCTAAGGGTCGGATTAGATTCATTTAATTAAATTTTGTCAATGAAAATAATTTAATTATTATTAAAACCAAAGAATGTGACAACATGTCACTTTCTTAAATTATATAAGTATAATAATTTTAATCTAGTGATAAACTTCATGAAACTTAGAACATGAATAGTCTCCAGAAAGATAATACAATTATATAAATCATAGGAATTTATTTTGAATTTTTAGGGATTAAATAATTATCATTTACTATGATACAAAGATGATGCAGTAATTATCTTATTAATGAAATATTGACATAATTGATGTTATAAATACCCAAATAAATGTAATTTTAGACTTTTTATGAATTACACTAATTTTCTAGGTTACTATTATATATTAGTGTTGCTTTAATAAACATGGTTCGAACATATAATTCTGTTATGACTTTCACAAAAATCATATATCAAATAGTGTCAAAATTGACACAAAATAGTTTTTAAATCAAATATTATATTAGTAATTGTTATTTTATTCCTAAAAATCTAAGGTTCGGCCAAATGATTTAGATAAGGATATATATATTAATAATAAACAATTTGGGGTTCGTTTGGCATGTTATAGTAAGTGTATTAACCATAGAGTGAAAGAAAACAAAAAGACACGGTAAAAGTAAAATTATTTAACTTAGAGTTAAATCTAATTGATAAGGTTAAAATAATACCCTAAACTTGTCTAAATCTTATTGGTTGATAGGATTTCGACCCCTACCCACTTTACCTTCGAAATAAGACCCTTTGTAACCATTATAAACCGATTTTGACTTTAATATAAAATAATATTTCGAGATAATCCTAAGGCGCCCCTCTCCTCCCTTATAAAAGGGCACCTCCTTCCCCCACCTCCTCACACCAATTTGAGCACTCAAGCTCGGCCAACCCCTGCCATTTTCATCTCTCCACTTCCCTAGAATAATACTAGAGGTCCTGGTCTTCTTCAAAGACCAATCTTAGTTCCCTAAGTGGAGGATTCAAAGAGACGTTCCAAAGAAGAGGTAATATCCATTACCGATCTTTTCAATTTCATTCTTCTTCAACTTCTTCTTCTTTAGTTGTTTCATGATAAAGTAATAACATCAGTATTACTTACATACTGATATGTTATTATAAATATAAAACAACCCTAATTCACCTTCTATCCATCCTACGGAAAAATGAAATCACCGCGCGTGCGTACGTACGGAATACCGTCTCCACGCCGTGGTGTAATATATTTTCCACCATCACCTTACAAGGATGGGTATAATGGTGTAATGAGAAACTATTTATGATTATTATAATGTAATATTGATACTGAAATAATATACATATACTCCAATACAATTCCATGATCATAGGAACGATATCATCACTCGTGCGTACGTACGGAATACCGTCTCCACGATGTGATGCGACTCATTCTACATGATCATCATTACATAGTAATTATATAAATGAATTGAATGAATAAATATGATATATGTTACACAAATACCATTCTGGATATAAGGTATCTATAACCTTAAAAGAAGAATAAGAATTTATTCGGCAAAACACGCATAAGAACAAAAGGCAATAAAGACCCGAGTAACAAGTAACAATGAAATATTACTAACAAGAAGATAAGAATATGACCATATATGATATCATATCAATATGTATGATTCTGGAATAAGTCAATAAAATTATTTAAACCATTATACAGGAGCTTCGGACACGTACAAAGCAAATCGGACCTAAGGTAAGGGAAATATCACAATCTCATTTTTATCCGAGATTATTTATACTTTGGTATTTACTGGGGTGTATTTTATCATCCACATCCATGTTTCCTCAATATGTAATATTATTTCCATCCACCTACATTTGTTTAAATCCAATTTTACCCTTTGGTGAGTTTTTAGTAAAAGATATGAAATGAATCATTTGTCGTTTTTCGTACGAGGTACTTTTTGACTTTTCCAACAAAAGTACGAGAAGAATGTTTTTTAACTTATACGGCAAGAATGGATTTTTAAGACATTATTTCCAAGAATCTTCCTTTACAAGTTTTCAAGTTTATTTTTAATCATCTTATTTTATTTTAAAGTTGTATGACATGTTCAGAAAGGAAAAATGTTTTTGAAAAAAGAAAGGATATTTTCCTCAAGAATGAAGTACAAGTGTTTTATCAAAATTATTTTCCATCTAAGATAATAAAGGGTTCTGTTTCTATCCCTATTATTACATGGATTTGATTATGTTGTGATGGAAATATTTTTATGAATTCCTTTATCTTATATGAATTGTTTTATGATGTCATGTTGTTTAAGAATTCCATTTTTATTACATGGGTTACGCTATGATGTATGGTTTATGATTATGTGGCACACATAAGAAATGATTCATTATAACATGGGTGGGACCTATATCTCCCTCCAATTCATTGAGTAAAGATTTTATATCTCATGAGATAGACATGGCTGGAATGGTAGGTTATACCGGTTCAGTAAAACAGGACTGGAACGAGGGTGACTCGGTTCAGAAAGGGACTCTGTCCACTAATATATTCTTGGGAATGAGTCATGACTAACAAGAAATGATGTTTCATGATTATGTGTGCATGCCACAAAGTTTCAAGTTTCATGTTATGATTATGGGGATCTCATTTTCACTTCTACGATTTGTTCCATGTTAAGATATTATGATCTCTTTTGCAGTTTATGATTTTCAAAAAGATATGATATGATTTTTATTTCCTTTATTTTCCCTTGCTGAGCATTTAGCTCACCCTTTTATGTTTTCTTTTCCCCAGGTCAGGAAGATGGATATTAAGTAGAATATGCTAAAAGGGACCCTATATATGATGAAATAAATGGGAGACACTGTAGAAGATTTATGAACCAGTTGTTTATGTTTCCCAGTTTCTAATGACACTATACCTATACGGTCCTTTGTGGTTTTGTCATATGTTGTAATAAGTGTACTTCAATTTTGAAGTATTAACAATGTATGTAAAGTATGGGTCATTATATGAGGAATCCTTTACATGTTATAAAGTTTATTTTTAATTAACTTATATTATTTTAAAATTTAATTACATATTGAGAAAAGAATATTTTTGAAGAAGAAATGATAATTTCCTCAAGAACTAAGTGCATGGGTTTTATCATAATTATTTTCCATATAAGATGATATATGGTTATGTTTATATCCCTATTATTACATTGATTTGACTATGTTATGATGTAATTATTTTTATGATGTCCTTTTATCTTATATGGATTATGTTATGATGGAACGATGTTTTAGAATCCTATTTTATTACATGGGTTATGCTATGATGTATGATTTTTTATTTTGTGGCACACATAATAATAATTTCATTATGATATGGGCGGGACCTATATCTACCTCCAATGCATTAGGTAATGATTTATATCTCATGAGATAAACAGGGATGGATGGGCAAGTAAATATGGTTCAGTAATATAGGGCTTGAATGGCAAGTAAACCCAGTTTAGTATTGGACTTTAACCACTATGATGGACGTGGAATAAATTCCTTGTCTACTATGGAAATCATAATATGTGCTTATTATTTCACCACAATTAAATGTTTTATTCCAATTCTATTATTTTATGGTTAATGTTACTTTATGATCCATGCCTATGTACTACCATTTTTTATGTCATTTCTCATGATTTTGATTTTTAAATTTTATGCTAATGTTTTTACATTGAAATATTTATGGATTGTTTTATGTCATCCATGTTTTCTCTTACTGATAATTCGAGATCTCCCTTTATATTTTTTATTTTCCTCGGGATATAATAAATTTTTTTAGGTATGAAAAGTAAAGGATAAGATATTTATGGGAGATGTAGAAGATCCTTCACCATTATTAGGAGATTAGGTTCCGAGTTTCCAATGAAACTAAACTATTACTGTCCTTGGGTGTCTATTTTTGTTATGTATTATGTATTCCAGAAAAGTAATCTCATGTCCTTGTACGTCAAGCTTGGGCCTTTACATAAATAGTTCCTAGTACACTACCAAAAATATTATCCTAACACCTATTTTCATAACATATTCATGGAACACACCTGATATATTTCCTTGAAAAACATGAATACTAGCATAAAATTTAGAAAAATGATATAAATTAATTAAAAATGTCTAAAAAAATTAAAATAGAAGACCTATGGATTTATAATGGAACCTTCTAGAAATATATCCACACCTTTTCCCCACCTAGAAGAATTTTTATCATGACACACATATCCACAACATCAATCCTGTCTATTTGATCAAGAACGATCTCTAATGTCCATTACACATACATGAACACATTCTAGGGAATAATATCTTATCATTAGGATTAAAACATTATGGGAATCAACCATGATATATGAATTAAATGTTATAATAATACATATTTTCTAGGGAATCTATGTCAACCTCATGAATATATGACCACACCCAAAAGCACTACAAATGATGATAGTAGAAAAAACCCATAGAAACATCATTGGAATACGTGACTTGGAACAAAACAATACACCGAGACTAGGGAGTGAATTGAAATCCATAGTCCACAAAAAATATCTATAATGAAATTGAATACTAAAGTGTTTTTAGTCATATATTTCATCCTTTATCTCTTTTTCCCATCCTCACACCAGAAAACAATCAAATAGAAGAGATAAACAGAATCAATGTGAGGAAAAAATCATATTCCAATAACATCAGAATGGTATCATCTCAAATATGTAATGAAAACTAACCCCCTAACCCCTCAATCAAAAATGAATCCCCAGATTCATCTAACACCCTAACCCACCAACCAAATCAACTAAACAAGCACCTTTTTTCTCATAAGAAAACCAAACATAATGCATCAATATTAGTTTCCAAAACCATGGAACATTATGACACCCAGAATATGTTATCTTCAATCAAATCATTTCAGATGTATGACAACATAAAATGGGATCATCTAGAAAAATGAATCATTTAGGAAATCCCACTCAATATAACTAGAAATGGCATCATAGATGAAGAGGGAAAAAACAGCCACACAATAGGGAATCTTCCTGAAAAAACATTATAAAAAATGAAATCCTTAAAACATGTTCCATAGACATACCTTAAACCCTACCCAATGTTACCAAAGCCATAATTAAAATTTATTGATTCTGATCTACACACAAGGATCCTACCAATCCGTACCTAAACCTATTGGACCTATACCTCAAGGGACCTAAATAATGATCCTATCCATGAAGATAATCGATCTTATCTCATGGATTCTGTCTAAATAACATGAAGGATAATCATCTTTTGTTCTCAATAATGAGTGATCAACAATTGTAGAACCTCTCTCGGTCCTCAAAATATAAAACACATTCCCCATGAGGATCCAAGATTGTCAAAATCAATGAAAGCCTCTTGAAATACTCTATCGTTCCAAAACACAACCCGGATGGCCTTTAAAACCCCAAAGGATTCTACCACTATGGTCTTCAAGAAAAAACACCCTGAATGGATCACTAAAATGTTCAACTCTGGATCTGGAAAAAAATTAGATATACGGACTAAGGGAATAAAATAACACACATTGAACATGGGATACATGATGTGTAACCCCATAAGTCATCCATGAAAATGATACCCTACACACATTTCATATTCTTCTCCATAATATAGGGTGTGTGACTCATGGGACATAGCATGTAACCCACCATGGGTAACTTTATCTATACCTAAGCCCACATATCATGTAACCACACATGGTTACCTACACGCACACCTAGATATCTTCCCCTCCTGGTCATAAATTCCCACACTTTGTGAAACACACATGGGAAGTGGCCATGTACCCTATGTGGTCATGTGCCCCTACAATGAGTGTCTAGACTTATACTTGACCACAACCCTAGAATCCAAATACAAGGAATATATCCTTATATATGGTGTATAGTTCTAAAAAAAGTATCTAATGTTAATAGTATGAACACATAATGTGTTTTCATCAAACCACAAGCTATGTAATAATGATTCTTAAATAATTATCCCTATGAACACCTTAAAAAGAAAGATATCCCCAGAAACCAATTCATCGAGACAATAAGGGTCCCCACAACCTAAAAACAATATTAATGACATAAAAACTAATATATGAATCCCTTTGGGAAGAAAATTCAGAATTGTCGATTACGTTAGAATTCTACTACACCTACACTATGATATATCATTACACGATCTCAGATGTTGTACCTCATTCTCTAAATCTCACTCTTATATACCTATCATCTATATTTCATATTGATAGTTTTATAGAATCCCAAATGGGGGTGGAAATATATGACACATTGATATAGGATACAATTGAAAAATAGGTATGAATCAAAAAATAAAACAAAAAAAGAAATGGAAGAGAGAGATTAAATGAGGACCCAAATCAGACCCAAATCCTAGAATGAGGTTGTAAAATAACTATGATATCCCAAACATAGGACTCACTAAAATTGTGGAAATTTTGATACTATTCTTTCAAAAAACTATATTACCTTATGAACATGGGAGAATAACTAATATTTAATTAATTAAATATTATATATTCTTGCAAAATTTTAATTGTTAGGAATCCCACCACACTCTTATCCGAGGTAAAATCAATATTTGTTAACCCATGGACTGCCCATAGAAAATATCTTAGATCTTATGATAGGATCAATTTCTAATATTACACAAAAAATTCACACAATAGGATAAAATTAAATTTCACTTATTTTACATAAACTATCATGATGTGGTTCTTGAAAAATACTTATTTGATGAGGAATATCATTTCCATTTTCTACAATTAAGAATAATGATATTGGTAAAATTTAATTTTTATCTTATGTTATTTGTTGAGGTAATTATGGTGTATTCAAATTTGGAAACACTAAAGAATTTATAAAAATATGTTGGTGAAAATACTAAAACCTATTGTATCTGGTAAAATCCAACGGTAAAAATCCCAAAAGTAAAGGATCATACGTGTTTAAGGATAAAAACTAATCAACCTGAATTTGTGGTTAATATTTAGTTGTTTTTACTAATTTGATTATGTAAATAAACATTATTGATGACCTAGAGTTTTCACTATTAAGTTTTAGTGATTAATATTATTTATTGAATAACATGTTCTAGTTTTCTTATAATGTATTTAGAGACAAATGAATGGCCATGTCATTATTAATTACATCTTATAGTCCGTTAATTTTGAATTTTAGATCATTTGTCAAAAAAAAAATCATTTTTAGAGAATAATTTCATGGATTAAGATATGAATTGGAAATTTATCTATGAAAATCCAAGGAAAAATTGTTTTTATGTAAATAAATTGCAATATTTAATTATATTTTATTATATTCATAGATAATAATTTAATTCCTAAAAAATATGAAAATGATCTTGATTTAATTTTTTATCATATTACATTCATTTTTAATTAATCAAATGATCTATTAATTCATTACAAATTTATATTTTTGAGTTTGTTATTATTACATTGATGATTGACCTTCTTATGATCAATGACATCTATCACTCTATAATATTTTATTATTATTTTCTTCCATGTCCATATATTTTCATCCTAATAATTATTTCTTAGATAGAACCACAATTATTTGTTTTTTATATGACCATTTAACATCCATTTATATCTTATGAAAATTAGGAATTATTAATCCTTTATTGTTGTCGGTTCCCATATATAATAGTTATAAATGTTCAAATTTTGATTTTTTAGACCATGATATTTTCGGGATATAATTTATTTTGCATGGGTTGAATACAACACCTAGAAACACTAAATTAACATCATTGTATTCTATATCATATTATACACACAACTAAAATATTGAACATTTTAAAAAATTTATTTCATTTAATATTCTCTCCCAGATATCAAATAGAACATGTAACCCAGAGTCTAAAAGAACTATAATGTAGTTTACTATTATAAATAAAAAAAGTTATATCGGAAGGTATAAAAAATAAAAATAAATTATAAATAATATGGTCATACATTAACTAGATATTAAATATTTTTAATTTAATATTAAAGAAACATTTTCCCTAAAAAATATTTTTTCTATAAGATGATTTAGTCAGGATTTTCTTCAATAATTAGAAAATTATTTTTACCACATTTAGAAAATACATTTAAAAAATTAAACATCAGTATAAACTCCATCATAAAAAATTATCTTATGTTAAATTTATTATATTTATTGAAACTATTTTATTTTATTAGTGGTGAAAAATAATGATTTTTATTAAAAACTATGTTTCCATTAAAAATAATTTACACGTTTCAATAATATCATAAATTCGTTTCAATGCTACATTAGTTCAAATATATTTCAATTTACCTCATTTGTGACATTTTTATCAATTTTATATTCAATTTTATATTATAAAATTATATACTTATGAAAATTTAATCTTTTGGAAGGTGCATTCTCATCATGTATGTGGTGTTTTTTCAAAATTTTATTTCAAAATATTATTAATTGAATTAGGTAAAATGGAATCTTTATATAGAATCATAGTAATTTGTAACATTTAATATGGTCAACATAAAATTTCACCAAATTTAATAGAGAATTAAATAAAAATTACTTAACATGGTTAAGGTAAAATTGTAATAATAAGAGTTTGAAGCTTGTTCAAATATAAGGAAGTGTGGGATAATGGACATAGTCCCAGTTTCAATTCAATGAGGCACATTGAAAATTTAGGCAACTAATTTCGTTTACATTGTTTATATAATTCCCTAATTACATCTAATATAAGGATTCACTAATATTTAGTTGTATTATATTTTTTAATTTTCATTATTTCATTCAGAGTGATTTGATATAAAAATATCCAATTAGTAATGATATTTATAACACAATTTTTTGATAGTATTATATTAATAAATTATTTATGTTGTTATATATGATAACCAATTTGTTGAATTTATCATATATTATATTTTTTAATCACATGTTATATGGGGATTTATATTTGGTAAAAATAATAGCTTCATGTGATTATTATTACATCTAAATTAGGGTTATTCTAAGGGTTTATTTCACAACCTCATTATAATATGTATTAGTTTTTGATGAATTACAATTGGTGAAAATTAATTTTACATTTTATAATAAACCCATTTCACGTTATTCTCATATGGTTATGCACAATATTTTATATTTTTTGTACCATTTTCCTACTCTCTGGTGGATAATATAAATTAGAAAATGATTTTAAGGAAATATTACATCATTTATGCCTTTTATCAAAAAAAATTATTCTTACAAACACATGTTACCTAAAAATGTTTTCATATCAATTATTAATATTATAAAAATGAATTATTAAAATCATTTTTATGAATTATTTATTTTTGAAATAAAATGAAATGAATATTCATATTCATTTCTAGAAAAGGCATATCTAGATTTTATTTAAAAACTTATTGGAAAAATTATTTCAATAAATATATAATGAAAATAATTTACAGCCATCATGAAACCATAAAATATTTAAATATTCAATCTTTATTCCAAATGATATTTTTAATGTAAATTATATTCAAAATGTTTTGAGAAAAGTTAATTGTAAACGTTGATTTTAATGTGCCCATCTTATTTCCCTCATGAATTTTATAATGTAACTCGTTAGGGAATTTATATTCATTAATGAATAAAAAACATATTATACATATTCTCTATTGGGGATATTTTCAATTTAAACAACCCCCATTCATTCTACTTATGTATAATAGTCATTTTCAACAAGGAATTTGATTGCATTCTATTTCTTCATTTTTTTAATCCATTAACTACTCTAGGAAATATTCACATTACTATGATCGTTGGATATTATATATCATCTAAATATCCATATAAATTACCATGAATATATAAATTTCAATAAACAAGTATCCTATTTAAACATAGTGTTCTAAATTAATTGGTCCTTGCTTCTCTTGGGAATTATGGATAAATTCATTTTCATTTCTCAGTGTATATGTTATGATATGGAACATTGATTATGAATAAAATAGATTATTCAATATATAATTAATCATTTGGAAACGTGGTTATGGGTAGTGACTATAGTTATATATCCCCATTATATATTATTTTTCTCATGCTTCAAATCTCTATGATAGCATTAAATTGTTCTTTATCTATGATTTTAATTTTTCATGTCATATCCATTAACATTAAAGGCATAATGTTCTTATGAAAATGACATCCAACAATAAAAAATTCATTTATTATGAATTTAGTTATTATTATCCATGATATTTTCATAATTAAAATATCTAAAGTTGAATTTTTGTAATAGTTTATTTTTAAATGAAATGTATTCTCGGTAACTATTCATATTTATTTTTCCATTTCATATTATCTAAGGGATTTTCATAATGATATTATCTTAGTTTGAATTTCCTAATCATTTAATTGATAAAATTTATTGTTTTTTATATAATTTTCCATATGTAATAGTAATTATCTAGTACTAATTGGAATGATATTGAAAAAATGGAATTTGTTTGATATTATTTTCATTGAAAAAATTATTATGATAGTAACTCTATTTAAATGTATTGTATTTTTAGTTAACTACCATTACATATTTCTTATTATTTATCTTATTATCCCTGATATTCTCCCAATTATATTATCTTTAATTGAATTTCATTAATTAATTATTAATTAAATATAATATGGTTTATGTTATTTATCCTCCCAATATTATTCTTATTTATTCCTTATATATTTTGTTCTACTTAACCCATATATATCATTTGATATCACTCATAATTTTTTATGTCTCAAAATTATTCATGATGTGTGCTAGTATTTATTGTCTAGGATATTATTGATGTAATAATGCTATTCCAATTAATTAAATTTATAATTTTAAGGGGAAATTTTGAATCATTCATGTATCTAGGTAAAAAAAGACTACTAAACTATGGGGTATATCAGGATGATATTCCATGAATCATTAAAAATGTATTAATTTAATACATTGTTTTTTGGTTACTATGGTTGGGTTCATTACACCAATATTATTGGATTGTGTAGGAATCAGTGAGTATGGTGAGAACTTATCTGGATTTCATGTGTTTCTTGCATGAATAGAGAACCAATACCTTTGGAGAGTTTTGACATGCCACTACAATTAGATGTGTCATTATGAAAACATGAGTATTATTTGGAATATATAAATGAAAAAAAATAAAATAACCATAGTTAATGACGATAATAACCAATATCATGTCATAAACTGAGGTATTCTGAGAGATAAACAGTAATACACCAAGAAAATTAAATGTAGTTTATGTTTTGATAAGTGGTATCCTTGATGTTGTGCTTATAGAGAAGTGTATGTGGTGTTGTATGGTGTGAGTCACAAAACATTCCATTGGTAACTGGGATCTTTATGAAATATTTTATGTAAGAAATTACCAGGGGGTTACATTATGGATTTAGGGAATGGCTGATAGTTTATGTTTCATTATGTATCTTTTTGAGGGATAGATGGCCATGACTGATTCTAATGTTAGAAATGGTTGGAATGTGAGACGAGGATATTATGGTTTCTTTTGTGTATTCGTGTCAATGAAATTTTATGGTCTGTAGTTTCAAACATGGTTTGGTGGTGTGAACCTCATAAATGAATTGTTTCAGGCACGTCTAACTTGAAATAGAACGGTCTTATATGTATTTTGAGTCCACATAACAACAGTTGAGGTGTGTGATTAAATTTGGTATTGAATTTTATCATTAAATTATATTTGTTATATGACTTGGTTTAGTGTTTAATTTGAGATCAACATAGTTTAGAATATTTGATCATGGTAATTGGGTCAAAGGTGCATACTGGGTTGGGCGGGGCACAATGGTAGTATTTTGGTAATTGGGGAATCTATCAATGAAATATCACTACCAGTCATGTATTGAATCTAGTCTCTATGTTTGGATGGTCATGGAATGTATCTAGGATTTAGGAATCATAATTATAAGAGTTATAAAATTACCCACTGTTGGAGATAATAATTTTTTGTGGAGTTAGCTAATGATAGTCAGAATCAGATTATTATATAAGGTGTGCACGGAAAGAATAAAATCATATCCAAAATGTAATTTTATGAATTATGAATGAATATTTAAAAATTCACTTGGATTTTGAGTAAAATATACTTTTTCATAATATATTTATTTATGGAAGCTGTGAGTCCATTGTGGTTGGTATTCACGTTCGAGGATAGGTTCTGATGATGATTTGAATTTATGGGAGTGTTGGGGCATGGTGTATTTGGAACTATTTCTTGATATTTATGGGAGAACATGTTGAGGTACTATTGGGACTTCATGATTGAACAGGTTATCAGCATTAGAATTTGGTAGTTATTTGTTTATTACTATGCTGGGTTTCCCTATAGATATATTTAATGTTTTGGTGAAAATATAACTGATGTTTTGTTTTGATGTCTAAGGGTATGAATTTTATGGATGTTATATCTTGTGTAGTTCGTTATATAATTTCATATTCAACTTATAATCCATTCAATCAATATTTATTAGAATATTCTTCAAGAGACTCTATCTAATATTGAGATATCTAAAATTTTATAATTTATTGTGGAGATCTTGATCAAAAGTGACGGTGTAGATTAATATCTTTCTTAACTATCATATACAATCCTTTTAATTTCTAAAAAAATGTTTCTTCATTAAAAATGGAATTCAAATATCTCTCCTAAACTGAATATTTCTAAACATATTGATAATTTAGTTGATATGATGACTAATTTTTCATTTTAATTAAATCTTTTGCGAGCTCTTCAAATTCATCATTATTTGAATCAACCAATTTTAAAGTGATTTTGATTCCATTTAGTATGTCACTATATGATGTAGAATTGTATGATATCATGAATTTATTTCTTATGATAAAATCATGTTTGATATATGATAATGTTTTTTAACAAAGCTTGATAAAATTAAATACGCTCTAAATTTTTTAATATTTATAGGTTTTCATGTTCATCCACCTATATATATTTCATATATATCATCACCCAATTATAAAAAACATAAATTGAAATATCTTCATCCTCTATAGTTATATCCATAATTAAAAGAATAATATATCGTATTAGTGTTTCATTATTATTATTTTATATATTCATGGTATAAACATAATGGAAATTATCATCAATAAAATGTATATAGAGAGATAGGAAATGAATAAGATACCTAAGTACATAAATATGGTAAATTTGGAGATGAATGAAAATGATGACATGAATTATCATATTTATAAAATATTCATATGATTCTTGATCCATTGTAACTAGTGTTCATATAGTCCATAAAAACATTGTTATAAGGACAGAATGTTCAATCATAAAGAATATATTAATAAAAATCACATTAAAATAGAATAATTGGTATAACATTTTAATTATGATTGATTAAACAATAAAACATAGAAAATTGATGATCGGACATTGAGGAAGGGAAATACACCCCTTAAAAAATCATTTGGAAGACAATATAATGATATGCATTGAAATATAATGATAAATAATTATAATGGAATACCTAGAGAATAATTTGGTGTATAAATTGGTATAACAATGATAATAGGGATGAATTTCCCACAACATTCAATATTACTATAATTATATTGAATTAGAATACCTCTATGTTTCATCATGTATTATACAATAAAAACACATATTTTTGCTTCAAAAATACTAAATTTATCGTCTATATGAATAAATAAATGAAAAATATTTGGGTAATTGGTAGGTTTTTATCATATGGAAACCATCATAAATGTAGATAAAAACATTAATATAAACATATATCGTAGAAATATTCCAAAAATCAAATCAATGAATGGGAACATTATAATACCAGAAAATGAGACTTATAATCCCATGATGTAAGATCACATATTTTTCAGGTAATTTCTTCTTCATGTTATTTTTCAGTTCAACCTTAGTGGCATATTCTATTCGAGGACAAAGATAATGTTTTTTAGAAATTGACCTAATGTTCATGTCTGTATGCTTGTTTGAATTATTGGCTTCATAGTATAAATGGGTTATGTTTTAAAAATGGGTTCATAGGTAGTTTATTGGAATTAAAGAGATAATGTATTGAAACTCTATAGTAGAAAATTTACTAATTATGTAATTGTACATTGCTTTTAATAAATTATATCTAAGGAGGCATATTTTTCTATAAATGCATTATAATTAATTAGAGAATATAAACTGGATTATACATCATGTAAATTTCCGACCATCAGTTTTAAAGTGTGTTTGTTACCAATTATTGATGGAATCCTTTCTAGAACATATTCTCTCGACCTCAAGAGACACTCCATGTAATTTTTAAATATCAAATACACTTCAGGATGGCCTATTTATATGATCAATCCCTAGTATGTTTTAATGGTTTTATTTTTATATTTCACATCCCTCTAATCAACCATGATGTGGTAATATACCTTAGTGAATTTTTATTGTTGGTTTTGAAATTATTCTGTCTATAACTATAATCCTATTGGAACCATCTTCATATTTCCTCATTGTCAATAGATATTTGAAATGTTTCATAAATAATATGTTAAAATTAAGTGGTCTGATATTCAAATCACATAGTTTTGATTTTTTTGTGCATTCAAATTGTATTTTTACTAGATATTATTAGTAATTGATTCCCCAAATGGAATTAACTAATTTTTTGAAATAATTAATTTTGGAATTTTGATGTTTTGGGATTTTGGGATTTGATAAAATCGGGTTGGAAGAATTTATTGTGGAAATAATGATGTGATATGGAGAGTATGAAATGAGAAAATTAATTAGTAATTTAATTATTACAATGAATTATTTTTTTGGGAATAATTATTTTTTTAATTCATTGTGGGATATTTTTTTATGAAATAACATAATTAATTGGTGAGTTGTTTATGAGATATTGAAATTGTGATCTTGAATATTTAATTTTTAAATTAAAATTTATATGTTTTTGTTTTTAGAACTTTAGTAAAGTATTTAATTAACTAAGGGGTGGTTATGATATATTTATAACTATGTTTTTATAATATAAGTGATTATTAAATTATGAATAGTGATATAAAAAATTGGGAACGTGTTACGAATGGTAACATGAAGTTTAAATTTTTTATTATTAAATGGTAAATGGTAACATGGAAATATATCCCAGTATAATGAATGGTAATATAGTCATTAAATTGTGAGAATTAATGAACTGTAACATGGTCATTACATTGTGTGAACTAAAGAACGGTAACATGGTAAATCCATTGTGATAATTAATGAATGGAAACATGGTCATTAATATTTTTAATATAATGACAGGTAACATTGTGATTAATTTTATTGAATAAATGAATGGAGCCATGGTCATTAGTTTTTGAAAACAATAGTGGTTACATGGAAATTCAAACACACAATATCCCTTCGAGATTATATTGATTTCGGTGGAGGTCGAAAAAAGTATTCAGGTACAAGTGTCTAAGAGAGCCACATGTTTATGTGGTCAAATGAATATAAATTGATAATTTTATAATGATTTAATTATAAATTGTAATTATTTATTTATACATGCTGCATGAACGATACCAAACTAGAATTTATTGTTATCGTAAAGGATAAGGTAAAAGGCTTTGTTGTATGTATAAGTTGGTATAGAGGTTGGATGGTGGATCCAATAATGGTTCGTGACCCTCTCCAGGTTCATCAGTGTCTTTATTTTCTATTTTCATTTCATCAACATGCCACATAATTTTCCATGGAATGATTATGCTTTAGAAAATATTGTGTTCCCCTCATTGTTTACCTTGATATATTGGTTTTGTATATTGATATATTATAAATTATCTATATCTTGTTATTAGTTTAGTTGTATTACTATGGTCACAATGGTTATAATCTCTCCATGAATTACTTATCAAACATTCACTCTTATTTGGTAGCCATAGGTGAATGTGGAGGCTTAGTTGAGCTCATGTGACTGACCGGCTCAAGGAACCCACCTGTGGAACCCAACTCGGGACATTATAAATATGTATCACAGATAGTTATATTTTTTATTTAATTAAAATTTCATTTTTAGAATGGTAGATCTGATTCTTGGAAGTTTCAGGCCATGATAATGAGCTCGTTCATCGTAGTTCCGAACACATGTACTAGGGAAACCCAATTAATCCGGTTGGGATTTTTGTTCATGTTTAATGTTATTAGAGTTGGATATTATTTCACATAGGGTGACACACTTGTTGTGTGATATGAAAATTGTTTCCCATATTCTATGAGAATGGACTTGTTTCCTGAGTTTTGAATCTACCTGCATCACTATAGGACCTCAGGATTATTTTGTGACATGAATCATTATTGGAATTCCTTGGAAAATGGGTTATAAGAAAAATTTAGAACCCGAACTAGTTTATTTTATTGTGAAATTTAATTGAAAAAGGTTCCTAATATAAATTATTAATTATTAAATTATAGAATAATTTTAATAAATTGGTTTCTAAATGGGAAACATGAACTATGAGAATATTTTTACCCTTGAAACCAATAACTATATATATGATGGTTAATGTTAGTAATAGTTCCTCGGTTATGAATGCTTTCCAATTTTAGGGAAGATACATATTGTGATCTGTTGTGTTTTCGCATAAATAAATAAGATGATTTTTAATTTCTAAATCTGTCATTTGGAATATTAGAGATATTAATGCAAGAAAACACTTTTTTAGAGGATGGTAATATGATATATCAGGAGAAGCTCTACAAGTAGTGGAACATAATGAACTGATAGTGTTGGGTGGGGAATCTGGGGAGTTGTTTTTAGAGAACCATTATTCATTCTGGAAATTAATCGAATTATACCTCTAGAGGGATGTGAAAATAATTTTTTAAAGGAAAAGGTTGTTATAGATTTGTTACCCTCCTACTTTCCCTAGAGAGGGTGGACCTAAATTAGATGATTTATGGGTTGATTCCATTAAGATGATACATGACCATTTGGAGACTCCTATTGAATAGAATCTCATTTTGGCCCCTTATATGATACAACAATTAGCTATGTTATGGTGGGACAATCATGTGAGGTCTGGACAGGGTGAATGGATTCTATTGAAGTAATTCTTGGAGATTTTCACAGAGTACTTCTCTCCAGTGATGCTGAGGAGGTAGAAAGTATCATAGTTCCTACTATAAACTCACGAGAGAATGTCCATAATGGATTATTCAATATTCTTTTATTTTATGAAATTCATTTATCCAATTATGATGGGTGATGAGAAAACTACTATGAGACACATAAAAAATGGGCTTATGTGTTGATGAGCTAGTGGATCTTCTTCTCATAGATAAGAGGATTCTATTGGGGGCTTCTAGTATTGGATAAATAGATTCTACGGAATGATGATGGGGTGAAACATTCAAAATATGGAAGCATAACATTGATAAATTTATTCAAAGTGGATTAAAACAAGTGTATATATAGAGGATTGTTGGTTATATACTAACTTATGGGAGTTATTAGTTATCTGTGTTGTCGGCCCATCCAGTATCATAGAGATTTTCCTAGACCACCCATAAAGATTCGGTCTTGTGGAATGATTTTGAACCTATAGAAGTTCTGTTTAATGTAGAGATAGATGATCAATGAGGGTGCAGGAAGACATGGTAACTATGTTGGAAGGGGATCTCTTACAATTTATTAGAATGGTAGCTGGATTTATATTAACCAATGTATTAGAATAAGTGGACATTTTGCTTCTAATAATGTTAACACATGTCCTTAGAGTTGTAAAACTTGTATGATTCAGACTACATCATATAGGGGAGGGGTGGAGAAATTACACGAGGAACAACATACACTTTTGGATACTGAGGATATTCTATTTACAGTGATAGGTACTATTATTGAAGCTTCTAGATTATCTAATTCTTTATATAATATTTGTTCCTCTCATTCCTTTCTATTATTAAATCAAATTAATGGTTTGATTGGGGTGGTTTATTTCATAAGAGGGTAATGAATATTGATTCTATTTTGGGACTACTATCATGTAACATTTTTTTGGGGATGGAATGTTCCATCAAAAAAGGGGAAAATTATTAGTTGTGGGATATCTATATTTTGACATGTTGGTATTCAACCTAGTAATGGGATTAAAATTTTATGTTAGATTCCTAGAATAAATAGATTATTACTAAAGGATACATACCATTACATTTCACTTGAGTGGAAACTATATTCACTATGGGGAGTGGGATATACATGAAGGATGAGTGGGGCCAACTAATCAGCAACTCGGAGATATCAAAACCTATTATTCTAGTTTATTTATCAATGATGATGGTGTAAAACATGATATCTTCCCCCAGTGGTGGAACCGTTTTAATATTTTTTCTATAATAAAATCTTCGGAATGAACCAAATAGTGATGTGGAAATCACTATTGACCTCATGGAAGGGTTGTTCTGGTAACTATTCGACTATGTTAAATGGAACTAAAAGAGCATCAAGAGCTCAAGAATCAATATGATGATTTGTTGGATAATTGATTTATTCCTCAAATTACATAACCTTCGGGATCACCTATGTATTTTTATGGAAATATGAATGTAATTTGTGCTAGTGTTTCGATTACAAGAAGTTCACCATGATTATTTTAATGAACTTTAATCCTCTACAATGTATCAATGATATTTTTTGACCAGTTGAGAGGTTTTTGTGTGTTATGAGATTTCCAAATGTGAGAAGGGTATCCACATCTAATTTTTCATAAATTTTATATACCATGGACTACTTTCAGGATAATTTATAGCCCATATGAGTTTATAATAATGTATTTTGGGTTGAATAACACACTAGAAGGGTTGATTTCCTTGATGAAAAATTCCTTTCTTCTATACCAATAGCCTTTTGTAGTTGTTTTTCTGTAATACAACATGGTCTACACAAATACTCATGACAATAATGACCAACATCTTGACATTATCCTGAGTATAATGAGATAGAATCATCTATATTCCAAGCTATCTATGATTCAATTTTAGATGGATGGGTTACAATTCTTAAGACATGCCATCTTGGAGAAAGGTGAGTTATCAGACCCATAGAAGGATTAACTATGGGTTTCTTGACAGAATCCCAAGAACGTATTCAATATATATAGATTTTTATGTTTATCTATATAGTTTCAGAGATTCATCAATGATTTTTTTCATTTATGATTATTAATTTCGAACCTGACCAAGGAAGGGATAAAGATTGGATGGTCATAATATTGTGACATGGCCTTCTAGTAGTTTAATAAGTTCATGACAATGAATGCAATGTTGATCCTAATAGATCAAATTGAGGAGTACCCAGGTATACTGTGACACTTATGAGAACATATTCAGAGCCATGTTCATGGAGGGAGATCTTGTTCTTGCGCATGGGTCTCAACTGCTGAGGACACATGAATAGAACAACCCAATGCACTAACTCTAGCTAGTTGAAGTTGTTTATTCATTGATGTTTTCATATAAGTATATATTGTCTAATATGTTTTTTGTTTTTAAAGATCACATGATGGTAGGGAAAACATTATCCCAATATGTTTAAATCTTCGACAGGAGAGATGGGTTAATTATATGCACTCATTTGATTTTAAGATAACATATATTACTAAGGAAGGATACTAATTGATTCATTGAATAAGAATACATAGAACTAGGAATTTCAATATTCTAGCGTTTAGTAGAAAATTATATCCTTCCTAGATAAGATGCACACTATGTTTTATGAGAGTTAGGATCATATGAATCTCATAATAGTTTTAGTGGAGTTCAATATTTTGGGATGGTTCCCATATAGGAAAAATGGGTATACAAAATGTTCATCTTTAATTTAAAACCATGAAGGTGGACATTAACCTTCATTTTAGAGCATATATGTTGATGAGATCATCTATTTTAGGAATCAGGTTGTTGTTCCTATAAGAATACGATAGAGAATCAGGCATGAATTTGATTCCTCAAATTGGATAGTATAACCAGGTGTGAATAAAATTTACTGATACCTATGATGACAATTTTGGTGGGTGGGCATAGAAATGTAGACAGGGGTTTTTGTGACACAATGTTACCCCTTTCATCATGTCAAGGGAGATAATCAACTATATAGTAGTATTCTACAATAATTACCTATTCCGTAATGGAAGTGTAATGATGTGAAAATTAACATTATTTGGGGTCTCCGGAAGACACCAAAGAATAATTATTCAATCTCTGTTGTTGTATATTGATGGATTAATTATACAATTTCATACATATAAGGGGGAAATTCTTAGTGGAAAATATGAGATATTTAGATAATCATGAGGTATCCTATCTACATACGGTGACATAGATTATAGTTTAAAATCATGACTCACATTTTGAATCACAGTTATGGAAGGGATTATAAAAGGATATAGGAAGATATATATTTTTTAGTTCTAATTTCCACCCAAAATATAAACTGGAATTCAATGAATCATGATATACTGGTAATTGAGGATATGATATGGGCATGTGATTATGAATTCCACTGATCATGGGAGAATAAATTGGATTTAATGGAGTTTTTCGATATCAATATTTATTAGGAATCTATACTGATGATACCATATGATGCTATTTATGGTAGTCCATGAAGACCACCACTGTTCTGGATAGAGGATAGTGAGATACCATTGTTAGGAGTGAGTATTGTGTAGGAGGCATCAGAGCATGTTATACTAATTTGAAAACATATGGCTATGGATTTGGGTGGGAAGAATTTTTATGTTGAATCATGGAGATGACCCATAGTGTTTATTGAGAGTGATATTGTATTACTTGTGGTGGCACCTTGTTACGATCACTATAGGATAGGGGTGCAAGGAATGATGAAATCTATGATTGATGGATGGTTTGAGGTATTGGAGAGAGTTGATCATGTGGCGTACTAATTGGGTCTTGCAAAAAAACTATTATACAAAAATATTTCTGTGTATCTCAAATTCAATTATAACATGTCAACCATTATCATGGGATCATGTTGGAGTAATTTGATAATGAGATACATGTGTCTTTTATTGAGAATCTCATATATGTATTTTGATCATTGTGAGAATGTCTTTCCAGGAAAACCTGTGCCGATAGTTCTTGTATTGTGGAAACATTGGCACATAGAGTAGCAAACAAGGGAAATGGAAGAAGATTTTTTTGGATCAGGGGGATGATATTTTTTACTATGATTTATAGATATGCCAGTATTTTCATCTTGAGGATGTGATGTTATATTGTGGGTAGATTGTATGATAACATCTTTTTCATGTACTTTCTTTATCTATGTTATTTTTTATTTGAACCTCAGTGGCCTAGTCTTTCTCAGAGATGGAGAGCTCTTGGTAAAGGAAATGATGTACTGTTCATGGATGTATGATATTTGGAATTAATGTATTCTAGGTATAATTGGGTTATGTGTTAAAAATTGACTCATATGGAATTTAGTGTCTTTAAAAGGAAAATGGGCCAAACTATATAAAATTTACAGGTCGTGTTATGGTGTTACATGTCATGATATTATTCATTAAATTTAATAAAATAAATATTATGAAATTTATTATTTGGAAAAAAAACTTTAGAAATAATTACATGGAATTTAACTAATTTACACACCTTGTAAATGCCCAAATTGTAGTTTTTGGAGGGGTTATGAAGTAGGTTTTTGTTGAAGGAATTTTCTGGACATCATTTATTGATGTGGGAGGATCTTTTGATGATTTTCAAGTTTTGAAAAACCCATCTAGATGCCTCGTTTTGTCGATAAATGAAATGGACGTCGTCATTGTCATATTTTCATCATTATGTCCCTTATAATACAACACATTATGGTCAAATACTTTGGAGAATCTTTATTGTTGGTTATGTTCATTTCTAATAATGATCATGGAATCTCTTTTCAACTATTCACATCTTTCCTCATGGGTGTGGACTATTGGAAACATTATTGGATCTTCAGTAAATGGTTGGTTATATTAAAATACCATAATGGTTGGTTATATTCAAATACCATAATCAATTTTGAAATATTGCAACATAGGGATGTTAATATTATTGTTATTGAACAATTAGATGATGAATTAAATGTTTTATATTGTATTTTGAAATGAGATAATTAATTTGTAAATTAATTGCATGGAATTGACATTATTGATTGGGTATAATTAATTGTGGAATTAATTTTTTGATATTGACATTATGAAATGAGGTAATTAATTAGTTAATGAATTATGAGACATTTAAATAGTGTGTTATTAAAAATTAATTCAATACTAATTTATTTGACATTAATATTGGGAAAATATTAATTAATTTTTGAATTAATTAAATGGTGGGTGAGATATATAAATTATTGTGCTATTATTGTATAAGTTATTATTAAATGGTGAACAATAACATGGAAAATCAGGAAAGTGTTGTAAAATCGTAAAATTCTCATTCAATTATTTCTTATTAAGTGGTGAATGGCAGCACAAACATTTGGTCATGTATGAATAATTTTAACATTGTCCCTAAATTTTTAGAATTACATAATGGTAACATGGTATTTCATTTCTATAAAATAAATAATGGTGACATTGTCATTCAATTGTGATAATTACTAAATGGTAACTTGGTCATTCATTTGTGGGAAATATTTAATGTTAACATAGTCATACGATTTTGTGAATAAATGAATGGTAACATGGACATTAATTGGTTAAAATAATAATGGTAATATGTACATTCATACATGTGATATCTGATGATGATAGTTCAAATTTTTGCATAGGAAAAAGTTGGTATTTAGTTATGGGTGTCTATGATAACCTAAGAATTTTTTGGCTAAATAAATATAAATTAATAATTTGATAAATTCATAATTATTAATTTTAATTATTTCAATATACATATTCATGTACTATCATTTACTGGATATTTATTATAAACTATTCATGATGGCCTATCGAGTCGTACTCACACCTGAAACGAGCTGTCTAGTCGGAACAGAAATATTCTTTGTCATTGCAGTAACGGTTAAAGGAAACAACCATTTTTTAGATGGTTTAGTTTTGATAGATAATTGATGTAGGAACCCAACATTGTTTGTGACCCACTTTATAGTCTTCAACGTCATTATTTTATGTTTACATTTTAGACTCATGACACATATATTAGCTTTGTATGGTTTCTTATTAAGTTTTATATTTTATTTCCTTCATTGTTTGTCTTGATATATTGGATTATTTTGATATATTTATTATATTATAATATCTATTATTTCAAATTGGGTAATATATTGAACAAAAAATGTATATTCTCCCCATGAATGACTTATTAGACCCTCTCTATTAGTTGGTAGACACTAATGTATGGAGAATCATAGTTGAGGTAATGTGACCGGCCGGCTCGGTCCACCTGCATCAGGCACCCAGGTCAGGACATTACAAATGATTTATAATATTAAGGATACTTAGATTGAGGAAAACATAGTAAATATAACTCATATAACATTTTCATAACTATAAATGAAAAATGAGTTAGCTTTCATTTAGTGAGAATTCTCAAGGATTATACTTTAACCATAGATATTATTATATTATTAGAACCATGAATATTTTCAGACAAAAAAAGAGGTAATGTGTATATATTGATATATAATTTATTTTAAATGGAATTAAAAATATGAATAATACTCAAGTTGTATGAAAATATAATATATTATTATCAAAATAGGAAAATATATTCCTCTCATAAATATATATGTACTCCCCTTTTTATGTTACAGTATTAATATAATGCTATGGTCATTTTATGGTGAAAAGGAAACGGTGAAGGACCAATGGTTATGTGAATGATTCCCAAACTACAATGAATCAACCATTTTAAAATTATGTATTACTTATTTTTAGATTAATATTAATTACTGAACATTACAATGCACACCAAAATTGTTGTGTATTAGTGTCTTTTCAACCATGGAAACAGAAAAGAATTTTTATTAAATAATATCCATAATATCCCACATAGTTATTCTCAAATATAATTCTTATTTGACATATCATACGTTTAATCATTCCTCATATCATGGGATAATCTAATCCTAACAATGGGTAACCATCAATTAATTGTAATATAAGACCAATGGGATATAAATAAATGATCAAAATTGAGAAAAATATACGTCTATGGGTATGAGAATAAGTGATTAACCATTTAAAACAGTAACCAAAAATTCATAAATCATAATCTTGAGTCATAAAAAATTATTGGATATTCATATAAAATGAATCATAAAGTAATAAATTATTGTGAACAATATGAAAATATAATTTAAATAAAATCTATTCATAAAAGAGCCTCATAAAATGATTCAAAGTCAAGTTCATAGAAATATTATTTTAATGATAACAAAAAGAAATTAATATCTTATTAATCTTGGGATAAAATCCTATACAACTTATCTCTCATGGGATAACCAGCCTTGTACATTATTTTGGATTCATATAACTTATTAGGTACCACATTTTATATTTATATTACCTCACTTTTACCATCTATTAAGTGTGGGATAACCCCTTGTATATCCTTTTATATCATAAAAATTTAATCATTGACCAATTAGTTATAGGGATAAATAATTTCATAACTACTAGTCACATATTTATAATCCATTTAAATTACTCCCCCAGATCATGAGACATTATTCCTCTCATCAAATAATATCCCATATAAAATAAATTATATTTATAAAAATATCATTATCATAAAGATAAACCATATATAGAATGAATATGGTTGTTAACATTGGTGTAAATCCAAAATAATGCATATGTAATAGTGTATATGTAATATCAAGGGATGTTATCATTTAATGGTTCTGACCTCATGATAATATCTAAATAATGTGTATAATAAAATAATGATTCCTTTCACATTATTACTAAAATGATAAAAATACCTAATTTAGAATAAAAATAGGAACATATATTTTAAATTGTATTCTAGAAATTTTTACATTGGTGAACATTACACTAAAAAAATATGAGAATTGAAAAAAATGATTTATTCAATATTTTTCAATGGAAATTTTTACTTTGAAGAAAAATAATCACAAAAAAAGGAAAAATATAATTTATTTCTCAAAAAAACTGTTTACCAATCATTTATATAACAAATAGATGAAAACTGTTACATGACTTGAAAATTAGATATATTATATTATGGTAATAAAATAATGATGGGTTATTAGTAAAAGCTCTTAAAAATTACCCTATTAGAAATTAAATCATTATAAATATAGATTAAAGTGATATTGGGACAAAACTATAGTACTTTTGTAAATTTTTTATTTTAATACAAAATAAACAATAAAATAAAATAAATATTTAAGGTAATTAATACATTAATATACATTATATAGAAACTAATATTTGAACTACATAGGCATTAGAGTCATAAATAAGTGAATCACATCAAACATGTCTCCATGAATCAATATCGAGATGGACCCATAAAAAATTGTTAATAGATGTATTAAAACCACATGAAATAGAAAATTTTATTGGGATTTTTATATCTCCATAACTATATATATTATCATGAATTTTATTCTTAGGTATTTGTAAGAACCAGGTTTTCCACTTGGGTATGAATCTTCTAATTTTCAGTATATATCAATAACTTGGACCTAATTTGGATTCCTATTGAGTTAGTAAATGTTTTAAGTGTTTTCAGGGCTTGTTTGGTGTCCAAAACCCATCTTCCTAGGAAAAATAGGCTCAACGCACGGTTTATAGTAAACCATTACTGAATTCCAAAAAAGTTTGATAATTGTCTAGATTGTGTTTTTAAGATAGATATATCTCACACAGTTGGCTTACAGCCATGCAACATAACTGTGTGAATTCCCCTTTTCCTTTGTACCCATGTATGGATTATACACGATTTGATCAAACCTTGTAGATGATGTTATTTTCGGAAGAACCGTCTCACATAGTATGCACATGGATAGACAAACACCATGGAAAAACTGTGAATAGTATAATAATTTGGATAATATGTCCAAAAATTCCATTAATGTTCTATTTACCCCCCCTCTTCCTCCCTAATCTGAGAACATGTGGGATTAAGTCATTTCCCTCTCATTTTGGGGATTTTTTACGGAACTGTCTAAGGATAAAAATTTCTCTTTTGTCCAACATCTGATCACGCTTTCTATCACCAGGTTGGATGCACCAAGGTATGTACTCGAGTCTTATTTAGCCATTCATCTTCTGCATTTCTCTCGACCAAGATATTATCATGTGAGTATTTTTTACATTTTCATTGATCTACTCGGATATGAGGTAAATAAAGGGCTAACACCAAAGGAGGAGTGTCGTACAACCCTATGGTGTGTGGCATATTACTCTTTCCTAAGGATCATTGATTTTTGAATTTTTTTGTAGGTCCTACTTATTTTATTAGAAGTCATTTCTTATATTTACATGCAATGATTATACATGTCATCATTTTATGGTTATGATCTTTCCAAATATGTGATTATTTTCTACCAGTTACACTCACAACTCAGTCCTCCCAATGCCAAATAATATTCCATAATTGGGTTTTTGGATTTCGTTTCTTTTGAGCAACCATTCGGGCGTGCCCTTGATTGACCATCCTAAAGGTGAGTATTCTTATAATAAATTGGTTGTTATTAATGAGAATAAAATAATGGCATGTAACATGTAATATCACCACTTGACTAGTCTATTGTATATGATTCCATTGATAATTAAATGATAAATAAAAAATGTAAGGTATGCTAAGTATATACCTCGACCCAATCAAATGAGTTTGACTAATTGTTACATGTCGGTAGCCCCTATTATATATTGATAGAAGGTAGTAGAGTGAACCTGAATTATTGAATATGCCTTAATTATTAATTATGAATTAATAAAATGGTTTTAATGAAACATAGCCTATCAAGAATAATTTTTGACAAGGTTTGAACCTAATAAATTACAAAATGATTATAATATCATCTGGGAATTGACTAACTAGATCTCTCCTGGGATTCTTAGAGGGCAATACATATGGTCTCAGGAACCCCATTCTGATTCAATGATGTGGTTTTCTTAGGTAGATACCCACCTAGACCCGAGTTCATGTCAATTCCAAGGATTCCATGTATACTACCGTTGGTTCGTTTACATTATTACATGATATGTTGGATTATCTCCTTTGATCTAACATTGTCTAATAGGTTCCATTGTGAAATCCCGTAGGGTCTTATCCTTCCATTGACCCATTTTACCTAGGTTGATATCCTTTTAAACAGTGGGAATCTTATTGTCGAATTTATTTGATTACAATCCTTGGATTACACTCTAACCATTTTAGATGTACTCATATACTACTAAGTAAGCGTTCTAGGAGCTCTTTGTTACCATTGTTGTAACACTATAACTCTATCATTGGATATCATTTTCAGGTTTTATTATTATATAATGGGACCCTCACAACATATCAAATCACAAGGTGATATAATTTTTTACTATACTCATGTGACCTATTATCAAAAAATGGTAATTTCTTAATTAATGAACTTGTTACATGTTCAGACACCAACTGAGGGCTAAAGAAGGTATTTGGAATTTAGTGATATTGTAATGATGGCTTTACTTTATATATGTATATCTGCACATTGCTATATTACATTACATAGGATAGAGGTTATAGACACCATTGGTGGTGGACCACATAGATTTATCTCACACCCTCTCTGGGTGTCATTTGGTACCCAAATTAGAATAAATTGTTGTAGGTGTTGACCAAGGGCATCATGCAGAATCAAAAAATTGATTGATTACTATTTATTATGGAGCATAGATGACCGAGTATGATCTCAGGATGCTTGGAGTATTCATTTTTTTCTTATTTAGGAACATTCTATGTATATCATCTTGTATACATGTTTTCTAGTTTTTTAGGGTCATGTCATTACATTAAAATTTATTTAGTTGATACATTTATTATTTTTATTTTTTATATATTTCACCAGTTTTATTAAATTATTTTATTATATTTATTACATTATTCATTATTCCTTATATTCCATCAAATATGATACACTCTAAAAGTGATGCTATAGTCTCCCCACAGATACACCCTTCGCCCTCACTACTAGTCGGCAGCCTCTGGCTTTTGGGGAGATGCACGTGAGCCAATATGGCCCACTGGGCTCGGTGAACCCATTAAGTGGTATCATTTTTGGGATGTCACAATGTCCTTTCAATGATTTTTTCATTCTATGACTTACCACTTGGATATAATAGTTTAGAGAATTGGAACACTTGTTACATTTTCATATGTCACTCTTAGGCATCACGATCCAATGAACAGGGTTAAAACAATGTCTCCTGAATAATTGTTTTCATTTTACATTTTCATACAATTGTTGATATTATTTCTCCATCAGGTCATATACATGATGTGTGGTGTTGTTGATTATTACTCGGATTAATAATTTATTTCATCCATAGCCCGATGATATGAGAGGAAGGAGAATTACAACATGAATCATTATACGCACCTAGAATTCACATTTCATGCATACTGAAATACAATATAGGTGAATTTCAATACATTCTATTCATTGATGTGATTTTGATTGTATAGCATTGTTGTAAAATATTACTTGTACTTGTATTAATTTGGATATGATTTTTTGATTTCATGTCTTAATTCAGGAGGTGTATGGGCCCTCATGGGTTGGGATGAGTAATTTACCAAGTCGATCCATTATTCTATAAGTAACTGGTTGTCATTTATAGTGATAGGTGTATGGGAAATGATTCATTTGATAATGATATCCATTATATGTTAAATCCTAAAATATAAAAGGAACTAGTTCCACATCTTTATACAACCTCACCATGTCTATTAATGGTAAATTAGTTAACCTAGAACATAACGGAAAAAATACATGAAAGTTACAGTTGAGCACTTACTAATACCTAGATTTATGTGAGGGTAGATTGGGAATTATTCCATTGGTTTTGAGTTTTCTTATGTTCAGGTCCCTCTAGATATATTATCTCCATGCTTCCAATCTTGTTCTGAGAAATGTGCCTCGCATTTGTAGTCCAATTATGGAGATATGTCCTCGTGTAGTTCTCCATGTGGGTGCTGATGACCATGCTCCAAACATTGTGGTCCCTGAGCCACCTATCTTGCCTATATGAGTGACACATGAGGCACAACCTACCATACCTGATCACGGTACGGATTTCCATGTTTGTGATAGTTTCTTACATTTTATGTAGACCATTCAAGGTGCTTAAGGGGTTGCACATATAAAAGAATATTTAACCCACATGTTCCAGCAACATCCTCCTCTTAATTTTTTCAGTAGATGGATGTTCTCAGGCTACAAAGTCATCATTAGAGGCCATGTTGTCTATTTTGGATCATTTTGAAATCACTCCAATGTTAATAATCATGTTTTCTATAAACATGTTTTGGGATTTGGTCAAGCATTTTTGGGATGTTGTTACCCAGGTCGATCATCATCAAGGAATGTTATGGATATATTTTCAGTATTCGTTATATGATAAGTTCCTTCTTCAATAGTTGAGAGCTGACAGAGCTAGAGAGTTGATGAATATCAAACATGATTCTATTCCCGTTATGGAATATTCAGTATGCTTCACTAATTTTTAGTGCTTCACACTAATTCTAGCTAGTGATAAGCTTCGCATTCTATACATTTTCATGATGTGCTCTAGTACACCATCTGAACTGAGGTTAATGTGTTTCACCTTACTACCTTTTCTAAAATAGTTGATTAGGCCCATATAACTATGTGTAATCTGAGGGACATAACGAGTACCAGGTTTACAGGATCTGTGTAGCATTAGGAAAGTTGTTCTTTTGGTGGTAGGAAATGATCCCATGAGGTTTTTCATTAGGGTAGTGGTAGCCAGATAATCTAGTTTAATAGCTCAATGGTGTGTCATATGTGTTGAAGACCAGGGCATAAGAATACCCATTGTTGATAGAGACCCTATGTATTGTTGGGATTGTAGATATATTGGTCATCATTAGTGTTTTAGTAGGACCGTTCCACCAGCATCAAATGGAAAGGGATCAACATTAGATACACCATTAAGAGAGAGTCATTTTTTACCATTTTTTGGAAGGGAGTTGGAATAGCACATATAGGTCTTTCCGATGAGGAGGTCTTGAATTTGGTAGTTTGTCCCTTGATCACAAAGAGAAGTAGTAGAGAAATCATAATCAAGGTAGTCCATCTGCTATCGAGGGTTGTGGATTAGGTTAGATGCATGCTTTATAGGTGATACCAAAGGATCAGGATGATGGTCCATCTACAATAAAACATAATATACTAGTAACCACCAATATTGTATTATATATGTTTGATATAGGTGATTCAAATTCATTTAATTCTGTATTATCGTGGAATTTCTCGAATGAGAGGTACAATATCTCTATGGGGTAATGACCCTCCTTACACTGTTGGGAATATGGACACATGGCATAGGCCAGTGTAGGTACTATCCCCTTGAGGTAGGTTGTTACCCTTTCTTGATGATTCTTAATGTTCTTGAGATGATGGTCTTGAATAAGATTATTGGGATTGGAGAGTTAGTCTTCTATCATTCATTGGTAGACTTATATCCCCGTAGGGTCTCTTTTAAATCACTATAAAGACGCAAGAATATTTTAAATGTTTTGTGGGATGTCCAATCTAGGAGAGATTGACCGAAGAATCATGGTATAGGTGATGTGACTGCCCATATTGTGAATATTTTCTTGAAGGATCATGGATCCCTTCAAATTATCTTCCCTCCAGTAGTTGATCATTTCAAGGAAGTCCTTCCGGGTGACATTTATTTTTTACCTCCAATGAGATAGGTTTATTTTACAATAGATCATGATCCAAGAGTATCTACTATGTCCATTCCTCCCTATGGGATGAAACTGTTGATCTTCTGGATCTCAAGCAGCAGATAGAGGACTTAACGGTCAATGGCATTATATGGCCTAGTAAATCATCATGGGGACCACTCGTGATTTTTGCCAAGAAGGTGGATGAATCCTTATGTATATGTGTGAATTATAGATGGTTCAACCTATTTATCATCAAGAATCAGTAAACACTTCGTCGAATAGATGATCTCTTTAACTATCTCCGAGGAAATTTTTTTTCCATATGATTGACTTGAGATCTGGTTATAATCATGTGAAAGTAAACCCATTTGACATACCTATTATAGCTCTTTGTAGTAGGTACTATTTGTATGAGTTCCTCGTTTTGCAGTTCGGTCATCTGAACGTGCTTTACATTTTCATGGCTTAGATGAATAGGGGTTCCACCCCTATATAGACTCTTTTTTCACGGTCTTTGTGGAAGACATATTGGTGCATTTTCTCACTCGTATCAATCTTTCCCAATATCTTGATATCATTCTGAGTACACAGAGAGAGAATCTTATTTATTAAAATTTGGATAAGTGTGATTTCTAGATCAAAATTCTCTATATTTTGGGCCATATATTCACAATACCAAGAGTAGCTGATGACCCTAAAATGGTTACTACTGTAATTTCCTGGGAGAATCCCCATAAACTATTTTAAAACAGAAGATCCATAGGGGTATCTATATATTACACGCATTTCATACATGACTTCTCATGAATTTATTCCCCTTTTATTGTATATAAAAATAGGGATGTGAAATTCATGTGGTTAGATTCATAGGAGAATGCATTTCTGGAGTTGAATGGGAGGATTTTCTAAATAATGATTTTGAATCATCACGAACAAGTTAATGGTTATATCATCTTCTATTATGCATCAAGCCTTAGAATATGAGAAGTGTTTATGTAGGAAGACAATTTTATTGCATATGGATCTTGAATATTGATGCCTTACGAGTGATATTACCTAAATCAAGACCTCGAGCAAGAAGTAGTTGTCCATGCCTTATGTTGCAGTAGAAATTATTTGTTGGGTGAGCTCTTTTTGGTGTATACAGATCACAAGAACATCATGTATATCTTTTCTCAGGGTGACTATAACCTCAAACAATATATATGGGTCGAATATCTACAGTCTTTTGATTTTTATTATACATATATGCCTAGAAAGGTAAATTTGGCTTTTGATCCACTGAGTTAGAATCCTCAAAAACATTACTTAATGGATGCTAGTGATGAATGGATGTTAACGGCCCTCTTTATTAAATCTTCATATGTAGTATAATGATAGTCATGTGAATTATTTCTTCTAAACATTAATAGTTACCTCTTAACTCAATGAAAATGGGAAGAGTATGAAATTTTCAAATCTTGATTGTTTTGTTCTATGTGAGAGTATTTTAATAGATAATCCACCATTGGATTGTTCTATGGACAAAGATGATATCCTGCATCTATGTGTACATATTTGGGTTCCTTATTATACGAGAGATTAGTTGATGAAAGATGCACACTCTTCTTAGTGGGATGTTCGTCCATAAATCTCAAAGATGTATCGAGATATGCATCACCAGTATTGGTGGCTCTGAATGAAACGTCAGATTGCAGACTTTGATAGTAGGTGTTCCTCATGTTAGTAGGTGAAGGTGGAGAACCAGAGACCTGAATGCTTGTAATAATAGCATCCAATACAAGAAGGGAAATGGGAAGATGTTTTTATGGACTCTATATTTGGATTACATCGGACTCTGAGGGAAAGAGATGCAATATAGGTAGTCATTCTACAACTAATGAAATCATCGATCATCTTTCCTATATAGGGAGACTTGTTTTAGGTGAAGAGTTTGAAATCTGTATGTTTGTGAGGTTATATGACTACACGAGTTTCCACATAATTTCCTTTCAGATCAAGACGTTCATTTCACATCACTGTTCTAGAATTGATTGATGAAATCTAAGGGAACTCAGTTGCTTCTATGCAAAACTTTTCACCCATCGACCGATGGACAATCAGAACCGACAATACCTGTTCTAGGGGATATGCTCCGAGCATGTTTCCTTTATTTCAGTTATTATTTGGAGAAGTAAATCCCTCTCATAGAGATCTGTTATAATAACAATTTTTAGGAAATGATTTATATGGATACATTTGAGGAATTATATGGTAGGCCATGTAGTTCACCCTTGTGTAGGCTAGAGGTAGGTGAGGCAGCACTTCTAGGTTCTCATGTATTTCAGGAGACATCAAAATAGGTTCAAATGAACCAAATTCGTATGAATTCAGTGATTTATAGAATGAAATTTTCTACCAATCAACATCAAATACCTATTGAGTTTGAGGTTGGGGACTTTATTTTTCCTCGAGTATCGCCCATACCATTGAATAAATGGTTAAGGAATTAGGGAAAGTTGTCACCTCATTACATCGGGCAATTTTAAATATGAGAGGGAGTCAGATTGGTAGCCTATAATTTTATAATACCTTAGAGGAATATTCCAAGAATGATATAATTCATGTATTATAACTTCAACAATATCATGATGGCTTGTCTCATATTTTTTTTCCGGAGGAAGCGAAGTTATCTGCTGATGCTACCTTTGAGCAGTATCCAGTATAGATCATTGACCGAAGCACGAAATCTCTCCTAGAAATGTATGTCCCTCTCGTACGGGATCTATGGAAACAAAACCACATATAGGAAAAGACATGGGAGAGGGATGCATATCTACGTGTTCAATGGACAATGTTATTCTCATATAGTGTTTCTATACCGTTGGAAGGGGAAATTGTTGGGTGAGTTCTTTTGGGGGGAGACTATAAGAACCTAGTTTTTCACTATGGTATGGATCATTTAATTTACAGTATAAATATTTATTTTGTACCTAATATGGATGACTAATAGGTTAGTAAATGATTTGCGTGTGTTGGGGGATTTTTCAGAGCCTGAAACCCAACATTTTCTGAAAAAAAGGCTCGGCGAATGGATAAGTGCAATCTGTATAGGAATTCCACACGACTTGGTAAACTATATTGGTTATTTTTTCAGGATAGATCCAACCCACCTGTTTAGTGAAAAACCATTTGGCCTATCCAATTTAACACCCATTTTTACCAGTTACTCATGCATTTCTTTCACACGGGTTGATCAAACTGTGAGGAGGATGTTATTTCGAGTAGAACTTTCTCACACAGTTTTGCGCACAGTTTGACAAACTGTGTGGAGGCTATAATTCTCGGTAATTGGTCGAATATTACATTTATAACCTATTTCCCCCACTCTTCCTCCCTAATATATGAACAAGATGGATTGAGAACTTTCCTACACATTTGGTAGAATTTTGTAGGAAAATATGGGGATCAATATATATCATTCATCCAATATCTGATGGAGTATCCATTCATCAGATTGGATGCCCAACTATATTCACTCAATGCCTCTATAGCCATTCTTCTTATCTATTAATACCTACCTATATATCATCATGTTATAATTTTTCACCTTTTCATAGATCAACTCTAATATGAGGAAAATCAAGGTCTGATACCAGAGGAGGAGAGTCATAAAACCTATAGTGGGTGGCCTATAACTCATCCATAAAGATGGTGGATTTTGCAATAATCATTTGGGGCCCTCTGATTTCATTAGTATCCATTTCATAAATTTACATGACATGGTTATAATTTTTAGAATCATATGGTTATTCTCTTTCGAAATATATGATTTGTTGTTAGTGGTTACATCCACAACTCAGTCTTCTAAATTCTAATGGTTTTCCCATAAATGGGTTTTAGTGTTTTGGCCCATTTTAGCCCCCATTTGGGTGTACCCATAGTTAAGTTTTCTAAAGGTGAGTCTTAATAGAATAAATGTATTTTTATTAAGGAGAATTTCATAATTTCATGTACCCTGTATGCACACCACTTAATGTTCCTAGTGTATATGCTTCATTTTATTATTAAATGAAAAATTTGAAATAGAAATAATATAAGGTATAAAATTTTTCTTATCAAATGTGTTGGAATAAATGTAACATTTTCATAACACCCCTTGAAATATTGACGTTCGGAAGATAATGAACATCAATAATTTAGTATGCTTTAATGGTTAATTAAGACTAGATTAAATGGTTGCAATGGAACTTGGCCTATCCACACGAATGGTAGACAAGCCCTGAACATAATAATTTACTACATGATTACATTATCAAATAGGAATGGTATGACTCGAGATTGAATTGGATTATCAATGGATAAATCCATAGGTCTTTGGAACCCCATTCAGATTCAAGGATTTGGTGTGTTTAGGTTGATACCCTCCTAGAATACAGTTCTGTTCAATTCCCTGAATACCCAGTATACTACTATAAGGTCCATTAACTTATTATATGAAACCTCGTATACACTCCTTAGATCAATCATTTACTAGTAGGTCCCATGGTGAAATCCCATAGGAAACTATCATTGAATAGCCCCGTTTTACCTTGGTTGATCACCTTGGACTTCGTTGGCACCTTATTGTGGAATTCCTTGGACTACACTCCTAAGATTACAATCATTTATTTTTAGCTAGACTGAGATACTATTATGTTAGCATTTCATGACCTCTATGTTACCATGGTTGTTTCCCTGAAACTCCCAAACTATATATAATTTTCAGGTTGTCTTATTATGACTTGGGTCCTTCAATACTGATACTATCACAAGGTGATGTCAGTTCTAGCTTTTCCTGACGTGACCAATTAACATTAACGGGTAATTACATAATTAATGAACTGGTTAAATGTTTAGACACCAGTCAAGGGATGAATTAGGTACTAGGTATTTATTTAAGTTGTACTGATTTATTTACATTGTATATGTATGCATGCACACTACTATATTCCATTACATGGGCCGTAGGCAATAGACATCGTTTTTGGGGGCCCACTGAGATTTATCTCACACCGTATTTGGGTGTTGTTTGGTACCAAAAGTAGATAACATGGTTGTGGGTGTTGAAAAAGGGGAAAATAAGGAATCACACCCTTTATTAGTTTATTTTTAGGATAGATCCTGATAATAGATGGACTTTTTTATCACAGTAATCTTGGAGTAGTATTTTTTTCTTTTAATTGTTGGATCATGTCATGCACTTTGTATTGTATACATGTTTTCCAGTTTTATAGTGGCATGTCATTATATTACAATTGATTCAGTTGATACTTTTATTAATGTTCTATATTATCTATGGCATCTGTTTTCTTCTGATATTTAATTATATTGTATTGTCTATTCATTATTCATTTATATTCCATCCAATATGCTACACTTTTTAAATTAGGGAATAGTCTCCCTAGGGACACATCCTAGGAGTTTGCTACTAGTCTTCAGCCTTTGGCATTTTTGGAGATGCACAGAAGTCTATGTGAACTAACGGGCTCGGGGAAACCATTATGTAGAATCTGGATCCCATATGTCACAATATTATATAAACAACACAACATAAAAATGTATTTTATATAGAATAAGGATCACAAAAAAATATACTTGAGAATCCCATTCCTCAAGTATCATATTACATATTATGAATTCATACAACATAGATAATAGTTATAGATAAATAAAAAATAAAAAAATATTAATAAATATCATACCATGAAATACATAAATATAAAATATTTTCACATATTTATAGTAATGTTATTATTAAAAAACAAGTATTGTTGATCACCTTATTTGTAACGCCCCCACCCCAGCTACCCAGAGTATGTGCATTACTTCGTAACACTGGCATGATCACAAAAGTTCAAGTATCGAAAGACCGATTAGTTTAGTAGCCTTGGAAACACTAGATACATGCATAAGTCTTACATTACATCATAAAGTGAAAAAACTAATAACAACGTCTTCATAGTCCACACTCATATCCTCTTCTGACTATCCCTGCAGGTCATTCATAAAATACGTCTTCACATCCTGTAAAATATTAAAACATTGAAAGGGGTAAGCTCAGATGCTCAGTAAGGATAACAATATTGCGGAAGCTTTCATAAATAAACATAAAAATTTAAGGCAATGTATAACTAAAACAAAAGCCTTTTAAACTTGAACATCAAAATAATATGGAAAAAGTAAAATGAGATAATTCCATTCACTTCTTCACATGGATATTCTACTAGTTGAATAATCACATGCAATATCAATAACCACTTTCATAATGAGGGAATGTATAATGCCAGACATTCTGAAACATTTTGTCAAGGCCTCGGCCAAGACGTCTAAAATGATTAAGGCCTCGACCAAAACCATAAATCAAATTGGTAAATGGCCTTGGCCAATTCCACGTCTAGTTGTCTCATGAGACCTACCGATGCATTGAGGAGCTATAGCGGGCTCCAACCGTCACTTATTAAGTCCAACACATTCCTCATATGAATAGGTTAAAACATATCATAAACCATAACATAATAGTATCACATAAAACATGCATAAAGGAAACATAACATTTCCACATTTCAATCACAAGATATCAATACAACACATTGATATAATGAAAACGCTTTTAAAACCATTTTCAATACCAAAATAAAATAAAGTTAAAACTTTGTATTTATTTTTCATTAAAAAAAATGATGGCTTGTAGAGGAAGCCGAAACTCAAATAATGGTCACGGCGGTAGAAAATTCGTTGTCGCCGCATAAGTACAGAAATAAAAACATTCCCTTTTTTCTTTTAGCAAAACGCTTTGTATAAAAAAAGATTCCTTTTGAATAAACGTAAAAGTCAAAGGGGTTTATACACCGTATAAAAGAAAGTTGTGTATAAAACCAAATATGCCTCAATGAAAGGGGATTGAGACAAAGTCCTTAAAAAGATCATTTTTAATTAAATAAAGTACATATATAATGTGTATTCACTATAAGTACACATAAATAATGTAAAAATACAAGATAGGACATAATAATATCCTGACATAATTTGAAAGTAGGAGATTATCCCAAAGAATAGAAATTAGGTTAAGAAGTTCCCTTACCTCGTGTCTGACTTGACTCAACCGTTCATTAACCTCCTGAATAACAAACTAGAGTTAATATATACCTTATTAAGAACCATTTTCAATTTTATTATCCTTTTTATATCAATTATTACAATGATATGAACATTATGTAATTATTTAAGTTAATAACGGTCGTTTTGTCGATCTTTGGTACTTGAGTCAACAATAATCTTCTTATAATTACAAGTTGTTTATGTGGTAGAATATCCATTATCTCCAGAATTATATTCATGATTTAGATGTCATATATATCATATATAACCAGTATATACATTCATTTATAATATTACATAACATTTAGAGGTAAGAAATGAAATGCACCGTTCATGGAGACGGTAAGCCGTACGTACGCATGAACGCTACTTTCATTTCTATTTCGTATTTAATGGAATGAAATCATAATGATATAAATGTATAATATAATTCCAGTATAATATAGTGTATAATAACATTTACTCCATCCTTTATACATCCCACATATGGCATTAACGATTCAAATCACTTTGAGGGGGCGGTAGTCCGCACTTCCTAAAATGAAATTATCGCGTTTACCCATAATGGAAATCATAAAGTATGCCATAAATGAGAAATAAAGAATCATAAGTAAAACATAAACATATTATATATCATATATAAATATATTGAAATCTTAATGGCCACCTTTGAAGGTGTTATATGAGTGTTGAACAATCATCGTTTCGTGAGGCAGAAATTCGCCATCCACAGAAACCGTATGTTATTTAACCATTAGATGTTGGTGTGTGTAAGTGTAGCTCGAATAATTTTTTTAAAAACATCCTAGTATATTGAGGATACTGGTGTTGTTACAAAATAAATGAATAAAAAGATTTTAGGGGGTTGGAGAAGAAAAATAAAACAAAACCATATTAGAGAAGGCATTACCTCAAAATCAGTTAACTCTTTTTGATTTGAGCCAAAGGCTTCCTTGGGAAGAGTTCTGCCCAAAGTGATGCTTCTAGGAGTAAGAGGGGGAAGTTGGGAGAGTATTTGGGCAGAGTTTGTCCGAGCCAAATGGGTTGAAAGTGTGAATGAGGTTGTAGAGGTGGGGGCCTTTTATAAGAGGAGAGGAGGGGCACTCTTGGAAAGTAAGGAAATTTTACGTTATTATATAATGATTTTCGGATTCTAAAGGTCCCACACTTATATAAGTCATGGATAAGGTGATAAGGGTTCTAAATATACCCATCCAATAGTCTTTGGACATTTTTATGCCTTGGATTGTACATTATCTTTTCATTTTATTAAAATTGTTAAATAATGAGGTCATCACTGCATCATAATAATGTCATAAATAATTTAATTTATTTAATGTTTAAAAATTATACAAAAAATTACTATGATGTAGAAAATCTTTTTATCATTCCAATGACTATTTATAGTCAAAAATATGACTTGTATAACCCCATGTAAAAATTGTATTAGTAAAATATTTCATGTTTGTGTCATTTTTTTTACTTTAACATTAAATAAAAGGTATTTATGTCATTTTCCAACTAAAGTGGATCCATGGGGTCACCAAGTTGACCCATGGATTGTCTAGGTCGGCCATGACACATAAAATGAGGTTAGGAAATGTTTCAAGCTCATCTCATATTATTAAAACATTATTTTTACCTTAAACTACACTAATTACCTCTAATCGCGATTAAGAACTTAAAAGTTACTATTCACCAAAAATTATTTTAATCTCATGGAACCACATTTTACTTCTTAATGATAACCATGTATGTTGGATTATTGAAAATCAAATCACAGAAGTGGAAATATTTCATTTAAATGAAAAATCAGTTATTTAACTACCACTTAGTGGTTTCACTATTCATCAAAAATTGAAGTTTTTCAGAACAATGCCAAAATTTTACCCTAAGCTATAATTGATATTCCGAATTCATAAATGATGTCTGTTTTATGAAATTCCAAAAATATAAGTTGCATTAATTAATTTTATAATTAATTCCTGTTGTCACAACAAATACCGTGTTTTTAAGAAACAATTTATATTAAAATATTGGCAATTGTTTATGTCCAATTTCAATGTTAAATTAATTCTAATGACCACCATTGGATAAAATGGTAAAAATATATTATAATTATACTTTAAAACCACTCAATAGTATAACTTATCACTATAAATTATTTTGATTAAAAAAGTTGTTTTAAGTATTTTTCACTATTCATAAAAATTTTGATGTTCTCAGAAAATTACAAAAAATTCAACATAGGATAATTTCGACATTCTGAATCCAAAAATGAAATCCATTTTAAAATATAAAATATATATAATTTCAAAAGGTGGGTATTACTGTTTATAACAGCTACGTTGATTAGTCGCGGTGTTTTAGAACTCGAAGTTGCGTACAATGCAAGCTATCGCATTATTGAATGAGAAGTGTATCGTGGAAGCTCGGGGTGTTACATTCTCCCCTCCTTCAATAAATTGCATCCTCGCAATTTGAAATTTTTCTTTTAAAATAAAAGGTTGAAAAGAGAAAATACCTTTGAGGAAAACCCACATCGGAAATAAGATTAATAAAATTTAGCCTTAATAAGAGGGAAAGGGAAATGAAAAAGTCACCACCCAATTATGATCTCAATTAGGAGAACATTGGTGGCAATTAGAGACATATAATTGGAGGAAAACGTAAATATTTGTAGGGAGTGATTGAGGTCATCAATCACAATCAACTGTCAAATTGAGGGCCTTAAAGCCTTCAATCTATGTTGATTTAAAATATCATTAGTTCAACAAGACATAAGGTATTAGGATAACACATTTTTTTGTTTTAATATCCCCTTACTAAAGTTTAAGAATTAATTTATTCATTGAATAAGAGATAGGTATATATATATTTATGCTTGATAATTAGAGTATCAACCTTCAACTCATCTTTCACTCAAAAAGATAATAGAACTCAAAAATATTATACTTATCCTAATTGTATAAGGATCCAAATGTTAACACATTCCATTTAGATTAGTAAAATTATTTTGTAATAACCTGGCACTTCCTGTAGGCTAGTGGTAGGAAATAATGGCATGTCGCACTATGGTTGTGGGTTCGATTCCTGCAGCTTTGTCCGACACGACGGGTTATGCCCCACCCTGCAGGTTGTCCTTTTCCTAAAACTATAGTATTATAATATTCCAAAAATAATCTTCATAAATTTTTTAACCTTAAACAATACTATCCAAATATCAACTTAATCCACTCCAACCTATATAGTTATCCAAAATACCTCTATCCAGACTTTCTCTAAAAGGTCTCTTAATTCCAAAATCAATTTATCGGAATCCCCAAACAAAGTAAAGTTTCTCTTATTGTCACATACTAAAAATATGATTAACTTTATCATATTAAAACCTTACTGAAATCAACACGTACTACAGTACAATCCTTATATATATATATCACATTATTGTAATAACCAGAATATAATCCATGAGTCCAAAAGCACCAATACATTAATTATTCCGCTTCAACTGTAGTCACAGCATAAGATTGGCCTTGATCCCTTGGCCTTTTCTGAGGTAAGTTTCCCTGATGCTTGGGACATTCATTTTCATAATGACCCATTTCTCTACAATTGTAGAATTCAACTTTGATAGCCTCTTTCTTTCCCTTGCAATCACGAGCCTGGTGACCCTCTTCTCCACATTTATAACAAACTCCCATTCTTTTTAGGCAAGTACCAGGGTGATTCTTCCCACAATTATCACATAATGGAAAATCCTTCTTTCCCTTTTCCCTTTATCTGTCTCTTGTTCCACTGTTCTCTTCTTCTCTTGCTTTACTTTGTTGTCATAAGACTTAGAGAATTCCTTTTCTGTCTTGATAGCACATGAGACAATATCTTCGTATGTTGAGAAATATTGTGATACTAAAGCTCGACAGAGAAATGGTTTTAACCCATCAAAGAAACGATCAATCTTACCTCTTGGGTTACGTATATAATATGCATCATACCTTGCCAACCTTGTAATGTTAGCCTCATACTTTGCGACATTCTCATGCTCCTTTTGTCTCAGACTCAGAAATTGCCTTTCCATATCTGCTCTATGGTCTTGAGGAAAGTATTTTTCTAGGAAAAGATCTTTGAACTCTCTCCATTCCATATTTGATACTTCTTCATCTTCCTTTGTGTTTTGAATCAATGACCACAATTGATCGGCATCTCTAGTGAGGTGGTAAACTGCCATGATAACCTTCTCCTTTTCGCTACTCCCCAAGGTGTGGAATATTTTCTCTAAGGATTTTATCCATTGCTCAGCTACTAACGGATTTGTACCCCCATTAAATGTTGGTGGTTGTTGCCTCATGAAGCGGTCTAACATTGATCCTCCGCGTTGCGGATCAGGGTGCTCCATACGAGTAAGGTTATTATTCATAACCTGAGTGAGTTGTCCCAGTATGGTAATAAGTTGATCAGCACCAGTTGTATCTCCAGATCCACAATAATTATCTTCAGTAGGAGGGCAATCCCTACACGGAGTGCGTGCATTGATACGGTTTCCATTCCTTCCACTAGGCGCCATTTCTAAACAATGGTATAAACTAGATTAGTTTATGAATTAAAATATAGAATTCCATATTTGTAAAACACTTTACATAAATTGAACTATTTATGGATATAATCCATAATCATAAAAAGAAATGTTTTATTTGATAAAGTATATACTCATAACCCTTCATAGGGGTTTGTAATGAAAATGAGAATTATCCTAGGCATATCCCCCGGGAGTGTCGTAACCAAGAGTGCAGCAAGGCCCGTTGTCGTGCACCAGTTCCCGTTCGAGTCTCGCTCAAAGCGGTGTTTTAGGGTTTTACCCCGAGGTACATCTGTGCTAGATCCGCCTCTACCTGCTCGTATCCAGACAGGGATGTATTGCTCGGAAAACACACAACATCTCTACAATACCAAAGTTCTAGGATCTTCTTCTATACTAATCCTCAAAGTCTATCTTTGGGCTATGTGCTCTAATCAGAGTTTATCTAAATCTAGCTTCCAAGGTTAATACTAAACTGCATCTGATACCAACTATAGCGCCCCGACCCCAGCTACCCAGAGTCAGTGCATTACTTCGTAACATTGGAATGATCACAAAAGATCAAGTCTCGAAAGACGGATTAGTTTAGTATCCATGGAAACACTAGATACATTCATAAGTCTTACATTACATCATAAAGTGAAAAAACTAATAACAAAGTCTTCATAGTCCACACTCATATCCTCTTCTGACTATCCCTGCAGGTCATTCATAAAATACATCTTCACATCCTGGAAAATATGAAAACATTGAAAGGGGTGAGCTCAGATGCACAGTAAGGATAACAATATTGAGGAATCTTTCATAGATAAACAAAAAAATTTAAGGCAATGTATAACTAAAACAAAATCCTTTTAAACATGAACATCAACATAATATGGCAAAAGTAAAATGAGATAATGCCATTCACTTCTTCACATGGATATTCTATTAGTCGAATAATCACATGCAATATCAATAACCACTTTCATAATGAGGGAATGTATAATGCCAGACATTCAGAAACATTTTGTCAAGGCCTCGACCAAGACGTCTAAAATGATTAAGGCCTCGTCCAAAACCATAAATCAAATTGGGAAAGGTCCTCGGCCAATTCCACGTCTAGTTGTCTCATGAGACCTACCGATGCATCAAGGAGCTATATCGGGCTCCACCCATCACTTATTAAGTCCAATACATTCCTCATATGAATAGGTTAAAACATATCCTAAACCATAACATAATCGTATCACATAAAACATGCATAAAGGAAACATAACACTTCCACATTTCAATCACAAGATATCAATACAACACATTGATATAATAAAAACGCTTTCCAAACCATTTTCAATACCAAAAGAAAAGAATGTTATAACTTTGTATTTATTTTTCATTAAAAAAATTGATGGCTTGTAGAGGAAGCCGAAACTCAAATAATGGTCACGGCGGCGGAGAAGTCATTGTCGCCGCATAAGTACGGAAATAAAAACATTCCCTTTTGTCGTTTAGCAAAACGCTTCGTATAAAAAAAGATTCATTTTGAATAAACGTAAAATTCAAAGGGGTTTATACACCGTATAAAAGAAAGTTGTGTATAAAACCAAATATGCCTCAATGAAAGGGGATTGAGACGAAGTCCTTAAAAAGATCATTTTAATTTAAATAATGTACATCTATAATGTGTATTCACTATAATTACACATAAATAATGTAAAAATACAAGATAGGACATAATAATATCATGACATAATTTGAAAGTAGGAGATTAACCCAAAGAATAGAACTTGGGTTAAGAAGTTCCCTTACCTCATGTCTGACTTGACTAAACCATTCTTTAACCTACGGAATAATAAACTAGAGTTAATATATACCTTATTAAGAACCATTTTCAATTTCATTATCCTTTTTATATCACTTATTAAAATGATATTATCAATATGTAATTATTTAAGTTAATAACGTTCGTTTTGTCGATCTTTGGTACTTGAGTCAACAATAAACTTCTTATAATTACAAGTTGTTTATGTGGTAGAATATCCATTATCTCCAGAATTATATTCATGATTTAGATGTCATATATATCATATATATCCAGTATATAGATTCATTTATAATATTACGTAACATTTAGAGGTAAGAAATGAAATGCACCGTTCATGGAGACGGTAAGCCGTACGTACGCATGAACGCTACATTCATTTCTATTTCGTATTTAATGGAATGAAATCATAATTATATAAATGTATAATATAATTCCAGTATAATATAGTGTATAATACCATTTACTCCATCCTTTATACATCCCAAATATGGCATTAACGATTCAAATCACTTTGAGGGGGCGGTAGTCCGCACTTCCTAAAATGAAATTATCGCGTTTACCAATAATGGAAATCATAAAGTATGTCATAAATGATAAATAAAGAAGCATAAGTAAAACATAAACATATTATATATCATATATAAATATAATGACATCTTAATGGCCACATTTGAAGGTGTTATATGAGTGTTGAACAATCATCGTTTCGTGAGACAGAAATTCGCCATCCATAGAAACCGTATGTTCTTTAACCATTAGATGTAGGTGTGTGTAAGTGTAGCTCGAATACGTATTATAAAAACATCCTAGTATATTGAGGATACTGGTTCTGTTACAAAAGAAATGAATAAAAATAGTTTAGGGGGTTGGAGAAGAAAAATAAAACAAAACAACATTAGATAAGACATTACCTCAAAATCGGGTAACTCTTTTTGATTTGAGCCAAAGGCTTCCATGGGAAGAGTTCTGCCCAAAGTTAGGCTTCTAGGAGTAATAGGGGGAAGTTGGGAGAGTATTTGGGCAGAGTTTGGATGATCCAAATGTCTTGAATGTGTGAATGAGTTGGTAAAGGTGGGCGCCTTTTATAAGAGTAGAGGAGGGGCACTCTTGGAAAGTAAGGAAATTTTACATTATTATATAATTCTTTTCGGATTCTAAAGGTCCCACACTTATATAATTCGTGTATAAGGTGATAAGGGTTCTAAATCATCCCATACTATAGTCTTTGGCCCAGTGTAAGCCTTGGATTGTACATTATCATTTAATTTTATTAAAATCGTTAAATAATGAGGTCATCGCTACATCATAATAATGTCATAAATAATTTAATTTATATAATCATTAAAAATTATAAAAAGAATACAATGATGTAGGAAATATTTTTATCTTTCCAATGACTATTTATAATCAAAATTATGACTTGTATAACCCCATGTAAAAATTGTTTTAGTAAAATATTTCATGTTTGTGTCATTTTTTTACTTTAACATTAAATAAAAGGTGTTTATGTCATTTTCCAACTAAAGTGGCTCCATGGGGTCCCCAAGTTGACCCATGGATTTTCTTGGTCGTCCATGACACATCCAATGAGGTTAGGACATGTTTCAAGTTCATCTCATATTATTAAAACATTATTTTTACCTTAAACTACACTAATTACCTCTAATCGCGATTAAGAACTTAAAAGTTACTATTCACCAAAAAATTATTTTAATCTCATTGAACCACATTTAACTTATTAATGACAACCATGTATGTTAGATTTTTTGAAATCAAATCACATAAGTGGTAATATTTATTTAAACGAAAAATCAGTTATTTAACTACCACATAGTGGTTTCACTATTCATCAAAAATTGAAGTTTTTCAGAACAATGCCAAAATTTCACCCTAAGCTATAATTGATATTCCGAATTCATAAATGATGTTTGTTTTATGAAATTCCTAAAATATAAGTTGCATTAATTAATTTTATAATTAATTCCCGTTGTCACAACAAATAGCGTGTTTTTAAGAAACAATTTATATCAATAGATTGGCAATTGTTTATGTCCAATTTCAATGTTAAATTAATTCTAATGACCACCATTGGATAAAATGGTAAAAATATATTCTAATTATAAATTAAAACCACTCAATAGTATAACTTATCTCTATAAATTATTTTTATTAAAAATGTTGTTTTAAGTATTTTTCACTATTCATAAATATTTCGAAGTTCTCAGAAAATTAAAAAAAATTCAACATAGGCTAATTTCGACATTCCGAATCCAAAAATGAAGTCCATTTTGAAATATAAAATATATATAATTTCAAAAGGTGGGTATTACTGATCATAACGGCTACTTTGATTAGTCGCGGTGTTTTAGAACTCGAAGTTGCGTACAATGCAAGCTATTACATTATTGAATGAGAAGCGTATCGTGGAAGCTCGAGGTGTTACATTATTTTCACTCTTTTTAACTATTTGGAAGATTAGGTCCTGGTAAATTGACAAGAGTTATATAAAATAAAAAATATCTGACGTATAACATTAATAATATATAGTCACTATATTAAATTTTTTTAACAATTCATATAAATTTTTTATTAAAAAATTCATACTAAAATTCAATGATAAATTACTTCGTATGTACACATTAGTAACATTTCCACATTTTAATTGTTGGAATGAAATAAAGATAAATATTTATTTAAATTTAAAAATATTTATTATATCTTTATAATGATATAATTTCTATAAATATAATTAATATCATCCATGTAATGTTTATATGAATATAAAATCACATCACTACATATAAGTGGTTTTACACATGTAAAAATGAGATATGTAATTATTTCCAAATAGATGTATAAATGATGATGTAGATAAGATATTATTATTAAATGTGAATATTTGTTTTATAAATATAATATATAAACATTAAATATATCATTATTTCAATCAATGTATGTGGGTGATGAAAATTGAATACTATTTTTATAAGGTGACAATAATCATCACGCACCATTGAATGACACATTAATTTATTGACATGACGTAATTGATATAGATACTGGTTATGACGTTAACAAAATAAAATCATGGAATATGGATGATAATTGTATTATTATATTAGAATGTTCAAGAAATTATTTAAGGTAGGAGAAGAAAAATTAAAATAAAGATTCTTAGATAAAACGATTTCCCCCTTTTTGAAGATAAAACATTGTATATCTCTTTATGTATCTCAGTTATAGGAATTTTAGAAGACTAAACCCAATGAAAATATTATAATCAAGTAATGAGTGGGGGTTTGAATTGTTTATATGAATTATATAGATCATGGTTTTATGAGGACTTGGGGATAGAGATAGCCCACTTATATTAAATATATAGACAACCTTGTAATTACATTAATGATATAAATATAATTAAGTAATTTTCAAGTTAACATTCAAATATGTGGCCAATTTGTTTAACTTTGATATCTATTAGTTTATGTACCATTAACTATTAAAATTTATAAAATATTATGATGTATTTCTACCATTATTTTTGGTTTAACCACTTCAATAAAAAAATTATAAATTACTCAGGGTGAAAAAATTCAACAGTAATGGGTTATAAATTTCAATATAATGTTTAAATTATCTATAAAATGGAAAATTGATGATTTTTTAAATTTTACCCTACTACACAGGTATTCATCTGTTTTTTTTTGTTTTTTTAAAAAATAAATATTATTATATAAAAAAATATAATTCTTTACATTATTAGGTCTATTAATTAAATTTGGATTTAATGATATAAATAAACATATTTATTAACAATATAGTCCCTTTATTCATTAATAATACATTATAATAACCAATTCAATACATTAGGAACCAAATTTTAACCATATTAAATACAACAATTTAAAATTGTTTAGTTAGTTGTTATACTCCTATCAGAAGATGGGTTTTGGTGTTGTATATGAATTTAAGATCACTATATGCTTATTAAAAATTATTAGTAAATTACTATAATAAAAAAATTTATTAACATTCAAAATAAGCATTTATAATTTAATTTTTTTTCCCTATAAAAATTATTACACTGCATAATATATAATAGAGTATAATTTTTTATTTTAATATTCATGAAATAATATATTTGTAGTCAATATGGAGGCATGTAATTGGAATGTATCCTAGAGTGACACTATGAATATTCAACTCTCAACCCTTAATTTCATAGAATATTTATGATTAATTCCCTATTTTTAATAGACATGACAAGAAATCACATGCTCTTTCAATCCAGCATGGGAATGACCCTTCAATATGAACATTACAGAAGCGATAGGGGATAAAGATATTCCTGAAAATGATTAAAATAAATATATTTACACAAAAAATAAAGGAATATCATTCTTGGAAGAAAATAATGGAATTGATATACACAGAGATTCCTCATTGAATATTCCCAAGTAAAAAAAATAGATGATGGTGGGTTCTCAACTGTTTTTGATCTTGAATCCCTACAATAAAAACAAATATATGTAATTTCATTATTTTGGGTCATGTTACTTATCTAAAAGGAGGAAAATTTTGTCATATCCTGGATATTAATCCCATAATCTCTCACTTGTGGGGGAAATCCAATTTCATACATGTCCTAAATAAAAGTGGTTATTAGCATATTTTATTTATCTCCCAGGAAGATTTAATATTTACATGGAATATGTGTAATATTAAAAAATGTCTTGGCCTACATTTATTTTCTGACTGTAAAATTTCTATTAATACTCTATCACAAATGATTTTATGGCACAAATTTGTATCTACATACATTGTCTAATTGTTTATTCTGGTAGCTAACAATGCGAAATGATAATACTTATTTTATTGGTGTTCCCTTATATATTGATCAATATATAGTAAATGGTGGACATATATTGTTTAAACGGTTCTGGTTGAGGATAATTTTAACCCAAAATTACCAGATGTCATTTGCTTCAATTCAATGAACTACTAAAAAAATTTAATGGTAATGTAGGTTGTAAAACCACATATTGATAATTATGAAATATTATTGGCCACACCATTTCCAACAATATATTGGTTCAAAAAATGTTATACCAACCTCGAAAAATTAATATAATGATGAAAAAAAGTAATATAAAGGGTATGGGACATATTTTAATGAAATCAAATCCTTTAAAATATAACAATTATTTTTTTTGAAAAATGATGATCATTCCAATTCCTCAAATGATGCTCCTAGAAAATTCATTGATGAATACCATTAAGAAAAAATAAATGAATATAAAAATTAATATATTAATGAAAAAATGCATAATTTTTTTGGGATTTTATCAATAAATGCCAATATCATAACTCAGTTTAGAGAAAAAGATCATAAATGAAATAAAATATATGGTCACTATGGTATTATAGAACCTTGATTGGGGAAATAACCACCTCCCCAAATTATGGATCAATACCTCTTAAATAGCATAAGCGATAAAACATGGGGATGTATTTCATTATAAGAAAAATTCTAAATAGATTAATATTAAATGTATTCATCAGTAAGGAGGTGTTGAAAGAAGTTCTATATATGAAGGTGGACTCAATAATATACCTTCTCTAATATAACATACTCTGTGAAATAATTAGTCCAACACCATTGATGGAATTAAGGAACTCAGAATGCAAGGAAATAATAAGAGACCTTAATCTAATGTCACTTTCGAGACTAGTAGAACATTTTATCCACCATTAAAAGGAGTTATCAACAAGAAAAATGTTTTGATGAAGAAAAAAATACCGTATTGGATGACAAAAATTGGTAAATGTGACACTATTATTTCTCCAAACTCTTCAATGATCTAGCATGACATTGACTCCTCTATTTTTAGTGAAAATACAATCAGTCTAGTCATAAAATATACAAGGATTAATGAAATTTGATGTTAAATAAATGGGATTTCTAACTCAACAAATGTTAAATTAATATACATCCTCAGAATTTTCAGGTTATATTATATAATTACACCATAACCTCATCAAAAAGATTTATTTTATCCCATAAACAATAATTTTTTTCTATTTCTAAGACCAAATTTAATTTTTCATCTAGAATTTCTTGTTTAGATCACTTTGGTTATGATATAATATGTTATGGTATTAATAAATCATTAATTCAAAATCTATAGGTTTTATATCACTCTTCTATAAATGTTTTTCGATTCTTATTAAATAGATGTCCAACACTTCACCTATAAAATGACCATTTAAAAAATTAATATATTTTTCCAATTTATTTATAAAAAAATATTTATCAAGATAAGATCATTACAATAATGACTTCATCCATCATAAATAACTGAATACATGATACTTTGATCATTAGAAAAATTATTATTTCCATTACTAGTCCATGATAAAATATGGGTCCAGATCACATTGATTTCTCTTCTAGGGAGTATACATATTTCATGGAAGACAATAAATTAATTAAGATAAGCATAGATGGTTACAAATATTATTATTATAGAAGGAATTAGAATAGGGTTGTTGAAAATAAGCATGATAGAGCATTCAATAAAAATCAATCCCTTGAGATAAGAGATAATATTTCTAGTGTTACCCTTCTAATAAAATATTCTGACAATCATGATACGTTTGTATGCCCTAATAGTAGATGGTCCAAGACTATAATCCATTTCATATATAAAAATGACAAGACCTAAGATATTGAATGTGATAATATTGTCACTGAATCTTGAAAATATATAAACATTCGTAATGGTGATTTCACCAGTATCATGAAATTATAAATCTTAAAATAAAAATAAAAGGGTTAGTTGAATTAAGAAACCAATCAAATTGATAATGATATTAATTATTTGGTAGGAAAAATTAATCAAATTATATTACCCTATAGTAAGGAGGATATTTTTATAGATACCCAGTCATAAATTGATATCTACACAAAAAATAATCTCTATTCCCAATATAAAATAGAATCCAAAAAATAGATCTTCGATGTAAATTATTTAAAGATAATGATATGAACAAATATTATTTAATTATCCTCCCATAAGTAGGAAATATTTTTGGCCCATCAACATTATAAAATATGGGGATATGACCGTGGATAATGTGGAAGGACTAACTAACCATATTGTCTCCTTTTATAACAATATTTTTAACGTTCTTAACTTCAACAATGAATTATTATCATATGTCACTCATAATATAGTTTGTAATAATGATCAAAATTTCTTGATTGGTTTCCCTATTTTATATCAAATAAATTATTTTTTATCCTGATACATAATAGTGCTACAAGCACGTAGGCCTTGAGAAACTCCTTTTCAAGTATTACTGGATTACATTTCCAATTGGTGGTAATAATTTGGTTAAATATTTATTTTCAAATGGTACCCAACATCATGGTATTAATGCCCCATTCCCCAATATAATTCCAAATGACTAAAATTAATCTAACAATAACCTATTCATACACATTTCTCTAATAAAAACACTCAATAAAATCATCAACAGACACATTAAAAATAGACAGTTTCTTATTTCTGATAAACTCATCCCATATAACCATTTATGATTACTAAAAAGAAGAAACATTCCTGATTTCATTTTTTTATTCTTATAATGAACAAATATTTTCAATAAATCTAATATGGGTGGAAACATTTATATTAAAATCTAAATAAGGAAGTATTTCTACACCATGTATTGGAGAATTATATATATGTTCATAAAAAACATTAGCTTTAATGAATCATTTATCAATTACATCAAACACTATCAGAATATTCTTACATTTCAATACTAATAAATGGTTCCCAAAATGGTTACATTAATTTCAATATTTTTGTTATTAAATGGGAAATGTTCACTAAAATCCTTTTTACTATTGCATGTTCTTACATAAGATTTTTTATCCCTTTTTTTGATAAATCATGGAAAAATAAAGCCCATTGTTTCCATTAGAAACATAACTGCTCACTCTCATCTTCTGTATGGATATGACATCTTCAAATTTTTACATGTTGACACATGAAATATCCAAAATTTTAAATCATACCACTCACACTATGAATAACTGTCTTTTCGATCCATAAAGTGGAACAAATCGATCCTTTTTATTCAATGATGATTTCTAATTTCTAGAAAATCAACCATTATAAATAACCATGGTATGAAAGGTGGATCACTCACCTTTACTTATATTTGGGTGCCTATCTTTTTGGGTAATAATAAAAACTCCTTGTTTTATAATATAGTGCATGAAAATAAAAATAAACTCTCTGTATGTACATGAATTTTTTATCAATATATATGTTAATTGTTTATCTAAAATAAGTGTTTGTTTCTAAAATGGTTTATTCATTCATAGTTTATATATGGCCAATTAGATTGTCTAATAATATTATTGTCTATAAGTAAACATTGTTTGGACTATAATAACTATTTAAATAATGTTTTTTAACAGCATATTTGATTAATTCTTGTATGCCCATTACTAATGGTGGGATTGGAATGAAGAATTTAAATCTCATTATGGATGTCCATCTATCTAGGCTCACATGGAACAATTTAAAATAAAAACACATTGATTTTAATTACCATAAAGGTATATTTTTTAGAAAATTGAAAAATGGAAATTTTACTATTTGGATTCTTCAACCTAGATATCCCTTAAGAATTAGTTAATGAAAATTTTGTCTCAATATAGATTTCTAGTTAATAAAGAAACATATTTGATTTTTTTTAGAAATCTCAGATGGTTTTCCCCTTATCATTATTGCTGAATTTATACACTAACTAGGGAATACTATTATTTCCATAAAAGAAAAATTGAACACCTCAAAAATGGATTTACCCAATGACATTAGTAATATGATTAACATTTATAATTTAGTTAATTTGGATGATTTTTAGTTTGGGGACCTTTAAAAAATGGGAATTTTGATTACAAACTTTACAAGAATAATAATTTCATCGATGAATATATTTTCTTTTTAGTCAATGTATGTTGAAAATCTATGTGGTAGAAACTCATGTTTTAATTTTGTTAGATAATAATACACAATTGAATTTCCACTAAAAACTATTTACAATTTTTTGTTATCCAACTATGATCAAAAAGTCATTTCTATAACCAACCAAGATAAGATAGTTACCATATGATTGTATCATATTCACTAACATCTTATTTACTGAAATAAATATTTGACCTTTTTGGTATTAGATTTATTTATTCAGACTCCATTTGGCAGTATCTACAATGATTCACAACTATAAATATTTATCATCATATCAGATATATCATCATATATGTTGGTGCTGAACTACTACATGTCATCTAGTATGACAAAAACATGAATACTCGCATTAATAATTCATTTATTTTTTTTGCAGCTAAAAAGAATATTTTCACTGTGATTAAAAAGGATCTTAAGATATAAACTATTACAAGCCAGAACTCTTCCAATGACCTTATAGTTCTTCATCGACTAGGAATTGAAGGATGGTTCATCCATCTAAGGGGAATTCTTGATGATTTCATGAATGTATATCCCCTCTATTTGGATCAAATTTAATCTGTATGATGTATCAATAGGTAACCTAGGCCCCTTGGGTCACAGAGTGGTGTTTATAGTTAACAATGAAAAAATTATTGGTAGATTATATGGTTTTATTTATATATTATCCTCTCTATAAGTTTTTATTTTTTGTTCCATTATTATGGTCGATCTTACACTGATATATTGTTGGATGAACATGTGTTTTGAAATTGAATCCCCCGTTATTTTAAAAGCCCTATGGAAGATCCAAGTTCTCAATACATATCCCCTCATAATAAGAGTGATGGAAAACATCCATCTCCTTTTCAGAGTCAATCAACAATCACTCGGGCTTATCCTGAGGTGAATTTGGGGTGGATCTCCATTCCAAAAAAGTATTCAATTATGAAATCATACAGTTAAAAAGAATTCACATGAATCTAATTCCTTTATACAAATATATTCTAATAAAATTCAATATTTTTAACTTCTATAATGTTTTTCCTTTTTTGTTTATATATATTTTTTCCTTCGTCTTTTAGACGAAGGAAACACTTTTTAATATAATAATAATAATATATAAGTCATTATAAAATAAAATTCAAAAAAATAAATAAAAAATATTCTAAAAATTATATATAAAACCAAAATAAATAAATATTTATTTAAATTAATATTTAGCATTATTTTAAAGGCTTTTACATTACTTTTATTCTTGATTTAACTATTATACCCTCAAAGAGGGGGAAAACAGTTTCCATGGATACTAATCATAATTAAAAAAATTAAAATTGCAACACTATAAGAACAATATTTCAAAATAATGGATCCATTTTATCAAACATAATTTCATTATGTTTCATGAATTACTTTTAAAAAAAATTCCAAATGCAATGAAATTTTTTTTTCATTAAATATACATATCTTTTAAAAAATAATTTTTTTACAAAATTATTATCATTCTGATTAAAATAAAATTAATTGAATATTTTTCAATATTAGTAAAATAATGTTACATAAAAATAATATCAAATACAATTTCATAGTATATATTTTAAAAAAAATTGTTTTAAATTAAATATTAACATTTCCCCATTAACTCAAAAATTTACCCTTTCGAAAAAAATTCAAAATTTTCATCGTTCGATAATTTGAATATGATGATTTTAAAAATGATATCAATTTTATAAAATTTAATTTAAAAATGTTTCAAAAATTGGTTTTATTATTTTATATGAAAATTATATATAATAAATATTTAAAAAATATATTTTTTAATAGTGAAATTAATTTATAGGAAAATGATATATTATATCCTTAATGTTTATCAATAAATTTGTATTGAATAGGTCCATTATACATATATTTAGTATTTTCTCACAAATATTCATTCCATTTCATTCAATGACATGGTTATATCATTGAAATCTAGGTCATAATATTCCTATAAGATAACCCAAAAAACAAAAATCATGGTGTTGAATCTTAATAATGTTATTCTTCTTATTACATATTTATTATAACTTCTCGGGATATTACATTCTACCCCTCTAAAAGGATGAAACCTCAATTTGTTTGTTCTATATTTTCCAATATTTTGAAATTCCATTTAAAATAACCACATTGTAAAAAAGGGTTAATTATACATCATTTGAAAATTGAAATTAAGAAACATAATAGTTCCCTGAAATAACACATAATTGGTTACCTAGAATAAGTGAATATTGAAAATACGTTATAATATATACAACAAGAATAAAAATAATATATATGGGTCTGTTATGATAAATCATATTTTATTTAAAATTAATACATGATTTATTACATAATATTAATCATAATAAACCCCAAGAAATATCGATAGGTATTGTGTATTTGAAAATTAGTTACACTATAAAAAAACATAAATTTTGGAATACATCATCATTTTGAAAACTCCATTAACATTCTCGTAATAAAGACTACATGGGAAAACCTAGGATCATACATAATAAAGGGGTGACATATAAATCCCAGTAAGGGAATAAAAAAATCATAACATGAAGAAGTAATACATGTTACACAATAGGTGTATCATTGTGGCATGAAAGAGGCGGTAATCATAAACATAAACTATGATGTGTGATATAACATGATAAAATAATGGAAATTTGGAAAATTTGGCAACAACATAAAATACTACATTAGAAACATAGGTCAAGGCTAACCTTAAATAAGTCATTATTGGAAAATTCCCATAACGGAATCAAGTTTACACTCTCTCCCATAATTACATTTATTTAGACTAAACATTACCCAATCATTGAGGCACAATATAATTTTTTGTTCCCCTATCACATCAATTACTCCATCTCCTACTGTTCCAAAACATCCATTCTATACATAGTCCTAGATAATAGAAAGGCACTAAGCGTATGCATGATTTCAAATTCCGCATCTCATCTATAAGGAAGACCATATAATTCAATTGGAAACACATATGGTAATTTCTTCATAATGGGAATGAAATCAATGATAAATGACTCAAATGACTAAATATTTTTACCTATAGATGAATCATTATAATGAAATAATATCTATGCATCAGATATTTGTTGTAATGAAGATTCATCCATATCCTTGAATTTTCATAAAATTGAAGGAGGATTCATGATATAGAGAGTGATTTATTTCCAATGGAATGTTTTTTTGGAATTATATAGGGAGGTCCAATACATATATATAATTGAATAATGTTATAATAAAGGGAGTATGATTTTATTCAGATATTTTCAAAAAAAATATTGGCTTGGGTGGGGTTATATATGTGGAATTCAAAAATTACACATTTTCCATTTTAACAACTATCACTAGTTCTATGATTTATGATGGTGTTTGAAAAGTTCTACTAATACATTATAATATTAAGGAATTCATAAAACTAAAATAAAAATGATCAATCATTATTCTTGAATGAATAATTAATGTATCTATCACGTCATCATTTTTTGGATCCAACAAAGAAGTTGTGATGGTAAAATATATCCTTTGTTTCCATGGGGGGTTTGGTTTCTCTTAAAACCATTATCTTAGTGCATTTATATTTAATGTTCTCTAGTTCTATTTAGTTAGGGAAATTAACATGTACTAAGGTTTAATAGGAGGATTACTCTTCACCCAGTCATTTGTGTTTTTATCATGGAATAAATAACTAATTTGTCTCCCTTATATCCAAAACATAATTAATTTCGTCACCCCCAGAGGATATTTATGGAGTACTTCTATATACACAATTTAAAAGTGGGATGTTGAAATTTTTTAGGACCAATATATTTCTCTATTTGACCACCATAATTAACCTCTAATTTCCCCTTTTTATCATCATGATTCCATTGAGATTCCCCGATCTCAATATCTACATCAAGGGATAATAACACAATTTAATCATAGCTATCAACATCTCATATCTCTTGGTATTTCTATAGAATATTTAATTTCCCCCCGAAGCTGCAATAAAAATTTCATTCGGGGTTACCGACAAACCCATTAGTGTATCATGAGTTTCTTGTGTTGTTTTCCTAAAATGAGTGATTGATTAAATTTATATATTCTTGTTGGAAAATAAATCCCTTTTCCACTTTATGTCAAATAGTGTGAGGATAAAATTAATCAAAAAACTTTTTTTGTTTGTCATTCCACCCCATCAAATAGTAGGACCATCTCATATCCAGAAAAATGATGTTTGAGAATATACTATTAATGAGTTTGATCTATTGTTTTGTAATTAATGGTCCATATGACCCACTTAAATTAGGTTTCCTTTTCACATAAACAATTCAATCGAATCGCGTTCCTTATTTTCAGGGTTTGGGCACTCCTCGTGATTATGGAGTTTTTTTTGTACCAGATTCATCTGAGCGAGTATCATCACAATTTTTGTGATTCACGCTCCCATTAGGTTGGAAATCTCATTGCATAGTCATCACATTTCTTATCACATTTATTTTTTACCTGACACATCCTAGTATAGGTCTGTGTATAAAAAAATGGGAAAATATGTTATTAGTATTTTTAAACTATAAACACTTTAATATGAATCAAATGACATTAAATAGATTACATACAAAGTTAATATATTTCCTTAAAATATAAATTTATATATTTAAATCTATTTTATCCATTATATTATTTATATCATAGAATCATATCAGTATTATTTTGTTACCATAATAATATTTCATAATAGTATTTTAGAATTATAAAATAATACCCCTAGTAGTGCCAAACTATGTGTGATAAAAGGAGTGTTGACAGGCACCAGCTCTAGGTTGTGTCTAGATAAAAATTGTTTTTTTCATTATTTACCCATTTGTAGAAGTCTATCAGATCCTCATATACAATTAGTATCTAGAAACAGATCTATTTTTTTGATAAATCACATTGCCTAAACATAAATTGATTTACGCATGTTTTCTTATAAATAGATTTAACCATGCTAATTTAACTATACTTTTCCAATCCTAATCTGACAAAAACTAAACATTTAATTTGACAACAACTATTACAACACTTCTCTTTACTAAATATTATTACATTATTAATTACAAAAGATTTCACATAATTAAACCCATAAGATTGAGAAGTCTAGTGTTGTTGGGAAATATGTAAATAAATTAACAAAATATAATAGAAAATACATCATCTATATTGAAATCTTTTTTTACAATCTTGTATATAAAACATCATACGATAACCTGGGAAAATACATATGATAGGTTTGAGCTATAAATCCCTATATGGAAATAGAAATGTCATGAAATGATGAAGTAATAAATGTTAGGCAATAGGTATATCAATGGGTAATAAAACAAGTGAGAATGATAGACATAAAAAATGAGGCATGATATAACATGATAAGATAAATATAACATGGGGAATGTGGGGAAAACATAAAACACTACATCATAAACATAGGTGAGGATACGCATCCAATACATCATGATAGAAATACTACTATAAATGAATAAGGATTACTCAATGTCCCAATATGTTGTCTCATGAGACTAAACATTACCCAATGCATTTGATTTCTATACAATTCTTGTTCCACCCATCCCTTTCATTTATTTCTCATGCTTGAGTGTGACACATAAATAATACAACATTGATTAATTAATCATCATTTATTTTTCCATGATCAAGGAGTGTGGAATAATAAATTTATGTCTCCAAAAAATACAACAAATATGATAATGGATAGCACAATTCAATTTAAATTTGTATGGTGATCACATTCATAAATATTTTTGCATGAAAACTCATGGAAAAATTTTAGAAGCATAATGTTGTCACATAAATATTTTTAAAATGGTTTTATGATAGAGAAATGGGTCTCTAATAAAATTGAGATAAAATGGAAATATATATTTATATTTAAAAATCGTATCATAACATTACAAATTAGAAATATAAGGCATATGATAATGATGAAATTTGAATAAAGTGGAGAAAGAAACTAACCCTTACATTGATAGTGTGACATAAAATGAATGGATGGAGGCTATTGAGAAAATGGGGATCCATGGGAGGAAAATATATTGGTTAGTAAATTGTAATCATGTGTTGCATGTATTTTTAATAACGTGTAATGGGAGATTGAGTGGGTTTATATAGGAAAAAAGCGGTGATGTCTTTATCATTTCCCAAACATAGGTTTTGTACTCTATATAATAAAATAACCAAAACAAAAAACCATCACTATGGTTTTCCAATTTTTTATTCCAATGGAGATTATTTTTATTACTTTATAATCGGATGGTTGATCATAATAAAACAACACCCTAGATGATGTGGAAATGAGTCATATCTAGAAATAAATTTAAAACCGTAAAATATATTTATGGTTTTGAGGATTCCTTAATGCTTTATAAAATTAATCAAATAATAATAAAAATAACTTCTATTAAAAGGTAAATATTTATATTTTTTCAGACACCCATTATTTTTATTATTACATCATTCTTACATTTATATGATGTAAAAATAAACTAAAAAAATTTATATCATCATTAATTTTTACCCATAAATTTGACTGTCTCATAATATTTTTTAAAATTCATAGTTTTATAATTTTTAAATTGTTTTTACAACAATATTTTTTATTCTATATAAATAATTTTATCAATATTTGAATTTTTAGTACTGAAATATGAATGACAATTTATTATTATATTTTAGGATATATGGACAATAATTGTTTTTGAACCATAATAAAAATTCCATATGGATTTATAAAAATTTAAGCAGACAAATATTTGATACACTTAATTTGATACTAATATTTTACAAAAATACTATTTATTTGAAAAATATAATAATTCGTGAAAGTAAATTCCATAATTTAAATTGAATATTACCCAAATATAAAATCTTTATTTTATTGTATAAGAATAAAAAATATTTATAAAGTAAAAATAATAAAATAATAAAATATTCCTTATCATATTTAATATACATATTCTGTTTTTAGGTTCTTGATACATATTCCTATAATACAACTGCTAGCGCCATAAGTGTGTGGTGCGCAATAGTTATAATTTCATTGTGTGGTTCAATGTATATGCTTTTCTGTGTGATCTCAATGGCCATGAACATCACTGATATATAAATTTTTCAATGCTTATGTTATTGAATATCAGTTTGGTCTTTGTCAAAGGATAATATAAATGATTCTATACCCCTCAGATGGTTCCATAAATGGGTTTCATTGGGTAAAAGTTTACTGGTTTTGACCATCACTTGAATTTTATGTAAATTTGATTTTTTAAAACCCTATATTGAAACTAAAAATATGATTACTATTAATTGACAACATTATCAAGGGAAAAAATATTAATAAATATTTTAAATAATATAGATTAATAAATTTGATGAAGTGAATTTTTGTTCTATAATAGTTTTACATAAAAATATATTTCATTAAATCAGAGGTGGAATTTTATTTATAACAGTTTGTGTCATTACATAGATAGAGTGTGCTAGAGTACATAGGAAGGAACAATTTAATCACAAATAAATGTAAATCAATTAGGGGTGAAAGTACAATCAATTTATCATAATTTAAGATAAAAAATAAATTTATTATATCATGATATTTTTCCAAATGATAAGAAATTATTTCAATATTATGATATTGAAATTGAGAAAATATTCTGACATGAATTATTCCCATTTCAGAATCACAATTTATTACTATATTTATAATTCATTTCAATTCAATTAAAATTTATATATCCAAGGAAAATGATATAAAAGATAAATTTAACATAAGTAAATCAATAGAAAAACATTTAATATAACACATGATCTGGAAAAAATTATTAATTAATTAATACTATATCTTTAAAGGAATAAAACCCAAATTGGTTATAATAATTTACCCAATATAAACGAATTTTAATATTCTAAATTAAAACATTATTTCCAATAATCACAATAAAATCACTAATAGTTATAAAAACCATTAAATAAGTGATATAACTTATGAATACTTCAAATTATTCATAATTCTGTTCAAAACCAAAATAAATATAATGATGTTCACTAAAATTTTAGAGAAATAATTACATTAAAACCTAAATAACATAAATTATATATTAATTTAAAATTCAAAAAACAGTAAAACATTGAACATTAAATATCCTAAAAAATTATATTAACTTAAATCAATATAAAACATCCTTGAAAAAATAAAAACTTCTAAAAATTATCTATCTCATTTTTCCTAAAATTTAATCACAGTGTAAAAAATACACTATTTAAATCGAAAACTTTTTTAAACAACATCATAAATTACATTTCCAAGAAATTAAAAAATAATTTACTCCTATGTTAATTGATGCATGAATAAAAATTAATTATATATAACATACTAACTACAAGTGATATAGGGATATTGATTACTGATCCCTTAGGTATGCTTAATATTGTTTTTGAGTGATAAAAAATATTTTTTGGTAACAATGACATGGTCTACCGAATTTTGAGAGATTTGAGGAATTAGAGTGCGAATGATCAATGAAAATAAAAGGAAAAACCAATGAAGGGGATAAATAAAATAAAAATGGTTATATTACAGTATTCAGACTATTTTGAAATGAGATAATGTATGATAAAATCTTACTCTGGCTAATAGATTTATTCAAAAGATACTGTTATCTGAAATGTATCTTTTCGGAAAATACACAACTTGATGAACATTTATTTAATCTTAACATATTAATCAAGATTACTGAAATAATCAGGTCAACAAATAGAAGAGATTCATCTTCTTTTTTTGATTATATAATCCTCTATTGATGATCATGTGTAAAATTATTCAATTTCATTACCATTCAACACATGAGTATAAAGAACTGTTGTTCATAATTAAGAGAAAAAAATAATGAAAAAAATTGCACAATTTTTTTAACAAAATATTATTTCATTAAATTATTTCATATCACAATATTATGAATATCTACATATATTTAACTATTCATTAAATCGTTAACACAAAATATAATAGTGAGTTGAAAGAGAAATGTAAAAATCAATTGAGTTATTTCTTCATTATCATGTTCCTTCTCTAGATTATGTTTAGCTAAAATCCCAGTCATCAGCTCTCACTCTCTACTCTATTTTGATGGAAAGGGATCTGAAGAGTCAAATTGGGGGGGGGGGGATGGTCAAGGGGTGCGTATCTCTATAATCCACTATGAATTTATTTGTTTTTACAAAATAATTTCCCCAACATCTCATTTTTACTATCATTGTCACTACTTGAATATAGTTCCTCATATTACATATAGTCTATAAGTAACTGCACATCTTCATAGTATGTTAATGGATAAAATTCCTTAAAAATGTATTAGAAACTCATTCCTATACATGTTGAGATCATACTACTATAGAAAAAATCCAGTGAAATTCAAAAAGATGAAGTTAATATCTTTGATTTGATTTCGGAACCATATGAAAACTGATAATTATTCATTTTGAGGCATTCACATCATCACACATTATTAGTATGACTTTTTTTTATATGATTGAACCAGAATTCATCTATCTTTTTACCAATTCTCATAACGTATCTACATCCCACCCACATAATCATGTCCTCAAAAGATGAATATTACGAGGTTTTCATCTAGTAAAATAGTTCCACACTCAATTTAAATAAAAAATTTGACAAATTTCATCTTCTTATTATCCTAATTATATACTATATTACACTACATCAATAGGATGATGTTAAGCGGACATTCATCCACTATAGTTCACATTTATCCGTGTTCTCAATGAGACTATTGTCACATCACATTGGATTTGATAATTTTCAATCATCAATGAATGAATCCAAACTGAATTTAATCAAATCAAGATCGGATCAACATCATATATTTATTATTCACTTCCCATTTAATTTGGTATCCTCCTCATTCATTAAATTATTATGCCTATATATTTTCAAATTGACTCATCGATTTGGGTATTAAAATATTAATTTAAATTTTTATATCATTTAATTTTTCATCTCTTTAATTGACACCATTCAAACCTGAAATATATCCAAATACAACCAACAATGATGCAATGGAAATACCTAAAACCACATCCTTACATAACCATTAACCAAAAAAATATTTCATTTATTGCATGGAATGTAGTGATGGATAATGATCATCCATAGGGTATCTAGATTATGTTTCATTGAATGTCATATTGTGGTCTTGATTTGGTGATATTCAACAAGGGTTCTTGTAGACACCTCATATTTGGTGGCATGTATCAATATAAGATGGGAAAATGAGCTTCAACGAATTCATCTTATGTGAGGTCTATATTCTGTGAAAATGATTCATGATTATAGAATATTTTGGTGTCAGTTTATTATTGTACTTTAAAGGAGGAATCATTTCTTCTACTATGGGCTTCATCAAATTGTTATCGGATCTATCCATTTTCATTAATTGGAAGTGAATTCCCCACAAGGAGTTCTAGCTCCTAAAACATTAATGGTGCACATTGGTTGGCATTTATCTACTTATGTCATTGTAGATTCTTCTATTGTAGTGGCAAGGTGGTGTTCCACACAGTAGATGCTTGGATTTGGGTGGGGGTGGATCCATAAGGGTTTTAAAAGGGAATGGTATTAGATATATATGGGTGGAACAATAATGGTATATCGGTTGAACTAGAGAATGATAGAATTGACTATGATAAGTTATGGTTTTATTTTTTTAATGGTAACTAATAAGGGAACAGTTTTACAATGGAGTGATAGTGAATGAAAGGCACATGTGATAGTGGTATAAGTAGTAGTTTGGTGGTAGATGAGTAGATTGGTATAACATATGGGTATGTGGTGGTGATAAATTGGAATGATAATTGAATGTAAAAAAGTAAGTAAGAAAAAAAATTCAAAAAACAATATAAAAAAAAATAAAATAAATCTATATAAAAATATAAAAATATTAATTTCATAAGCAACCAAAAAAATAATGTATGAATAAAATGAGTACAAAAAATATAAAAAAAAATTTACAACATAAATTATTTAATTACAATAAATAATAAATATGATAAGACATTCTGAATATATGATAGTAAAAATGTTTATTAATTTTAATTAAATTGAATAAAATCAAAATGTATAATAATGAAAACCACAAAGTAATTTTTTATTTTCTAAAAAAAATAAATTAAAATTACAAATTATATAAATATTAATTGGTTATATTAACTACAAAAAATTTAAAAATGATATGTTTATATAATATTAGACATTGATCTAAAAATTAAAAACATTACTAAAATAATAAATAAAATAAATATACTACCCATACAAAACAAATATTTAATAATTAAATAGAAAATTATGAATATGTTATCATTTAACATGTATTTTTTTCAAATTTAATAAACAAAAAATAAAAATAAATAATGTTGAAAAATTATAGATAAAAAGGGAATATTAATGTCCCCTAAACGTAATCAATTTTACTCTTGAGAAATAAAATTATTTTTATTATTTGAAAAAAATATATAAAAAGTAATTCATTTACTATCAATGTCCTAAATCACTAAAAATTATAGATAAAAATATATTCCTTTAAAGCGTCAAAAATAATTACATAGATATGAATGTCACTGAAAATCTCATTTCAATTTGAATTTGAGTTTACTACAAACTGTTTTTACATAGCACTATACAATGAAAATTTATAATTAGGATTTCATTTATTTAAGTAACACAAATAGTTTTATTATAATGGAGACTCATCATGGGATACGAATTGGCCATTTTATTACAGATTCAATGAATGTATATTACTACCTTTTGTGTAGGCTCATTAAGGTGTTTTTTAAAATATATAACTCCGATAAGAATAAGAAGAAATTGAAATTTTCTTCATGTTATAATATCAATTCTACCTAAATATGTCTTATTATACTCCCTTCCAATGTTCCTTAATATAACAACCATAAAAATGTATGGAATCCCATTGCAATTTCAATAATCTATAAATTTTAAAATTATTTAAATCGATAAACTAATATTACTATTATCATAAATGTAGGATAAAATGATATAGTTTTTTAGTTAGATTCTAGTTTCAGACACACTAAATTAAAACATGAAAAGAATGAGGAATTACAAAATTGTATGTTTTTTAGGATTCTATTTAAGATATTTCAGAAAACTTTTTTACTATACCTCAATTATAAATCTCAACAAAAACCCCATTATTGAATTTCAATGCAAGAGAGATAGTTAAATATATTTAGTTAAACATTTTGGATTAACATCATAGAAAAAAAAATTAATGGTTTTTAGGGAAGCCCAAAAACATTTTTCAACACAATAATCACAAAAAATTAATCTTAAAATGACATATACAATACACTATTATAAATAAAACCCAAGAAAATTATTTTTAAATTGGTCAATGCTAATAATAAAGTTGCAGAATTATTTTTATGTGTGTGAAAAAGATTAAAATGAAATTCAATAAAAAAAATATAATGATAAAATAATTATAATAACAAACTAAAATATCAGTATTGTTGAATGATTGAAATAACTTTTGAAATGAGTTTGATATGGTGAATTGATAAAACTAGTAGTAGATATAAAAAACAAAATGAATTAAAATATTATCTCATAAGATAAAAAAGAATATTTAAATGTCTTTATAATATATTGGTATCATAAATAATAGAAATTGAAAATTTAATAAAAAATCAAGATCAAGTACCCATGGAATGAACTGTTTCAAATAATATTCTTGAATGTAAATCCCAAAAATGAGATAGCTATATATAAATAAAAAGGTGGTTGTTATCCAGTTTCATCTACCAATTGTATCTCCTTGTGTATTAAATTGAAAAATTAATTTACTATTATTATGAAAATTTCACAAGTGAAATACACTCTCTTAATATGGTCAAATGAATTTCCACATGACCACTACTCCTAGAAACACCACTATTTCCCTCTAGAATTGGGGATGACCTCGTTGACTGAAGGTTCAAACATTCCAATCATTTTCTAATGGGTTTGTTTGTAGAACCGGAAACATCCAATGATTCCATATGAATTTTGACCTACTTTCCAAAGGCAGGCGCTCATTAGTTGTGGACTGATGAGTCTTAGGAATTTGCATTGTTCGAGAGGATGGGAGGTCGGACTCATCACACCTTTTTTAGGGGAATTATTGTCTACTTCGAGACTCTATTTATAGATTTAAGTAATGTTCGTGAATCCTTATTACATTACCAAGTATAAAATGATCTTTCCTTTAGTCTGACAATAAATGATAGATATGTAGTAAATTCACAGAATCTTTTATATGTATTCGAGGTTATTCATTGATGAAGAATCATCTGTATCTGTTAGAGACTCTTAGTTGATGGTGTCCTTAAAAATATATAAAAGTCTCTTGGTCATTATGATGACCAAACTGTTTTTAAAGCCACTCAGTGGGGCACATGACGTTTATTGTCATTCAGGAGGACATGAATTATTTCAGAGTTGGGATCGTACCTGCTGATGGGCTACCTACGTATCCTTTGTTTTAGACAAGGAATCAGAACTCACGTAGTTTGAGTAAGGGAGTATGATGATTATGCATGATTAATGGCTAAGGAAATATGTCATGATTACTTTTACACTCTAAGCTCATGTGAGTCATTCTCAGTGTGAGAAACAAGAGGTATCGCTGAAACCAGAAAATTTGTGCCACGAAAGATGCAATGATGTGGGGCTAATGTTTGTATGACTGCCCAAAATAAATGAGGAATATGATTTAATTCAGGGAGAAAATCCATGAATAGGGTCCATAATGGTATATGTGCTTTATGGAGATTTGGATACTCTAACCTTGGTGCTTACTCCTAAGGACGATGCCCAAGTTAGGATGAGACTTATTATTGGGTTTTACTCATGAGAAGGAAGCCCAGATCAAAAGGATTCATGACTTGTTAAAAGAAGTATGTTTGGGGCTTACTCCTAAGGAGGATTCCCATATTTGGGTATTTTGAGAATGGGGCTTACTCCTAAGGAGGATTCCCAGAATTAATGAGAATTTATGACTGGGACGTACTCCTGAAAAGGAGGCCCAGATCAAAAGAGGACTTGGGGATTACTCCTAATGAGGATGCCACGATTTGAGAATTATGACTATGGCATATTCCTGAAAAGGAGGCCCAGGTTAAGGGGTTATCTCATCTTAAAGGATGAGGTTGAATGAATGAAATCTCAATATTTAGTGCCATAAAGATGTGTAAATCACAAGGTTTTGATAGATATTCCACATAATTCCTTTTAGATAAGGAAGTTAATCAATAAAACACACCTTAAATGGATTTGAAGAGTGTATTGAATACATAATCTTGAATAGGAGAGGTGGAATGATATAAGAGGGGTTAAATGGGAATGAAGGGCACCCGAAAAGGCAGGGGCACGCAATTCCTGGTAGGAGCGCAGGTACATCGTGGGCGCGCAAGTCCTGGGTGTGCAGGAATACCTGCCCGGCGCGCTAGTGTACTTGCGTGACTATTGCGGTGTGCAAGTGTACTTCTCCGATCATTGTAGAACTTGCGCGAACCTTGTGCAATGTTCTTATATTTTATTTCTTGGTCAATTTTTTAGATTTTTCCAAAGGTCGAATCAGTTTGAGATCAGATATTCCCTTTTTCCAATCTTTAGATTCTTTGACAAAAGGAGCGCAAACAAAAGTCCCCCCTCATAGTTGGATCCCAAAGAAATGAGGATTTGACTCTGAGGAAAAAAGGAGAAACCAAGGGTCTTTGTGGATATTGGATGTTTAAAGTCATGCATATCATACATAAAAATTCTAATGTTTTAAGGTCGAATAGATTTGACCAAATGGATTAAAATTGACTCAATTCCTTGAAAACATATCTGAAAACATATTACCACACTCATGTATGAAGGAAAAATATGTAAACTATGACATAAGAATATTTGAATCTTAGGAATTATAAGAAAAAGAGATAAAAGGCATTAGAATATGTAGTTTCCCAGAATGAAGTTACCATAATTTAACAAACCCGTTAGGGGGTTGAATTATGCACGGCCACCTAAGGTCATTGGCTGCATAGTCAAATAAAAAGTATTTTTTTGCTAACAAGTATGTTATGTAGACTGTTTATGCAAGTCCGCCTAAGGGCACATGCTGCATAGTCAGGCAAAAGAACTCTCAGAAATTTACTTTTATACTACTAATAAGCCAGTGAACGTTTATAGGGATTCAACTTTTCCAAAGATTAAGGTTTGCTGTATGGAAAGAGGTACTTGAATACGAAGAAGATATTTCATAACAAGATTATCGAAAAACTGGATGAATATCACTCCTATGAAGGTCTGACCCAAACGTAGGGAAGGAAAATATAAACCATAGACTTTAAAACATTCAGATCATGAAAAAGGATATGGGACAAGTATGTTAAGGATGTCTATTTTTTCAGATCCCTACATATTGTCATTAAGACAAATAGAGACAAAAGAATCTTTCTTCCCAAGAATGAAGTTAACAGTATTTAACAAACCTGTTAGGGGGTTGAATTATGCAGGCCCACCTAAGGGCATTGACTGCATAGTCAAATAACAGTATCTTTTGGCTGACAGGTCCGTTATGTAGATTATTTATTCAAGGCCTCCTCAGGGTACCTGCTGCATGGTCTAGCAAAAGAACTCTCAGAATTTCACGACTTTTGTGATTAGAAGTCCAGAAAATGGTTATGATAATCATAAAATATTTAAGGTTAGGATTATGACACATAATGATGTGTATTGTTCAATTTATGCAGAGATACATCAATGCTAACCATAATAATGTTTTGGGTGGGTCCTGAATGGAAATGTTGGACTTCACTAAGTATCCCATAAGGATGGGAATCAAGACATACGTCGTTCTTAAACTACATTTTAACATCGTGTGGGACAAAAGGATTGGATATCCTAGTTCAGGGTCATAGATCTTGGACCATTATAAAAAATACACAATGTGTGTTTTCATGGGGAATTTTCTGCCAAGGGACTGAAAGTGGAATTTTGGGATAGGCCCAAAAGACTTGGGGCTGGATTCAAGGGACACTCGAATGTTCCTACGTATCCCATAATGATGGGAATAATGCTCATGTAGTTCTATAAATACCCTATGTACAAATTTGGTTCATACATGTGAAGGGTGAAATGGGACATTAGTGCAATGATGGAATAACCCAAGATAAAAGGTATGGGCATTTCCATGTATGCACATAGTCTTTGGAATGAAACATGATTGAAACATCAATGTAAATAATGATTCCCTATTTGGTGAGGGTATCAAAGAATATTGTAGTTTATTGTCGTACATGACAAAAAGTGTTGTATAGTTTAATGTCATATAGCAAGGACGAATGTGAACCAATTTAAAGATATTGATTCTAGGGGTGGTCTCACGAATCAACATCGTATGAGATGGAGGTGAACCGATGTGAAGATATTGGTATTGGGATTGAACCTTGGGATATTGCCTACGATCCCAGCCTGGAAGGAAAGGATCAATGTCCGCATAGTTCAAGTAGGGAATGAATTAATTATCAAGTTGTTCTGGGGAGAACAACCTAATAAAATGATGGTGCTGGGACTTACACATGGTTAATAACATAGATAGAGTGTTATGGTTGATGTTTGCTCTAATCTCACGTGAGTCATACTCAGTTTGAGAAACAAGAGGTAACAACAACCTTAACGATGCACAGTTTAATGTCATGTAGGACATATAAAGAGACTATACAGTTTAACATTTTGTATTTAGGACTATAAGTGCTGCACAGTTTAGTGTCACATAGCAGGGACAAAGTACAGTTAAATTTCATGTAGGAAAAAAAGAGAACTGTGCATTTTAATGTCATGCAGTAAGGAAAAAAGAGTACACCATTTAACGTCATGTTGAATGTATTAGGGAATTTTTCATAGTTTAACGTCATGTTGGATGAAAAAAAGATGATATAGTTTAGCGTCATGTTGGATGTAAGTGCCAATAGTTTATGGTCATATGCATGGACCATTGGTTATGCAGATTAACGTCATCTTGGATGAAAAGGACTTCTATATAGTTAAACATCATATAGCAAGGACGATGAAGGGAACTTTTAAATGGTTTAACATTGTGTGGGACGAAATTAATACAAATATTTTATGGTCATATGTATGGACCGTGGATGATTTAGTTTAATGTCATGCTGGACGTAAGGGACGTGCAAATAGTTTAAGGTCGTATGCATGGACCATTGGTTATGTAGTTTAATGTCTTTATGTAAGTAAAGGTCTTTTATATATTTTAGAATCATGTAATTAAGACGTCATAGTTTAGCGTCATTTTGGACGAAAGTACCAATCTTTTAAGGTCATATGTATGGACCATGGATGTATTTTGTGTTCATACAAAATATTTCTTCATAAATCTAGCATTGGTTGCAGTAGTGATGAGTTCTCCATCCATTGAGAATAAAGAATATGCTCCATTGGAGTAGACCTTATGTATTGAGTAAGGTCCTTCCCATTTTGGCTCAAGATTGGGAGGTTTCTTTCCTGGTATCATTGGAGTTCTCAGAACTAATGACAATTCTCTCTGAGTGAGTGAATGAAGATGAAATTTTTTGTTGAAAGCTCATTCTATTTGATTCTCATAGACTTTTATGTGGTGGAAGTTACACAATATTTTCTCATCTATCCATTCCAATTCATTCAATAGCTTTTGAGATTTTTCATATGTAGATGACTGATCACAAATGGCTACTCTGAGTGAAGGCAATTGAACTTCAATGGGAAAGACGGCTTCCATTCCATATACCAGTGAATATGAAGTTGACCGAGTTGTTTATGGGTGGTAGTCCAATAATCCCATTAAGCATGAAAGAGTTTATCAGTCCTTGATTTCTTATATTTATACAACATATTTTGCAGTATATTTGACAGAGTCTTGTTGAAATCTTCTATCTGGTCATTGGCCACTACATGATACCGAGATGAATGGTTAGATTTGTTTTTGTATTCTTGATACAACTTCTTTACCTCGGATGAATAGAAGTTTTTTCCATTGTCTTTAAATATGGTATGAGGGGCACCAAATCTGGAAATGATGTTAGACTTGATGAAGCTAACAATGCATTTAGAACTGACTACCTTGAGAGGTATTGCCTCTGCCCATTTGGAAAAGAAATCAGTAGCAGTAAGAATATACTTAAACTGCTTGGCCATTGCTGATGGGTAATGTCCCACCACATCTATTCCCCATGTGGCAAATAGCCATGAGTATTTTGCTGTATGAAGAAACTCTGGAGGTTGATGAATGAAGCTGTAATGTACATCGCATGACTGACACTTCATTGTGAAACCAACACAATCTTGTATCATTGAAAGCCAAAAGTATCCAAGTCTTCGAATCAGATCTGACAGTCTATGTCCAGACTGGTGGGCACCACAAACTCCTGCATGCACTTCTTTCATGATAGCAATTCTCTCTTCACCATCAATGAATCTGAAGAGAACTCCATCAAAACCACGTTTTTAGATAATTTTCTATAGGTGATATGGGCTATCATAAAGAGTAAAATTGACCACACATCGCTGAATTTGTTATTTCTCGGCTCTATTAGGTGGAAGTGTTCCATTTTTAAGGTATTCCATGATAGGTGACATCCATCCTGTAGTATGACTATACGGTTCAAGAATGGGACTAATTTCATTAATTTCATCTGTTCTGATTCGAACATAAGGTGAAATTTCATAACGGTGGGAAATAATGAAGGTTGTCTCGTCCCGATTAGGATCATCTAGAGTCGTGGCTATATTATCCAGTGCATCTACTTGATCATTTTGTGATTGCGGGACATAAGAAAATGTAGGTTCCAAAGGGAATTCCACCATTAAATCTCTGACTTAATCATACAAAGGGATTAGTTCTTCTTTTCTAATGGCATAATCCCTATTGACTTGTTTGATTACTAGGTCTGAATCACCTTTCACCATTATGTGATTCACTTGTGCTTGAAGTGCCAATTCCAAGCCTGCGATTAGATCTTGTAATTCTTCTTCATTATTGGTACCACCTTCCCATAATATGAAGGAATAAGGTAACACTTCCTTTTCTGGAGAAATGAGCACAATTCCTAAGCCAACTTTGTTGAATTTAGGATTTTCCATTTTCCTTCCTGTTGGACTTCTGAAAGAACCATCAAAATACATTTCTAAAGCCCGAGGACTTTCATTAATACAGAAGATTTCATAATCAGGGAGTTAAATATCTGAAGATGTGTCTTCCACTGAAGGGTGTTCATCCAAGAAATCTGGCAGAGCATGGCCCTTTATTGCCTTTTGAGACACATTCTGAATATCGAATTGCTGCAAAATAACTTCCCACCATACCAGACATCCTGTAAGCATTGGATGACTAAGGATGAATTTGAGAGGGTAATTACGAGATACCAATTAGACCTCGTGATGTTGCAGGTAGTGTCTCAACTTCTGAACTGCAATGATTAATGCCAGGAATCACTTATCAATACTTGAATAGAGGGTTTGTGCTTCATGCATAGTCTGATTGATGTAGTAGAGTCTATTTTCATTCCCAGCATCATTCTTCTTAGCAAGAAATGCACCCAATGATAGCTCTAAAGCTGTCACATTGAGGATAAGTGGTCTTCCATCAATAGGGAGCATGAGTACCGGCAGACTCAAGAGGTATTTCTTGAGAATATTGAATGCTTCTTGACATTCATCAGTCCACTGGTAAGTGACTCCCTTCTTCATCAATTTGGTGAAGGGTAAACTTTTGCCTGCCAAATTGGTGATGAAACGCCGAATATATGCTAAGTGTCCTTAAAGTCCTATTAATTATTTCAAATTTTGAGGAGGTGACATACCAAGGATTGACATTTCCTTCTCAAGATCAACTTCAATACCGCGATGGCGTACAACAAAGCCGAGAAACTTTCCTGAGGTTACCCCAAATGCACATTTTAAGGGGTTAATCCTCAAATTATTTTGTCAAAGCATACAGAATATGGAATCCAAATCAGGAAAGTGATTAGAACGTTTCTTGGATTTAACCACCAAATAGTTTACATAGAATTTAACAAACATTCGTAGAATGGGTTTGAAGATACGATGCATGACACGCTGATATGTTGTGCCCACATTCTTTAAGCCAATGGGCATTACCTGGTAAAAAAACACACCCTGAGGGGCTATAAAGGCTATGGATTCCTCTTCTTCTGGGGCCATTCGGATTTGATTATACCCATAATATCCATCCATCAAGGAAAGTGCTTCATATCTAGTTGTTGCATCAATTAAAAGTTTTGTAATCGGAACTAGGAAATCATCCATAGGACAATACCGATTAAGATCTCTTAAATCATTGCAAACTCTAATTTGTCCATTCTTCTTCTTTAAAGGGTCAATATTATCCAACCACTTGGGATATTGAACTTCTCTGATGATGTTAGCTTTGATAAGATTATCCACCTTAGCTTCAATTTTGGAAGCATTAGTTGGGTGTGTTCTTCTTGCGGCTTGCTTAAATCCTCGATGTTCTTCTGGTAAACCCAAATGCTGAGTAGTAACATCAGGATCAAGAACGGGCATCTCTGTATAGTTCCATGAAAATATGTCTTCATTTTTCTTTAAAAATGAAATATACATATCTTGTTCTTCATGATTCATGGCCGCACTAATTAAAGTGGGGAATGGATCTTCTTTTGTACCCAGATTCTTTTCTCTGAGTTCATCCACTGTGGGAGAGAAATCCTCTTCAAATGCTGGAGGATCAGCTCTGATATCTTCCTATTCTTCTTCAACATGTGTTATTTCTTCCATTTCTACTTGCATATTAGATAATGAAGCAGAATTTTCATGATCAGAAAAGAATACAAAATTTGAACATCTTGAATAAGAAGCTTCCATTTCTGACGTAATAGATAATGAATGGTCTTCCTTGGGAAATAATAAGGTGATTATGTATTGGGAATCAACATCATTTTTCACCTCTAATATTGTTATAACATCTTCTCGCCTGTTTGGAGAAGTATTGACTTGCTGGATTTCAACATATGATATGAAGACATCTCCATTTGAGCTTTCATCATTGCCTGGAGGATCACCAATTTCTCCCATGTTGTCTGGCTCGATTTTCGTAATTCACATTATGGATCTTTCCATAAGAGTATTTTGATTTGGGTATATCTTGTCAATTTTACTGATAGGAAATACATAATCTTTTCCCACAAGCGCAAATGGATTTACTGGAATCTTCTCCAAACCATAAGGAGCATTAACTTTGGTAATCTCTTTTTCTGTGGATTTATCCCTTCCCTTCATGTGATAGAATTCCACCTCATTGTATTGAGACTCACATGTCTGGAACGTGGCCTTATCACCATAAAATGTCCCAACTTGACCATCGAAACAATATTTGAGACATTGATGGTATGATGAAGGATAATTGCATGTTGATGTAGCCTGGGTCTTCCAAGCAGGATGTTGAAGTCCGAGTCTTGATCAACAACAATGAAATATGAATTGGATACAAGATCTACAAACTGAGTTCTGAGTGTTACTTTTCCCAGTGGTTCTTGTTAATTTTAATCATATCCTTGTAAAATCATAGCAGAATGAGATAAGTAAGATTATGTGAGGCCCAATCGATGAATTGTACAGATGGGCATGAGATTGACTCCTGACCCATTACCAACGAACGCTCTTCAGACGTCTACACCATTGAACTATCCAGATAAGTACAAAGGTCTAATATTCCCATTTACAACATCATCTTCATCTTCATCAGTAAAAGGTATTATTGCATGGAATTCTGCCGGATTATTCAATATGTGATAGACTTCAGCTGCAACAATTTCAGTTTAAAACACCTGAGGACTTGACAAAGCCTCGATGAGTGCTTCCGGAATATCTTTTGATATATTCAAAGAATCCAAAATTGATTACTTGCAAATTAATTGGGCCAGGTCTTTCAATACATCATACTTTTGATCGAGATGTCAGCGTTTCCCAACAGGAACATGTGTTTTAGGAGGTGACTTGGAATCAGATGCTTTGGAAGTTGATGCATCTTGTATTGGGATAGGGGTTGGCAATATTCCTGGTTTTGGAAGATTAGAATGATTAGATCCATTCACTTCATAAGAGGAAGAAGATGAAACCTTCAACCGGTCTTCTAGAATAACTATGTCAGGACTGAATTTTCTATTGTTAGAATAACTTGCTTGTTTTTGCTGAGCTCGCTGAAGGGCTCTACCACGAGTTTCTGCTGCGTACACAGTTCTAGCAGGGGTAGAATTGGAATAGTGGCTTCTGAAAGATCCACTTATTCCCCTGTATCCCGAGCCTCGGTAACTTCCTCTGATTCCTCTATTTGATACAGGGAATTCAGGCTCATCGAAATTGAAACTGCGACTAGCATATGGATCTGTTAATTGATTCATATTAACAGATCAAAAAATTAACTCTTCATCTGATGAGGAATCTTCCTGACTAGACAATTTAGGCTGTAACGTTTTGTGGGGCGGTGCCCGTTGATTATAAGTATATGTCATGAAGTTTTCCATAGTCAAAGTCAACATAGGCTTTTACAGATACTCATCTTCTTCTGATTGTGCCTCCTTCTTGGAATTATGCCTCCCTTTTGAGGATTTTCCCTCTCAAGAGGATTTTCTTGCGGAATTCATGTAAGATGGCACAATTGGTTTCTTCAATTGTGTTCACAAAATAGCATGAGTTCGGTTTATCGACTTTCTGACCATCCAATCATCATATTTTCGTGCATTTTTTCATTTGAATTCTTGCCACTCTCATTCCTCCTCTGGAACTACAGTAGTATCACATGCTTCCTGGGCTGAAAAGCCAATCAGTTTGACTTGTCCCAATTCGACCATCTTTTGTAGGAGGTATTTGAAGACAAAACACTCCTGGAAGGGATGTCCCAGAATCTAATGAAATGGTAAATAATTGGGACGATCTTCATATCCTTCATTTTTTGGCCTCTTGGGCCTTGGCAGCTGAACCAAATTATTCTTCAGGTCCTAAATGAAGTAACCAGGAACTTTTTCATTTCGGAAAGAATAAACATTACTCTGCAACTCATCAAACTATTTCCGTCATTGATCTCTTTGATCGTCTTGATGAAACGGCCTTTTTTGTTGACGCTCAGGAGGTGGAGCCCTTCAATAAGATGAACGTTTTTAGGTCGAAGTTGGTACAGGTGCTTGTTTAAGAATAACTATTGCAGTTTCTTCTTTATCCATTCTCCTTCCTAGAGCTTCTGGAATTATACGAGATTTAGCCTTAGTCTGTATAAGAGAATCTTAAATCTATTGAGTGATTGAAGTAAGGTCTTGAAACCCTCCTGTGTATTTCACAGGGATCCGTGGTGTGCGTAATTCGTCAGGTAGATTTGCCACACATATTGGAAACAATTCCTCTTGAGGGAGTGATAAGCAAATGGAATATGTTAATCCCTACCAGCGAGCAATGAAATCAGATACTCTTTCATTCTCCCTTTGCTTATAGTTTATAAGATCAAAAACTATTGTCTTTGGCAATGTTGAGCTGAATTAAAGAATAAATCATTGACGGAGATCTTCATATCTAGAAATTGTCCGGGATTTCATGATTGTGTACCAGACAAAGGCTGGTCCTTCCAAGGTTCACACGAAGCATCTTAGTTTCACTACTTCCTTCTGCTCTGGAGTTCCCATCATAGGATCTCAACTAGACACGTAAAGAGTCAAATGGTGTTCAGGGTCACATGATCCATTTAAAATAGGGAATACCGGGTTCCCAAATTTTGATGGGGGAGAGATTGAATCTACCCATTCAGGTTAAGATTTCATTTCTGGTTGAACCTTTGCACGCTTCCCTTCCATAGACTCTAACCGAACTGTTAATTACTCAATGGTAGTTATTAACTTTTGAGAAACATCTGGTTGAACTTGGACTTGGGCAGGTACAATGATTGGAGTCTGGACAGGTATGGCAGCTGGTACTGCAACATATGGCAACGCTACCAATTATTGTTGCACTTGACACGTATGATTAGACCTGTGAGTGTGTACTGATAAAGGAGGATATTCTTGATCCATCTCAATAGCTTCAACAATATCCATTGGCTGACTGACTCCATCACGCTTAGGAGGAAGACTACCCTGAAGTAGTTTTGCATTCAACCTCCTTAATTCCTTCATTTCTTCCTCCTGTTGCGCAAATATTTGCTCTAGTGAGAGAGATTGGACTTCTCCAGAGGTAGGATATGTAACCTAATTCTTTCCCTTCCCCTTGTTTGATCCCTTTCGGATATGGGGAAGTGGGTTATTTGAAGGAACACATAGATTTTGTGTAAACCATTGATTTCGTGTACGCACACCTTCATCATTTGTGTCTGTGTGTACAACTTCCTGAGTAGAAACCTCTTCATATGAGTCCCCTGAGTGTGCCTCATCTGGTGGATCAACAACAACGGCATTGATGACATTTATTGATGCATATCATTTCACATCCTTTCTATCAGCATTTCTTTGATATTGTATTCTTCCATGTCGTTGATGAGACATTGCCTTTTGTTGATTCGATCCCTCAGGAACTTCTTGACGAACCGTAATTTGGAGGCAATCTCCTGATAATTTGGCTCTTCGTTCCTCATGTGGCTTCTTCCCCAATCGAGAGAAGACCAACTTTTTCTGAGGAGGGGATGGAAGATTTGAAAAAGCCCCAAGTCCGGTGGACTGGTGTTTTTCTTGCTATTCCCGATCAACTCCTTGAATTCTATTTGTTGATTCCGAGGGTTGGTTTAAAAGAGTCCCCAGTCTGGAAATTTGGGGTGGCTCTTGACATTCTATGTCTGAGACTTTCTTAACATCTCTCATGATCTTGCGGACATTAGTCCTGAAATTAGCTGGATGCATCAACCTGTATCCATGTTTATCACCCACCACGAAAGACCGTTGGAAGATTTCTGACACTTCTGTCACTTGATGATGTTCTTGCTCCATACGAGAGGCCTGTTCAATATTAGCATTTTCATTATGCATTATTAATTCAACAACATGTTCTCGTATTCCTGATTTTGAGAAAAACTAGTTGAGGCATGTTCTTGGGAAAGCTTTTGTTTACAAACAAAACCCATTGACGGTGGTCGTCCATGGGCAATAACATTGAATGAGACCATTTTCGGCGTGCATTGCTGACCGGAGAGTACAGTGAAATGTAGTGCTCCATGAACACCCCATCCTCTAACATGAATACCAGATGGGGCATTAGCAATTAACAAGTGCAATCTTCTTAGTGTGCCAAGGCATGAACGCTGAATGGATCTTTGCTGCTTTTCAGCCTTCAGATATCGAGAGTCCGATAGAGATGCCAAGTTAATTTGACGTTGTACCCCTTCTATTATCGTAAAATTATTTTCGTATTTATCATAAGATAATTCTTTCTTTTTTAACTGAAAAAGTGTTTTCCATATGTTGAGACGAATATCATGAATCCCATATTCCGTCAACATCCCTTGAATATCATACTGAGAGTCAGCCAGAGGCCAAAACATGACTGGCACTTCACCCTTTGCCAGTTGTTTTCTCATGTTCAGTATTTCCTCTTTATCATTCAATGAATATTCTTCTACCTTATTTTATGAGAGCTGGTGTTTCCTTTTTTCTTCGTTGGATTCAACAAGATTGGTAGAGAAACCACTGATCAAACTAGAAGATGCATGACTAAGGGCTGGTTCAGAGAATGACCTACACCCTGGGATGTCTTCTGATTGATAAAGTATTCCACCGGCTAGCGATGAAGAATAATACATGACTGGTTTCGCATTTGCAGGTTCCTCAAGATAATAGGGCTTTATCGGCACAACGTTGTCCACTGGAGCATTTTTCGTGCAATGTTCATCACTATTGCAGAGAGGACATTCGCAGAAAAATCCATCATCATGGGGAGGAACACCATGGTGGGTTACGACAAAAGATGAGATATCTTGCTCCATGGTTTTCTGGCCATACATAGGGTTATTGTAGCTCTCATCTGAAGATGAAACTTCGAGATCGACCGAATTGCCAGGAAGCAAGCCTTCATGAGGATGTGTCTATTGAAGACCATCAGAATTAATGTTCCTTCTATTGGTAAACAAGGGAGTTGAGTCTTGAATTCCAACAGATAACTTCTTGATGGATTCAAGAACTCCAGCATCGATCAAGGCCTTGTTACAGATTGGCTAATGATCTCTTGACTGTGTCGGGCGGTCTTCTTTTTAGACACCTTATTACTCACCATGGAAACCACTTGGTGCTGAAAGTGGCTGCTCTGAGTAGGTGTATGTGCTTGATCAGGAGAGATGGCTAGGTTAGGCTGATGATCTCTACTCAAATTAGGTGTATGTGCCTGACTTGGTTGTCCGTATGATATGGGGGAGTATTCCCCACAACCCTCTTGGACTAGAACAGATGTGTGTGTCTATTCCGGAATGAACTTTTGATGTGTCACTCCACTGGCAGGGATAGATTTATGTGTCTTTCTCTGAGATTCCTCTAAAGATGTTATAATATCCTGGAAAGCATCCAGAATATGAGCAGGGATTTGATTCTGCTCTTTCACCATTTATAGAATATTCTTGGTGACTTCAGCTACCAAAACGGGGATATAAGTCCCTTCCGTGCTTGGAGTAGGTGTATGTGCGTGCTCCTGTCCTCGTTTTCCTGTCAGTGAATGCTAACAGTAATCAAGTGTGGGGGCTGAGTGTTGAGTCTGCCTCCTGTTTGTCGCTAGAGCTTTCCGACTAACTTCTATGTGTGCTACCAAGAGAGACTTTTGGTAGGCTTGGTCAATACTAGAAGGTGTATATACTTTCTAATTGCACTTCATCGAACGTGGTTGACGAGATCCATCATATGAAGTCAAACGAGCATGATGACTATCTGATGACGTATAAACAAGTATATGTTCGTCCCTATAGTACTTTGCTAGAATTGCCTGGCGGGATTGGCATGATGCTGCCAGACGAGTCTACTGGACATCAAAATTAAAATGGGATGGTCTGTGTGCATGTTCATTGCTTGCCACCAAGTTAGGTTGGTGGACTTTTCCGGAAATGACATAGATGACAACCTACTCACTGTTAACCGGATTTCGCCTCTGGCGATTCATCTTGCCTGCTCGGGTTCGAGTAACCCGAGCCGAACACCTAGATTTGACACCCTAATCATGTTGAGGGCGCACTGCCACACGAGTCTGGCGGCGATTGTTAATGGGATCCATTGGGAAGGGCTTCTGTCTCTTTGAATTAAGGCCCTAAGGGACCTGCTCATTCACCTCCCCAGAATAAGGGAGTGAATGGTGATTGCGTTCTGAGGATAGTGACCCGAAATAGTTGGAGACAATGGTTAGCACCACCTGCTTCTTGATCACTGATCGTCGCTGTCCGGACGACCAGGGTGAATTGTTCACTTATAGGGCTTGACGGGTAGCCTCTAGAGTTGGAATAGTACCGTTTTGATGGTACTCCTTAACCAGCGTGTTTGATTCACAGTGTTGAAGACGTTGAGTAGGTGATGTCATCCTCAGAGTGGACGATTATCCAGTAGGAGTAGTAGTAGTGGAATTCGCAGCAGCAGTATTCACAGGTGTGAACTTGAGATCAGCCATTTCTTAGAATGCAGACAATCATGGAAAAGAGTGACTATTTGACATAACAGACATAATCAAGATAAATTAAGCCACTAAATCTTTTGGATGAGCACATATGTCAATGATTGTTTTTTCCCTATCATTGATTTTGAATAGGGGCATAACAAATAAGAAAAACATCATTTTATCTTGTTTAAGGATTCACGTCGGGTTCATCATTTTTTGATTCCCTCTAGAATTGGGGATGACCTCGTTGATTGCAGGTTCAAACATTCCAATCGGTTTCTAACAGGTTTGTTCATTGAACTGGAAGCATCCAATGATTACACATCCATTTGGACGTACTTTCCAAAGGTAGGTGCTCATTAGTTGTGGACTGATGAGGCTTAGGGATTTTCATTGTTCGATAGGATGGGAGGTCGGACTCATCACACCTTTTGTAGGGGAATTATTGTCTACTCCAGGACTCTATATATATATTTAAGTTATGTTCATGAATCCTTATTACATTACCATGTATAAAATGAAATTTCCTTTAGTTTGACAATAAATTATGAATATGTAAGAAAATTCAGAGAATCTTTGATATGTATTCGAGGTTCTTCATCAATGAAGAATCATCTGTTTCTGTTAGAGATTCTTAGTTTATGGTATCCATAAAAATACATAAATGTATCTTGGTCATTATGATCACCATACTGGTTTTAAAGCCACTCAGTGGGGTAATTGAAGTTTATTTTCATTCAAGAGGACATGGATTATTTCAGAGTTGGGATCATACCCATGATGGGCTACCTACGTATCCTTTGTTTTAGAAAAGGAATCAGAACCCATGTAGTTCGAGTAAGGGAGTATGATGTTTATGCATGATTAATGGCTCATGAATGATGTCATTATTAATTTTCCACTCTAAAATCACATTAGTCATTCTCGGTGTCAGATACACGAGGTATCGGTGAAACCAGACAATTTGTGCCACGAAAGATGCTATGTTGTGGGGCTTATGTGTGTATGACTTCACAATAAAAATGAGGATTATGATTTACTTCAGGGAGGAAATACATGAACAAGGTACATAAAGGTATATGTGCTTCATGGAGATTTGGATACTCTAACCATGGGGCTTAATCATAAAGAAGATTCCCATGTTAGGAGGGGACTTATGATTGGGTTTTACTCCTGAGAAGGAAGCCTAGATCAAAAGGAATTATGACTGGTTAATAGAATAATGGTTGGGGCTTACTCCTAAGGAGGATGCCCATATTTGGGAATTTTGAAACTGGGGCTTACTCCTAAGGAGGATGCCCAGAATTAATGGGAGTTTATGACTGGTACATACTCCTGAAAAGGAGTCCCAGATCAAAAGAGGACATGGGGCTTACTCCTAAGGAGGATGCCTAGATTTGAGAATTTATACTGGGGCTTATTCCTGAAACAGGAGGCCCAGGTTAAGGGGTTATCTCATCTTAAAGGATTAGTTTGAATGAATGAAATATCAATATTTAGTGACATAAAGATGTGTAAATCACTAGGTTTTGAGAGATATTTCACAAAATTCCTTTCAGATAAGAAAGTTAATCAAGAAAACATGCCAAAATGGATTTGAAGAGTGTCTTGAATACTGAATCTTGAATAGGAGAGGTGGAATGATATAAGAGGGGTTAAATGGGAATGAAGGGCACCCAAAAAGGCCGGGGCACACAAGTCCTGGCAGGAGCGCAGGTACAGCGTGGGCGCGCAAGTCCTGGGTGCGCAGGTATACCTGCACGACACAGGGGTACTTGCCCGATTTTCAGCCATTAGAGTAATATTTGGGCGATCCTTGATCAAAGCCTTTTGAATCAACCCTAGAGGATTTCCAAAAGATGGCGCACAAGTTATGGGGAAGAATTAGGGAGGCATGAAAGTGTGTTCATTTCCCTTAAGGGTCAAAAACTTAGGTGTGTAAGTGTTAGTGAATTATAACAGTTAGACCTTACTCCTCCTGTTTAGACATTTAATTCTAGGTAAAGAATTGCCTTAGAAGTGTTCGGAAGACTTGAAGAAGATACTTGGGCGTTCAGAGCTCTGTATCTGAATTCTGGGAAAACATTTCCCCGAAATGGGGGGCCCACCGGGGGTATTTATAGGATGGATAAGACCCCGGGCAGCTATCACCTAGGGTGCGCAAGTGACTTGCGTGACCATTTCAGCACGCAAGTGTACATGCGTGACCATTGAGGCGCGCAAGTGTACTTGCTCGACCATTGTAGAACTTGTTCAACCCTTGTGCAATGTTCTAATTTTTTATTCCTTTGTCAATTTTTGATATTTTTTCAAAGGTTTAATCAGTTTGAGCTCAGATATTCCCCTTTTCCAATCATTATATTCTGTGACGAAAGGAGCGTCAATAACCACCAAGAACACACAATATGCCCTTCATGGCCAGTATATTCTAAAAAATACAAACATGATAACTCCAATCATGAGAAACATAATCAATTAGAAAAATTGTTTTGAAAATATAAATATATAGAAAACTGGGAATAGAGAATTTATTTATATAGATAAGTAAAAAATATATAAACATCAAAAATCATGGTTAACATCGCATGATGAAGTAGTTTTATAGTCCACATCCTTTCATTAAATAATTATGTATTTTATTCATGGTAATTTAGAGAGTAATAAGAATAATTATATTTGGATTGTGTATTTTATTTGGAATATTAATGAAGTTTACACAAGGCATCATGATAAACATCAGTTTCAATAATTCCACCTAAAAACTCCAAAACTATAGGGCTAAGCATACATCCATTAAAAACAATGAAATTGATATTTATATTCTATAAATTAAGAAATTATGTTTCCAACTCTTCAATAACATCAAATGAAACAAAATTTGTCTTTATTTTCTCATAAACAGTCACCCCACACATTAGAAAATTATATGCATAGAAAATGGATCAGTATTAAAAACATGTATTTTTTATATCCCCTACAAAATTGATATTACAAAAAATCACCATGAATGGAAAAACAATATTGTCCCACATGATCATATATGAGATTCTACAATTCATTCACTACAATCTCATAATCCATGTGATACATAAAATTAGTAGAAATTTAGTTATCATAATCTTGTAAAATGATAAGAAACTCTTCTAATAATCATTTAATAAATTGATAAATTTCACTTCCAATATCATGTTGAAAAAAACTAACTATAGAATCAAACTTAATATTTTATCCTTTATTTTATATAGAATAATAAACACTAATAGACTTACAATCATCAATTTTTTAAAAATAGGTAGTAGTTTTTGGGATGGGTGTACATGATGATTGTAGCATTTAAACAAACTCTGAAACACACTAAGAAAGATAAAATTGTATTTGATAGACAACAACATGATATTATGTAATATAGTTCGTAATATTATTTTAAATTTTTTCCATCCTTTCAAACTTGTATATTGACTCTGATTTAGAAAAATATTTTTCAAAATTTTCATTGACATATTTAGTTATCAAATCATCAAATTGATTATGATTTTCCTCTCCTTCCCCATCAATAAAAAATTAATATAATACAGAAATATATATATATATCTCTCTCATCTCATCTAAAGATTCATTATACACCTAAATCTCATTATGTACCTCACGAGCCTGAATGGTGAGATTACCCGTCAAGACATCAAGAAATCCCTAGTAGTTGTTGAAAATCATTATCCAATAATGATAAAAATTATGTTATCACATTCCATTCATTTAATAAGGATTATATTGGGAAAATTTTATTTTGATACATAAATTAATAGAACATATACCCACCCATAATGATAGGAATGTGACCTTTCGGCTAGCTATAATGATAGTGATATCTGCTAAAGCTCATGAGGGCCCATATTTTTGAACAAGTAGATGGTCTTAATGTGTAATTCAAGCTCCATGATCAAACTATTAAATTTTCTCATGAATTTTATTATATTAAAAGGAAATTAAAAAATATATAGTTATTACTTTGGGATGAATGTTTGTTTAAACTATGGCATTACAGTCATCATTCAAATTAAATACTGTTCCCATAGCCTAAATAATATTTTTAGCTAAGAGTATTTTATAAATTTTCATTATGATAATATTTTTTTCCATGAATATATAAATGGAATTTAAAATTTTATGATACTAATATTTTGAAAAAAAATTAGGTAACTAGGATAATTATTCATTTTCATTATTTATGGAAATAAGATGAAAGTGGTTTAATTTTTCAACACGTTTTCATTATTATTATTCTCCTCAAACCTCATATTTTTTCCTAATTTCACATATCACATTTTATTTTCCTCTTTTGAGTTTCGTTTTCATGAGATTCTTAATATGTTCTCTCAAATTCATTGGATTCATACAAATACTAGTATTCTATATTTTCTAGATGTTTATTTCAATTTTATTGAACATAAATTTCTTCATATATAGAATATTACGAAGTTGGAGTATTAATTTTTATGAAAAATATATTTCCACTATAATAATATATTCTCTATAAACTATCATTTATTCATTGGTTAGTTTTAATTTATATATTTCTCCTTAAATTCTTACCATCTGGCCCATATGCAGTTCTAAACTATTAATTATAATTGATGTATCATTTTTTATAAAACATTTCAACCGTAATACACTAAAAACATACCCAAAATTCCACAATTCATGATTGAATATCCTATATCATATGAATTTAAATAATTTTTTTTCAATGATTTTTTTAATTTGGAATGTTGTATGTTTAATTATTCCTTCTTCTTTCCAATAAAGGCTACTCTGATTTTTTTTTGGAATAAATAATCATACTAGAGAATGGATCAATGTCACATTGATTTCTAGCACTATATTTCTCAAAAAAATAGTTTACATAGGTTAAACATGGATATAAAATTTGGGAATATATTTTTTGATTTCCACTAAATAAAAAAATTTGATATAAATTATTTTAATAACACTATCATTAACAAAATTTTCATATGTGTTTGGATAAAATATATGGATGCTTCATTTCATAGCGAATTTTGGTAGTATAATGTTGGAAAATTTATCAAACAATTATAATTAAAATAGAAGAGTTCTCCTTTAATGGGATGGTAATCTATGTTCTGCGATTATGGGGTAAGTGTATTATGAAAGGCATCCATTAGTAAAAGAGTTAATAACTAATTATTCTTACTCTACATAATAATCCTTCTAATCATATCTCATTTCTCATGAAGCAACTATTCCTCCCACTAAAAAATGATAGTGATCAAATTCCTACCCCCAATGGAAGGGTTTAAATGGTAGAATTTATATATAATTGAATTAAACATATCATTCGATGTTTCAAATATTTCATAATCTTGGTTTTGAAACCATATATTTGATCTCCCCATAAGGAAGAATAAAATTATACTCAATATCATATTCTCTTCACTTAAAAATCATGGAGGTAGTTTTTGTATAGAAATATAATAACGTATAATTAACTAAAATGAGTCCACTATTCATAGACCATCTAATGAAGCAATCATAGAAAAATTTTAATTTTAAATATAACAGTTCCTAGGTGTAGGTGACAACTTTATTCAATATATATTATTTGATATAGTAGATAGTTGAAACTATAATAATATACATCTCATTGGGTTATTATGTAATGGATGATAAAATATCAAATTCTCTTCGAGAATTTTAGTTTTATCATTTAAAATATTTACAATTACGATTTTTCCCAATATTGTATATCAATGGTTATTTATTTTATGAATTGGAGTTACTAAAAATATTATTAATTAAAATGTGTGTATGTAGTCAATGATTATGAAGAAAATGCAACACATTTTAAAAAATACAAACTTTTTTAATTTTGTTTTACATCAAGGGTTTATATTTCATTTTCGATGTTTTTATCCGATAATTTTTATAGAATTTTTATGATTATAAGGACTCACATTCTATAACCAATAATTTTGTCATTATTTATTTAAAATTTTGTGGTCCCTGACATGCTACTGAAAATTAATTATAAAAAAAATAATAGATAGTAGTATAGGGTTGGGAAAGAGAAAAAAATTCATCATGGAATGATTAATTTTTACATACATGACCAAAACAAAATAGATAATAATAATAAAAAATGTTAAAATTTTTTAGTTATTGCATAGTGATATGAGGAATGAATATGGTAATGAATTTAGGAATGAATTTGAAACAATAATGAGTGATGATAAGATAGTATAATTTATGAAAATAATGTCTTTGGGAAATTTTTACTTGACAATAAGAATTTTACAATCATAAATATTTATATATAGTTATTCAATACGTGAGATAATGTGAAGGTTGACTGGGTTTTCAAATTTATTGAAATATAATACACTATAAAAACCCTTGGAACATGATCATCAAATCATGATTTATGAATAAATCTATTCAATATGGGGAAGAGATTAATGTTTCTTTTCTATATCATAGTTTTCTGTTCAATGATTAGGGTTGAAATTATTCAAAACTATTAGTTATATATTCTTCAGTACTAATAAATGATTACAATAGTTTAATGATAAATAACCCCAAAAAAATTCACTAATAATTTTTTTATTGATATTAGAATGGGAAATTCTTTTTAGATATTCATATATAAAATCCACTAATATATTTAGATAATTTTTTTTACAGAAAAAATCAGAATATAGATGTGATAGTGAAGGGGATACAACTCTTGAAATATTACATCCTTCTTCAAGGATCAGCATTGGACCATGTTCCTCTATTAGTAAAATCATATTCTAACCCTTTAAACACTAGTACGATGGAATGTAATGTATATTATTATTAAAATATGGTTGGGTGATACATATTTGGTGATGGTTATCTATATCATCAATGGGGTATCATTTTCATTTAAATATAATATTGTAATTTAATCTCATATTAATTATCAAATTCCCTTATGGAAAACATGTTTTCTATATCAACATAAAAAACACATAATTTTTCATGCTCCACATAGGTTACTAGAGACAATATCAACAAAAACATTAATATACCAATATTCCATTTATTCTCTACATCAAACTCCTATTTAAAAATTTATGTGAACTCATGAAGGTTCTGGTAAATTTATTTTATTCACGATGTGAATCAAATTGAAAAATATATTTTAATTAGTATTTGATCAACAGAATATCATTGAATTTTTTTGAATTTATTTTTCCAATATTAAATACAAAGTATATTTCTTCTAACCATCAATCTAGGAACAAATGAAACACAACAAGATTATGTTATCCTTATAAGATTATTAATCCAAATTCTTAATCTAACAAAACAAATCAATACACAATTCCAAAAAGATATAGATATTGTTCCTCAATCAAAAATCATAATTCTTCCCCATAAATTTTTTTCTCATTATTTTTAACTACAGATGAACCGACTCCCCTATAATTCATTATTCTTCGTGTTATAAATGAAACATGAATTAAATTAGTGTTTCATATATCTTTTTAAATTTTTAATGAATGACTCAAACATGAATGTAATTAAATAAAATTTGTAAAGAAATATTAAAATTAGTTATCACAACATATATCAAGGAATATCCTAATGAATTTGTAAATTATTTGGCCTCAACATCATCATATTTATTAATGGTTTCAACGATTAATCAAGGAATTTGTATTTGTAGTTCAGTTATTCCTCTATATACATCAATTAACATCACCATAACTTATAAATAATGTAAATAAAACTAATAAATATGTATTGATGATACTTAGTACATTGTACAAACACACACAACACTTTTTTATTAACATAATTCATAGATAAATTTAATGAAAAATATAAATGTATCAATCTTCTTAAATACATTCTTTGAAATTATTTTAAATCGATAAATATTGGAGATCATGAATTGGTGATCATCAATAAAGGATCGTGGGGGTAAATAATTTATCATAAAATAACATTACTCTAGTTAAGATATGTACTTTAGTAGAATCAACCTAAATGATTTTTGGATTCATGTATGTTTACCCATTCTAGTATATTTGTTGATAATAAATCTGTTCATTTTTATTACAGATGTAATCAGGTCTTCCATTAAGGGATTCATCAAACTCTGAGGAAATATTATCCACTATCATTGGTGGAATTGGGTTCATTTGGAGTTTTTTGAGATACTTAACCCCTGATAGGGTTCATTGGTGTTCATATATATATACATGTGAATCATGTTTTCTTCTACAACGGTGAAATGGATTTTGTTCTTACAACTGATTCATAGATAACGTGAGTGGTGGTTCCATGGAAAAAGGATAAGGGAGTAGTAAAAGGTATGGGGGAATCAGATAAATAACAATAGATAAGTGGTGGTGGTACATAGTGAAGCACAAGTGGAAACTGATTGTAATTTGGTTATGTTGTGGTATCATTATTTTTATAATTGTAGAAAAATGCATTCTGGCAATAGATGGGTGTAATGTTAGATGGGTGGAACAAGTGGTTGTGGGAGATGAAATATTATAGTTGTATAAGAGCAATGTTATAGCGTGGAACAATTGTTGGTAGTATTAGATTTGATCATTAAGGGGAAGTAAAATAATAAATTAAATTAAATTAAATTCAAAAATAATATTTCTAGAAAAAAAATTAAATATAGAGATAATTTAATTAAATTCATAAAAAACAATATAATGAGAGGATTAATAAATAGGTCATGGAAATGAAATTATGATAAATTATTAATAAAAAAAATAAATAAATTATAATAATGTAAAAATAATGTTATAAAAAATAAATTTAAAAGACAAAAACTTATTATTTTGAAAAATAAATGACTAAATAATTAAACAAATAAATTAATGACATTCAATAATTAAACATATAAATCTCTAAAATGAAAATATAATTGAAAAATAAATATAAAAAGAGTGAATTTTTTTTATTTTTGACAGGAAATAAATTTATAAAAAAATATGGGATTAAGTTATATTCATGGTTGATCAATATATTAATAAAAAAAATTTAAAAAATAAAATATATAATTTAAAAATATAAATAATTTATTTAAGAATTTAAAAAATTAATATAGTTATTCAATTTTCATGTAAAAAATATTTTTATATTAATGCAAAAATATATTAACATAAATGAATTATCTAAAATATGAGAAAAATTTACAAACGAATAATAATTTTTTAGGTCCCCAATACTATCACATTTAAAATAACATTATCAACTATCTTTTTATCCCCATAAATTTTACTCAACATCATTATCATAATAATTATTATATATCCATTAGTCACTAGTTTTCCCAAAAATTTCATCTTACCACAAAATCATTTTTCTTGGATTTATGTACAATTTATCAAAAGCATTTAATTTATTAGGGAAATACCATTGAAAACAGAATATTGAAGGATCAAATTTTTATAACTATATTATCCTAGTTAGAGAAATCCAAAATCATAATTCATGAAACTCATAATATAAATAATTTAATCATCACACAACAATGATTAACAAAACATATTCCCTTCCTTGTTCAATAATTTAAGCCTTAGATTAAGTAACTGCGACCAATTATTCCCACATTCACCACACATAGTATATAAAACTATAAAATATAACCGATAAAATACATTATTTCTTGATAATGAGATAATTATTTATTATTGACAATTAAATTCTCTATTTTTATATTTTCCACAATGAAAAAACATTCATATAGGTTTGACATATTTATATGGGTGTTTCTTCCCACATGAGTGTCATGTAGGAATATGAATCTTCATTCCTTAATAGACATCATGAAACTCAATTAATATCTTATTTGGTTCATTTAGAATCTAATATTTTTTTGTTTAGTGATATAATTTTGAGACATCTAGTTAGGAAGAATCATAATATTTTTATTTATGTACCAAATTTCTTTTAATTACTACTATCTAAAATCAATTCATTTTCTATAATAGTTGGGGTTTAGCATAATTCCTCATAGTTCCCACTAACCACCACAACAAGAAAACATAGTTTGTTAAAAAATGAAATTGATTAATCATATGATCAGGCATAATCATTCTTGTGATGTCTACATCATGAAGTCATATTTTAAATCTATTACACCTTAGGATTGACCTAGGTCATCCTAGGATATCATCTATTCAAATCTGTAATTATAGTACATAGTTAAAATATAAACTTACCCATGCATATCTTTGTGTACTATTTAAAATGGTGAACAATACTATCTTTACTCATACTACACTGATAATGATCCAGTTAATTCCAAATCATCCCCTTTTAGAGTTATTACGCCTAGGTGCATCTTTATCACAACAAAAGGCATTATATTTCCAGAAATTGAATTTTTTCTAGGAATACCCAAATCATTTCATTATCAAATTATATTATGTACAATTATAAATTATCTCATCCAAATGGATCTCCCTAATATATTCTCAATATAATATACAAAATATGTAAAACTCATTGTTATGCAAACTATATTGAATCCAATCATTCGTACATACATTTTACAACTTATTAGATGATTATTCATTACATAACAAAATATACCATTCTATTAATATAATGAATTAGTTTCTTCCATAGCATTGATTTATTAAAAACATCTACATGAAATAGATACATCAACCCCCACTTAGTTCACCACAACTATCACACATCTTTTAAATATCATAATGAATCAAATTCTTCATATATTAGGGAAATGAAAAAATTATAATGGGGGAGCTCTAATGCACAACGATGGTAATTTATAGAGATATCAATGCATGATAATAGACTACAATAAGATATTAATAAAAGTTATTAAAAACTGATACATTATAAAACTATACCCAGTATATCATATATCAAAATCATGTGGGATACAAATTACTTGTAGTTCATTAGAAAATAATCATAATGGAATCGAAGAACATGATCCATGGGGTCATAATATTTTCTTAATATTAGGTAATAAAATTATGGATTAAATAAAGGCATAAAAATAATCATTGAAATAATATTTCAATGCTACCAACTAAGACATTCATCACATGTTAGGCTTGAGATAACATCCTTTATTCTAACATATGGCCTCAATCAACCACATATGTTATAAGGTCCCGACATTAAACATTACTTATTATTGAATTAAATGAATAATTCACATAGAGGATATTTTCATGTTTAGATTTTTAGAGAATTGGGACGTAAATATTACATCTCAAAATATTACAAAGTAGACACTTCTATGAAGTTTCCATAATATAAAAACACTTAAGAAGAAACCTGTCTAGTTCCATGTTTTAGGTAGCATGACGTTTCCTTGTTTCCATCCTTGACCCTAATACACATTAAGTCCTCTGAAAAACATTTCGAAAACACTTGGGGTGAGCATAATAAGCTCAGTAAGGGATACACAAAGAAGGAAAACTGTTTGTTTTTCAAAACAACATTTAAACCATGAATACTTTACCAATGCAATAATTTTCACCTTTATGAAGTATAAAAAACTCTTCACTGAATAAAAGACCATTACTTAACCTTTTGTAACCAAAAGATTACGATAAAACCCATATAAATAACACATAACATATAAAGGTAACTTGGGACATTAACATACTTAAGTGGAATAACCATACGGTTGAATTCCACACATATCACTTAATGGAATAGCCATACGGCCGACTTCCACACATATTTAATGGAATAGCCATACGACCGACTTCCATACCCAATGCATTGGAGGTTATAACGTAACCACTCGTCCTGGTATTCACGACACCACCTGTCATATGGTTTATCACCTAACCACCCGTAAAATGTCCAAGTACCATCATTACACATAAAATATTGAAAATATAAACATTTCAATAACAACATTTCATTTTCAATCACAATAAGTAATTCCATGATATTGATTTAATCAATCCATTTTCAAAACCCATTTGAAGATATTTTTGAATCAAAGTGTCCCATACCACATTGAAGCTTTTAATGGAATTATAATTTCAAAACATTAATGTCCATATAAATTAACACTGAAAACCATTTTGAATGAATGGACATTAAAGATAACGATTTAGAATAATGAATCTTTAAAACATTTAAAACGATATTTTTATTAAAGAGTTTTTAACTAAATGAGAGACTCTTGAATACAAATAATTGTGGAATAAAATTTAATCCGAACTTTATAATATTCTGAGAATAAAGGGATTAATGATATAATATTTCAAAGGACAGTATACACACCATATAAGAGTGAATTGGTGCAAAACAACAATGAAGTCTCAAAAGAAATGTAAAATGAGATGAAATCCATTACAAAGAAGGTATCCTTAAATTAAGGATAAATCAATCTCATAATTATGTGTGAAAAATATAAATACACCCAATATAAGTGGATATTATGTGTAAAAAAATCTAAGGTCATTCCCACATATTCAAAGGATGACATATTCAATAAATACATGTTGAACCCAAAGAAATCGAAATTCGGTTAAAAAGTTCCCATGGTAAAATTCGACAGCCTAATGGTGTCACATAAAATTTTACAAAAAGGGTTGATGATAGACATAAGGGGGATCTCATCACTTGGACATAAAATTTACATAAAGATATAGAAGAACATATCCCAACATAATAGTATGTGAATTAAAAGACATAACACAAGAAGTCTTTAAAAAAAGGAGGGTGAAATGTTCCCTTACCATCATGGGTATCTTTCGCAACAAACACCCCGTGAAATAAGGAAAATACAACATTGATGTAAATACTAATAAATGAAGGTATATTACAGAATGAGTAAAATAATGGGCAGTACATACACCACTAAAAGGAAATTGTGGAAAATGTAGCATAAATCTCATGGGAATAAAAATGAGATGAAAACTCCCTCACGAAAACTCGGCAGCCTAACGGTGCCACTAAAAATGTACAAAAACGGATTGATGAGATCAAATAGGGTCTCTCATCATATTAACATAATGTTTACATAAAGAGGAATATAAAAGAACATCCCCCAACATAACAAAGAGGAGCTTAAAAGAAGTGACATAAAGGAGAGCACTTAAAAATAAAGAGAGGGGTTAGATCTCTTACGAAAATTCGGTAGCCTAACGGCGCCACTCAAAACTTCCAAAATGGATTGATGAGAGAAAATAGGGTCTCTCCCCATATGAAAATAAAAAGTACAGTAGGATTAATATAAAAGAACATACCAATCATAATAAATATGATCTTAAAAGGAATTCCATAAAAGAATGTACTTAAAAAGAAAGAGAGGAGTGGGATCCCTTACCTCAGGTCCGACTTGACTCGATCGTTCTTTAACTTCTTGAATATTAATCTTGAGTTAATTTCTATTTGATTAAGAACCTTTTTCATGTTCATTATTCCTTTTATATCACTTATTACCATTTTATAAACATTATGTAGTCACTTATGTTAATAATGTTTGTTTTGTCGATATTTGGTTCTTAAGTCGAAAGTGAACTTCTTACAATTACATGTTGATCGTGTGGTCAAAGGTTCATTATATCCAGAATGATATTCATGATTTGGATATCATATATTACATATATATCCAGCATATACTTGTATTTTTATTTTTTACATAATCATTTAGAGGTAAGAAATGAAATGCACAGTTCATGGAGACGGTAAGCCGTATGTACGTATGAACGCTACTTTCATTTCTTTGTCATATTAATGGAATTAAAACTAAATGAGAGGGATGTATATTTTAATTCCAGAATTATATTCATCATTTATATGTAACAGACATTATATATGTCCATTATAAATATGTTCATATAATAGTACATTACATTTGGGGATAAGAAATGAAATGCACCGTTCATGGAGACGGTAAGACGTACGTACGCATGAACGATACTTTCATTTCTATATCATACATTAATGGAATGAAATATTTGTCACGACCCATCCTCGGGGCCCGTGCCGTGACTACCCCAAGCCCGCATTCCATAGGCTAGGGGCTGGCGACTAGCACCAAAGGCATAAATCCCAATAACTGGGAAGGGATTTCCTTTATTAAAGTAAACAAAACACCACAGAGTACAAGTAGAAACAAAACACTAAGTACAAAGAAAGGTGCTGAAAGGTTAATGGGACAGAATATAAACCCCAAAGAAAGTACAATTACAACTGAACAATGTACAACAGAAAAAAACAATAGCTGGAAGAAAGGAAGCAGCTCCTGGGTCGTCCTTCTCGGATCCTACCTGAAGGGTAGGTACAGATAGCCTCCTCAACGCTCTCACCCGTCAACCTCCTCCGTGTGTCGTATCGTCGTGTAGTCCACCTCCGGGTACTGACTCATCGTGTAGTCCACCTCTGGGTACTGACTCGTCATGTAGTCCACCTCCGGGTACTGACTCGTCGTGTAGTCCACCTCCGGGTACTGTCCAGTCCTCGAACACTTAGGCTCCGTCAGCACTACCCGTCGTCTGCAACCAACACAACAAGGTGCGGGCATAGCCTGTGTATGTGTGAGTATAACGATACTCAGTAGGGACCCCGAGACCCTCAAGGTCACACTAAAACCAACAAGGATAACCACAAAGAAGATCTCAACAGATAACCTCTACTTAGGTATATGCCCATACATATACCTAAGTTATCAAGTAACCCATCTCAATCCTGAGGAAGCACAAGGATTGTGAAAACAACGGATAACCACTACCCAGGTATATGCCCATACATATACCTAAGTTATCAAGTGACCCATCTCAATCATGAGGTAAACACAAAAGTCAAAAGTCTCAGCTCAAACCAGTATTTTCATTATCGAAACTGTAACTGATGAAGAGCCTCATCTCTGGAGTGTACAGTGTTCATGTCACGACTCTGAGGTACTGCTCACTAACCTAAGACTGCGGAGGTACTCCTCCTGTCGAGTACTGCAGGCCAGCCACCCAAACACAATAGTGCTTCCCACCGGGGTATGCCACCCAAACACAGTAGTGCACACCCCCCAGTAGCCTGCTGAGGTACTCACCGGATGAGTACCATGGGTCTGCACTGTCACACAGGTAGTGCTCTGTCCGCCATGGGTCTGCACCTCACAAATTATTGCTCCGTCCACTGGGCTAGTCGACTCACTCCAAGTCATGTCAGTCAAGCAGTCGTCAGGTCTCAGTCGGCTACACGGTCTCTGTACTCCGCACGCTCATCTCTGGGAGGGTCCTTCCATGAGATACAAGTCGATACTCCAAGTATCTCAAAGTCCCACGAATAAGTATCTCAAAGGACCGCCTCGTCATAGGGGTCTCAACGCAATAGACGGCGCGTCAATCAGACGCCCGGTCTGTGAGTAATTAGCCTTTTCATCCCAGGGGCCCGGTTGGTTTCGTGAGCGAACCAACCCGGCCGTATCTCAACTATACCCCTAACTCTCATAGGGTATACTCAAAGGGACTGTTTCTCAACGTGATCACCAACGTCGTTGATGGTTCGTCAAACGGACGTCCGGTCTGAAAGATATCTGCTTTTCTGATCCAAGGGCCCAGTTGGATTTCGGGTGCAATCCAACTCGGCCACTATCCAACAGCAACCAAAACTCGAGCGAAGTATGCCAAAAGTTCCGTCTCATCAAGAAGAAAACAACGAGACAGACGGCGCGTCAATCTGACGCCCGGTCTGTGAGTTATTGGATTTTTCATTCCAGGGGCCCGGTTGGTTTCGTGAGTGAACCAACCTGACTGCACTCCGACGGCATCCAAACCTCGAGCGAAGTATGCCAAAAGATCTGTCTCACTTAGAGGAATCCATCAAAGTCGACGGCACGTCAATCGGACGTCCGGAGCTCAAGATATAAGCGTTTCCGCTCCGAGGGCCCGGTTGGTTTCGTATCCGAACCAACCCGGCCGAACCAAAAGTATTACGAAACCATGAGTGCGATATACCAAAATGCCTATTTCTTTCCAAGGATCGCTACGCAACTGACGGTGCGTCGATCGAAGGTCTGTAGCCCAAGATATGGTCTTTTGACAAAAGAGGGTCCGAAAATAGGGTGTCTGGGCCCGGCCCTGCCCGACCCGACGTCCCGGCCCGGCCCGGTCGGTGGCACGGCCAGCACGACCAGTGCGTCGCGCGAGCGTGCACAAGGGAGGGGCAACACCCCTCCTTTAATTCAAAATGGTGGCCCCATTTAAGGGGCCGCGCCAAGTGTAAAACCCGGGGGGTGTAACCCCCAGCTTTTCCCCTGAAACGGACGGCCGGCGCAGGGCCGACCGGTTTCTCGCCGCAGGACCCCGCGGTCCCGCACCTTCCGGTGCCGGCAGCCGGAGTTCCGGCCACCTTCTTTGAATTCTCCGGCGGGTGGTTTTTCCGGCTGCTACTTCCAGGATGGCTGAAAATTCGTCCGGCGCGGCGTGACGACGCCGCATCCTTCCGTCGCGGCCCGACTCCGGCCACAGCCTCGTTCGTACCCTCAACGCAGCGCGACAGCGTCGCGTTTCTTCGTCATGGCCTGCATCATTCACGTCTCCTTTCTCTAAATAGCGGTGCAACGATGCACTACCGTCATCGCTAATCCAAATGAAGAAAAGCAAAGGGGGGAGGGGAATCAGCTGTATTTGTGCGGACCGATCCCATCCCGTTATATCGATAGCAGTTGGACGAAACGTAAAACGTTTAAGCTTCACAATTTTTAATTTAAATAAAAATTGGAACATGGCCATCAGATTAATCTTTCATATTCGACGGAAAGAATCACCAACTTAAAATAGTCGAACCCCTACCATGGGTAGAAGCCCATTGGAAGGAGGCTTCATCGTTCGAGGTTCGTCGTGGTATGGCGTCGCGAGGATGACGACGTCGAATGGGGGACGTCGGCGTTCGTCCGACTCGAGGGAAGGTGAAGCCATCGTCGCTTGCTACCCGATTCCATTTCCGAGCATGTTCGTCGATCCGTTGATGATGAAGGGGAAGAAGAAGATCCGTTGAAGAGTCTCGCCGTGGAAGGGGGAAAATTTCGTGGAAGGAAAATGAGCATTCTTCATCAGAGGTGGCACGTTATTTGTGAAGGAGGAGGAGTGGAAAACTCAATGCAACGCTTCCCAACCCAATAATAAAATGAGCCTAAGGCCTTATTTTTTTGCTTTCCGCCAACGATTTCAAATTTCAAACGATGTAACCCTCACAATTAATTTAAGTGCGTTGAATAATTTAATTGACGGGTTAGAGTAATTATGGGGAGAGTGGTGCGTTATGCAATAATAGAGGGGTGTTTTAGAAAGTTGAAAAGGGTGAGGCTCATGAAGGTCCCACCTAGTTAATCCTCCCAAGGGAGGTTATGCGGGGGTGGGTCCCACCAACATAACCTCTCTTGAGAGGTTATGGTGTGGTGGCCCCCACCTCAACCACCCATTGGTGGTTTTAACCTCCACTTGGTGGTTTTAACCACCACCAATAAAATTGTTTCACAATTTTATTTTTTCCTCAAAATTTAACTTCTCCACTCGAGCAAACGCAACAGCGGGGAAGGTCCCCTTAATCAAAAACCGGCGCTACGGTTCCATCTGTGCCCTCAGAATTTGATTCCGAGCACCGGTTCAAAAGTTAGAAATTCATGCTCATTCGTTCACTGAATGTACGTGAGCTAAACTTCGGAAAATGATTCCGGGAACACCGGGCCTTGGAATCAGGCGCCGTCAGAAACTGCGTTCTTCTAAAATTCCAATGAAAATGAAGAAAAAAAGTCCATGAAATTTCTGGGTCATTACATTACTCCCACCTTAGGGATTTATGTCCCCGTAAAGCTTCAACACAAACTAGGGTCACAAAAGCGGTATTGAGCACGCACCTGAGCCTTCTGCTCCCATGTGCTTACCTGGAGGTTCCGTACTGCCAAAGAAAGAAAACTCGAGGAATCGATCATCCTCGTACGATCCACTCCTGTCGATCCTTGATCCCCACTGGAACCTCCGTGAATGTCACCCCATCGCCATCATCCAGCTCCCCATGGTCGATGATATGCGAAAGGTCGAGCACGTATCTCCTCAGTTGAGATACGTGGAAGTCGTCGTGCACCTGGTGCAACTGAGGTGGATGGGTCAAACGGTAAACTACCACACCGACCCAGCTAAAGACCTAAGAAGGTCCGCTGAACCTCGGAGATAACTTGCCACCTTGGCCACATGTCCGTAAACATCATCGAGGTGAGACCCGTATAAAGACGTGATCGTCATCCTCGAACTCTAGAGGTCTCCAACTTCTATTAGAACTGAAACTCAAAACGACTGTTGCCACGAGGGTAAGGTTGACCGACTCAAGAGTGATCGGTCGCACCCTCCTGTACAAGAGTTATCCTGTGCTTCATGGGGTTTTCTTTTCGCCGACCAAGGAAAACTCGTCCCGACGTCGTAGTTACACCAAAACCTTTTTTCCTAATACCGTCAATTTGTGTATGAACTGTGATTTCCCAGTCCATACTCAAACCAACTTTGTAAGGCCTCGATGCTTCCGCCAAGAGATTCCAACCGAAACTCTCACCTCGAGGGTCTGACCACACCGTCGGCGTAAGTGTGATTATCAAGTCTCCTCCCAAGGTATCTCTAGATGTGAGGGTCAAGTTCACGGCTTACCGGAAACTCTAAGTCTGGTACAAGATTTATGAAAGTGAGGAATGATTCATATCGAAGTCTGTTACTACAGCAGCTAGTAGTGGACACAGACTGTCCCATGAATCATTTTTAGAGCCATTGGGTCACACTCCTTAACCGCATGCAGCCGCACTCTTCCTCTGCTCTCCAACTCCCTGAGCCTGGTGGGGATTACTAAGGCAGGTGGTTGTAGCATGTTAAGATTTAGACCACCTAATGTTGCTCTCCGTAAAGCTTCCTCTTCATGAATCATTTAACACGCCTGAGTCTCTAAGACTGGAATCGGTTTCTTGTTTCTTACTGCACTGTGCAGTCTTCATCCGCCCCTGGATGATCTGCACCTTCTTTGCCTACGATCTGGTAGAGCTGCTAATATTTCTCCTTTTCCGAAAAGAGAAACTCTGTCTCATCCCCTGGATGAACCACACCCATTGCCTAATACAGTCAATCCTGACATGAATGACGCATTCACGCCACAGATGATGTCGTAAGGCCTCGACGTAACTACTAAGAGATCCAACTGTCACTCTCGCCTCCATGGGTCGAGTCACACTGTCGGCATCATTGTGAGGTCACTGAGTCTCCTCCAATAGAAATCTCGAAAGTGACGGTCAAGTCAACAGTTTAAACTGGGACCACTCAGTATCAACCAAACAAAAGGACTGGATAGCAAACAAAGATAAGTGTCTTTATATTATTGTAGCTCATATCTCATAGTACAAAGACACGAATACAACAGAAAAAATGGAACTAGAGGTACAAGGGACGTATCCACTAGTTCCTCTCCTGTCCTCCTACTCCCGGAGCTCTACTGCCTTGTGCACTGCTCGGCTGTTGCTCAAGCACCCGCCGCTGCTTCTGCCTCGGTGGATCCTCCAATGCCTGCGGATCAACTGTACGAGGAGTTGGACAGTCATGTGATAGGTGACAGTTTCCGTCGTATTCATAACACTTCCTACTCCTCGTACGGCTGTCTCTAGTCCTCTTGGACCTATGCATCATCTGTCTACTACCCACAGATGACTCGGCTACTGATCAAAAAACACGCAGCAAAGGCAGCATCTCCAGAACACGCTCGGGGTGTAGAGCTACTGGCACAAACTCCACCCTGAAGAAGGTATCGAAGTCTTCCCATGTGAAGGTCATCACGTCGCAAAACTCAAACAAGTGGCTCCACCACCTGCCTGCTGCTGCCTTTTGGAGGCTGGCATCAAAGATCACCATGAAGTCTATTGGCGTCCCCACCAGCCTGAAAACTCTCACCACAACCTCCAGTCAATCCTCAGCCGCCTGCGGGTCCGTCTCTCCCCGGAACCTGGGTGGCCTCTGACGTTGGAACTCGTGCAGCGCACTCAAGTGGCATGCATCGCCTACTGCTGGGGCTGGTGGCATCGGTTGCCCAACATATGGTAGTACTACTGGTGCCTCCGCTGGTGCCTCAACTGCAAGAGGGCCCTGTACCGAAGCCTCGTCGCTCGGCCGGCTGTCAGTACGCACATCCCTCTGGGCTCTAGCTGGTCATCTGAGAAAAGGCATCCTGAAAGAATCAACGTGACACGGTCAAACGATTACACCTGGTGAGATGACCTGGTTTGAGCTGATATTTAAATAAAACTTCTGGAAACACACACGCAATCAGTGTTTTCGTGCACAAAGTCGGAAACCAGTTGTCAGGGTCTTGGTGTATGGATACGTCGGCCGCCCGCACCAACACTGGACTCCCTGAACTGAAAACCACACTCGGTACTCTTAACACTATTGCTTCATAGAAGGAAAATATCAGAGTTATAAGTTCTGCGGTAGAACCGACTCCTCTGATACCAATTTGTCACGACCCGTCCTCGGGGCCCGTGCCATGACTACCCCAAACCCGCCTTCCATAGGCCAGGGGCTGGCGACTAGCACCAAAGGCGTAAATCCAAATAACTTGGAAGGAATTGCCTTTATTAAAGTAAACAAAACACCACAGAGTACAATCGGAAGCAAAACACTAAGTACAAAGAAAGGTGCTGAAAGGTAAATGGGCTAGAATACATACCCAAAAGAAAGTACAACTACAACTGAACAAAGTACAACAGAAAAAAACAACAACTAGAAGAAAGGAAGCAGCTCCTGGGTCATCCTCCTCGGATCCTACCTGAAGGGTAGGTACAGATAGCCTCCTCAACGCTCTCGCCCGTCAACCTCCTCCGTGTGTCATCTCGTCGTGTAGTCCACCTCCAGGAACTGACTCGTCGTTTAGTCCACCTCCGGATACCCTCCAGTCCTCGAACACTCGGCCTCCATCAGCACTGCCCATCGTCTACAACCAACACAACGAGGTGCGGGCATAGCCTGTGCAGGGGTGAGTATAACGATACTCAGTAGGGACCCCGAGACCCTCACGGTCTAACTAAAACCAACAAGGATAACCACGAAGAAGTTCTCAACAGATAACCTCTACTTAGGTATATGCCCATATATATACCTAAGTTATCAAGTAACCCATCTCAATCCTGAGGAAACACAAGGATTGTGAAATCAACGGATAACCACTAACCAGGTATATGCCCATACATATACCTAAGTTATCAAGTGACCCATCTCAATCATGAGGTAAACACAAAGGTCAAAAGTCTCAGCTCAAACCAGGATTTTCATTATCGAAACTGTAACTGCTGAAGAGCCCCATCTCTGGAGTGTACAGTGGTCCTGTCACGACTCTGAGGTACTACTCACTATCCTAAGACTACTGAGGTACTCCTCCTGTCGAGTACCGCGGGCCAGCCACCCAAGCATAGTAGTGCTTCCCCGTCGGGGTATGCCACCCAAATACAGTAGTGCACACCCCCTAGTAGCCTGCTGAGGTACTCTCCGGACGAGTACCGCAGGTCAACACTGTCACACAGGTAGTGCTCCATCTTCCATGGGTCTGCACCTCACAAAGTAGTGCTCCGTCCACTGGGCTAGTCGACTCACTCCAAGTCGAGTTGGTCAAGCAGTCGTCAGGTCTTAGTCGGCTACACGGTCTCTGTACATTGCTCGCTCGTCCCTGTGAGGGTCTGCTCCATGAGCTACAAGTCGATACTCCAAGTATCTCAAAGTCCCACGGAGAAGTATCTAAAAGGACCGCCTCGTCATAGGGGTCTCAACGCAACAGACGGCGTGTCAATCGGACGCCCGGTCTGTGAGTTATTAGCCTTTTTGTCCCAGAGGCCCGGTTGGTTTCGTGTGCGAACCAACCTGGCCATATCTCAACTGTACCCCGAACTCTCATAGAGTATACTCAAAGGGACCATTTCTCAACGTGATCACCAACGTTGTTGACGGTTCATCCAACGGACGTTTGGTCTGAAAGATATCAGTTTTTCCGTTCCAAGGGCCCGATTGGATTTCGGGTGCAATCCAACTCGGCCACTATCCAACAGCAACCAAAACTCGGGCAATGTATGCCAAAAGTTCCGTCTCATCAAGAGGAAAACAACGAGATAGACGACGTGTCAATCGAACGCCCGGTCTGTGAGTTATTGGCTAATTCGTTCCAGGGGCCCAGTTGGTTTCGTGAGCGTACCAACCAGACCGCACTACGACGGCATCCAAACCTCGAGCGGAGTAAGACAAAAGATCTTTCTCACTTAGAGAATCCATCAAAGTCGACGACACGTCAATCAGACATCCGGAGCTCAAGATATAAGCGTTTCCGCTCCGAGGGCCAGATTGGTTTCGTATCCGAACCAACCCGGCCGAACCCAATGTATTCCGAAACCTTGAGTGCAATATACCGAAATGAACGTTTTGTTCCAAGGATCGCTACGAAACTGACGGTGCGTCGATCGGAGGTCAGTAGCCCAAGATATGGGCATTTGACCAAAGAGTGTCTGAAAATAGGGGGTCTGGGCCCGGCCCGGCCCGACCCAGTACCCCCTGGGCCGACTCGAACCGGGTCGACCCGGCACGGGCGGCGACCCGACCCGACGACCCGGCCCGGCCCAAAAGCCCGGCCAGGCCGGCGGCGCGGCGGCGCGGCCAACGCGACGGCGTGGCGGCGCGGCCATTAGGGCTAGCGCGTCGCGCGAGCGCGCACAAGGGAGGGGCTATGCCCCTCCTTTATTTCAAAACGGCGGCCCCCTTTAAGGGGTCGCGCCAAGTGTGCAACCTGGGGGGTGTAACCCCCTGGATTTTCCACTGAAACGGACGGCCGGCGCAGGGCCGGCCGGTTTCTCGCCACGGGACCCCGCGGTCCCGCGCCTTCCAGCGCCGGCGACCAGAGTTCTGGCTGCCTTCTTCGAATTCTACGGTGGGTTGTTTTTCGAGCCGCTACTTCCAGGATGGCTGCACATTCATCCGGCGTGGCGTGACGACGTCGCGTCCTTCCGTCGTGGCCCGACTTCGTCCGCGGCCTCGTTCGTACCCTCGACGAAGCGCGACGGCGTCACGTTTCTTCGCCGTGGCCCGCATCGTTCACGTCTCCTTTCGCTCAAGCGCGGTTCAATGATTCACTACCGTCTTTGCTAATCAAAATGAAGAAAATCAAAGGGGGGAGAGGTATCGGCCATGTTTGTGCAGACCGATCCCCTCCCGTTATATCGATAGCAGTTGGCCGAAACATAAAACGTTTAACCTTCACAATTATTAATTTAAATAAAAATGGGAACATGGCCGTCAGAATAATCTTTCATTTTCGAAGGAAATAATCACTAAATTAAAATAGTCGAACCCCTACCTTGGGTATTAGCCAATTGGAAGGAGGCGTCGTCGTTCGAGGTTCGTCGTTGTATGGCGTCGCGAGGAGGACGACGTCGAAGGGGGAACGTCAGCGTTCGTCCGACTCGAGGGAAGGCGAAGCCGTCGTCGCTCGCTACCCGATTCTGTTTCCGAGCTTGTTCGTCGATCCATTGACGATGAAGGGGAAGAAGAAGATCCGTTGAAGAGTCTCTCCGCGGAAGGGGAAAAATTCCATGGAAGGAAAACGAGCATTATTCGTCAGAGGTGGCGCGTTCTTCGCAAAGGAGGAGGAGGAGATGAAATCTCAGTGCAAAGCTTCCCAACCCAAAAATAAAATGAGGCTAAGGCCTTATT